>OY726525.1:21656408-22856408 GCA_963383655.1 Bathymodiolus septemdierum
GAACAGTTTAAGTAAACTTACTTTCTTTCAAACATTACAAGTATTAGGATTGATGATACAAGAGAGAGTCTATGAACAGTTTAAGTAAACTTACTTTCTTCAAACATTACAAGTATTAGGATTGATGAACAGAGAGAGTCTATGAACAGTTTAAGTAAACTTACTTTCTTCAAACATTACAAGTATTAGGATTGATGAACAGGAGAGTCTATGAACAGTTTAAGTAAACTTACTTTCTTCAAACATTACAAGTATTAGGATTGATGAACAGAGAGAGTCTATGAACAGTTTAAGTAAACTTACTTTCTTCAAACATTACAAGTATTAGGATTGATGAACAGAGAGAGTCTATGAACAGTTTAAGTAAACTTACTTTCTTCAAACATTACAAGTATTAGGATTGATGAACAGAGAGAGTCTATGAACAGTTTAAGTAAACTTACTTTCTTCAAACATTACAAGTATTAGGATTGATGAACAGAGAGAGTCTATGAACAGTTTAAGTAAACTTACTTTCTTCAAACATTACAAGTATTAGGATTGATGAACAGAGAGAGTCTATGAACAGTTTAAGTAAACTTACTTTCTTCAAACATTACAAGTATTAGGATTGATGAACAGAGAGAGTCTATGAACAGTTTAAGTAAACTTACTTTCTTCAAACATTACAAGTATTAGGATTGATGAACAGAGAGAGTCTATGAACAGTTTAAGTAAACTTACTTTCTTCAAACATTACAAGTATTAGGATTGATGAACAGAGAGAGTCTATGAACAGTTTAAGTAAACTTACTTTCTTCAAACATTACAAGTATTAGGATTGATGAACAGAGAGAGTCTATGAACAGTTTAAGTAAACTTACTTTCTTCAAACATTACAAGTATTAGGATTGATGAACAGAGAGAGTCTATGAACAGTTTAAGTAAACTTACTTTCTTCAAACATTACAAGTATTAGGATTGATGAACAGAGAGAGTCTATGAACAGTTTAAGTAAACTTACTTTCTTCAAACATTACAAGTATTAGGATTGATGAACAGAGAGAGTCTATGAACAGTTTAAGTAAACTTACTTTCTTCAAACATTACAAGTATTAGGATTGATGAACAGAGAGAGTCTATGAACAGTTTAAGTAAACTTACTTTCTTCAAACATTACAAGTATTAGGATTGATGAACAGAGAGAGTCTATGAACAGTTTAAGTAAACTTACTTTCTTCAAACATTACAAGTATTAGGA
This sequence comes from Bathymodiolus septemdierum, assembly GCA_963383655.1. NCBI lineage: Eukaryota > Metazoa > Mollusca > Bivalvia > Mytilida > Modiolidae > Bathymodiolus > Bathymodiolus septemdierum. The sequence continues at coordinate 21,657,649 of OY726525.1, forward strand.
TTGATGAACAGAGAGAGTCTATGAACAGTTTAAGTAAACTTACTTTCTTCAAACATTACAAGTATTAGGATTGATGAACAGAGAGAGTCTATGAACAGTTTAAGTAAACTTACTTTCTTCAAACATTACAAGTATTAGGATTGATGAACAGAGAGAGTCTATGAACAGTTTAAGTAAACTTACTTTCTTCAAACATTACAAGTATTAGGATTGATGAACAGAGAGAGTCTATGAACAGTTTAAGTAAACTTACTTTCTTCAAACATTACAAGTATTAGGATTGATGAACAGAGAGAGTCTATGAACAGTTTAAGTAAACTTACTTTCTTCAAACATTACAAGTATTAGGATTGATGAACAGAGAGAGTCTATGAACAGTTTAAGTAAACTTACTTTCTTCAAACATTACAAGTATTAGGATTGATGAACAGAGAGAGTCTATGAACAGTTTAAGTAAACTTACTTTCTTCAAACATTATAAGTATTAGGATTGATGAACAGAGAGAGTCTATGAACAGTTTAAGTAAACTTACTTTCTTCAAACATTACAAGTATTAGGATTGATGAACAGAGAGAGTCTATGAACAGTTTAAGTAAACTTACTTTCTTCAAACATTACAAGTATTAGGATTGATGAACAGAGAGAGTCTATGAACAGTTTAAGTAAACTTACTTTCTTCAAACATTATAAGTATTAGGATTGATGAACAGAGAGAGTCTATGAACAGTTTAAGTAAACTTACTTTCTTCAAACATTACAAGTATTAGGATTGATGAACAGAGAGAGTCTATGAACAGTTTAAGTAAACTTACTTTCTTCAAACATTACAAGTATTAGGCATTGATGAACAGAGAGAGTCTATGAACAGTTTAAGTAAACTTACTTTCTTCAAACATTATAAGTATTAGGATTGATGAACAGAGAGAGTCTATGAACAGTTTAAGTAAACTTACTTTCTTCAAACATTACAAGTATTAGGATTGATGAACAGAGAGAGTCTATGAACAGTTTAAGTAAACTTACTTTCTTCAAACATTACAAGTATTAGGATTGATGAACAGAGAGAGTCTATGAACAGTTTAAGTAAACTTACTTTCTTCAAACATTATAAGTATTAGGATTGATGAACAGAGAGAGTCTATGAACAGTTTAAGTAAACTTACTTTCTTCAAACATTACAAGTATTAGGATTGATGGACAGAGAGAGTCTATGAACAGTTTAAGTAAACTTACTTTCTTCAAACATTATAAGTATTAGGATTGATGGACAGAGAGAGTCTATGAACAGTTTAAGTAAACTTACTTTCTTCAAACATTACAAGTATTAGGATTGATGAACAGAGAGAGTCTATGAACAGTTTAAGTAAACTTACTTTCTTCAAACATTATAAGTATTAGGATTGATGGACAGAGAGAGTCTATGAACAGTTTAAGTAAACTTACTTTCTTCAAACATTACAAGTATTAGGATTGATGGACAGAGAGAGTCTATGAACAGTTTAAGTAAACTGATTTTCTTCAAACATTATAAGTATTAGGATTGATGGACAGAGAGAGTCTATGAACAGTTTAAGTAAACTTACTTTCTTCAAACATTATAAGTATTAGGATTGATGAACAGAGAGAGTCTATGAACAGTTTAAGTAAACTTACTTTCTTCAAACATTACAAGTATTAGGATTGATGAACAGAGAGAGTCTATGAACAGTTTAAGTAAACTTACTTTCTTCAAACATTACAAGTATTAGGATTGATGAACAGAGAGAGTCTATGAACAGTTTAAGTAAACTTACTTTCTTCAAACATTATAAGTATTAGGATTGATGGACAGAGAGAGTCTATGAACAGTTTAAGTAAACTTACTTTCTTCAAACATTACAAGTATTAGGATTGATGGACAGAGAGAGTCTATGAACAGTTTAAGTAAACTTACTTTCTTCAAACATTACAAGTATTAGAATTGATGAACAGAGAGAGTCTATGAACAGTTTAAGTAAACTTACTTTCTTCAAACATTATAAGTATTAGGATTGATGAACAGAGAGAGTCTATGAACAGTTTAAGTAAACTTACTTTCTTCAAACATTACAAGTATTAGGATTGATGAACAGAGAGAGTCTATGAACAGTTTAAGTAAACTTACTTTCTTCAAACATTACAAGTATTAGGATTGATGAACAGAGAGAGTCTATGAACAGTTTAAGTAAACTTACTTTCTTCAAACATTACAAGTATTAGGATTGATGAACAGAGAGAGTCTATGAACAGTTTAAGTAAACTTACTTTCTTCAAACATTATAAGTATTAGGATTGATGAACAGAGAGAGTCTATGAACAGTTTAAGTAAACTTACTTTCTTCAAACATTACAAGTATTAGGATTGATGAACAGAGAGAGTCTATGAACAGTTTAAGTAAACTTACTTTCTTCAAACATTACAAGTATTAGGATTGATGAACAGAGAGAGTCTATGAACAGTTTAAGTAAACTTACTTTCTTCAAACATTACAAGTATTAGGATTGATGAACAGAGAGAGTCTATGAACAGTTTAAGTAAACTTACTTTCTTCAAACATTATAAGTATTAGGATTGATGAACAGAGAGAGTCTATGAACAGTTTAAGTAAACTTACTTTCTTCAAACATTACAAGTATTAGGATTGATGAACAGAGAGAGTCTATGAACAGTTTAAGTAAACTTACTTTCTTCAAACATTACAAGTATTAGGATTGATGAACAGAGAGAGTCTATGAACAGTTTAAGTAAACTTACTTTCTTCAAACATTACAAGTATTAGGATTGATGAACAGAGAGAGTCTATGAACAGTTTAAGTAAACTTACTTTCTTCAAACATTACAAGTATTAGGATTGATGAACAGAGAGAGTCTATGAACAGTTTAAGTAAACTTACTTTCTTCAAACATTACAAGTATTAGGATTGATGAACAGAGAGAGTCTATGAACAGTTTAAGTAAACTGATTTTCTTCAAACATTATAAGTATTAGGATTGATGGACAGAGAGAGTCTATGAACAGTTTAAGTAAACTTACTTTCTTCAAACATTATAAGTATTAGGATTGATGAACAGAGAGAGTCTATGAACAGTTTAAGTAAACTTACTTTCTTCAAACATTACAAGTATTAGGATTGATGAACAGAGAGAGTCTATGAACAGTTTAAGTAAACTTACTTTCTTCAAACATTACAAGTATTAGGATTGATGAACAGAGAGAGTCTATGAACAGTTTAAGTAAACTTACTTTCTTCAAACATTATAAGTATTAGGATTGATGGACAGAGAGAGTCTATGAACAGTTTAAGTAAACTTACTTTCTTCAAACATTACAAGTATTAGGATTGATGGACAGAGAGAGTCTATGAACAGTTTAAGTAAACTTACTTTCTTCAAACATTACAAGTATTAGGATTGATGAACAGAGAGAGTCTATGAACAGTTTAAGTAAACTTACTTTCTTCAAACATTATAAGTATTAGGATTGATGAACAGAGAGAGTCTATGAACAGTTTAAGTAAACTTACTTTCTTCAAACATTACAAGTATTAGGATTGATGAACAGAGAGAGTCTATGAACAGTTTAAGTAAACTTACTTTCTTCAAACATTACAAGTATTAGGATTGATGAACAGAGAGAGTCTATGAACAGTTTAAGTAAACTTACTTTCTTCAAACATTACAAGTATTAGGATTGATGAACAGAGAGAGTCTATGAACAGTTTAAGTAAACTTACTTTCTTCAAACATTATAAGTATTAGGATTGATGAACAGAGAGAGTCTATGAACAGTTTAAGTAAACTTACTTTCTTCAAACATTACAAGTATTAGGATTGATGAACAGAGAGAGTCTATGAACAGTTTAAGTAAACTTACTTTCTTCAAACATTACAAGTATTAGGATTGATGAACAGAGAGAGTCTATGAACAGTTTAAGTAAACTTACTTTCTTCAAACATTACAAGTATTAGGATTGATGAACAGAGAGAGTCTATGAACAGTTTAAGTAAACTTACTTTCTTCAAACATTATAAGTATTAGGATTGATGAACAGAGAGAGTCTATGAACAGTTTAAGTAAACTTACTTTCTTCAAACATTACAAGTATTAGGATTGATGAACAGAGAGAGTCTATGAACAGTTTAAGTAAACTTACTTTCTTCAAACATTACAAGTATTAGGATTGATGAACAGAGAGAGTCTATGAACAGTTTAAGTAAACTTACTTTCTTCAAACATTACAAGTATTAGGATTGATGAACAGAGAGAGTCTATGAACAGTTTAAGTAAACTTACTTTCTTCAAACATTACAAGTATTAGGATTGATGGACAGAGAGAGTCTATGAACAGTTTAAGTAAACTTACTTTCTTCAAACATTATAAGTATTAGGATTGATGAACAGAGAGAGTCTATGAACAGTTTAAGTAAACTTACTTTCTTCAAACATTACAAGTATTAGGATTGATGAACAGAGAGAGTCTATGAACAGTTTAAGTAAACTTACTTTCTTCAAACATTACAAGTATTAGGATTGATGAACAGAGAGAGTCTATGAACAGTTTAAGTAAACTTACTTTCTTCAAACATTACAAGTATTAGGATTGATGAACAGAGAGAGTCTGAACAGTTTAAGTAAACTTACTTTCTTCAAACATTATAAGTATTAGGATTGATGAACAGAGAGAGTCTATGAACAGTTTAAGTAAACTTACTTTCTTCAAACATTACAAGTATTAGGATTGATGAACAGAGAGAGTCTATGAACAGTTTAAGTAAACTTACTTTCTTCAAACATTACAAGTATTAGGATTGATGAACAGAGAGAGTCTATGAACAGTTTAAGTAAACTTACTTTCTTCAAACATTACAAGTATTAGGATTGATGAACAGAGAGAGTCTATGAACAGTTTAAGTAAACTTACTTTCTTCAAACATTACAAGTATTAGGATTGATGAACAGAGAGAGTCTATGAACAGTTTAAGTAAACTTACTTTCTTCAAACATTATAAGTATTAGGATTGATGGACAGAGAGAGTCTATGAACAGTTTAAGTAAACTTACTTTCTTCAAACATTATAAGTATTAGGATTGATGAACAGAGAGAGTCTATGAACAGTTTAAGTAAACTTACTTTCTTCAAACATTATAAGTATTAGGATTGATGGACAGAGATAGGCTATGTACAGTTTAAGTAAACTGATTTTCTTCAAACATTATAAGTATTAGGATTGATGGACAGAGAGAGTCGCTGTACATTTTTGCATATTTTGCTTATGTTGACTTTATTGTATTAAGTTTGTAGTATGATAACCATTATATCTTTTAGATACTAGAAGTCTATCAATGAAAGTTGCCAAAATTTTATTTCCCAAACCAAACGACTTTCAATCAATTCATCCTGATTCTACCGGTGATGGAAATACATGTACTGCCAAAAGTGATCAGAACGATGGGGCTCACTCACTTCAAGATTTAAACGTGGAACTTCAAAAGATCAAACAGGTTATGGGGCCTTCAATAAAAACAACTGAAAGCAGTATGGATGCTGCAGACAGTGGTGGTGATCTTGTAAGTGGAACTTGAATTTGATTAATTGATTGATTGATTATTGCTTAACATCCAGCGATCAGTATTTCGGCTATGCTCAGGGAAAGAACAAGTTCATAGTGAGTGATTGAGTGATTATTGTTTAACATCCAGCGATCAGTATTTCGGCTATATTCAGGGAAAAAACAAGTTCATAGTGAGTGATTGAGTTATTGTTGTTTAACTCAGCAGTTTTTCAGCCAAGTTAATTTTCAAGGAAATGATGATGATGAGGTCCGCTTTGTACTAGACCAACACGCTTAGTTGGATTTTAATAGTACTAGCTGACTGCAAAAACAGTCTGCGGATAGACAAGTCTCCCCACTCGGACACATTATTCTGATTCCGAGCCAACCAGTCTTTGCTCTTTCTCTTTAATACTGCGTGCTTACCGGAGAAGCAACAAATACCAATTTGATAGTCTTTGGTTTGACCTGATCGGGGCTCGAACCCATGATCTACCACACAAGAACAAGTTCAATACTATATAAAAACTATATAGAAATAAGGGAAGAAATCGATCAATCAGGTCAAAGAGTTTTGACTCTCAGTGAAAAAGTATGGAGAGTTGGATGGGGACGAAAATTTTAGTCTTTTAAAGAGGCTACAATGTGCCTACTTTATTTCTTCAAAACTAAAAAGGTCTTTAACATGCAGTGTTGACCCCTCAAAACACGTTTCCACTATGATCCACGGTCAGGCTTTTCGCATTATAACCTGACAATCCGCGATTGAGAGTGCTCCCCCTATCTGCCACCCAGCAATACACTGAGCAACTCTGTGGGTGTGAGCCCTGGGAGCCTTCACCAGTACCCAGTGAAACTTGAAAAAATATGCTTGGATAAAAGTCAGTGAGATAAAATAAGTATTGCATATCCGATCGATATATACATTAATTTTAATCCAATGAATTGATACCTTGTCTGGTCTCTCACAAAGACAATTGATATCTTTTAATACACGTATTATGTTTATGTTGTCATCATTTCTGTGTTATTTAATTTTTTTAAATGTAGCAAATCTATTTTGCTTATTAGCTTATCTGGTCCAACAACAGTACAAAAATGTACATTGTTTAAGAAAAGTTGGAAGATTCCAAAAGAGGTAATCAGAAGCCGTGAATCGAAGATGAACAGACAACACAATGGCCAAAGGAAAGTTGACAAAAGGGCAATTAATGATCTTAATAACAGTACTGCACATAAAACTAAAGATTGAACAACACGAACCCGGAAATTGATATTTGTTGCTTCTCCTCTATGCACACAGGAAAAAAGAAAAAGAGCAAAAAGAGCAAAGACTAGTTTGCTAGGAATCAGGATAATGTGTCAGAGTGGGGCGACATGTCTATATCCGCTATTGTTTCAGTCAGCTAGCACTATTAATATCCAACTAAGTGTGTTGGTGTAGTACAAAGTGGACCTCATCATCATCTCATTGAAAATTTACTTGTTCTCGTCATGGTATAGCTGAAACTTTGCTGATTTGGCCATAAACAACAATCACTCACTTGTACATGGCTTGTTAAATTGTCTACCTGATATGTTGAACTTTTCTATATTAATTAGGGCTATTACAGGAAAAATTGGGGGAGGGAGTGGAGGTCTGGTAGATAGAAGAGATTTTTTCCAAGATGCACCACCCATGCAATTCTACAGGAGGCTAGGGTTATGGTGTATAATGCCACTTTCAACAATATTTCAGTTATATTGTTGCATTCAGTTTAATTGGTGGAGGAAACCACAATTCTAAAGAGAGACTAAATTTGTACTACATACATATTGTGAAAACTTGTTTTAAAGCCATTTATTATCGTTGCATTAAGAGTCCTCCGACCCCTACCCTACTTCCTGGACTAGCCCTTATATAATAGTGAACTTTTGTCTTAAAATGAAATAAGTCTTGTTGATTATCTAGATATTATAACTAAGTACAGTTTTATCTCTTATTTTAGATACTGTGTACAGATGATTATTTCACTGAGAAGGAAATCGATGACACATTTTTAGATAACCTACGACAGCAGATTGGTATTGGAATGTGAATATTAAATGTTGCCCACACCTTTATTTTGTCTCCACGGCACTATTTTTAGAATCACAACGGATTGTTGAAAACAATTGCATATAATTTTTTATTCCACATTTCTGAAAGAAAAATTACAATTTTATACTATAAGGCCACCTCTCTTATAAGGCCACCTCTCTTATAAGGCTACCTCTCTTATAAGAACACCTCTCTTATAAGGACACCTCTCTTATAAGAACACCTCTCTTATAAGGCCACCTCTCTTATAAGGCTACCTCTCTTATAAGAACACCTCTCTTATAAGAACACCTCTCTTATAAGGACACCTCTCTTATAAGGCCACCCCTCTTATAAGGACACCTCTCTTATCATGCCAGATTTCAGATGCATGTAGATAGTATACAATACAGTGAAAACACTCTATATCAAACATTACTTGGACCAGTTTGTGTGTTCTGAATAGACAGGTGCTCAGTTTATGCAGGTTATTTTAGCAAAGTTTTCCTACATTGGGTCTTTATTTAAAAGTCTGGTTTATGCAGGATTCCAGTTTATTCAGGGTCTGGTTTAGGCAGGTTTCTCTGTACTACTATATTGTCCACCTCAAGGGAGGCCACTCCTCTTCTCAGGTCACTTTTGCATTGCATCTTATAAGTGAGATACTGCTGTAGTATCATTTTAGATTGGATATGTAATTCAAGATTACTTTCAAATATTTTGTAACAAGAAATCCAGTATGTGTTCAACTCACCTTGTCCAAAGGGACCGTGAGTGCTATTGTCTTCATTTTGCGTCATTCATTAATGTCATCGTGATAAGTTAACTAACATCTTCTCCACAACAATACTCATCAATGGTATACTGATTAGCATGATTGCCTCGAGTGCAGTAGATCATGGGTTGGATCAAACCAAAATCTATGAGATTGGTAATTGATGCTGCTTCGCTGAGCATGAAGCATTATGGAATAAAAACAAAGACTGGTTGGCATGGTAATCAAGATAATGTATCAGAGTGGAACAACATGTCTACATGCAGACTGTTCTTTCAGTGAGCTAGCACTATAAAAATCCAACTAAGCGTGTTTGTCTAGTACAAAACGGACTTCATTATTATCTCAATGAAATGCAACTTGTTGCTTGCCATGTTATACAGTCAAACCTCACGGGAACCTGAAAATGTGCCCTTTATATACAGGCTACAATTATGTGCAATATTCATTAATGGGAAAAATGAAACTGCCCTTTAAAGACAAGAATTTGTTATATTGAGGTGCCTCTTAATGCAGGTTTGACTGTAACTGAAACATTGCTCCCACAGCAATCACTCGCTCTTCTCTGAAACAACTTCTTTACATGGAATGAAACTTTACAACAGTGTTACTTTGAGGTGCCCCATCAGAATTTGTGATGTTATGAAAGTATACATTGTATATCTTAAATAGCTGCCATGGCAAGACTTTGTTTACCATAGGACTGACCCTATGGCAAAATTAACAAAAGTTTTCTAAGGAACTGTCAGATTAGCCACCACTGCAGGAAAAAGTTTAAAAGAACCCATTGAGAAAATTAAAAAATAATGTATTGGAAACTACAAAACGTATTAAACCCAAAATCTACATAAATCTGTCTTATTTACATTATTTGTGTTGTGTTTTTGTTTTGTTTTTCTTCGTCTTGTGTAACCTATATTGCCAGTTTCTCTGGATTGTCCACTTTTTATTGCCCCTTCGATATTCTCTAACGTTTATATATTATATACAGGCGAGTGATACAGGTCCCAGGGAGCCTCTTGTTTTATCCATGACAATCTCATTATTATTGCTCATTGTAAAAGTTATACATGTATATACTAGTATTTGATGACTGGTTTCAGATTTTTGAACAAATTCCTACAAAGAAAACAACTAATAATGTGCATTGTATTAATATAAAATTAAGAAATGGGTGTTTTCATAATGGCCCTGTTATGTGTCCAAAGTCTCTAATAATGGCCCAAGAAGTCTGTATTGGCCCGAGGCAACGTCGAGGGCTAATACACGCTTCACGGGCCATTATTACAGACCGAGGACACATAACAGGGACATTATGAAAACACCCTTTTCTTAATACTTTTACTAACCAACTTGAACCATTATTTATGAATATGTCTCACTAGGTATTCGAAAATCGTATTTTCAGAATTTGTCCCCAGTAAAATATTAACCCGATTTAATAATAAATCCTGTCACACTTAATTTATATTAAATGTGCACATCCTCAACCTTTCACAGTTTTTCAGTTCACAGCGATTTAACAAGGTAGCAGCAAGTTTTTTCTATGTCTGAAATTTTAACACCTTCGATGTATTAAAAATTACGCAAATAAAGATTACGCGAAACGTTGACGAGTTTGACACATAAATAACATGACGTCATATGAAGAGTCCCAGTTCAAAACGTATAGATCAAGACGTTTTTTGGCTTCGTGTACACTTCAATTTTGCTAAAATTTAAGTAAAATATAAGTTTGCAAGGTTTATTTAATTATTTTTGTGTATTGTCAATGTGACATGGAGGATTTCACATTTAAGATAGTGGATCCTTCCAGCTGAAAGAGCAAAGATTGGTTAGCTCAGAATCAAGGGTGTATTGAATAAATGTCATTGTGTACATAAATCAAACTCTCAACTTATGTGGTCATATAGGCATTGATTATGTAGGTAGATATATACCCAAATATCTTACGATCACAGCCATGGCAACCCCTAGTGGTTTTAATAGAGTGAGTTATTGTTGTTTAACGCCAATTCAGCAATCTTTCAGGTATATCATTGCAAGAGCAAGTTAATTTTCAATGAGATGATGATGAGATCTGCTTTGTACTAGACCAACACCCTTAGTTAAATTTGTATATGCTAGCTCACTGAAACAACAGTTTACGGAAAGACATGTTGCTCCACTCTGACATATTATCTTGATTCCGAGCCAACCAGTCTTTGTTCTGTCTACTTAATGCTGCATACTTAGCTGCGAAGCAACAAATGCAAATTTTTAGTCTTTGGTTTGACCCAATCTGGGTTTGAACCCACATTCTACTGCACTCCAGAACACGGTAACCAATACACCACCGATGTGGTGGTTTTAATAAATAAACAACAAAATAACAAACCAACAGTATTTAATTTTATTCTTTTATTATTATATTTTTAGCAAATGTATTTTTTTATTAACATAAAAATGCATATTGTATATACTCAATCATTTAAATATTTTTATCTACAGAAGTTTTTTTTAAAAAAATCCATATTTTTGTCAGCTGTAAACTGACACCTATTTATTTTTGTTTCTCTCTATTCTTATATTTTAAAAAATCATTGTATTTTTGCATATGACAAGTAATATATTAAATGTATAATGTCGGTCAAAAGCTAACGTGTGTTGTATTTGTTGTTTTAACATGCCGACTTTAAATAAAATTTATCTTATTCATCTTATATAATAGAGCAAAAAATAATAATTCATTTTCTATTTTTACATTGTACATCACATTCACAATATATCATATAATATATACACACAATATTCTAATAAATTCAACCATTTTTTTTCACCACAAATATATTACCTCTTTTTGTTTTCAACCATTTCTTCATCATATTAACAAAACTGACTTTATATATTTTAAATTGTAAACATTTTAAAATGCTGTGTAAAATATTTCTTTTTATTTATAATTTATGCCAATGGTGTAAAGTAGGTCACCATCTCCCAGTTCTAGTAATGGTGGTCATTGTTTTAAAAGATTTTTCATTAATTGAATTTTGAATTTAACTGAAAAGTTTCCATTTCAAAACTATTGATGGTAAGAAATTTATGAGAACAACCTTAAAAACGATAGGACATTTGTTTCTGCTCTTTACAGTTTTTTTTTTTTACTTTATGATCGTAAAAATAAGATTTATTTGAACTCGCTGTTTTAGTAGATATAATTTTGTATTTCACTCTGTGTGTGTTCATTTCGGCACTCTATGTAAGAGACATATGCATACACACATGTGTTTAGCAACTGACATCGAATCTCGTTACAATCTTGTGGCCAGTTATTTCATGGTGGAATTAGTTTGATAACCAGTTTAGAAACAATCATGTAATACTATTTTTATTTCAGATTATGTATATTGCTTTAATTGCTGGTGTAAGTTTTGAAAAAATTAGAAATGTAGCTCAAAAAGGCAATAAGTTGGTTTACAGCCGAACCAAGTTTTTTAATGGCATTATCATTTTTTTTATTGTAATTTATTACAACCCCTGTTTAGCAAATTATACTAAATTTTTATTGATTAATAAAATATTGTTTTATATGTTTTTTTAATTTTTATATGCCCATTAAATACAGGTCGTATATATAGAATAATGGTTGGTTTGGTTTGGTTTATGGTGTTTAATGCCACTTTCAACAGTATTTAAGTTATATCGTGGCGGTCAGTTTTATTGGTGGAGGAAACCGAAGTACTAGGAGAAAACCACCGTCCTGCCGCAAGTCACTGACAAACTTTATCACATAATGTTGTATCGATTACACCCTGGTATGAACGTGGTTCGAACTTACAACTTTAGTGGTGAGAGGCACTGATTGCACAGGTAGTTGTAAATCCAACTACCATACGATGAAGACCACAACGGCTCCTAGAGTCTAATAGGAAAAGCTGCAATACTAGTGATAATGTATGTCGAGATCTTCAATTTTTACTTCTGCCATAGCAATTGTATGGAATTTTGTTCATTAAAAAAGTTGCTTCAACAGAATTTGACGATTTTGATTTTTCTGTTGAAGAATTATTGGACTTTTAAGGTTTATTCAATACGATAGGTGTTTCTTCAGATGGTTATAAGTTTGCTTGATTGGAATTTAACAAAAGATTTACTTAACTTTAGGAATGATAAATGTATGACAAGTTGAGTTTTACCATTGGCATTTGTGTTATAGTTAGGCCAAAGAAAAAAGATTGTTGGCTTCCCTTAACCCTGCCGGGTCAGTTTTATCCTGTCTGGTCAATTAATTTTATTGGCATTTTTAGTAGAAAAAAATATTTATGAAGCCAGCCATGTCACTTTATTATTATTATTTTTGTTTTCTCTCCTTCTTTCAATGGATACAAGAATAAAACTGAGTTATTGATCCTCCAAAGAGGAATAACAGAACAAGTATGATTATTAGAAGCATACATGTAATATTCTACTAAAGAAATGAAAATATCAACAGCAAAAATAAAAAGCCTGCCTGCTGGGCTATGAAAATTTCCCCATATTAGGGGAAACCAACAATCAATTTGCCATGGCCTTACCAGTAGTGTGCCTGCCGTTAGCAAAGTAGATCGTATGATAGAGACCCAGTTGGGTCAAATGAAAGACTATAAGATTGGTATTTGCTGCTGCAACGGTAAGAAAGCCAAATTTCGGAGTAAGAGTAAACAGATTGACTGGGAATGAAGGTGTCTTTTGGAGACATAACCTATGGACTGTTGTTTCAGTGTGGTACCAGTATAAAAATTCAACCGTTTTTTTTAAAGAATGTTAATCTAGTACAAAGCAGATATCATCTCATCGAAATGTAACTGGTTCTTGCCACGGTATAACTGATAAAATGTAACTGGTTCTTGCCACGGTATAACTGATAAAATGTAACTGGTTCTTGCCACGGTATAACTGATAAAATGTAACTGGTTCTTGCCACGGTATAACTGATAAAATGTAACTGATTCTTGCCATGGTATAACTGATAAAATGTAACTGGTTCTTGCCATGGTATAGCTGATAAAATGTAACTGGTTCTTGCCACGGTAGAACTGATAAAATGTAACTGGTTCTTGCCACGGTATAACTGATAAATTATAACTGGTTCTTGCCACAGTATAACTGATAAAATGTAACTGGTTCTTGCCATGGTATAACTGATAAAATGTAACTGGTTCTTGCCACGGTATAACTGATAAAATGTAACTGGTTCTTGCCACGGTATAACTGATTAAATGTAACTGGTTCTTGCCACGGTATAACTGATAAAATGTAACTGGTTCTTGCCACGGTATAACTGATCAAATGTAACTGGTTCTTGCCACGGTATAACTGATAAAATGTAACTGGTTCTTGCCACGGTATAACTGATAAAATGTAACTGGTTCTTGCCACAGTATAACTGATAAAATGTAACTGGTTCTTGCCACGGTATAACTGATAAAATGTAACTGGTTCTTGCCACGGTATAACTGATAAAATGTAACTGGTTCTTGCCACGGTATAACTGATAAAATGTAACTGGTTCTTGCCACGGTATAACTGATAAAATGTAACTGGTTCTTGCCATGGTATAACTGATAAAATGTAACTGGTTCTTGCCACGGAACGGTATAACTGATAAAATGTAACTGGTTCTTGCCACGGTATAACTGATAAAATGTAACTGGTTCTTGCCACGGTATAACTGATAAAATGTAACTGGTTCTTGCCACGGAACGGTATAACTGATAAAATGTAACTGGTTCTTGCCACGGTATAGCTGTTAAAATGTAACTGGTTCTTGCCACGGTATAACTGATAAAATGTAACTGGTTCTTGCCACGGTATAACTGATAAAATGTAGCTGGTTCTTGCCACGGCATAACTGATCAAATGTAGCTGGTTCTTGCTACGGTATAACTGATAAAATGTAACTGGTTCTTGCCACGGTATAACTGATCAAATGTAGCTGGTTCTTGCCACGGTATAACTGATAAAATGTAACTGGTTCTTGCCACGGTATAACTGATAAAATGTAACTGGTTCTTGCCACGGTATAACTGATAAAATGTAACTGGTTCTTGCCACGGTATAACTGATAAAATGTAACTGGTTCTTGCCACGGTATAACTGATAAAATGTAACTGGTTCTTGCCACGGTATAACTGATAAAATGTAACTGGTTCTTGCCACGGTAGAACTGATAAAATGTAACTGGTTCTTGCCACGGAACGGTATAACTGATAAAATGTAACTGGTTCTTGCCACGGAACGGTATAACTGATAAAATGTAACTGGTTCTTGCCACGGTATAACTGATAAAATGTAACTGGTTCTTGCCACGGTATAACTGATAAAATGTAACTGGTTCTTGCCACGGTATAACTGATAAAATGTAACTGGTTCTTGCCACGGTATAACTGATAAAATGTAACTGGTTCTTGCCACGGTATAACTGATAAAATGTAACTGGTTCTTGCCACGGTATAACTGATAAAATGTAACTGGTTCTTGCCACGGTATAACTGATAAAATGTAACTGGTTCTTGCCACAGTATAACTGATAAAATGTAACTGGTTCTTGCTACGGTATAACTGATAAAATGTAACTGGTTCTTGCCACGGTATAACTGATAAAATGTAACTGGTTCTTGCCACGGTAGAACTGATAAAATGTAACTGGTTCTTGCCACGGAACGGTATAACTGATAAAATGTAACTGGTTCTTGCCACGGAACGGTATAACTGATAAAATGTAACTGGTTCTTGCCACGGTATAACTGATAAAATGTAACTGGTTCTTGCCACGGTATAACTGATAAAATGTAACTGGTTCTTGCCACGGTATAACTGATAAAATGTAACTGGTTCTTGCCACGGTATAACTGATAAAATGTAACTGGTTCTTGCCACGGCATAACTGATAAAATGTAACTGGTTCTTGCCACGGTATAACTGATCAAATGTAGCTGGTTCTTGCCACGGTATAACTGATAAAATGTAACTGGGTCTTGCCACGGTATAACTGATAAAATGTAACTGGTTCTTGCCACGGTATAACTGATAAAATGTAACTGGTTCTTGCCACGGTATAACTGATAAAATGTAACTGGTTCTTGCCACGGTATAACTGATAAAATGTAACTGGTTCTTGCCACGGTATAACTGATAAAATGTAACTGGTTCTTGCCACAGTATAACTGATAAAATGTAACTGGTTCTTGCTACGGTATAACTGATAAAATGTAACTGGTTCTTGCCACGGTATAACTGATAAAATGTAACTGGTTCTTGCCACGGTAGAACTGATAAAATGTAACTGGTTCTTGCCACGGAACGGTATAACTGATAAAATGTAACTGGTTCTTGCCACGGAACGGTATAACTGATAAAATGTAACTGGTTCTTGCCACGGTATAACTGATAAAATGTAACTGGTTCTTGCCACGGTATAACTGATAAAATGTAACTGGTTCTTGCCACGGTATAACTGATAAAATGTAACTGGTTCTTGCCACGGCATAACTGATAAAATGTAACTGGTTCTTGCCACGGTATAACTGATCAAATGTAGCTGGTTCTTGCCACGGTATAACTGATAAAATGTAACTGGGTCTTGCCACGGTATAACTGATAAAATGTAACTGGTTCTTGCCACGGTATAACTGATAAAATGTAACTGGTTCTTGCCACGGTATAACTGATAAAATGTAACTGGTTCTTGCCACGGTATAACTGATCAAATGCTCACTAGGTGTTAAACAACAATCACTCACTCGAAGTAATTGTTAGCCAAATTTGTCGTGACAATTTAATGATATGATAAATACAAGTTATGACCATTTTGGATCAGTCATTGTAAACAAAGCAGTTTAATTTTTAATTTTTTGACAGTAACATAGGGTCGGTCACAAACAAGAGACCTGTAAAGAGTTCTCCTCGGATCTCACATGTCAACATCAACTGTATTGTCCTTTTCTATTGCTTTCCATCATTAAAAAGGGGGGTGGGGTCGTGGCCATGATCGTGATCATACAGTAAATAGATTTATAATTACCTATGCAATCAGTGCCTATCACCACTAAAGCTGTGAGTTCGAATCCCACTCAGGTGAGGTGTACTCGATACAGCATTATGTGATAAAGTTTGTCAGCGACAGGTCAGTGGTTTTTCTCCAGGTCCTCCGGTTTCCTCCACCACTAAAACTGACCGCCACTATGTAGCTGAAATATTGTTGAAAGTGGCGTTAAACACCATAATCCATTCTCCATCCTTAATGGTTATCAAATCTTTTATATTTTAAAATGTAGCTACATAATGGGTAGGCTAGTGGTGTTTAACACCACTTTCAACAATTTTTCAGACATATGTTTTTGGCTGTCAGTTTTACTGGTGGCGGAGTCCAGCATTCCGAGAGAAAAAATTGCTAATCTTCTTCAATAACTGACAAACTTTAGGGTACTTATAAAGTGCGAAACGAAATAGAAATGAAACGAAACGAAATCAACAAAAACGAAACGAAACGAAATCAACGAAATGAAAACGAAATAAAAACGAAACCAACGAAAGCAAAACGAAATCAACGAAATCAAAACGAAATAGAAAATGGAAGAAAAAATAATAGGGGCCTAAAAGAAATCAAACCTATTTTCACAATTACGATGCTAGACCACTTCCCACGCATGTCTGTCTTTCATCAGGAGAGGACAGGATTTGTCACCATTGAACAAGAATACTATGCATTTATTCAGCGGGAGTCTGTCCTTTTGACTTGGTGGTTTCTTTTAAATTTGGGAACCATAAGAGCAACGTCAAGTCTGTTGAAAGGAGAGGAATTAAAATTAAAAAAAACAGAAGTGCAGAGTTAAAAGTTCACTAATAGATACCCCCGTCCGAGCAAAATTTAAAAGTGTGTTGGAGAGACGAAAAAGTGTGACGACCGGACGGACAAACTAACCGAATGGACAGCAGAAGTCCTATATACCCCAATCTTTTTTTGGCGGAGGTATACAAATCCTATCAAAAATTAACTTTAAATTTTTTTAAAAAATCTACATATCTTGTAAAAGTACCTTTTTTCCCTTTGATCCCTTTTCATTGAAAAAAACAAATCCCCCTCCTCCTCCAAAAAAAATCTTCCAGCATAAATAAAATTTGATATGGCACATACAAATTTAAAAGTGTGTTGGAGAGACGAAAAAGTGTGACGACCGGACGGACAAACTAACCGAACGGACAGCAGAAGTCCTATATACCCCAATCTTTTTTTGGCGGAGGTATACAAATCCTATCAAAAATTAACTTTAAATTTTTTTAAAAAATCTACATATCTTGTAAAAGTACCTTTTTTCCCTTTGATCCCTTTTCATTGAAAAAAACAAATCCCCCTCCTCCTCCAAAAAAAATCTTCCAGCATAAATAAAATTTGATATGGCACATACTTTTATACCCCCCCCCTCCCCCCCGCTATCCAGTGGGTATATAGTATATGTCCGTTTGTCCATGAGTGCTTCCCTCACTCCCTATGCAATTCCTCCTAACAACTTCATGGAATTGAATGAATGTTACAGGAAATCTTTAATACCATATGGCAAGGTTCATTAATTTCATGATTTCTTTAGTACCAAGTGGCATTGTGCACCTTCTATTTTTGTTTTCCCATTTTAACAGTTCTTGCTAAAATTTCTTCACTTTTGGACTTTGTCATTTAAGGCTATTTCGGGCTCAGGCCCCCGCATAACCCCCCTTTTTTCTATATGCCCACTCCAGAAACTTTATAATGCATAAATACTGACACACACACAAACACAAATACAAATATGATATTTGAACTTCTGAAAGTTTGTCGGCCAGCAAACCCGGCTTGAATTGAGTTGCGGGTAATGTAGGTGAGGAGTACTGTAACGGACAGACATGCAAGATGGGTTATAATTAATCAAAATTATTGTATTTAAAAAATCGAATTATCATTTTTTTTTATTTCTTTATTTCGTTTTGTCTTTTATTTTTTTCCTTCCATTAACCTTCCATTTTCTTCGTATCAGTCTATTTCGTTTTGTTTTAGTTGATTTCGTTTTGCTTTCGTTGGTTTCGTTTCGTTGATTTCGTTTCATTTTTGTTGATTTCGTTTCGTTTCTATTTCGTTTCGCACTTTATAGGTACCCCAAACTTTATCATTAATAAAAGAATACGACACAAAACTTTAAAAAAAAAAAAAAAAAAAAACATCATTCCAAAATTTTTTAGAAAAAAAACACCAAAAATGTATACTAATTAGTATTCCAAAATTTATTGGAAAAAACACAAAAAAATGTATATTGTGCTCTGTTTTCTTTATGCCAGATTTGTATTCATGAATTCACACAAGCGCTTAAGAGCAGTATCACAGCAGTCTTTGTTGTAGTTAGGACTTTTAGGGTTTGTAAAGGCATGGTTAGCTTCATATCTATAAAATTCGAATTTTACACCGCCTTCCTTCAATGTTTGTTCTAATTTCTCTTGATCCTTCGGGGCTGAAAACCCTTCCAACGTATCCAAATTACCAAAATGACATTGAACCGGGCATTTGATATTTTTGAGATCACACAAGTCCTTGCTGGGAGTTCCATAAAAAGGTGCCGCCGCTTCTACTTCAGAGGACAACGCTGCTGTTGCTAATGACAATGCTCCTCCCATGCAAAACCCTGTCACTCCGACCTGAAATAGGAACGCAAATACAGAACAATACATTAACATTGTATCAATGGTGGACATTCTTCAAAAGATCATAAATAATCAGTAATGGGCAGAATTATGTATCAAAACCTACTAAATATTTCGTTGCACTCCAGTATGGTTACATGCACATTTTTTTTAAACAATAACTTGTATTATGTGACTGTAATTTTAATTTTCCTTTACAGTGCATTTCATATTAATTAATTTAAACCTGTATTTCGAGACAAACCTGTGATGCGACCCTATTGAAATGTTCCCTTGGAAGGTCACTTAAAGACAGGTTTACCTGTATTTGGTTGGTCACATAAGACAGGTTTACCTGTATTTGGTTTCTAAGAAGAAGATTTACTCAATTTCAGGTAATCAGAAAGCATAATTGGCCTAAAAAATATAGAAGTCTTGTTGATATTCTTAATAAAATGAAAATTACATAAAAAGTTGTCATATTTATAATCAACCAATCAGTGTCAAGCCTTCAAAATATTGAGGTATTTCTTTGTTAGGAAGGTTAAAGTTGAATGAAATGTTACCTTATGGAATGATGTGTATTATATCACCAAAAAAATTAAATTAATAAATAAATTTTTAAAAAAGATTAAAAAAAAAACATTATATTTTTATTTTTATTGAACCCTCTTAAAACTTATTTACGTGACTTTTTGTATATATTCCAATACCAACTTTCACAACACAAAGAATACATGTCAAGTACAGTCAGAGACATAACATGATAAATCACTGTGATAGACGTATCACTCTTCTTAGTGATACTGATATATCTTTTGGTTTGTTTAATCTATTTACTTATTTTGATATGCCTTTTGGGTGATACTAAGTAACAATCTAAATGTAAAAGAAATTTTGAAGATATATTTAATAGAACAAAAGATATATCCAAATCACCAAGATGAGTGATACAACTATCACAGTGAGTTATCATGCTACCGTATGTCTCTAACAGTACTGTATACAAACCTTGACACATCCAACAGACTTCAGATATGCAATGGCTCCTTTAACATCTGCTACTGCTCCTGGCCAATCCAAGTTGCTCATCAAGTGACCCGCTTGTTCATTGTCTGTTGCGATCTTCCCTCTATAAAGGTCAGGGGTCAATGTTACAAATCCCGACGTTGAAATCAAAGCTGCCTCCTCCACAATTTGGTCATTTAATCCCCACCACTCTTGTATAACAACCAATCCTTTATTAGTAGTTTTGGAATCTCCTACCATCACACCAGGGCAGTCGCCTAGTTTGTTTTCGGACTTAAAGCTGACTTTAGTTTGACTCATATTTGTAAAGTTCTTAAAAATTGAGAGAGAAAAAACATAAGATTATAAAAGTAGCTTTGATCACATTAGATCTAGATCATTAAATTTAAGAAGTTGATAATAATATAAGTGGATGATTGTGGTTTGACCCCAAATGAGCAATTTTTCAGCTATTTCATGGCAGAACAAGTTATATTTGACCAAATATTGGTGATATC
The DNA here is from genome assembly GCA_963383655.1 of Bathymodiolus septemdierum. Classification (NCBI taxonomy): domain Eukaryota; kingdom Metazoa; phylum Mollusca; class Bivalvia; order Mytilida; family Modiolidae; genus Bathymodiolus; species Bathymodiolus septemdierum. The sequence goes on from OY726525.1 coordinate 21,678,247, forward strand.
CGCTTTGTACTAGACCAACATGCTTACTTAGATTTTAATAGTGCTAGCTCACTGAAGCAACAGTCTGCGGATAGACATGTCATTCCACTCGGACACATATCCTGATTCCAACTCATCCAATCATTGCTCTTACTCCTTAATGCTACATGCTTAGCGTAACATGTAATACTAGGTCGAACAGGAAATAGGGCGAACGGACCGGGATTCTTAGCTACAGCTTAGGATACTCAATAAACTTTCTATTAGCTAATTTTTGTTTTGTACATCCTAGTCCTATAATCTCGTCGAGATCAAACTTCCAAAGACATTTTCTGCTCTGTAATACAGACTGTATCTAGTCCAGGGAAGATTTATCTTTTCTTTGTACAATGTACATAAAAGACGGACTCCCTGGAATTAAGCGCTTTGCCAGGAGGTAGCTTGGGATATTGTTCCCGTAAAGCATCGCAGCTGTACGTGCTGTTGTGATATTCGGGGAACTTCCATCGTACTTTGAAAATCCATTGGAGACATGGTGATTTGCGTGGACTGGAGATACAGATGAGAAAATTTCTTCGGATGCCCAAACACTGAACAGCCTAAAGCTAAACCTAAACGAGATTATACTCTGTGCCTGTGGGTTATATAAACGAAATTTTACAATTTTTTTCCAAAACCTATTTTAACATGTCATTACATGGTTTAATTTTGCTGAGATTAGGATTCCAAAGATATTTTCTGTCTGTATCTTCAATAGTAATACAGACAGAAAATTTCTTCGGAATCCCAATCTCAACGAGATTATACATGGTTATAAAATGTGTATGCCCTTCAGGCCACAGGGGCTTATTACGATTTTGTGCATCCCTCGACTACTGGTTTTTTAGAGTAGTCGAGGGATAAACAAAATCGTAACAAGCCCATGTGTTCAGGCTTCACCGTACAAAAGTCGGCACCGGTACAGCGGAAGTGCGGTAGCAAATTCTTGAAACAGACACGTCAGGGTGCCGGCACATGCACTGATCTTTTATTATAATTAATGACACCTTGTTTGAAGTGTATATATTATGTTACCGTATGTAAATGATTAAGAAAGGAGAATGAAACACTATAAACATACTTACTTAATAATGAAGAACGTGGGAAATAAAAAAAGATAACAAACCGGAAGTACACCAATTAGGACCTGGCATCCTGTAAAATGTGGAATGGAGTTGTTTCCTTAGTACACCAGATATTTTTTTTGTTTTTTTCTGAGGTTTGGTTTGGTTTTTGGTGTTTAACGCCACTTTCAACATTATTTCAGTTTTCTCATGGCGGTCAGTTTTATTGATGGAGGTAACCTGAGTACTCGGATCCGGAGAAAACCATTATTTCTGAGGAGAAATAAGTCTACATAAAATGATAATAAATTATACAAAATTGAACGATATTTACATTCATTTGTATAAAACAAAAACTTGAAAAGATTAAATCAGCTGTCACAATACAACGCGATAACGTTATATTAAATAAACTTGTACTTGTAAACGTACCTACCCAACAGCACTAGACGAATTTCCTTTTTAAACTAAAGGTGAAACACGATCAGGATTTTTTTTTAAATGTTACAGACGTTATGTACAGGCCTAGCCAATCGGATGCAAGATCAATTACGAGACAGCTAAATAACTTCCTCATTTCGAGAAAGTAGGAGCTTTCAACGAAATAAAAGATTTACTGAACGACCCCGTATTTCTTCTAAGATATGATACGTTCATTGCTACTGATTAAGAAAACGAAATCGATGTTGTAAGTGAATAATTAAAACAAGACAGAACATGCTGTATATCATATTGGTCAAATAAAATACATTGTAAATTTAAATACCTCTAGCATGATTGACGCATAACCGTTTTAACGAAACAAACAAACAAACAAAAAAAAACAAACAAAAAAAACCGTAGTAGAGTATGTTTTATCTCCGAATATTAAATTAAATGTCCCCGATGGGATTAAGGTCTCTCGCATTGTATCTTGTTGCACGATTAACGGTAAATGTTAGACCGAATAATCTGTCTCTTGTACTCTTGTGTGTCTATATTTGTCATTATATATTTCCTTTTTATTATTTGGACATTTTTTTTTTGAAACACAGAGACAGTAAGCACTACTCTATAAAAGTAGTAGAAAGCATCATACATATATATCAATAATACGGTCCGAGTTGTCTTAACATACGGTCCGAGTAGTCTTGGACTACGGTGCGACTAGTCCTTTACTACGGTCCGAGTTGTCTGGCATACCACTAAAATATAAGAGTCAATCTGATTGGTTGAAGTATTTATGAATGCCATTCAATGGATGCCATTAATTTTATATTAAGGAGTAATACCACTAAAGAATTCTCCATAGCCTTCTATGCTAAATAAAAAAAAAATGAGCTTTCATACAGAATTAATCTTAAATTGAATCTAAGTGACACTAATATCTCATGGAAGGGGTACATAATTGGAAGCTTAACTCCGAAAATCAACATACATTTAATGGCATATAAGAAAAATCAGACAGTCCGAAGATGTCTACCGTCAAAAATCCTTCTTTCACTTTCGATTTAACACAAATTCAGGTGGTTTCTTTCCAATGCAATCAATGTTTTATTTAAAACCACAAGGACATCAAATATGGGCTTAAAATTATCTTAAAATAGGTTTCTGCTGACATTCAGTATTTTGCAGTATCTAATAGGGTTTATTTTTTATCCAACAATGTAGGAATCCATTTTGTGTTTACGTACTACTTTCCATACGTTCTTTTCGACTGGAACCCATGTTTAGTGCATAGGTACCCGATTTGTGGACCCCTCCCCCCCTTTTTTTTTATTTTTTTAATTCATCACTTTTGTGGGACGGTTTTCATTATAAACAGTGTTGAACAACTTCAAACATTACCAAAAACTCAATCCGAGATCGATATAAGCCCATTTCTAAAAACACAAAAACCCTCCTCTACTCTGTTTTTAGAAATGTACAACGAAATCAATCCTTAATTCGTACAGTATAAACTTCATTTATCCTTACTTAGACATCATGTCAACATGTCTTTTATATTTCAATTTTTAAGTCTTGGAGAACAACCATTTAGCTTTAAGAGAGAGAGAGAGAGAGAGAGAGAGAGACAGAGAGAGGACATGTTAAATCAGTAATCAGTAAATTTTTCCTTGAAAACAGTAGGGCTAGATTATCATATTTTTTCTATAATTTGGCAAATGAATTTTATTCAGAATAAAACATAACCCGACCCCAACCGTGTTCTCTTATACAAGTAAATTAAGCTTTAAGATAGTTATCTTTGTAGAACCTTACGCTGGTGTATACTCAAACACGGACAGAGGTCTTTGTCATACAAAAGTAAATTTCAAGAAATACATTTGTTTTTTTGAATCTTATCCCACACAAGATGTCAAGTTAACTGGAAAATTTTCTTTATGATTCAACACTATTTTTAGACATCATGGAAAAACCCGAATTGTATGTACATACCAGAAAGAATGGGTTTAGTTGACGACGGATGAACGTCAGGTTGAAGTGGGTGGTACTTCAGTATATATTCAGTATGAGGAAAAGTTTACCAGTAATATTTTATCTTGATAAATCAATAACAGATACGCCGGGTCGCTTGCCAATGTTAAAAAAGGGTTTCTGCACACTATAATATACACATGTTGTTAATATTGACTCATTGTAAGTTTCTACCACCACTATATAACTGAAATATTGTTGAAAGTGGCCTTTAATACCATACTCTGGAACTCCAACATTGAGACTAGTGAAATATGGATTTTTTTTTTTAAATTTGGTTACTACGACACGTTGCGTGTTTTTTTTTTTTTTTTTTGATTGTCAATTCTTGATTTCCCCTTCCGTTTTCTTTAACGTTTATATAGCAACATTGCATAATCAATTTCATTATAAAAATAACGATTTCATTTGATCATCTTGTACATATATCGACTCTAAATATCAAAATTCCACAATTTTTAAATCTAGAAATTTCGACCTTTAATAAAACTCGAAATTTCGACATTAATTTCTTCTTTCTGTCTAAAACTCGTACAAATAAATATAAATTAATTTTATACGTGTTTTGATTGGTTTAAAAAGTTGAGATTATTGTCAATGAACGGAATCTAAAAATAGACGTCGTTCTCAAGGCGTCGCGTGCCGTCATCAGGTGATTTTCTTTAAATGAGGCACCTTTGGGGTTATTTACATTTATTTCCGATTATTTACATTATTTTGAAAAAATAAATATATTTTTCAATATCATAGCAAAAAAAGTTTGAATTAATTTATAAAGATTGATCGAAATTATTTGTTCGGTTCATTCGAAATAACCTCAATCACGTTTGAGGTTATTTGTCGACGATGTAATATATTTAATATTTGTAACATTAATGCATTCTTTTCCTTTGATCTTTTAATGGTTTATATACCAGAATAAAACTACAGCCCAGACTTAAAGTGTGCAATATCTCGTATCTGAATGTATTATTTCATAGTTCTTAGCTGTTGATTACATTCTTGTATATAAATCGTAAAAAAATCAAAAGAAAATGGCTATATAGATCGTTGACCCGTATATATTACCAATAATTTATATACTACGTTGGCCGGATACATTGTACATAGCAGAACGTTGACCACATTACAAATTTCACTACATTCGCGTGCATCTTTTATTTAAATATGATCGTAAAACATGTCCATATCTCATATATTATTAACCTGTGATATTATTAATAGACTACATCGAGATCTCTGAAAGAGCAGATTTTGTATTCGACTGTATAACTTACGTTGTTCCATAGAAATAGTTGTAAACATATTAATAAACTGTATACAGTCAAACATGTCTTAAAGGACACCTCTATATAACAATTCACTGTCTATAAAGGACACCTCTATATAACAATTCACTGTCTATAAAGCCGGACACCTCTATATAACAATTCACTGTCTATAAAGGACACCTCTATATAACAATTCACTGTCTATAAAGGGTAGTTTCATTTTTAATTTTAACCTGTATATAAAGAGCAACTGCTCATAAAGGCCAAATTTTCAGGTTCCCTCGAGTGGCCTTTATATACAGGTTCCCTCGAGTGGCCTTTATATACAGATTTGACTGTAATTGTAACGTACACGAAAATATACAATCTTGATTAAACTTTCACAAAAAATATTAATTATTGTGTTTGTGTGTTTGGTGGTGTTTAACGCCACTTTCAACAATAATCTCTGGATAATTAAAAAGAATGCTCACTCCAGATGTATGCTTCAAAAATTGAAGAATAAATAAATGGACTTTACAGATGGTTTTGTTAGTTATAATTTGTCTTATTACGCTCTCTCTACACGTGCAGTAATTTGATACGCTTAAACCTAGATTTCACAGGACGTGCATTATAAGTAAAAGCAAAAGCTATTTCGAAAAGAAATGGCTGATAATGTATCAGATGAAGAAAACGAGAGAGGTGTTTTGTGTGTAAATTACGGCATAAACACAGCACCTATATGTGGAAAATCAGGTGCGAAATTGTGTAGTTTATTCTACATCGTTTTAAACTGTTTATCATGTTCAGTGTTTGTTCATACAGTAGGATTTTCTACAGGATATTGGTCCCACGGTGAGAACTTTTATCACAATGGACTATGGTTAGCATGTGGACTGAATGCACAGAAGAGATGTCAATATCTCCCTTATGATGCAGGTAATTAATGATACAAAACTTTGATGGTAATTAACTTTTAACAAATCACCATTTTGAAGTGATGTCTTATTTTCTGCACTGTGGGATACTAGTACATAACTATTTTGTTATATTATTACGTCATGGTTTTTGGTGCTGTAATTTCGAGATTCTCTAGCTGTATTGTTAGTGTTAGTTAACTGTTTTAAATATATCCGTTTTAACAATAATCAAACGTTTTTCCTAAAACATTAAGTAAGTAGAAATTTAAGAAATACCCGTATCTCACCCCCCTCCACAAAAAAACCAAACGAACAACCAAACAAAACAAAACGCAAAAAAACCCACAGAAAACAAACAAACAAAATAATATTTAAGAAAAAATACACATAAAGAACAAACAAAGGAAATTTCATCCAATGGTCTACTGTCCTCAATTAAATAAAAATTATATCATAAAGGAAATTATTATTGTCATTGGCTATTGTTACATGCACAAGCAAATTGCCAGCACTCTCTCTCTATATATATCTACCCCAACATATTTTAGCTTAATGTAGATTTTTTGCACTGATTAATTTCCCATACATATGTTTACATGGAAAGTCGTAAAAAAATGATACCAAGGTACACTGCAGCTGTCGGCACCAATAACCATGAAAAATATTTCTACTATAACAGTGAAGCCATGTCCAGTAGTCCCCTTTTATGATTACTGGTCTTGTTATCTCAACGTGGAAGACAACATGCTTACAAAATTCAGTTTAATCCAGATATTACCGCTATAAGTTCAAAGATTTCAAATTAAATATTAAATAAATACTGTGCAACTTATGTTCGCGTCGAGTGTGGTATAGATCGTGGGTTAGAGTGCCGGGCGGGTCAAACCAGAAGACTTTAGAATGTGTATGTGTGTGCTTTTCCGCTAAGGATGTGGCATTAAGGAGTAAGATCAAAGACTGGTTGGCTCAAAATCAGGATAATGTGTCCGAGTGGAGCGACATGTCTACCCGCGGACTGTTGTTTCAGTGAGCTAGCATTATAAAAATTCACCTATGCATGTTGGTCTAGTACAAAGCGGACTGTTGTTTCAGTGAGATAGCATTATAAAAATCCACCTATGCATGTTGGTCTAGTACAAAGCGGACATCATCATCATTTCATTATATTGTAACTTTTCTCGCCATGATATAGCTGAAAATATGCTCATTTCGCGTTGAACAATAACCACTCTCTCAGTAACGATAAAACAAGAACACATATACAATGCATCATGATTTGATTAAAATCGTCACTGCCCACGTGAAGTTAAACAACACTCAATCGTTCAATCAATATATGAACGTGACGAATAATAGTAAAAAAAAAATAGAAGTAACTTATAAGGGCGACTTACAAGCAAAATGTTTCTTGTAAGTCGTCCTTTTAACATGTTGAAGATCTAGACTCTTAGATTGAATGAACATTCCCAATTCAGTCATATTTCCGAGCCTGACATGCGCAGACTATAATTTGTTTCTTATGCTTTATGTTCAATTTATATCTAATATGTAACTCATATATATGTTTTTACTATGACAACAGATGTTGCCCTTCGGACCTAAGTTAATCATTTTAATTAATTTATTTGGATACAGTCCACGGTAGAAGAGACATAACTTACACACGCCTACCTGTCAATGTGTAACAATTAATACAATGACACATGTTGTTGTACCTGTCATACTAAGACTCAGTTTCACAAACACCAACAGTAAAGTGAATAAATATGTACGATTTCAAGAAAATTGTGACTTTGATCCGATTGTTTTTCTTTTTGCTTGGCTTAGCGTTTTTATTTCATGTACTAGGATACGGTACACCTTACTGGTCTGCTTATAAATTTTCGAATTCTGGATTATGGAACAAATGTTATAAATTTCATTGTTTAAATATCTGTGTCGATTTAGGTATGTATGTATATAAACGTTGCAATAATATTTGGTGTTTTGTAATAATTATTCAATTTCTAGTTAGTGCACAGGACTTTCAATATTTTGTCATGTGTACCAGTATTTCACTATTTACTGGAGGTACTTTTTATTAAAAATTTGAACAATTTCCATGAATATCAATAATCTAATACAACACTCTTTGAAATTAGGAGGTACCAAATATCATTTAAAGTGGGTAAAGGTATCTAGTTCCGCTCCTTAATGAAAGGCCTGAGGTCATTTACTATTTCGCAGAATAAAAGTCGAATAGATCAACTAACGGACCGACCATTTAACTTTTAAAGTGGGAGGCTATGTATATTGCCCCCCTCTCCGAGTCCAAAAATTTTACTAACACGAAAAAAAAATATGGTAATTTTTTAACGTGAAAATAAAACGTCAATTTTTCTTCATATTTCACCATTAACGTCGTGGTCTATGGAATCACCTTTAACGTTGTGGTCTATGGAATCACCTTTAACGTTGTGGTCTATGGAATCACCATTAACGTCATGGTCTATGGAATCACCATCAACGTCGTGGTCTATGGAATTACCTTTAACGTCGTGGTCTATGGAATCACCTTTAACGTTGTGGTCTATGGAATCACCATTAACGTTGTGGTTTATGGAATCACCTTTAACGTTGTGGTCTATGGAATCACCATTAACGTTGTGGTCTATGGAATCACCATTAACTTGTGGTCTATGGAATCACCTTTAACGTTGTGGTCTATGGAATCACCATTAACGTCGTGGTCTATGGAATCACCTTTAACGTCATGGTCTATGGAATCACCATTAACGTTGTGGTCTATGGAATCACCATTAACGTTGTGGTCTATGTAATCACCATTAACGTTGTGGTCTATGGAATCACCATTAACGTTGTGGTCTATGGAATCACCATTAACGTTGTGGTCTATGGAATCACCATTAACGTTGTGGTCTATGGAATCACCTTTAACGTCGTGGTCTATGGAATCACCATTAACGTTGTGGTCTATGGAATCACCATTAACGTTGTGGTCTATGGAATCACCATTAACGTCGTGGTCTATGGAATCACCATTAACGTCGTGGTCTATGGAATCACCATTAACGTTGTGGTCTATGGAATCACCTTTAACGTCATGGTTTATGGAATCACTATTAACGTTGTGGTCTATGGAATCACCATTAACGTTGTGGTCTATGGAATCACCTTTAACGTCATGGTCTATGGAATCACCATTAACGTTGTGGTCTATGGAATCACCATTAACGTTGTGGTCTATGGAATCACCTTTAACGTCATGGTCTATGGAATCACCATTAACGTCGTGGTCTATGGAATCACCTTTAACGTTGTGGTCTATGGAATCACCATTAACGTTGTGGTCTATGGAATCACCATTAACGTTGTGGTCTATGGAATCACCTTTAACGTTGTGGTCTATGGAATCACCATTAACGTTGTGGTCTATGGAATCACCTTTAACGTTGTGGTCTATGGAATCACCATTAATGTTGTGGTCTATGGAATCACCATTAACGTTGTGGTCTATGGAATCACCATTAACGTTGTGGTCTATGGAATCACCATTAACGTCGTGGTCTATGGAATCACCTTTAACGTTGTGGTCTATGGAATCACCTTTAACGTCGTGGTCTATGGAATCACCATTAACGTTGTGGTCTATGGAATCACCTTTAACGTTGTGGTCTATGGAATCACCATTAACGTTGTGGTCTATGGAATCACCTTTAACGTTGTGGTCTATGGAATCACCATTAACGTTGTGGTCTATGGAATCACCATTAACGTTGTGGTCTATGGAATCACCATTAACGTTGTGGTCTATGGAATCACCATTAACATTGTGATTCGAATCCCGCTCAGGCGATGTGTACTCGATACAACATTATGTGATAAAGTTTGTCAGGAACTTGCGGAAAGTCGGTGGTTTTCTCCATGTACTCCGGGTTCATCCACCAATAAAACCTAACGATGAGGTCCTAGACCAACACGCTTAGTTGGATTTTTATAGTGCTAGCCCACTGAAACAACAGTCTGCGGGTAGACATGTCGCTCCACTCGGACACATTATCATGATTCCCAGCCAACCAGTTGTTGATCTTTTTCCTTAATGCTGCGTGCTTAGCGGAGAAGCAACAAATACCAATGTCATAACCTTTGGTTTGACCCGATCCGGACGCGAGGAGAGCACGCGAACCATTTCACCACCGATGTGGTTCACCACCTCTTTGAAAAAAGTTCCAAACAGACAATAAATAAATTAGCTTCTCAAAGTCCAAGCGGTCCTTATCTTGGTTAATTTATAAATATTGGCATTCACGTTGGACAAAAGGGAATTAGCTATTGTTTAATGTTCATGTATAGTTTGATAAAGGACGAAGTCCTTTTAACGGTAGGCTGTCCGATTTTTCCTCCTTTCTATATTGATAGCCAATTATCTGTTCATCGGAAGTTTAAAAAAATAGATCAATTGATATTTAGAAACGCAAGAGAAATACATTTCAATGAAAAATTCCCAATTCTTTAATTATTTACTCTATGCCGACGGAAGAGCGGCGTAGGTAAAATGAACGGAACAGCCATAACAAATCGGCTACAAAATTCATTCAAAATAAAAGATAACGTGTACGGATCATCGTATTAGAAATTTTAGGACTTCGTCCTTCAAACAGGTTGCCTGTCTCATATTATTTTGTAATTGTTGGTTGACTCACAAGAGTGTAATATGCAAATTAGAACGTACCACAATACAAAATGTATGCTAATGATGAATTAATAAAGGGTATGAGTAGACATTTGGTAGAGTCGGGGTCGGTGCAGTTTTTCCCAGTGGAGCGGCATGTCTGCCTATGGACCGTTGTTTCAGTAAGCTAGTACTATAAAATTCAGATTAGATTAGAGTAATGATCTGATGCAAAGCAGGAATTAGTATCTTCTCATTAAAAAGTAACTTAGCTTGTTATATACATTTTTGTATATTTGAAACCTATGTATATTCGAGGCAAAATAAAAGTATCAGTTCTATCTGTCGTTCTTCTGAACACGGCTTATAAATAACGTAACAACAACTCTCTTTGTCTTAATTGAAATAATTATATACGGTTTTTGTGGTTTTTTTTAGCAACGTTTCAAGCAACACAAGCACTGAAAACGTTGGGACTGTTTGCATGGTTTTTCAGTCTTGTCTTAATTGAAATTTATACGTTTTGTGTGGTTTTTTTTTTAGCATGGTTTCAAGCAACACAAGCGCTGGAGACGTTGGGACTGTTTGCAGGGTTTTTCAGTCTTGTATTCCTGGTGTTATTTATTTTCCATGCTCAGTCATCTACAAATAAAACTATATTTGTTATGGGTATGATATCAACGTTTGTAGCAGGTATGTTGTATCTATTTATTGTACTATAATAATCAATATGAGAGTAAATGGCATGAACATCGTCTTTTTTAAAAGCGGAAACGCCATACTAAGAAAGATAACTCTAGTACAACTAGTATAACTCGAAAGGTTTTTGTAATCATTGTGTTTGAGGGGCTGTGGTGTTTAACGCCACTTTCAACAATATTTTAGTTTTATCGTGGCGGTAAATTTTATTGGTGGAGGAAACGGAATCAGAAGAAAACAACCGATCTGTCGCAAGTCACTGAGAAACTTTATCACATAATGTTGTATCGAGCTAGAGCACAGGGAAATGTTGTAAATAGTATAATGTGTATCTCTACACCTTGCTTGTAATGTTGTTTTATGAGAAAAGGGATATGTCCGTCCATGTATAATATATATTTTTATTCACTTTAAACAATAATTATACCATCGCAATATTATGTAATGATTTTGATACATAAACACAAACAAGGGTGGTCATTTTTTTTTTGCACGCGGTCGCTTCAAGTAATATATACGTTTTGTTAAATCCTTACGACATGTCGAAATCTATATGGCTCAACTCCCAATATATTGGTCTTTGCAAAAAAATATAAAAAAGGCGATAAATAGATAACAACCATTAAAAACAAACAATTGGAATTAAGAAGCGCAGTTCTAAGTAGATTCAATTAAAGTAATTATTATATTTATATCATCTCTGTTGATCTGAACATACTTTACTTATGAACTAATGAAATATTTTGTATTACATTTTTATTTCAGCCGGCCTGACCATATTAGGTATTGTTATTTATGGTGCTAAAAACAGAGACCTATCTTGGTCGTATGGCTTAACAGTTATTGCTGGAATAATGTACACAGTCAGTGGAATTCTTATGGTTGTACATCTGAATACGAATTTACAACAAACGTAGTTGAGACCAAGATAACAACTTCGTTATTTGCCGTCCATATTCGGAGCCTGTCGGATTCTACAGACAGGACTCGCACAAAACATGTTGTGATACTTGTCAAACTGTATTGTTGTCTAATGACTTATGGTGATATATGTAAAATGCTATATTGTGCTATTAATAAATGTGATATATGTTTTTTGTAACCGTATCCGTGGCGTAATGGTTAGCGTGCTCGCCTCGAGTGCGGTAGATCGTGGGTTCGAGTCCCAGTCAGGTCATCCCAAAGACTATAACACTGGTATTTGTTGCTTCTCCGCTAAGTACGCAGTATTAAGGAGTAAGAGCAAAGACTGGTCGGCTCGGAAACAGAATAATGTGTTAAAGTGTAGCGGCATGTCTACCCACTATAAAAATCCAACTCAGCGTGTTGAAAAAAAACAACCCAAAAAAAACAAAACAAATCAAACAAACAAACAAAAAACTGTTACAATATATACCGGTATTAGAATGAACTGACAATCAAAATGTAATTTCATGGTTAGTTGCTTGACATATTTTCTGGGATATTCTGTGAAATTGTAAGTGTGTTGATTATGCTGATTTGGCCTATAAATATAACTAAAAATATATATTTTGAATCTTCTCGGAAACCACAGAATAAAAATAAACCAAACATGACTATGATGATGCGTCCTATATCAAAGTTGTAACAGATGACCGTCGTTGCTGGAAATATTTGTTCATCAAACACATACATTTCTCAATTTCAAGATAGATTGAGCTATAGCTGTATTTTATAAATACGTGTTTACAAAACTGAATGTGTGTTTTTTTGTTTTTTTTAAACTTTATTTGATTTTTAAAGTTGCTATGTAAAATATACTATAACCACAATTTCTCAAATTGAACACACTACAAAGGCATCCTCCATGCTTCAAATCCAGCTTTTTCTAAATTTCCCAAAATTCCCCGGCTCCTACGACCCTGACTATCCAATCTAGACATTATTCTTATTGGAGATTTTTGAAGTGCGGGTAGGACACACTGAATGTATCAAGTATATTTTTACAGTTTTATTTGGATTAAAAGTTGATTAAGATTATACAAGATAAGTTTGAAGATACCAAACAGTGTAACCAAAAACCGAAAATCAATGTACAAACAACACAATGGTGAAAAGGAAAAGGACAAAAAGTAAACAATGATTCTACAATACAATACACAGAAAGCTAAAGATTGAGCAACATGAAACCAACTAAAACCGGGGATGATGCTAGGTGCTCTAGAAGGTAAACAGTTCCCACTCCATGAGTGTCACCCGTCGTGTTACTATTTATAAACAAATTGTCTGGGGCGAAATCATATCCATGGAATCCTTTGATTTGTTATTGAAGTAAATTAAAATTTAAATCAAAATAATTATTCAACAGTCACGTTTGATACATTTTGGTATATTTTAACGATATATTTGAAATATGTACGAAAGTGGCGTTTAACACCATAACTCTAACCATTTATTGTGCTATTAAAAATAATTTTGGAGTTTTATTGAATAATGTGGCGTAGATTTTGAATTTAAATCAACATTAGAAATTTTTATTTTCATAATGGAACGGAGGGGCAGTCGTGGTCGTGTGGTAGTTGTATTAGTAACTACTTGTGCAATTCGTGCCTATCACAACTAAAGTTGTGAGTTTGAATCCCGCTCATGACAAGGTGTATTCAATACAACATTATGTGATATTTAAAGTGTGTCCGTGACTTACGACAGGGCGGTGGTTTTCTCTGGGTACTTCGGTTTCCTACCCCAATAAAACTGACCGCCATGATATATAACTGAACTATTGTTGAAAGTGGCGCTAAGTACAATAACCATAATGGAATGATAAAGATGAGGATTTCACCTCAATGTTAACATATCCTCTGTGGTGACAAAAACACTCCTTCCTATACGTAAAAAATACAAATAACAAAAAAAAAAACCGGAACTGCCAACAAAATAAATGGGGTTGAAGATGAAACAAACAAAAGACACGTAGACTCAAAAGGTTGATAACGAAAAACCGGGAGAACAAAGTTTATCTATGTAATTTATGAAAGTTGAAATCTTTAGATCTTTTGAGATTGACTAAATCGAGATAAGGCAGTAGTCAATAGTTAACTGTTATTCGTAATGTTGACTTGTTCGTTACATATTGTGTTTGGATTACTTCTGTGTGGTTTATGTCAAGCCTTTCTAGAAGACTGTCCACACCCGTGTACACAGGGAGGGCAAAAGTACTGTCACCCAATACCATGTCCCTTACCTCCTTGTAACAACTCCGTCACACCGCCTGGAGCATGCTGTCCGGAATGTCCAAAGCATGAGTGTCCACACCCGTGTATACAGGGAGGAAAACAGTACTGCCACCCAATACCATGCCCAAAACCACCATGTGATAACCCTGTCACGCCCATGGGTGCATGTTGTGCAGAATGCATCAAACGTAAGTTTAGATTTTTGATTCTTTGAACGAAATTTAAAATTCGTACAGAAACTATGCACTGTGAACGAACACAGGCGCTCGTGGCACGGTATTGCCACCCTCCTTTTCTTTTTTAACTTTGAGTTAACATATTTATTTTCAGTAAAAATTCGCCCTCCTTTTTTTTAACTTTGTGTTAACATATTTATTTTCAGTAAAAATTCTTTATTATTTCATCTCCTTTTCCTTAATTTAACTTGTTCGTGTCTGTATTCATATACAATCTTATGTTTACAGCAACTTACATGTGTCTGTGAATATATATTTTTGTTTTCTGGTCTCTCACAGTTAATACAAACAACAGCAAACTTCATGAATCCATCGAATATGAAGTATGTAGTATTTATCTATGAAAACTAAAAACATGTATCATTATGGAAAGTATCGCAAGTTGTGCAGCTAACCTTCGAATCGGGAATAGCTCGACAGATGCATAGCTAATCTTCGAATCGAGAATTTCTCGCCAGGTGTGCAGTTAGTTCATTCGAATCGGGAATAGCTCGACAGGTGTACAGCTAATCTTTGAATGGGGAATAGCTCGCCAGGTGTACGTGTAGCTAACCTTCGAATCGGGAATAGCTCGACAGGTGTACAGCTAATCTTTGAATGGGGAATAGCTCGCCAGGTGTACGTGTAGCTAACCTTCGAATCGGGAATAGCTCGCCAGGTGTGTAGCTAACCTTCGAATCGGGAATAGCTCAACAAGTGTGTAGCTAACCTTCGAATCTGGAAGAGTTCAACAGGTGTGTAGCTAACCTCCGAATCTGGAATAGTTCAACAGGTGTGTAGCTAACCTTCGAATCTGAAATAGCTCGCCAGGGGTGTAGCTAACTTTTGAATCGGGAATAGCTCGACAGGTGTGCAGCTAACCTTCGAATCGAGAATAGCTCACCAGGTGTGTAGCTAACCCTCGAATCGAGAATAGCTCACCAGGTGTGTAGCTAACCTTCGAATCGGGAATAGCTCGCCAGGTGTGTAGATAATGTTTATACATTATCCATAATATAAAATACTGTCCACAAAAGCACAGCTCTGACTACTGCTATCATCGGTTCCGTGGCGTTAATCCGAAGGTCCATTAGACCGAAGGTTTGTTAGTCCGAAGGTCCGTTTGTCCTAATGGCGGCCACCCATACGTTTGAACTCCGTTCAGAATAACGACTTACAAAGACTGCGGTATTCGCGGAAAACCCAAGACACCAGCTTTGAGTTTTGGTGGCTCATAAAAGGGAGACTCGTTTCACCCCCCACCCCCAAATAAATAATCCATTTATGGAATGATCAAGGTAAATTTACACCTACTGTTTATCTTCAAAAGACCCCATCTCTATATCTAACCAATGAAATGGCGATTTCACATGACGGTTAACCCCTGATGCAGCAACGAAAGAGGGGTTAATCAAGGGATACTGGTTTGTTAACTTAGGGGTAGGAAAGGGGCATATATGTAAAATTAGAATATAAACACATATTTGAAGTTAACTCCAAATGACTTTCCAAAATGCCTTGTGCAAACATGTATCTTAAAGTAGTGTTACTAGAAATTAAGGTATAAAACAACAAAGTACCGAAATTGCAGGAAATAATGATTTTTTTTCTAGTTTAACCCGTACGTTTTTTCCTACATGTAATATGCATAAAACATTTGTTAGATGATCTTTTATGATATTGTATTATTTTTTGTTTCTGATGCGTGTACACCTAAGTACCAATCTTTGGAATTTCTACACTAACAAGACTTTATTCCTCTACAGTATACCACTTGGTTAAAATCTCTAAGGAGACCCCCATCTGGTACACGTATCTGGTAAAGGGTACTTGTATATTTCGAGCCATGGAACACGGTATTCTGGAATTACATAGATGTATAATTTGGTACGCGTATGCTTAAGTTGTTGCGGTAGTTGATTGGAGTTTTCAATATTCCATAATAATTGGTATATATTTGAGGTTACACTCCGTATTTTGCGACCATCAGTTGTACATTAGAACGTTCGTTTAATGATTTTATGTATTCTCTTTTTAATGGAATGTACTTGTCCCTCACAAAACTTAATTTCAGATGTGCTTTTATGTTTTCTAATCCCTTTCTCAGAGATCGTCTCTTTTGTGCGTACCAAACGGGACTCTTTCAGTATTTCGTAGAGTAAATGACAAGTCTAAGACTATTCTGAAGTGTTTGTTAAGCAAAAAAATCCCAGTTGTTAATTGGATCAACAACGGGTCTTAAAAATAATCTTTGATTAAATATCTTTTAAGTTTTAAGCTTAAACATATTTGGTTAAGATCAGAGTTTTTGGAGGAAGAATTAAGGAAAGTATTTTTGGGTGGAGGTGGTTTGACCTGAGAATTGTCATGAAATGTTCTGAAAGGTACATAGGGGCATATATCTTTTTTATTGTCCAGTAGATTGGGTTCAAATTTGAGGGTGTTGGGTGCATTGGCATATATTTATCGAATATTTGAAGGGATTTTGGGTGGAGGTGGCTTGACCTGAAAATTGTCATGAAATTTTCAGATCAAATTGTTTCCACCTAAACACTTTTTTTTATATGTTTTTTTAGTATTCTTTGGGTATATGCTGATGTGTTTGACATTTTCGGGTTTGGACTCGGTCGTAGGTTGATGAAAGAAGAGATGTGGGCCTTGGTGTACTTTTCAGGACATTTTCGGGACATTTCGTGACAATTTCGGGTCAAATTGTTTCCACCTGTGCTGATGTACTTAACATTTTCAAGTTTGAGCTCAATCCATTGTATGGTAGGGGGGATGTGGGCCTTTGTGTGCTTTTCGGGACATTTTCGGGGCATTTCGGGTCAATTTTCAGGACATTAGTGTAACCCGTTTATTGTATACTAGTATATGTTAACTTTATGTATTAACTAAATTTAATACGGCGCTCGGCCAATAATCTTCAGTAGTGAAGGACGGCTAGAAATGTAAAGAAGAAGAAGAGTTTTAGTGGAGGGTTTACTTCATTGGAATGATTTACATATACAAAAAAATGTATTTCAGAAACGACGCGTTTTTTCCCTTTTTTTTTAGACTTAGCACGCGTGGATCCATAATTACAAAACAGGGGTTTGGTGCAATTTTTGTCGTGTTTTCTACAAAATGTTTTAAGTTTTACCTATATTTGCCGATTACACATTTTTTTTGCTAGCAAAAGCCGGGCGTACAGCCTACAACCCACCTGGATAGGCCACTGCTTAGTCAGGATGTGAATATGAGTATCTTGCTTCTCTTACTTAATTTGATAAGACTGAATATTAAATAAATTCAACACTGTTCGATACCTATCCTTTGGTCGAAAAACAAGACTAACGGACCATAAAAAGGTCGGACTAACGGACCTTCGGACTAATGAACCTTCGGACTAACGGACCTTCGGACTAATGAACCTTCGGACTAACGGACCTTCGGACTAATGAACCTTCGGAGCAATGGACCTTCGGACTATCGAGCGGTCACCGCTATCATCTTATCTACAACGACAAAAAAAACATCTTAGCGATATAATATACAATAATAACAATGCAAATACATTTACTTCTTTTCTGATAGTGAAAATGTCACCTGCTAGATTTTAGATAGAGAAGGGTGAATGGTTTATGGTTTTTACCGCCACTTTTAACAATAGTTCAGTTATATC
Organism: Bathymodiolus septemdierum; assembly: GCA_963383655.1. Classification (NCBI taxonomy): domain Eukaryota; kingdom Metazoa; phylum Mollusca; class Bivalvia; order Mytilida; family Modiolidae; genus Bathymodiolus; species Bathymodiolus septemdierum. Next base: position 21,696,406 of record OY726525.1, read on the forward strand.
GTGGCATTCAATTTTATTGGTGGAGGAAACCGGAGGACCCAGAGAAAACCACCGACCTGTCGCAAGTCACTGACAAACTTTATCATATTAAGTTGTATTGAGTACACCTCGCTATGAACGGGGTTCGTACTCGCAACGTTAGTGGTGATAGGCACTGATTGTATAGGTAGCTATAATCCAACTACCATACGATCACGACCACGACGGCCCCTGTATGGAAAATGGGAAGGGGGGTTATCTGAACAGAAAACTGAACGACGAATGTTTTTTGTGTTGAAATTCTTGATCTAATAATGTTTCCCGCTCCTAAAACTCGAGTTACCTCAACATGCAACATTATACTGGTAGTACTGTCAATTATAAAAAAAATCATATAGTGCTCTATAGAAGTATTGAGATAAACATCGATAAACACATTTACATTTTACTAAAATTTCTTGTTGAAGACTGCAGAGTCAGATTATTTATTTTTGTATCTTTCAAATTAAGGTATCTCTTCTATAAAATTGGGATCAGAAAATAAAATAAAACAACTGATTTTCATGTCAAATATTAAATGATATGGTAAAGATTAAAAATCTAAGATTTAATTTTAATGTAAAGTTTGGTATCGTTTTAGGTACCACAAGTGTTCTAAAAGACTGTCCACATCCATGCACATACAATGGACACAAATTTTGTGAACCAATACCGTGCCCACCCCCTCCGCCAAACTGTACTCATCCCTTCACCCCTCCAGGAGGATGCTGTGAAATATGTCAAGATGGTAAATATAGGTCGGGCACCATAAGAGACGCTTACATTATATAATACGTGAGAAGATGATCGGGGTCCTTAAACAGGTTAAATCCCGCCACTGTTACGTGATTGTCAGGCATGCTATATATTTGATAGATTTTCATCCGCGCATATCGTTGTCTTCTCTGTGTTTAGGATTTTGATGGTTGGTTTGGTTAGGTTTGGGTTATGGTGTTTAATGCCACTTTCAACAATATTTCAGTTATATCGTGGCGGTCTCCATATGATAGCGTTGTGTTTATTCCTCATGCGGACGTCGTGATCGTGATCATATGGTAGTTGGATTTATATCTACCTATGCAATCAGTGCTTATCACCACTAACGTTTTGAGTTAGAACCCTGTTCATGGCGAGGTGTACTCGATATAACATTATGTGATAAAGTTTGTGAGTGCCTTGCGACAGGTCGGTGGTTTTCTCCTGGTACTCCGGTTTCCCCCACCAATAAAACTGACAGTATAACTAATATATTATTGAAAGTGTCGTTAAACACCATAACCCCTAACCCATGTAATAGCGTTGTGTTTACTCCTCATGCTCAAAACAGTCAGTTAAAGATTAACAATATATGATGAAAAAAAAGAACTTTTTTTTAAGAAACCTTTATATATATAATATATATAGTATTTGTTCGTTTCAGATGTCACAACCATAATGCCGGTTGTTACCACAAACAATTGTCCACACCCATGTGAACAAGGCGGTAGACATTTTTGCCACCCAATACCATGCCCCCACCCACCATGTGCTGACCCGGTAACTCCAAAAGGAGCGTGTTGTGCCACTTGTCCAAATGGTACGTAAATACATTTTTGTACGTCTGAATTTAAACCCAATCGTGTTAGAATTAGATTCTGAGCTGACATTTTTTTCGAACTCACACCACTGATACACTGCAGCTCCAATCTCTTAGTCATATGCCCAGCGCCCCAACATACATTTATACAGGCAATATCAGAGAAAATTATTTCCCCTCGTAAAAGTTAAATGTTCGGTCCCTAAGTATAAACATCTAAAATTTAATTTTAATGTAAAGTTTGGTCTCATTTTAGGTATCACAGGTGTTCTAAAAGACTGTCCACATCCATGCACATACAATGGACACACATTTTGTGAACCAATACCGTGCCCACCCCCTCCGCCAAACTGCACTCATCCCTTCACCCCTCCAGGAGGATGCTGCGAAATATGTCGAGATGGTAAATATAGGTCGGGCACCATAAGAGACGCTTACATTATATAATACGTGAGAAGAGGATCGGGGTCCTTAAACAGGTTAAATCCCGGCACTGTTACGTGATTGTCAGGCATGCTATATATTTGATAGATTTTCATCCGCGCATGTCGTTGTCTTCTCTGTGTTTAGGATTTTGATGGTTGGTTTGGTTAAGTTTGGGTTATGGTGTTTAATGCCACTTTCAACAATATTTCAGTTATATCGTGGCGGTCTCCATATAATAGCGTTGTGTTTATTCCTCATGCGGACGTCGTGATCGTGATCATATGGTAGTTGGATTTATATCTACCTATGAAATCAGTGCTTATCACCACTAACGTTTTGAGTTAGAACCCCGTTCATGGCGAGGTGTACTCGATATAACATTATGTGATAAAGTTTGTGAGTGCCTTGCGACAGGTCGGTGGTTTTCTCCTGGTACTCCGGTTTCCCCCACCAATAAATCTGACAGTATAACTAATATATTATTGAAAGTGTCGTTAAACACCATAACCACTAACCCATGTAATAGCGTTGTGTTTACTCCTCATGCTCAAAACAGTCAGTTAAAGATTAACAATATATGATGAAAAAAAAGAACTTTTTTTTAAGAAACCTTTATATATATAATATATATAGTATTTGTTCGTTTCAGATGTCACAACCATAATGCCGGTTGTTACCACAAACAATTGTACACACCCATGTGAACAAGGCGGTAGACATTTTTGCCACCCAATACCATGCCCCCACCCACCATGTGCTGACCCGGTAACTCCAAAAGGAGCGTGTTGTACCACTTGCCCAAATGGTACGTAAATACATTTTTGTACGTCTGAATTTAAACCCAATCGTGTTAGAATTAGATTCTGAGCTGACATTTTTTTCGAACTCACACCACTGATACACTGCAGCTCAAATCTCTTAGTCATATGCCCAGCGCCCCAAAATACATTTATACAGGCAATATCAGAGAAAATTATTTAAGTAACCATTTTTTTTGTTTTTTGGCTTTCTCGTCGTATGTAATATGCAATTTGATTGGTCCATATAGTTTTTGATGGCGCTTTCGTGAAAATGCTACATAGATAAAGAGGCACCAGAAAACCTGTAGGTACATCGACCCAGAAAGATATTCTCTGATCTTGCAACTGACATGTAAACATAATTTACTCTTGTTTTCTTATACAATCTACAATATTAATATTCTATGATGTTTAAATGGTACTTTTCGTCACTTTCTAAAAGCTTTCAGCTTTATTGTGACTACCAGAATTAATGAGGAAGGAAAGGCGGTACGGTTGATAAGGAACTGATCGGATTACTCCTACCCCACTTCCCTCCCTTCCCCCCCCCCCCCCCCCCCCCCCCCCCCCCACACACACACACACACACACACATCTGTAGGCGTATTGGAACCTTAAGACTTGGCGTGGTTATCTGGGCGAGAAAACACATTAGTAGTGCTAGGCTTATTGTCAGAAGACCGGCGACGTTTTCAATATGACGGCTACCCCAGGTCCTTTTACATTCAGATTTTCTATACTGGTATTAGGGTGAAGTGATTAAGATGCAAGCTTTGTTAAAAATGTTTAAAAAACTTTTGTATTTTAGGACCAAACTGTAGGATCGAAGGACATATTTACCCAGCATTCCAAGACACAGTGCGCGATGGGAAGCTATGCAGATGTTTTGGTCTTTCTGGAAAATGCGACGATATCCTTGTCTCATAAATAAATACAGAACTAGTGTTTGCGTATATCCCGGAAAAACATTTTGAAATAAAAATGGACATTTTTACGTTTTAAATCCTGTTTCATCTTTAAACTTGCGTGCATTAAAAAAAGATTAATCAACAGTTCTTGCTTTCACTTACATTTTCTGACGTTCACCCTACAAGGTGCGCTTATAAATTACGTTTGAAGTCCTATTATCCTATATATGGGGGGTACTTGATTCTTCCCGCAATAAATTTCTATAGTCCTTTCCTGAGGGCTCAACATACATTGAAGCGGGTGATACATTTATTAGCCCTTATGTCTCATGATTGGCCCACTCTGGCTTTCCCTCGATGTGGAAAACGTCGAAATACAGGATTACACGACAAATATTCAGAAAGTGATCAATCTTAAACGGTCTTAAAAATCTAGTGGCGAAACCAGACGTTCCCAAGTGCCCGATGAAGCTGTTATGTGATTATATACTAAATAAATATGCTATAAGCGCCAATTCCAATCTAGAGAGATATCAGTCCAATATTAGCTCATAATCTCAAAAGTCATATACAATTGCATCTCCTTCAACTATGTCAGTTGCAGGGTCGCCAAGTGAATTTTTGGGCCCCAGACCAAAAGGAAGCTGCGCGCCCCCCATCCTCCAAATAATAATACTCAAGCCAAGTCCACCACGATGTGTCATAAGCAAGGAATCAGTACAACAAAAATGAATTGATGAATTGTGATTTAGAAAACAGCTTTCTACTTGTTTATTTGTCTGGACCCTTAATTATAATGATTTGGTACATTTATTAATAGATGCATTTTTATAAACTAAAGCAATAGTCAAATCATTTTTATCGAAAACCAAATATAAAACATATCTTCACAAATTTAATGCCCTAGGCAGCTGAATAAATCCTATCGTACTGTAATTTCTGTAAAGAAGCAAACGATTTATTGTTTTTTTACAAGTCTCTTCATAACCTCATATATTTCAATATTCGCAATCGTAACTTCGTAACATAGTCTCATTCCACACTCTCATTCTCAGAACACGTTTTAGTTTAAGTCTACAACATTTTTATTTGAAAAAGCATAAGGTAAAAACAATATCAGCAGAAAATTTTACTCAGATAGGATTCCGAGGCTTTGGAAAAAAAATACCAAGAGGAACCCTCGCCCCTTGTTTTACCCACTTGCCTTCGTACGAATATTAATCAGTTTAAAGGTAAACTGAAGTCAATATACCAAAATTTAGCAGAAACTACTTTTGATACCAACAACTATTGTAGGCCTACTTTGCGTGTCCGAAATGACATCCTTTTTTTTTTTTTTTTTTTTTTTTTTTTTATCTCTCTCAGTCTCTCTCTCGACATCTTTTGTGCCGACCCACTCAGCATACTTTTTGATTATAATTTGTTTAATTTGCATGTTGCAATGTGTGACAATGACAATGTGGTGACTGACGAAGTGAAATTAATAAATAAATAAAAAATAAAGGCTCACCTGAACGGAATCAATTGAATTTAACAAAAGTCTGATCCTGTCTACTCACCATTAATGAGCCCCTCCCCCTGCAATCCTCGATCTGCTACTCTCAGAGGTAATTCTTAGGGACTTAGCCTGGGTCCCCATTTTCTATGTATTTGTCTATAGCAAATCACTTAGGCATACATATTTCAGAGCCCTTATTTAAAATAATTAGTGGGCCCCTCCAACTGCAACCCTTGATCAGCCAGTGTCAGTGGTTTGTTCTTATGGGAGCCCAAGCAGTCGGGCTTGGCCCTCATTTGAGTCATTTAATATACATTTACAAGTCGAAAATCACTAAATATATGTACATGGTCCAGTGCCTCATACACCGTAACAGAAAAGTTGTCATACATCATCAAGGGCCCTATGAAAGTCATTAGTGGGCTCCTTCCTGAAACCTGTGGCTACTTCTGTATGAAGAATTTTATATCCACTACACGAAATTGTCATTCACATATTCACGAAAGCACACATCTTATTTTGTTTGCCTTGCGCATGGTACACCCTCGGTTCTTTTTACCTCTTTTGTCTTGTGGGCTCCCGCTAAACTCATGGGCCATGGGGAGCTGCCCCGGCTGACACCCCCCTCTCAGTGGGCCTGGTCAGTTGGAATGGTGCTCCACAAACTCGACATATTACAGCTACATTTTGTATTAATTAACTTTAACTAGGTCTACCTACAGGCGCTCGTGGCACGGAATTACTACCCTCTTTCTTTACTATCTATTTACTTATATATTTATTTACATGTAATTAACTAGTTTAAATCTAAAAATATGCATTTCACTACTAATTCTAAAAGTTATCGTCTCATCAGCTAAAAGGTAAGATCCATTTTATCACAGTACACACAATACGTATAAAATCCTTTATTAATTCAGTTAACAAGACAGTCAAGTTGTCTAAAAAGAATCTTAGAAGTAGTTTAAAATGTAAAACGTGTGTAGACCGTATACAAATTGATACTGGACCGACATTGACTTTAAAATTATAAAATCACAATTCAAGGAAGACAACTGTATAATGTCGTCTGATTTGATAAATATTTTTAAAACAGCGAAAAACTTGCAAGAGACAGATAAGAAGGCAGCAGAAAACAAATATAGCGATTTTATAAGAGCAGTAAAATCATTAGAATATAATCTTGAAAAAGAATATAATTTGTAAGTTGATATACAAGTTTGAAAACAAAGAATCCCCGATACGGCGATAGTCGATCCGAAGAAATTTTCTGTACTAATCAGTTATAATGTTCAAGTTAAACATGATTGCAGTAAAACTGATGCAGGAGGAAGCTCTTGTCGACTTGCTGCGGTCGTGTATATAGAAGCTGCACATGGAGAAGCTTTTATTGTTTTATTCTAACGTCGAAGACTAGTAAGATACAAAGACGTGCCAAAAGTATTCGGTCACTGTGATTTTTTACTATATATTTCATGTAAAACCACATTTTTTAAAAACATTATTCCAAAGTCGACTCTTGTTCGATTCTGATGATTTTTTTCCAACAAAAACAGAATTAAATGTAGTTTTACACTGTAATTTTAGCATAAATTTATAATCTATATTTTTTATGAGTTCACGATTTAAGCACAAAACTAAATTTTGAACGTCAAAAATACAATACAATGATAGTACATTGAAGACAAATAATTTAAGTTTGTGTTTAAATCATGAACATTTAAAATCTGTGCTCCCAATAATATTTTAAAATAATCACAGAAAACTACGTAGGTTCTCGCTTCTGTTGGTAAAAATTTCATCAAAATCGAACAAGAATTGACTTTGGAATAATGTTTTCAAAAATTGTGGTTTTATATGAAATATATAGTAAAAAATTACAGTGACCGAATACTTTTGGCACGTCTCTGTACATGAAAGAATATAATAACATAACCTCGCAAAGAGTTTTTGAACCGACAAAACAGACATAAAATATTTGAAACTTGCATACACATACGTATAATGAAAATTAAATCATTCTTCCCTAAGACCATCAGAGTCGTCGGAGAATGGAAAGTTTCAAGTGGAACCAAATACAAATTGGATTAAGGAATTCGATTCTTTACCTGGAAGAAGAAGAAGAAACAAGGTTTCATATTTACAATGCAAAAGAGGCACTCCACAAACATTTGACCAGCCGTGTGTATACTAGATACGATAACGTAACCCTCAGTCCGCTTTTGCTCCCAGCGAGGGTTACGAATCGGTCCCATTCAACGTATGGGAGCAGCGCCTGGAGTGTTTCACACCGGGTGGATTTTTGTCCTAATTCCGTTGTAAGTGGTTGGAAAAATTAACGGGGGTGAAAGATAAATATATTTAGGTAAACCTTGAGGTGTTAAGTACACGCTGCATCAATCCATGGTAGACTTATATCCATCTGAAAATTTGAATGCGTGAAATCTTCTTTCTGTCCGACATTTTGTTTACAAGTTGCTATTTCACGTGCACTTGCCTCCTTTTGGAGATATCCTTATTTGGATCAATCGTAGTAAATCATCGTAGTAAAGTTTTTCATATTTGGCATTCAGATCCATATATGGATAGGCTCCGCCTATCACGAGAGTATACGTAAGGTGCCATGGCGGACAAGAAACAATTTTTCGAATACTAATTCGATCGTGAAGGTAGAAACAGGTATTGTAACACTTATTTCGTATCACCATTACTTAAAAATTGTAGGGAATAATAAGTTATTACCAGATGAGATATGCAAAAAGAAAGTTGAAATATACGTTGAATGGGATCGATTCGTAACCCTAACTGAAGCACAAGCGGAATGAGGGTTACGTTATCGTATCTATGTGTATACTACTGTATGTGGCAATCAGCTTTATACACACTAAGTTATAGTTTATAAACCACAACTGTGCATGATATTATGAGAATTTACGTAATGTTTTTCTGACAAATGCACATTGAAATAAATTTTTCAAAATATTTTACCGTAATCTGGACAGTGTTTCTTTGATCTCACCGAGTGATACATGTACATGTTTATTGTCAGTATCAAGAAATTGACACTGATATTTAAATTATCAGTCAGTGTGACTGTAATTTCAAATACATTATGTAATTGCCAATAAAACAATAATGTCAGTTTTGAAGGTCTCAACAAATATGCAACTCCTATCAGACTCCCTGTGATACTAATGATAATATCTTCTCGACCTTCAAAACTGCAGTTATTCTACATGTATAATAATGATATGATAATATTGCAGTTTTTATTTGAAGGAAACAAGACCTGGCTTCAGCTTACAATAACAGAGGATACTTAAAGTATTTAGCTGTGGACTTTGACCAAGCTTCAGAAGATTATACAAAATGTCTTAAAATTGATCCTAATTTTACAGTAGCATACTATAACAGAGGCATGATACATTATAGACTAGGTATGGTATATTGTGTTTTACCATGCTGCCTCACAATGGATGTATTCATGGCCCTTGTCCAATTTATGAAATTATAACATTGATTCAAGGACCATCGTATGGTAGTTGGATTTACAACTACCTGTGCAATCAGTGCCTATAGCTAACACTACTAATATTGTGAATTCAAACCCTGTTCATGGTGAGGTGTACTCAATACAACATTATGTGATAAAGTTTGTCAGTGACTTGTGACAGGTCAGTGGTTTTCTCTGGGTACTCCGGTTTCCTCCACCAATAAAACTGACCGCCACGATTAAACTGAAATATTGTTGAAAGTAGCGTTAAGCACCATAAAACCAAACCAATATAATATTATTGTAAAGTATAAAATGTAGTAAAATAACAGTACAGGAATCAATAATTTTAGCACTGATAGTATCTGACCATTAGTAAAAAGTGCCCTCTTATTGCACGAAACTGTGCCTTACTGAATTTTGGGGATTAGTGCCCTCTTAGACCATGCCTTACTGAATTGTTGGGGATTAGGGTCCTCTTAGACCATGCCTTACTGAATTTTTGGGGATTAGGGCCCTCTTAGACCATGCCTTACTGAATTTTTGGGGATTAGGGCCCTCATATTGTACAAAACCATGCCTTATTGAAATTTGGGGATTAATGCACTCTTAAACAAAATATATCTACTGAATTTTGGGGATGAGTGCCCTTATATTACACAAAGCCATGATTAGTGCCCTCTTATACCATGTCTTTCTGAATTTTTGGGGATTAGGGCCCTCATATTGCACAAAACCATACCTTATTGAAATTTGGGGATTAATGCACTCTTAAACAAAATATATCTACTGAATTTTGGGGATGAGTGCCCTTATATTACACAAAGCCATGATTAGTGCCCTCTTATACCATGTCTTTCTGAATTTTTGGGGATTAGGGCCCTCATATTGCACAAAGCCATGCCTTATTGAAATTTGGGGATTAATGCATTCTTAAACAATGTCCAATGTTCCGGATTTGGTGAAAGCATGACTTTGATACTGCACTCACTTGTTTTGTCATATTGCACAAATAAGGGTAATAACAAAATTACCGAACTCCGAACAATCTTACAAAGGGAAAATCAAAACTCATAAGTATATAAACAGACAAAATCAGTCAACAACCGGAAAACTGTGAAAACCGTAATGACCCTGACTTGGTACAGGCATTTCTAAAGCATTTCTAAGCCATGCCTTATTGAAATTTGTGGATTAATGCACTCTTAAACCATACCTACTGAATTTTGGGGATTAGTGCCCTCTTATTGCACAAAGCCATGATTAGTGCCCTCTTAACCCATACAAACCTTACTGAATTTTGGATTATTCATTTTAGGGTATGAGTTAAGCTCATTGTTGACACTACAGGTCTGTGAGTTGTAGAAGACCAATTTTTATAGCGGTTTTTTTCTGCCATTGAGTTCATAGATATTTTTGTTGTTGAAAAATCAAAGTATACTGTATCTTGAAAAATGTTGCAATGTTTTTTTATTACTTGACAAACACACACTAACTAATAGACCTTTTATGTGTTCCAGATTTGATACTAAAATTATGTGTTTATGCATATTTTATGTAAGTTATCTCCCTTGTGACGGGCAATATGGCACCCTGCCTAGCAAGAGCAATGAATGTACAACAAATCCGATTAACAAGTAAAAATTTACAGATTATCGGAAAAAATATGTTATTTTCTTTGAACTTTGCATGTAAGGGGACCCTATTGCCTATCTTAAATCTGTAAATTGTGTAATTTTTAGAATCAATGTAGGAAAAGGTTCAAATGATTTTGTTACAGACAGAAGAAATGGCTACATTCAAATGATATATGATATACCCATTACATCTGATTATTTACTCCTGGTTAGATGCGGAGTCTCTTGAAGTATACTATATTTGCACATGTATTAAAATTCTTAAAAAAAAAGTGGAATATGGCCAAAATATGTGAACTTATCTCCTCCATAGTGGGGGGATAATGACAAAAACAACAATTCAATTCCCAATGCACAATTATTGTAAAAAAAATATCCTTTTATCTATTAAATTAGGGGTCATCGTGGTCGTATAGTAATTGGATTTACAACTACCTATGTAATCAGTGCCTATGACCGATAACATTGTGAGTTCGAATCCCTCTCAAGAAAGCTTGGTGTAATTGATATCAACAATATGTGATAAAGTTTGTGAGTGACTGGCGGCAGGTCGGTGGTTTTCTCCTGGTACTCCAGTTTCATCCACTGATCAAACTAACCACCACATGTACAATATAACTGAAATATTGTTGAAAGTGGCATTAAAAACCATAACCCTATCTGTTGAATTAAGAAAAGAAAGTTTAAACAGTAATGGTCATCAATTCCACCAATATCAACAAAACAAACAATTACCTCTCATCTTAACTGAACTCACTGAACAATAAAAGATACCACAATGAACATATGATGTTGGAAATCCTGGTCTGGGCTGCAGACAGGAACAAATGTGTGGTGGGGTTAAATCGGTCGATGGGATCCCAACCCTCCCCTCTTTATGTAAATGATTTTTCTGTCTCAATGATTTTTTTTTTCAATTGCAGGAAGATTTGATGAAGCCATTGAAGACCTCAGTCATACTTTAAAGCTGGACCCATGTTTTGAACAAGCTAAAATAGGACTAGATAGATCATTACAGGAAAAGGAGGAACAAAGTGAAAGACAAAAAATGGGATATTTTAATTCTTGATGTAAATTTATGATCTGACATAAATAATGTTATGACTGTTTTAATATCACATCTCTAATATGAAAGATCAACATTAAGATTTAAAGCGAGATACAGTACTAAAAATGTGTTCATGTTTGAAAACACTTGTCTAACATCACAATCGTAACTACTCGGCCATTCTCGCTACCCTGCAAATAACCTCGTACGTAGGTGGCGGATAAATAGAACTACTTTTCACATGTCAGTTACATGAAAGTTTGATAAAGTTATATTTTAAACAATTTTCTATATTTCAATTATTTTCATGGACTCGAACCCACGATCTACAGCCTTCGAGGTGAGCATGCTAACCATTACAACACCAATACAGTTGTAACATTTATGTACGTTGTACTATGTAAAGTATGTAATAAACTAATATAACAAAGTACAAACTGTTTGTGTTTTGATGTCATACATTTCATGTTTAAAATCAAACAAATTTTACGACCTTTTCGTGTTGGCATGCCGTATCACGGGAAAGATCATATAAGGCTGTTCTTGCTCAGTTAAATTTTCATTATTATTATCATTTAGTTGGTTGATTGGTTGCTTTTATGGTGCTTAACGCCACTTTCAACAATATTTCAGTTGTATCATGGCGGTCAGTAATGGTGGAGGAAAACGGAGTACCCGGAGAAAAAATCCAAAGACCTGTGGCAAGTCACTGACAAACTTTATCATATAATGTTGTATCGAGTACACCTCGCCTGGGTGGGATTCGATCTCACAGCGCTAGTGGTGATAGGCACTTATTGCATGGGTAGTTTAAATCCAACTACCATACGATCACGACCACGACAGCCCCTATTATCATTAAAAATTTCCAATAAACTAATAATTTCACTGATGTTCAAGACAGTGATTGAGCAATTGTTGTTTAGTGTTAAGTGGGTGATATTTCCGGCTATGTCATGGCAAGACCAGGTTATCTTCCGATGAGGTGATAATGATGCCTGTTTGTACTAGAGCAATAAAGTTCAGTTGGATTTTTGTTTATATTGGCTATCTCACTGAAACAAAGGTTCCCAGAGAGACATGTTGCTCCACCCGGACACATTATATTTTGATCTCGAGGCAACTAGTATTTGCTCTTTTCTCTGATGGCTGCGTGCATGGTGGAGAAACTACAATGTTATAGTCTTTGGTATTGTGTTTTGTTGTTTGTCTGACTGTTCACAATCTACCATTCAATAATATACAATTATAGTCTTTTGTTGAGGTCAATACGAGTTTTTATGGACCTTAAACACTATATTCACCGAAGCCTTTAGGTGAATATTGATTTCTAAGGTCCATAAAAACTCGTATTGACCGATACAAAAGACTGTAATTGTTTTATTACATTAAACGAAAACGAAAGTGAAACCAAGTCAATACGAGTTTTAATCAAACAATATCAAATTTTACGGAATGTCAGGTGACAGCATGATAGCCAATAAAATTGTTTAAATAAAATCATTATGTAATAATGCTCTTAATTGTAACGATTGATTTTATCGATTGATTGATTGATTTGTTATTGCTTAACGTCCAGCAAGCAGTATTTCAGCTATATCAAATAATATATAAAACTACATAGAAATAAGGTGAGGGATGAGTCAATCGGATCAACGACTTCTAACTGCTACTGAAAATGTATGTAAAGATGGATATGTAGGGACGAATAATTTAATCTTTTGTAGTGGTTATAATACCCATAATCTTTTTCGAAATCTACAAAAGAGGTCTGTAGGGGCAGGAGTCGTGGCACTTTCCTAGCACGTTCACCACTATGGTCAACGGTCATGCTTTTCGTATTATAACACCCCTTGAAAGGGATTCCCCTATCCACCACACGGGGACGCGTTGAGCCCAGGGAACATTCATCAGTATCCAGAATAGTAACGAAAAAGAAATATTGATGAAAGTGGCGTTAAACACCATAAACTCACCCAGAATAAGAACAATAAAATTGAAAAAAAAACCAACAAAAAATAACATCGTGGGAACATCCAAAATCTAGTAAAGAAATCGTAGAAACACAAATTCGATACCTCTAACACATACATTATACATGACCGCTCAGTTTTCTAGCTCAGTACAGGCATGTCAATAAAAAGTGGCGGTGTATAACTAGTTTTATATGTCCAAACCTCCCGTCATAGTGAGATGATGCGGTCATATAAGTGTATACTGTTTTGAGAAGAGAGGGATGTTTCTAGCATTAAATTGGGAAAAGAGTATATTTATGTAACATTGTGAGTGATTTCGTTGAAATCATTAAGTAAAATACAGGAAACTAGGATTATCGTATTTATCTAACTTCCTTAAATGTAAAAAAAAAAATTCTGAGTATTACATACATGTACACAAGTCGATGATTCCCACTACAACTAAAAACGGATGCGACTTAAGATTAAAAGAAAAACGATGTACATGTGATGTAAAACATTTACAAGTGTTTCTAGAGGTCTCTCTCACGCTATCACTTTAACCAAACTCGTCGATATTTCAACATTTTATTTTAGATATAAATACAGTGAAGCGTCTAAACCGAACATCACGGGAACCAATTTTTGTGTTCCGAATAGACAGGTGTTAGATTTATTCAGGTTAAATTAAGAAATATTTCCTACATTGGGACTTTATTTAAAGTTTGGCTTATACAGGATTACGGTTTATCCAGAGTTCAGGTTAAACAGGTTTAACTGTATACCATAGTCGTCAATGCCATTAAGGACCGAATATGATTCGTTTGGTGATAGTTCTGTCGGCTGTATGTAGACTGTATGTTGATGCTACACGTACACGTGAGTATTTGAAGAGAAAAGAAAATGGCCGTGATATAATATTAAAATAAAAATATACCGTATGAATGGGGTTTTTTTCGCGGGAGCCAAATTTCGCGATTTTCTTCCAAATTGGTGGAATATTTTTTAGCGGTATTTAATTTTCACGATCCTGAGTTTTAATCAAAATCAGATAGATCTTATACAATTATTTAAGAAAATATAGATATTTATGTAGTAAAGACTAAAAGAGTGGAAATTTACGCGGATTCTTATCTCGCTGATCGAATAAAGCGAAAATTAGGTACCCGCGAAAAAAACCACTTGTACGGTATTATTTTTATTATTTATATCAATTTCATTTCTAGTATAAGATTATTATATCAACTATAAATATTGTAGAATATGAACACTAATAATAGCTTTGGAGGTATTTAACGGAACGACCATTGAACTACTAGGGAGTTGGGAGTTTGTTTTAAATTTCTACCCCCAAATTTTATAGAAAGGAATGTCTTGACCATACAGATGGAAAAACTAAAAAATCCGACACTGCATTTTCAAATATAAATTTTAATAAAATTTTCTAGCGACATAAAAATCCGATTATGATTATTTTAACATTAAAAAAAAATGTATTCTCTCAAACATTTTTTTTTAATGTTAAAATAATCATAATCGGATTTTTATGTCGCGAGAAAAAAAATCTGACCCAGGGACAAAACATACCCCCTCCCCCTAAAAGTTAATAGTCAATTCATTATTTTAATTTAATTTCTATGGTAATATTATTGAACATGAAAAAAAAAATATATATGCTTGGAAGTACTTTGCTAGATATCATATCATGTATACAAACGTAAAATATTATAAAATAAAATATAACAGAATTACAGTGGCCCTGAAAACATTGCTTGTTTTATGTGACACTTCATGACACATCAATCAAAATCAATTACAAGCGTAAGTTAATATGAAATTTATGTATTAACAATTAATTGTACAAGTGTACACGTGTCAATCATACATGTCTATGTCAACACGCAACATAAAGGAGAAAGAGCAAAGACTGGTAGGCTCGGAATCATAATAATGTGTCCGAGTGGAGCGACATGTCTTCCCGCAGACTGTTGTTTCAGTGAGCTAGCACTATAAAAATCCAACCCAGCGTGTTGGTCTAGAACAAAGCGGATCTCATCACCATCTCACTGAAAATTAACTCGTTCTCGCCATGATATAGCTGAAAATTGCTGAATTGGCGTTAAACAACAATCGCTCACTCTTCTCATCGTCGGTAATCCACGGCTAATCACGGTCCGATTACTCTCATCTCATCGTCGGTAACAAACGGCTAATCATGGTTCGATTACATCTCATTTCATCGTCGGTAACTCACGGATAATCACGGTTCGATTACTCTCATCTCATCATCGGTAACTAACGGCTAATCATGGTTCGATTACATCTCATCGCATCGTCGGTAATTCACTGCTAATCACGGTTCGATTATTCTCATGCTATCGTCGGTAACTCGCGGCTAATCACGGTCCGATTATTCTCATCTGATCTTCGGTAACCCACGGATAATCACAGTACGATTACTCTCATCTCATCGTTGGTAACTCACAGCTAATCACGGTCCGATTACTCACTTCTCGTCGTCGGTAGCTCACGGCTAATCCCAGTCCGGTTGCTCTCTTCTCATCGTCGGTAACTCACGGCTGATCACAGTCCGATTACTCTCTTCTCGTTGTCGGTAATTCACGACTAATAACGGTCCGATTACTCTCATCTCATCTTCGGTAACTCACGGATAACCACTATCTGATTACTCTCCACTCATATGGGATAATCTTATGATCGATAACTCACGACTGACCACGGTCCGACTACTCTTCATCCATGCGAGATAATCCCATTGTCGGTAGCTCCACTCATCTAATCACTTGCAACCATCTGCTTAACACGCTCTGATTAGGCCAAACAAAAATATATGTGTGTTTACGGTCACCCGACCCACTCTATTTTTCAGCCGCCGACCCTAACCTTTTTTATCGGCAATTAATCGATTCTAATTTTTGCTAACGACCCAATCAATTTTTACACAGAATTCGGATAACCATTTTTGTTGTTTAATCAGCAGCAATGTTTTATTTATTCACCCGCTAGCTTTTTGTCGAAATTGAGAGCAAAGAATGTAGAAAAACTGTAACTCGTCATAAAACAAATGACGGCTTACCGGAAATTTCGAAAATGAAATAACGAAATCGGATTCCGGAACCGGGAACGACTATTTCCGGTTTTGCCGATAGTTATAAAAAAAAGAAAAAGAAAAAAAAGAATTGATGCCGACCGACCGACCCTAGATTTTTTTGACATGTGACAGTAAACACACATATTTTTTTTTGGCCTTACTCTCCATTTATCTGAGAGAGTCTCATCGTCGGTAAACAACAGTTAATCACGGTTCGATTTCTTTCCACTGACCCTATAGTCGGTAACTTACGACTGATCACGTTTCAATCACGCTCGTCATCTCTGATAATCACATCTTCGGTAATCCACGACCGAACACGCTCCGATTACTCTCCACTGAAAACGTGATAATCCCATCGTCTGTAACTTACGGCTGATAATTCTCCGATATACCTTACTCATCTGTGATAACCCCACCGTCAGTGACTTGCGAGAGGTAGGTAGTTTTCTCCGGGTACTCCGGTTTCCTTCACCAATAAAACTAACCGCTACGATATAACTGAAATATTGTTGAATGTTGCGTTAAACACCATAAACCCCAAATAAAACCGCCAGTAATCTACGGTTGATGAGTGGATAGAACTTATTGGAGCAGGATAAGCCATGGGCTACTGATGATGTGATGAGTGGAGAGTAATCGGCCTTATGTTTATCATATACTTAAACATGAGAAATTCTTGTTCTGTATTATGAACCTTTAGTCACGTGATCAATATCATTTTAAGGGGTATGATAAAGGGGTGATGATATCGATATCAGTCACGGCAGACAAATACAGTCGTAATGTTCTTTCAGTATTATATGGGTCATTATCAAAATACACGCACTTTTTCCTGTTCATATTTTGGTGACATCAAATATTTTCGTTCCCGTTTTGCTTTAGCCTATTAGTTGTTCCTACATTACAATGACATATTTACATAATATGCAGTCGGGAAAACCACCATGAAAAAAAATATTTCTAGATATGTAGCACCCCCTAATACCTTTGAGCCCGTGGTGTTACCAACATAAAATTATTCTTTTTAGGAAAATGAAAAATAATTTTTATGTAAAAAGTGGTTACATACATAATATACAGGGAAATTATGCATAATGAAGGATATTTTCTTTGGAGCACTAGTTTTTTTTCACAATATTTGGATATGTAGTTGTGGAATTCCATTTAAGCTGCATTATGAAACAAACAAGTTTTCATAATTGTATTTTGTTTCACTTTATATAAAGAAAAGATGACTTATACATAGTTATCAAAGTCAACTTTATTCAACTATAATATAATTTACTTCAATTATGTCATTTATCCTTTATATGAAACAATTTACAAGAGGTAACACCATTGACAAGAGGTAACACCACAGATGACAAAGGTAACACCAGGGACATCTTCGTGAATGTAAACATTTAATTCAAGAAAAAAACACAACTATCAACCTATATTTGTTGTTTTCTTAATGTTTTCAGTACAATATTCAGTTTTTCAACATATTGGTTTGATGCATGAGCAATATCAGTTTTGTCCATGGTGTTATGAAGATATGTCCATGGTGTTATGAAAATATGTCCCTGGTGTTACCAGGTCTAAAAAGTATACTCCCATCAGCTTGTTAAACTATATCTTACACGTAAATGACGATGTTTGAACAATTTTTCTGCATAGGTTAAAGAGCAATATTTTGTTCTGTATATTACTGTTTATGGAATAATGTGTTTATTCACAATTTTAATGCTAAATGTCTGTGGTGTTACACAATCTTTATGGTAACATCATTGACAGTAACACCACAGAAAACATGCAAGTATTTTCAGGATAAAAGGAAAATAATTTCTTCCTGACTGGTATATTTTATATGTATATCCTGTGAAGAATACCAAATGTAATGTATTGTATATTTTTACATTTTGTTCAATACTAACAAAAAGAAGTAGTGAGAAGTACACCACAGACATAACATTTATATACTATACCAATCGCACGTACCTTTTCGTCTCTATATTAGTTTATGGATCACTTTTGTCTTTGTCGTCTGCACATGTCATGAAACAGGATATAAGCAATTAGGGAGAAACTATTTTTGCTTCAAATATGACAAGACAGATAACTCTTGCCAGCCTTAATAGGAAGGGTAACACCACAGACATGAAAATCTATAACAGCAGGTTTTTGCTAATTTTCTTTTTAAATTTCAATATATATCGAACAAAAATAATGTTGTGCTATTAGAATTTTAGGAATAGTTCAAAAATAATATAAAGATCGAATAAAATCATAACATCTGAATAGTACAAATGACCAAAAGTAAGTCATTCTGGAAAAATAACACTAACACCAAGGAAAAAACAGGTCTTCGTGTAGCTAGTATACATTCACAATTGGACCAATCTGGATTTAGATGGTAAAACTATAGAAAGCTGATATGCCTTCATGCAAAACATGTTTTCTCCAATCAGTTTGGTTGATATTTGTCTTTTAATTGCGTAATAACAGAAAAGTGCGTGTTTTTTGATAATGACCCATATATGCAAATTTCCTTTATTTAGTACTAAGTATATGACAAATGCATTTATTAATATCCTGTTTATATCAACTTTTAATACACATAAACGTTGAAGATGTAAGTAGAAATACCGTTATGTTAAATTTACAAGGACCGTAGTGGTCGTGATCGTATCGTAGTTGGATATACAACTATCTGTGTAATCAGTGCATATCACCACTAAAGTTGTGAGTTCGAACCCCGTTCATGGCGAGGTATACTCGATAAAACATTATGTGATAAAGTTTGTCAGTGACTTGAGACAGGTCAGTGGTTTTCTCCGGGTACAATTGTTTCCTTCACCAATAAAACTGACCGCAACGATATAATTGAAATATTGTTGAAAGTGTTGTTAAACACCATAAACCTAAACCAACCTTAAATTTGCAATGATAACTCGCATTGTTGGATATGTCGAACTAAAAACAGCAAGTACATCTGTATATTATACAATGATTCACTTTTAATGAGGTCTACTCATGACTATACGGACCTGGTCAATGATTGATTGACCGAGGCCATTTTGAAAATTTTGAACTTTAAAGGAAAAAAAATTAATTTTATAATTTTGAAATTTTTTGAAAATGTTTAAATTTTATATGAAATTTTTGAATTTTTTTTTAAATTTTGTAATATTTTGAAAATTTTGACCTTTTATGGCAATTTGATTGGCAGACTGGAAATGAAATCTCGTCTCTGGTTGGACAACGTTGAAACACCGAATAGACAATAGACAAAAATAGACACAAACTCGAATATACCACACGCGAGGTGTACTCACTACACGCGAGGTATACTCACTCTGAGGTAGAGTTGAGAAAATGCTGTTTAGGCCAATCAGCGAAAAGCAAAATTCCGTATAGCAATGCTCAGTTGTGTCTTCATAGCGTTTGTCGATGAAGAAATTGTTAACCTACTGCCAGTGTGTATATAACTCGTTGATGGGTTAATCTTAGCACCAGTGTGTATATAACTCGTTAATGGGTTAATCTTAGCCCACTCTTCATGGTTAATGTTAATGCATCAATCTGTAAATCACTCTACATAGCGCTCTTTGACTGTCTACGCTTTTTTGTTACCAAAATTCTTCAGTCAGGGAAAGCTGTTGTAAACTATGATTCTGTTAAGACTAATATTAGAATTAATTTTAAATTATTTTTGTTTGTTTGTTTGATGGTGTTTAACGCCACTTTCAACAATAGTTCAGTTATATCGTGGCGGTCAGTTTTATTGGTGGAGGAAACCGGAGAATACGGAGAAAAATACCGAGTTGAAACATAAAATATATTGCTTACAGATTCCTGTGTAGCGAGATGTGGCCAACATATAGACAGGAGTTTCCACTGCCAATGTAACAGTGCTTGTACCAGATACAACGACTGTTGTCATGACTACCAATCTTATTGCTTAGGAGGTTTGTATTTCATTGTTTGTACCTTATATAGTGACTGTTGCTATGACTACCAAGATTATTGTTTAGGAGGTGTGTATATGTAATTGTTTGTAGTTGGTTGACACAGACATTCCTTAACGGTTAAGCAAGCCATAATGGTTAGAGGAGTTGCTTATGTTGCTGCAGTTGGTTGTCAACATTTCTATTGTTCATCATTTGTTTAATTGCATCAATAGATATATAACGAGTATATGAATAGCGAGGGGACGTCATGGATTGTGAGTTCTAATCCCGCGCAGACGAGGTGTACTTGATACAACATTATGTAAATAAAGTTTGTCAGTGACTTGCGACAGTTCGGTTGTTTTCTCTGGGCAATCCAGTTTCCTCCACCAACAAATCTGATTGCTACGATATAGCTGAAATATTGTTGAAAGTGGCGTTAAACACCATTACCCTAACACCTAACCCTATATGCATAGCGAGTATTGAGAAGAAAATAAAACAATTAAAACAGACGTATTATTTAGCAGCTAAAACGTGCTTTGTGGTGATTCAAATATCAGCTTGAATGAAAATGATTTCACCACATGTCTTTTATGATTCACGAGAGAATAAAAGAAATACGGAGATAGTATAATGCATATGGTAAACTATGTATTTGTCCGATAAGTGTAATAGATGTTGTTTATATTAACAGCAACGTGTGCATATTAAATATGGTGATTGTTGTCCAGATTACAACACAATCTGTAAAAGGGGGGGGGGAGAGAGAGAGAGAGAGAGAGAGAGAGACATAGTGTAATGATGTCAGGTAAATTAATTAGAATTTAAGGCAACTTGCACCGTCGATAAGCCATGGATGATTGATCACGCTCCGATACCAACATCTCCTGTGGGTTAACTAACAGATTTGAGAAATCCTGGAAGTAGATACCGAATGGGTAATCAGAATCCGTAAATCAAAGGAGAACAGTCAACACAATCGAAATCATGAATTATTCATGAGCGATTTTAAAGCCAATGGATTGATTAGTCTCGAACCACTGTTTCCCAGCCAATCCAACCACATCTTTTAAATTTATGTATATTGTGTAGATAGTTTTTTTTAAATACATCCTAAATCCAATTATTAAAAGTTTGAAGATACCAAAGGGGTAATCAGTCCGTTGATGCTGAAAATATCGGTAGATAATATCAAAGGAAAAATTGTATAGATTAACGATAAATAGAGAGTATTATATGGCTCTTTCCGTATCACATCCCGTATCAACCCGAGACACCAATCTTAGCACCAGTGTGTATATAACACGTTGATGGATTAATCTTAGCACCAGTGTGTATATAACTCGTTGATGGGTTAATCTTGGCACCAGTGTGTATATAACTCGTTGATGGGTTAATCTTAGCACCAGTGTGTATATAACTCGTTGATGGGTTAATCTTAGCCCACTCTTCATGGTTAATGTTAATGCATCAATCTGTAAATCACTCTACATAGCGCTCTTTGACTGTCTATGTTAAACCCACTCTTAATCACGCTTTTTTGTTACCAACATTCTTCAGTCAGGGAAAGCTGTTGTAAACTATGATTCTGTTAAGACTAATTAGAATTAATTTTAAATTATTTTTGTTTGTTTGTTTGATGGTGTTTAACGCCACTTTCAACAATAGTTCAGTTATATCGTGGCGGTCAGTTTTATTGGTGGAGGAAACCGGAGGATACGGAGAAAAATACCGAATTGAAGCATAAAATTTATTGCTTGCAGATTCCTGTGTAGCGAGATGTGGCCAGCATATAGACAGGAGTTTCCACTGCCAATGTAACAGTGCTTGTACCAAATACAACGACTGTTGTCATGACTACCAATCTTATTGCTTAGGAGGTTTGTATTTCATTGTTTGTACCTTATATAGTGACTGTTGCTATGACTACCAAGATTATTGTTTAGGAGGTGTGTATATGTAATTGTTTGTAGTTGGTTGACACAGACATTCCTTAACGGTTAAGCAAGCCATAATGGTTAGAGGAGTTGCTTATGTTGCTGCAGTTGGTTGTCAACATTTCCATTGTTCATCATTTGTTTAATTGCATCAATAGATATATAACGAGTATATGAATAGCGAGGGGACGTCATGGATTGTGAGTTCTAATCCCGCGCAGACGAGGTGTACTTGATACAACATTATGTAAATAAAGTTTGCTAGTGACTTGCGACAGGTCGGTGGTTTTCTCCGGACAATCCAGTTTCCTCCACCAACAAATCTGATTGCCACGATATAGCTGAAATATTGTTGAAAGTGGCGTTAAACACCATTACCCTAACATCTAACCCTATATGCATAGCGAGTATTGAGAAGAAAATAAAACAATTAAAACAGACGTCTTATTTAGCAGCTAAAACGTGCTTTGTGGTGATTCAAATATCAGCTTGAATGAAAATGATTTCATCACATGTCTTTTATGATTCACGAGAGAATAAAAGAAATACGGAGATAGTATAATGCATATGGTAAACTATGTATTTGTCCGATAAGTGTAATAGATGTTGTTTATATTAACAGCAACGTGTGCATATTAAATATGGTGATTGTTGTCCAGATTACAACACAATCTGTAAAGGAGGGGGGGGGGGGGGGGGGGGGGGGGGGGGGGGGAGAAAGAGAGAGAGAGAGAGAGAGAGAGAGAGAGAGAGAGAGAGAGAGAGAAACATAGTGTAATGATGTCAGGTAAATTAATTAGAATTTAAGGCAACTTGCACCGTTGATAAACCATGGATGATTGATCACGCTCCGATACCAACATCTCCTGTGGGTTAACTAACAGATTAGAGAAATCCTGGAAGTAGATACCGAATGGGTAATCAGAATCCGTAAATCGAAGGAGAACAGTCAACACAATCGAAATCATGAATTATTCATGAGCGATTTTAAAGCCAATGTATTGATTAGTCCCGAACCACTGTTTCCCAGCCAATCCAACCACATCTTTTGAATTTATGTATATTGTGTAGATAGTTTTTTTTAAATACATCCTAAATCCAATTATTAAGTTTGAAGATACCAAAGGGGTAATCAGAATTCGTAAATCGAAGAAGTACAGACAACGCATGTACAATGGACAAAAGAAAAAGGCCAAAAGGACAAACCATGATCTTCAAACTAAAGATCGATTAATAAGAGTTTGAAGATACCAAAGTGATAATCTGAATCCGTATATTGAAGAACAGACAACACATTGGCCAAAAGAAAAATTACAAAAGGACAAACAACGATCTACAAGACATACACATAAAACTAAAGATCGAGTAACACGAACCCCACTAAAAACCTAAGTAACTGGCGTCAAAAACATAATTTATTTCATCTTTTCAATATAGGAGAGGACGTTTGTGGCATGAGCTGCATTGCACAAAAATTGTGGAACAATGATGTTAATAAAATATCTCTTATGGATGTTAGTTTAAACTATCAAGGACAGACAACTTTAGACGGAACAACAGATATGGCAGCAACCAAGTATGTCAATATAAAATGGTGCATCGTCACAAAATAATGAATACATGTATGTCTGTCCGTATACTTAAAAAAACCCACATAAATATAATATTTATGCGAAATCAAGGTGATCGAAATATTTTGGAAGAAACTTTTGGTGGGTGGTAAGGCGTTAACGAACAAACACCGTCGGTTACTCACAGCCATGAGTTTACCAACGACGATGAAATAGTCACAAATAAGGTACAGTTTGCATATTGTTTTTTAAGATAGCGACCGGACGATGTCTTGAGAAAATATTGATATATTAAAGGTTATTCAAGATATGAGTAGTGCGAACGAAAAGTAGATGTCTATATTTGTATCACTATGACTATTTCGATACCTCTGCTAGTGGACTATTTGTCTACGAAGGTACATCAGTCCAATAGTACGTGCGCATTAAATTATATATCTTCGTTTTTATCTTTTTATATTAATGATAATGTACTATATAAAAAAAAAAGGAACAATTTTTTGTAGGATGAAAAACTAAATATAGCACACTGTCGAACCAGTTCAAAATATAGCACACTGTCGAACCAGTTCAAAATATAGCACGCTGTTGATCAGTTCAAAATATAGCACACTGTCGATCAGTTCAAAATATAGCACACTGTCGAACCAGTTCAAAATATAGCACACTGTCGAACCAGTTCAAAATATAGCACACTGTCGGACCAGTTCAAAATATAGCACACTGTCGAACCAGTTCAAAATATAGCACACTGTCGGACCAGTTCAAAATATAGCACACTGTCGAACCAGTTCAAAATTACAATTGACAAATCGTAGAAATAGAACAGAGCCTACCCCTAACACACATACATGACCTCTCACTGTCCTGACTTGGGACAGACACTTTAATAAAACGTGGCGGGATTAAACGTGTTATATGGGCTAAAACATCCCCTCTAAGTGAAATACTCCGATCATACAAATGTTCATACGAGTGAGTAAAATGTCAACCTTCACATATAGCAGCGTTGTTATAAAGAACGCTGTAATCTTGAACTTTATACATAGTATACCAAATGTTTTCTATTCTAGTTTATTTACGTGTGTAAATGAGAATCATTTAAACAGTACACCAACATTCCAGAAATTTATTGCTTTACTGGACAACTACAACAAGAATATCGGTCAGACAGAAGAACTTACTGCCGCGGAGTTGGACGAAATAGAAAACTTCCTAACTACAATAATTCTTACTCAAGTAATGCAGCTGGCGTATGGATATTTATTTGATAAAGGTAAATAATATGTGGATATATGATTGTTTAAAAGAAAAGTTTGAAGATAACAAAGAGGTAAAGAGAATCGGTAAATCTAAGATAACAAAGGGGTAAAGAGAATCGGTAAATCTAAGATAACAAAGGGGTAAAGAGAATCGGTAAATCTAAGATAACAAAGGGGTAAAGAGAATCGGTAAATCTAAGATAACAAAGAGGTAAAGAGAATCGGTAAATCTAAGATAACAAAGGGGTAAAGAGAATCGGTAAATCTAAGATAACAAACATAGCCAGAAATGATGGGTACTTTGCTCATTTGCATATCTAAGATGGCGACGCCGGGACGTCTGCAATTTTCATATGATCTATATAGACGATATCATTCATAATTGCATGTGTGTCATTTTCTGAACTTGAAACTGATACATTGAATCAAGCTGAATTAAATGAAATAAAAATTAATGAAAACAATTAAATATTCGAGGTTCCTGAACTAAATGAAAATCCGAGGCGACGAACCCTTTTTTGGCCTTAAGAGTCTATGTAAAAATGTCTGAAATACATGAAACTGGTGGCGTGTGACACAAAATTTAACAATGAATGACATTTGGCGACATATTTTCTGAAATTAATTTAGATTCCTCAATAATATATGTAATTATATTGACTAACCTTATATTTCTAGCTTCTAAACTCGGGGTTCCCACATTAAATATAATATGATCATTTTTGCATGATCGTTCGAAACAAAAACATTTGAATTTTGACAGAAGAAAAACTTTGCGGAAATAAACAATAACTTTCAATTTTCGAATCATTGACGGACACATTGAATTTCCGTACTGTACTAGACCATTTTTTGACAAATCTAAAAAACGATCCATCAAGCTTGAAACTGCAGTCACGTGATCAAAATCTAATTTAAATATGATGAATATTTATGAGGAAAGTACCATCAATTTCTGGATATGAGGGGTAAAGAGAATCGGTAAATCTAAGATAACAAAGGGGTAAGCAGAATCGGTAAATCTAAGATAACAAAGAGGTAAACAGAATCGGTAAATCTAAGATAACAAAGAGGTAAACAGAATCAGTAAATCTAAGATAACAAAGAGGTAAAGAGAATCGGTAAATCTAAGATAACAAAGAGGTAAAGAGAATCGGTAAATCTAAGATAACAAAGGGGTAAACAGAATCGGTAAATCTAAGATAACAAAGGGGTAAACAGAATCGGTAAATCTAAGATAACAAAGGGGTAAACAGAATCGGTAAATCTAAGAAAACAAAGGGGTAAACAGAATCGCTATATCTAAGAAAACAAAGGGGTAAACAGAATCGGTAAATCTAAGATAACAAAGAGGTAAACAGAATCGGTAAATCTAAGATAACAAAGAGGTAAGCAGAATCGCTATATCTAAGATAACAAAGGGGTAATCAAAATCGGTAAATCTAAGATAACAAATAGGTAAACAGAATCGCTATATCTAAGATAATAAAGGGGTAAACAGAATCGGTATATCTAAGATAACAAAGAGGTAAACAGAATCGGTAAATCTAAAATAACAAAGAGGTAAACAGAGTCGCTATATCTAAGAAAACAAAGGGGTAAACAGAATCGGTAAATCTAAGATAACAAAGAGGTAAACAGAATCGGTAAATCTAAGATAACAAAGAGGTAAGCAGAATCGCTATATCTAAGATAACAAAGGGGTAATCAGAATCGGTAAATCTAAGATAACAAATAGGTAAACAGAATCGCTATATCTAAGATAATAAAGGGGTAAACAGAATCGGTATATCTAAGATAACAAAGAGGTAAACAGAATCGGTAAATCTAAGATAACAAAGAGGTAAACAGAATTGCTATATCTAAGATAACACAGGGGTAAACAGAATCGGTAAATCTAAGATAACAAAGAGGTAAACAGAATCGGTAAATCTAAGATAACAAAGAGGAAAACAGAATCGCTATATCTAAGATAACACAGGGGTAAACAGAATCGGTAAATCTAAGATAACAAAGAGGTAAACAGAATCGGTAAATCTAAGATAACAAAGAGGTAAACAGAATCGCTATATCTAAGATAACAAAGGGGTAAACAGAATCGCTATATCTAAGATAACAAAGAGATAAACAGAATCGGTAAATCTAAGATAACAAAGGGGTAAACCTAATCGGTAAATCTAAGATAACAAAGGGGTAAACAGAATCGGTAAATCTAAGATAACAAAGAGGTAAACAGAATCGGTAAATCTAAGGTAACAAAGAGGTAAAGAGAATCGGAAAATCTAAGATAACAAAGAGGTAAACAGAATCGGTAAATCTAAGATAACAAAGGGGTAAACAGAATCGGTAAATCGAAGGACAGACAACACAATGACAAAAAAATAAAAAAGGGACAAACACCGATCTACAAAACACAGTGCAGAAAACTAAAGATCGAGCAACACGAACACCACTAAAAAACCGGGGATGAACTCCGGTGCCCAAGACAGGTAAGTAGTTCCTGCCCCACTAGTGACACCCGTCGTGTTACTCTTGCTACAAACCTGGTAATAAGTCATTGAAGAGGAAAGGAACATATTGTAATTACAACAAACGGAACACATCCTTGGTCATGGCGGCGTCCGTATTGCAGATTTATGTCCATATTAATTAGTAGGATAATGACGATATCAATGAAGACGAGTCAGTATGTATTTTAACAGATGATCAAATGCAACACATTCTATGTAGAAAGCAATGACATATGTTATCAAAGAAAAGTTTGAAGATACCAAAGGGGTAATCAGAATCTGTATTTCGAAGAAGAGCAGATAACACAATAGCCAAAAGAAAAAGTTCAAAAGGACAAACAACGATCTACAAAACATACACATAAAACTAAAAATCGAGTAACACGAACCCAACTAAAAACCAGGGGTGAGCTCAGCAGCTTCGGAAGGGTAAGTAGTTCCTGCTCCACTAGTCCAGATATGTGTAGTAATAAAGTCCAAATAATAACTAAAAGCATTATGTTAGATATATAAGCCTAATAAACTAGGAATAATACAAAAATACCACACTGTTGGAACAGTTCTAAAATTGACATAAAATGAAAAACAAAAAAGACCACACTGTCGGAACAGTTCTAAAATTAACATAAAATGAAAAACAAAAATACCACACTGTCGGAACAGTTATAAAAATAACATAAAATGAAAAACAAAAAAATACCACACTGTTGGAACAGTTCTAGAATTAACATAAAATGAAAAACAAAAATACCACACTGTTGAAACAGTTCTAAAATTAACATAAAATGAAAAACAAAAATACCACACTGTCGGAACAGTTCTAAAATTAACATAAAATGAAAAACAAAAATACCACACTGTTGGAACAGTTCTAAAATTAACATAAAATGAAAAACAAAAATACCACACTGTCGGAACAGTTCTAAAGTTAACATAAAATGAAAAACAAAAAATACCACACTGTTGGAACAGTTCTAAAATTAACATATAATGGAAAACAAAAATACCACACTG
This sequence comes from Bathymodiolus septemdierum, assembly GCA_963383655.1. Taxonomy (NCBI): domain Eukaryota; kingdom Metazoa; phylum Mollusca; class Bivalvia; order Mytilida; family Modiolidae; genus Bathymodiolus; species Bathymodiolus septemdierum. The sequence goes on from OY726525.1 coordinate 21,725,109, forward strand.
TTGGAACAGTTCTAAAATTAACATAAAATGAAAAACAAAAATACCACACTGTTGGAACAGTTCTAAAATTAACATAAAATGAAAAACAAAAAATACCACACTGTCGGAACAGTTCTAAGATTAACATAAAAATGGAAAACAAAAAATATCACACTGTTGGAACAGTTCCAAAATTAACATAAAATGAAAAACAAAAAATACCACACCGTCGGAACAGTTCTAAAATTAACATAAAATGATAATTAAAAAAATATCACACTGTCGGAACAGTTATAAAATTAACATAAAATGAAAAACAAAAAATACCACACTGTCGGAACAGTTCTAAAATTAACATATAATGAAAAACAAAAAATACCACACTGTCGGAACAGTTCTAAAATTAACATAAAATGAAAAACAAAAAATACCACACTGTCGGAACAGTTATAAAATGAACATAAAATGAAAAACAAAAAATACCACACTGTCGGAACAGTTCTAAAATTAACATAAAATGAAAAACAAAAAATACCACACTGTCGGAACAGTTCTAAAATTAACATAAAATGAAAAACAAAAATACCACACTGTTGGAACAGTTCTAAAATTAACATAAAATGAAAAACAAAAATACCACATTGTCGGAACAGTTCTAAAATTAACATAAAATGAAAAACAAAAAATACCACACTGTCGGAACAGTTCTAAAATTAACATAAAATGAAAAACAAAAAATACCACACTGTCGGAACAGTTCTAAAATTAACATAAAATGAAAAACAAAAAATACCACACTGTCGGAACAGTTCTAAAATTAACATAAAATGAAAAACAAAAATACCACACTGTTGGAACAGTTCTAAAATTAACATAAAATGAAAAACAAAAATACCACACTGTCGGAACAGTTCTAAAATTAACATAAAATGAAAAACAAAAAATACCACACTGTCGGAACAGCTCTAAAATTAACATAAAATGAAAAACAAAAATACCACACTGTCGGAACAGTTCTAAAATTAACATAAAATGAAAAACAAAAAATACCACACTGTTGGAACAGTTCCAAAATTAACATAAAATGAAAAACAAAAAATACCACACCGTCGGAACAGTTCTAAAATTAACATAAAATGATAATTAAAAAAATATCACACTGTCGGAACAGTTCTAAAATTAACATAAAATGAAAAACAAAAAATACCACACTGTCGGAACAGCTCTAAAATTAACATAAAATGAAAAACAAAAAATACCACACTGTCGGAACAGTTATAAAATGAACATAAAATGAAAAACAAAAAATACCACACTGTCGGAACAGTTCTAAAATTAACATAAAATGAAAAACAAAAAATACCACACTGTCGGAACAGTTCTAAAATTAACATAAAATGAAAAACAAAAAATACCACACTGTCGGAACAGTTATAAAATGAACATAAAATGAAAAACAAAAAATACCACACTGTCGGAACAGTTCTAAAATTAACATAAAATGAAAAACAAAAATACCACATTGTCGGAACAGTTCTAAAATTAACATAAAATGAAAAACAAAAAATACCACACTGTCGGAACAGCTCTAAAATTAACATAAAATGAAAAACAAAAATACCATACTGTCGGAACAGTTCTAAAATTAACATAAAATGAAAAACAAAAAATACCACACTGTCGGAACAGTTATAAAATTAACATAAAATGAAAAACAAAAAATACCACACTGTCGGAACAGTTCTAAAATTAACATAAAATGAAAAACAAAAAATACCACACTGTCGGAACAGTTCTAAAATTAACATAAAATGAAAAACAAAAATACCACACTGTTGGAAGAGTTCTAAAATTAACATAAAATGAAAAACAAAAATACCACACTGTCGGAACAGTTCTAAAATTAACATAAAATGAAAAACAAAAAATACCACACTGTCGGAACAGCTCTAAAATTAACATAAAATGAAAAACAAAAATACCACACTGTCGGAACAGTTCTAAAATTAACATAAAATGAAAAACAAAAAATACCACACTGTTGGAACAATTCTAAAATTAACATAAAATGAAAAAACAAAAAATACCACACTGTTGGAACAGTTCTAAAATTAACATAAAATGAAAAACAAAAAATACCACACTGTCGGAACAGTTCTAAAATTAACATAAAATGAAAAACAAAAAATACCATACTGTAGCAATAGTTCTAAAATTAACATGAAATGAAAAACAAAAAATACCACATTGTCGGAACAGTTCTAAAATTAACATAAAATGAAAAACAAAAAATACCACACTGTCGGAACAGTTCTAAAATTAACATAAAATGAAAAACAAAAATACCACACTGTTGGAACAGTTCTAAAATTAACATAAAATGAAAAACAAAAAATACCACTGTCGAAACAGTTCTAAAATTAACATAAAATGAAAAACAAAAAATACCACACTGTCGGAACAGTTCTAAAATTAACATAAAATGAAAAACAAAAAATACCACACTGTCGGAACAGTTCTAAAATTAACATAAAATGAAAAACAAAAAATACCACACCGTCGAAACAGTTCTAAAATTAACATAAAAATGAAAAACAAAAAATACCACATTGTCGGAACAGTTCTAAAATTAACATAAAATGAAAAACAAAAAATACCACACTGTCCGAACAGTTCTAAAATTAACATAAAATGAACAAAAAAATACCACACTGTCGGAACAGTTCCAAAATTAACATAAAATGAAAAACAAAAAAGACCACACTGTCGGAACAGTTATAAAATTAACATAAAATGAAAAACAAAAAATACCACACTGTCGGAACAGTTCCAATATCCGTAATGAGAGCGGGAGGTTTGGCTCTTTAAAATCTGATTCAACCCACCATTTCTTTAGAAATGCCTGTACCAAGTCAGGGTCATTACGGTTTTCACAGTTTTCCGGTTGTTGACTGATTTTGTCTGTTTATATAATTATGAGTTTTGACTTTCCCTTTGTAAGATTGTTCGAAGTTCGGTAATTTTGTTATTACCCTTATTTACTTATTATCAAATAGAAACATCATAGAAACAGAGGCTATGTATATCCCTATCACATGACCGCTCACTCGATATATACAGGCACTTCAATAAAAAGTGGCGTGGTTAAGCTCCTTTTATGGATCGAAGCTTCTCCTCTTTGTGAAATGCACTTAGTACAGACACTGCACTATAAAGTGGCGTGGTTAAACTCGTTTTATGGACCCAAACCTGCACTCTTAGCGAAATGATATGAATTATGTGGAAGACTTCATTATAATGGTTATTATGTTTTATTTCAGGCTTGGTAGATAATGTGGAAAACTTCAAAGGCGTATTACGTCAGCTTTGGTTTAATCTGTACCCTCGTTCAAGTTCTAGAAGAGCAACTGTGGATAGCAGTGGGTTTGAACATACCATGGTCGGAGAATTACGAAGTAAAGTCTCTGGATTTCACAACTGGATACAATTTTATCTTGAAGAGAAAAAAGGCAATATCAACTATCTCGGATGGATTTCAAAATCTGATGTAAGATACATATATATTTCTGCTTTCCATTCCGGTGTGTCTTGGTTCACTTCCGGTGGGATTAGTGTTGCTCAATGCTTAGTTTTCTGTGGAGTGTTTCGTCGACCATGGTAACATTTACAATATAAAAAAACACTCATGGCAGGGGAAATGGTGTATGCAGGAAGGAGGACAAGCAAGATATTTGAGTTGCACAAAGCCAATGGTTTATTATAGTGATCAATCATGCTCTTTACATAACACCCAGTTTTATTGCCGTTTTGACCCTTAGATTACATGTTCATGGAAACAAGTTAGCTCCCTTGGTTCCATGGACTTCAACTAACAACGATAAAGTCAGTTTGAAAGTAACAACAGCTCATCTGACATGTCATTATATGCTTATAATCAAAGACATGTATATATGGAAAAATAAATGCTATATAAAACCGAAACCGGGGCAATCAAGAATTGACAATCTAGATACACTGGCATTATTGAGCACACAAGACACAGGAGGAAGACAAACAAAACAAAAAACACAACACAGGAAACTTATAAGATGAGTAACACGGACACCAACAAAAACCACAACACAGAAAACTAAAAAGATGAGTAACATGACACCACTTAAAAACACAACACAGAAAACTAAAAAGATGAGTAACATGACACCACCTAAAAACACAACACAGAAAACTAAAAAGATGAGTAACACGGACACCACCAAAAAACACAACACAGGAAACTTATAAGATGAGTAACACGACACCACCTAAAAACACAACACAGAAAACTAAAAAGATGAGTAACACGGACACCACCAAAAAACACAACACAGAAAACTTATAAGATGAGCAACACGGACTCGCCCAAAACCCGGAGGTGAACCCGGGTGCTTGCTAAGCTAGTTCAATATACAATATGTGCTGATAACAAATAGCAAAATAAAAACGAGGATATATAATTTACTGCGTATGAAGCGTTTCTAGAATAAACTTCATCAGCTACGCTCAAAGTCAAAAGATTGCAAAGCCAAAATTTATTAAATCTTTGGGAGCAAATACAACCAAAAAAGAAACATTGCACATAATATATATAATCTGTCACAAACATGCCTCATATAATATCATTTCATGATTTGGGAACAAATAGAAAATAGTGTCACTAGTTCGTTAAAGGCACCCGTTGTGAAGTCTGAATTAACAAAACCACCACAGGAAACATATAATCTCGAGTTACTGGAATAATTAATTTCTGAAACCAGTCGGAAAACTGGAATTTAAACATATGTATTTGATATATTTGCTGTCTCGATGACTGAAAACATGAAATGATTGGACACCGATTCAAAATATCTTTTGTACCCTACACGTGAGAAAAAAATGTTGTGTTACTAAGTCTACATAAAATAATTCAATTTGTTTTCGTTTCAGCCGGAAATAATTGGTGTCAAATTCACATGGCATGGACAGGTGAAATCCAGGTGTTCTTTCTTCATTAGAACAAGTCCAGAGTTTGAGCTTGCTTTGTACTCAATATGCGCTTTAACAAAGCCTGACGCTATGTGTTCTTTTAACATGGCAGGCCATAGTATACGGATTCAGACCTGGGATGTCAGACACAAGGCAGGACTCCAAATTGCGTCAGCATATCCTGTTCTGTAACAAAAACAACTTTGACCATGGAAACCTTCTTTCAGTTTATAATGTTTCATTATGTATGCCATACATGTCTAGCATTAAAAGCAGATTAAATGTCAAATTTGTTTGGAAAGTTGATAGGTGTGAGTAGATCAACTTCGATATAGACGGGTTCTACTCTTTTCCTACAAGTACAGAATCGTTAATATGTTTTTTCCCTAGGAAATACAGACACATTCCCATAAAAAAGGCTAATTTAGTCTAGTTTCATGGACACCACCAGGATACTGAGGCTATTCACATACAATAGGTCTCTCTCTCTCTCTCTCTCTCTCTCTCTCTCTCTCTCTAATTTAGTATAGTTTCATGGACACCACCAGGTTACAATAGGTCTCCCTCTCTCTCTCTCTCTCTCTCTCTCTCTCTCTCTCTCTCTCTCTCTCTCTCTCGCTAATTTAGTATAGTTTCATGGACACCACCAAGATATAATAGGTCTCTCTCTCTCTCTCTCTCTCTCTCTCTCTAATTTAGTATAGTTTCATGGACACCACCAGGTTACAATAGGTCTCTCTCTCTCTCTCTCTCTCTCTCTCTCTCTCTCTCTCTCGCTAATTTAGTATAGTTTCATGGACACCACCAAGATATAATAGGTCTCTCTCTCTCTCTCTCTCTCTCTCTCTAATTTAGTATAGTTTCATGGACACCACCAGGTTACAATAGGTCTCTCTCTCTCTCTCTCTCTCTCTCTCTCTCTCTCTCTCTCTCGCTAATTTAGTATAGTTTCATGGACACCACCAAGATATAATAGGTCTCTCTCTCTCTCTCTCTCTCTCTCTCTCTCTCTCTCTCATTCCTGTCTTCATTCTCTATTCTCTGTTCTTTTTCAATTTACACATATTGGTGTCAGAAATATTCATACCCATGCATTATGCTCTATTAAATAATGTTGTAACTTATTGTATATAGCTGATGACTTCATAAGTTTGTTTAGCTTGTGTCTTATCCTTTTTGCACATTTGAGCAAATAAAATATGTTTAAGCTAATTCACATACAATATATTAGTTATTTAAATGATATAGGATTTCGTCTGAAATAAGTGGCATAATAATATATCCATTCAAATGACAATGGATATTTTCCATTATGTATATCCATTCAAATGACAATGGATATTTTCCATTATGTATATCCATTCAAATGACAATGGATATTTTCCATTATGTATATCTATTCAAATGACAATGGATAGTTTCCATTATGGATATCCATTCAAATGACAATGGATATTTTCCATTATGTATATCCATTCAAATGACAATGGATATTTTCCATTATGCATATCCATTCAAATGACAATGGATATTTTCCATTATGCATATCCATTCAAATGACAATGGATATTTTCCATTATGTATATCCATTCAAATGACAATGAATATTTTCCATTATGTATATCCATTCAAATGACAATGGATATTTCCCATTATGTATATCCATTCAAATGACAATGGATATTTTCCATTATGTATATCCATTCAAATGACAATGGATATTTTCCACTATGTATATCCATTCAAATGACAATGGATATTTTCCATTATGTATATCCATTCAAATGACAATGGATATTTTCCATTATGTATATCCATTCAAATGACAATGGATATTTTCCATTATGTGTATCCATTCAAATGACAATGGATATTTTCCATTATGTATATGTGTTGTCTTTCCTCTATCACTGATAAGACTTTTATTGGATTTGACTAATTATATATGAGTAACACAACGGGTGTCTTATAAGAAGCAGGAGCTGTTTATGTTTCGTGAGCACCTGGGCTGATCCACGGAAATTTGGATTGGTAGTATCCGTGGTTCTTATCTTGTTAGTTTTCTCTGTTGTGATTTTATTTTTATTAATTTTTGTTTTGCTTTGTCTGTCTTTGGCCTGTGTCCTGTGCCCAATATCTTCCGTGTCTTTGTGTTATCCATTCTTAATTGTCTCTTCGTTGGGTGTTTTCTTAGTTTATTTTGTAATTGGTCTAAATTCGCTAACTATTCTAGCTGCTCATCCCTAGTAACACGAATATGAGATGTCGTCCCCTCCTAATATTTATTATTCGAAAATATGCATCAGCGCCCAAATAGTCTGTAAAAATGACATTTTTAGCCAGATAGTTAAACCGACTTCTGACTGTTAGTCTAAGAAGAGTTTGAAGATACCAAAGGGGTAATCAGAATTCTTAAATCGAACAAGGACAGACAACACAATGGCCAAAATGAAAAAGGACAAAAGGACAATCAACGATCTACAAAACATACACATAAAACCAGTAACACGAACCCCACTAAAAACCGAGGGGGATGAACTCGGGTGCTTCGGAAGGGTAGGCAGTTCCTGCTCCTCTAGTGGGACCAGTTGTGTTAAGCTAACATATCTAATGGAATCTATTGACTTTAATAAGGCACATATGTCAATTCTGCTATAAATAAGTTGGACAAACTTGCTTCAATTCATTTTTGCTATGTTACTGCAAGACAATTTTGATGTCAAAAGGGTAATCATAAACCGGAAGTCCAAGAAGGGCAGATAATACAATGACCAACAGGACAAAAGAACAAACAACGAACTACAAAACACTACACAGAAAATTACAGATGGAGCAACACGAACACCATTAGGACCTAACGGCCGGGGGTGAAAAGAGCTACGGAAGGTCAAGCAGTTCCTGCACCACTAGTGGCAATGAAGAGTGATTTCATTGTTGTTCAATTTTCTTTATAGTCACTACATGTTTGTATATGTCTATACATATATATATATTCTTAGATTTACAAACATTTCTTTTACCGAAGATGTCGAAGAAATTAAAACCGTGATTGGTCAGTGTTTGCCATAAATAATATATCCTCAACCGTGATTGGTCAGTGTTTGCCATAAATAATATATCCTCAAAAACTGACCAATTACAGTGTATGTTATATTCTTTGTGCCGACTGACCCCGGCTTTGGTTGATTTGAAGCAAACCGGAGTTTAAATGAGGGAATTATTTACCTAATTGCCTAAGTATGCAGAGGAAACAAGTGATATACCTATAGGGTTAGCGAGATTACGAATTTTAAAAAGAAATAATTAATGGAATTTCCCTGTGATGGTATGGTGTAAAATGTCGTAGTCATTTGATTCTGACCCTTATGATATTCTCGCCACAGTGGTACGTGTGGACACATATTCCAAAATAGCTGAAGATGAGCATCTACATTTAAACACATGTATTTGTGAAATAATATAATACTGTGGGTGGCTTGATGCCAATCTTAAAAGAAGGTGGGCGTCTTACAGAAAAAGGGGAGGTTCCAGTCTCCAGGCTCCAGACAAGAACTACAAACAATAAAAGATAATAGTTGAAAAATCTTGAAAAAAAAAATATTATGAAAAGGTCAAGAAATTATGACTGGCAACGGGCCATAAACGACCACACCTAAGAAATCTATCAAACTTCTCAGACAATCTATTAGGAATTGCTGACCGTTTAAGTTGTTTTTTGGGTGAGTGAGCGAGTCATTGTTGCTTAACGTCAACTTAGCAATTTTTCAGCTATATATCATAGCAAGAACAAGCTAATTTTCAATGATATGAATATAAGATTCGATTTGTACTAGACCAACACGCTTAGTTGGGATTTTATAGTGCCAACTTGACTGAAACAACAGTCCACGGGTAGACATGTAGCTCCACCATGACACATTATCCTGATTCCGAGCCAATCAGTCTTTGCTCTTTCTCTTTAATGCTGCATGCTTAGCAGAGTAACAAGAAATACAAATTTTATAATGTTTTGTTCACTCGACCGGCTTCCAACCCACGATCTACCGCACTCGAGGCGAGCACGCTAATCATTACACCACCGATGCGGTTGAAGTTGTTTTTGGTATTTCAATGATGAAGCAAATGCAGTGTATTTGATTTATTACATATGGAGAGATCTAGATGACATTTTCAATATAAAAAAAAAATATGATGAAAATAGTACAATCTGTAGCGCTCTGAAAAAGTTAATAATTTATCACACAATAATATGGTCGAAACCTTCTCTTATTGCAGTATAAGTATTTACCTATTAAATTATATGCATAACATACAAATCTAAGTAAATAATAATAATAATAATAATAATAATAATAAATTGATAAATAAATGATACATAATAATAACTATTTAATGAAAAGAATTCAAGTGTAAACTTATGTGTATGGTGTATATATATTTTTATATAAATCCTCTCTGAAGTTCGACCATTATTATTTTACAACTGATGGATCACTGTGCTTGTTATATAGCATACATTCGAATGCAACTATTACTATGTCAATGGTATGATTAAATTTTGATTTGTTATTGTTTCATAAAAAAATTGTCATCTTCCAATCAATGTAATCAATCCATAATCATTGTATTAAATTCTTTGTTAATTGTTCTGCCCGAAAGGGCTCCTTAATTGGAAATACAAAATATTTGTATTTGCAGTGTACGCGTATTTTATTCGTCTCCAAATCGATATCGTTTTACATTTACCCGAATCACCTGTTGTTAAGGTAAACAAATAAACAGTCGATTACACAGTAACTGTTGTTGAAATTCCTAAACAAAACAAAACAAGAGATATAACGAGAACCGAAATTGATTCCAGGTAAATAAGCATTTATATACATGTATAAAAATATGTGTATTATGTTTATTCCTGCACATTTAGCAAATGTTAATATATAAATTAATTGTGTGTGTAAAAAAAAAAAAAAAAGGGGAGGGGGGGGGGGTCTTATTTGTTGCAGATTTTCAATTTAAGCTATCTAACAATTAGAACAGCCGATGTTTTTTTCAGTATATTTTTACACGATGTCTTGTTTTTATTGACCGCCTGGGACACAAACATGCATAATTTAACACTGACTGTTTGGCCGTTAGCTTATATTAAAACACATTTATAAATATCACGTGATTTTAAAGTTATTTTAAAGTATATGGGAGTAATAATAGAGGTAATACAAGTTATTATAAATTAAATTATTGGAAAGGCATAATTTTTATTTCGATTTCCAATGCACTTGCTTGAACATTTATAAATCATACATCTATAAATTATCAATTAAAATCCAATTACGCAACATTAATTAAACGGAATGAGACTTGATTAATATCACATCCCCCACTCCCCCAAGTGAAATGGTTTTTTTAATGTACAAACGAATACACGGTCATTGTTCTATTACAAACTGCTTAAATTTAAGTACATGTATGACTGAACTGAAAGTTACCATGTCAATCAGTCATGGGTAATTCGCAAAATGTGAAAAGGGGGTGTATGGCCTGGGTGATTGGGTTTGGGTTTACGGTGTTTAACGCCACTTTCAACAATATTTCAGTTATATCGTGGCAGGTGATAGATAAATACAGTTATTAACTGGTTCAACACAGCTACATGTTCTGGCTGTCCAACTCCACATGACATGGTAATATTTATGTTCAATTATTTTTGAAGTCGAGAGACGGTTGTTCGTTTTTATTGATATTTTGGTGGAATTGTTGCCCATCACTGTTTATTCTTTCTTCTGATAATTAATTAGTTGCCACAAACTCATAATTTATTAAATACCTATTGCAAATGCTCAAATACAAACGGAAACAAATAATTAAATATTGGACTTTAATTTTAACCATTTTCTTTATTCTCTATATACTGTAGGAATATGTTTTTTTTTAATAATTTAATATATTTTAATCGACTGTGTATTGACGAAGGTTCCCAGTGTTCAAACATACAGAGCTGCTCAAGGCATCCCCGGGTGGTGGATGGGGGGTGAGGGGCGTTCTTAATAGGAATGGGGGAGCGGCGTTACCAGGTTATAATACGGAAAGCCTCGCCGTGGACAATAGTGGGTAATTTGTTTGGACAGTCATAGGTAAATTTTTATCATTAATTGTTTGTGGTGTTTTAGAACAATCAAATCGATTCTCCAAGCACTTTGCATGGTGGATGATATGATTGAGCACTGTGTTCATATACTCTTCTCATGAACAAAATTGGACAGTAAAAGTGCCACAGATGTTCAAAAATAAATGGAACTTTTGTAGATCGTTTTTTTCCTTTTTCTTTTGACCATTGTGTTTGTTCTTCTTCGATTTACGGTTTCGATATAATGATATTCTTCCTATGTCCAGACATTTTTTTGCATGCACGTTCTAAGGATTTCAAAATGACGAAAGTACTAACGAGAAAACGAAATACATCCTTGAGCGATTGTTTTGTTTTATTTCTACAGGAAGGTAGAACATGCCAATACCGGAAGTCAGTCATTTTGCCGTTCTGGGATTAAAACCGGGTGCTTCCGAAGAAGAAATAAAGAAGGCTTACAGATCATTAGCGAAATCATTCCATCCAGACAAAAATAACCACAAAGATGCCGAGGAAAAGTTTAAAAACATCACCAATTCGTATGAATTCCTCAAATCAAAAGACAGGAGGGAGATTCATGAAAGAGAGTTGCTGAAAATGCACAAGAAAAATCCAGAGAGAAAAGAAACTTATACCTACAGCAAACAACCAAAGGACTATGAAATAAGAAGAGAAAATCGAAAAGGCTTCGGTAATTTCGTTCACAGTGAATCCCCCTTTGGACGATTTAAATCATATGACGAAGAATTTGAAGCTTTCTTCTCCGAAAAAGATCCGTTTGGCCAAATGAAGGTTCCGAAACAATATATAGAAGAATTCATGAAACCGTTCAAATTTGAAAATCTGGAACAGATGGTAGCAGAACTTGAACCGTTTAAAGTTCAGAGGCAACATAAAGGTATGGCCATGAAGCCACAGAATGCACAAAAATCTAAAGACAATGTTAGATTTAAGGTCCCGGGTGCAGAGTTTACCTCTTTCTATGGAGGCAAAGACCCATTCAAAGATTTTAGTTGAAAGAGACGAAATAGTGTTTCTAGTTTGAGGATACCCCAGTTAATACCACTTCACTTGATATATTCAAGGACTGACACAATCGTTCGTTTTCTAGGATGATTCGACAATAAAAATAGTGACATATTTATATATAAGGTCATGGTCAAATTCATGATAATTATCTATTCGTTTGTCTATTGCATGTAAATTTATGATCAGTTTTGAAATAGTGTAGCGAATTTATAATATACCTATTTAGGTGATTTACGTGTCTTGTACATATATAACAACATCCGTAAACTATTAATAAGCCATTATGTGTCTTATCGTCAATCGCTGATTAGAAACTTCTCATTAATTACAGGGGTGGATCAAGAGGGGGGGGGGGGGGGGGGCGCCCCTCCTAAAATTGGAAAAAATATGATATTTTGGCGTAAAATCGTGATTTTTTACACGAAATACCCCAACAATTTTCGTGCCACCCTCCGCTAGGCGTAATTGATTTAAGTTCGCCCCCCCCCCCCCCTAACTTGAAATCCTGAATCCGCCCCTGAATTACCCCATTTGGGGTGACTAAGTGAGTAATTATAGTTTATAATCATTTTTTTAACTATATCATGGAGAGAGCAAGTTACATTCGATGAGATGATGATGATGTCCACTTTGTACTAAATCAACGCCCTTATAAAGATGGATTTATATAGTGCTAGCTCACTGAAAAAAATACCACACACACACAAATCCGGGGGTGTACACAGGTGATAGCGTAGGTTAAGCAATTCTTTATCAGACGCCCACATGTTTACTCATACCATGTCCGCTAAAAGCCTTAACATTAAATTGCACAGGGTAAATAATTTTATACGAGGTTTGTAATATATAGAATTACGAGGTTCATCGTTCATTTCTTGGGTGTGTCAACACGTATATATATATTGTAAATGACAAACAGATACTACATGTATTTTACGGTATAAGTAAAACACCACGACACTATGACGTCACAATGTGATTTTTTTTTGTTGTGTTTTGACCTTTTTTTTAATACTAATAATTTTTTTATCGGTAATTTCACAATTTTAACACAGCTTTGTGATTTTTTTGTTGTGTTTTGACCTTTTTTTTAATGAAAGGTTTAGTGATGTCACGTTAGACCGCGCATGACAAATGACCAACGGCTGATTATTTCTTTCACGAGTCGGTGGTCAACTGAACGTTGTTACTAAATTTATCGGGTAGTAAAGATCAAAGGAAACTGTAACAAATTACCGATAGACAAGATAATTCTAACGTTGTTTTTTTATTTATTTAAAACGAACACATGTTTGAACTGCAGACATATATTTACAATCAACGAGTATTCCAGACCGTTATCTGATGAAATTCATTTGCCTCCCGGATACACAAGATTGACTTCCGGTTGCGATGCACGTACACTAGTATATTAAATGCTTAAAAGTGATATGTTTACATTTTTAATGTTGATATTATTACAAACTGTGTTTACCATGGATTTAACAGACGTTTTTGAATAAATATTAATAATTCACATATGATAATAGGTGTTACCTAACTTGGGACGAAGTCCAATAATTTTTTTAAAATGGTAGGCTATAATTGTTTTATCATTTTTCAATATCATTATTTAAATATTAAAATTTTGAAATTTCATGCAAACTTTTTGAAAATTTTATCATTTTGATTTTTTTTTGAAAATTGTGAAATTTTATGAAATTTTTGAATTTTTTATTGTAATTTTGACTTTTTTTTATATATATTGCCACGAGTACCATATTATGCGCATCCTTACGGAGTCGAATTCCACCAGTAGCCCTGTATTGGTTTCCGGTTGCGTCATTTCCGGTGCAGATTACTGCGCATCCTTACGGAGTCGAATTCCACCAGTAACACTGTATTGGTTTCCGGTTGCGTCATTTCCGGTGCAAGGAATTTTATCCATTAGTACTATGGATCTGGAATCAAAATATTGCTATTTCTACCATAGTTGGGACTTCGTCCCATACTAAGTCAATGGTAAAATGACGAAGGAATACGAAGGAATAGCAAAGCTATGCCAAATCCATAGTATATGTTAGAGCTGCTTTCGAGATATTCTAGGGTAAATCAACACGTACTTACCAAAATTCCAAAGGATTCTTCTAGAGGGACACATGTTTCCTGAGAGATGTAGTAACACGTGCACGGTAGACATTTATATAAATTTTGGTCAAATTTGTTTGTTTGTTTGTTTGTTTGATGGTGTTTAACGCCACTTTCAACAATATTTCAATTTTATCGTGACGGTAAATTTTATTGGTGAAGGAAACCAGAGAACTTTATCATATTATGCTGTATCGAGTACACCTCGCCATGAACGGGATTCGAACTCTCAACGTTAGTGGTGATAGGCACTGATTGCATGTGTAGTTGTAAATCCAACTACCATACGATCACGACCACGACGGCCCCTGCCATTCCTATGGAATTACTTAAAAATATAAAGTTAGGAACAGTTAATAAGAAATTGCTCAGTGATTAGCAGTAACGTATGTTGATGTGATTTTTCATATATTGTATTTTTGTGTATTATTTATTGAAACCTATATGGGATAAAAACTTCTACCAGTGTAATCCGTGTCTATCACCACCGACCTTGCGAGTTTGATTTCCGCACATGGTGAGGTGTGCTCGATACAAGTTTATTTGATTGATTCTGGTTGTTAGTATTTATCGTCATTTTAAGCAACATTTCAGCTTAATTATGACTACTAGTCTTAACAGAGAAGGAAAGCCTTGACAAATATAACGAACTGGTCGACGAAACGACCGAGCTGGGAAGGTATCTACAAACCTTGACACTAGAGTCAAATATCGAGGCGCGAACAGACGTCAGTGATGCTCGGCTTGTGTTCAGAAATCAACCACTTTAAGCAGTTGCTTACCTATATTCGTTCCTGTCAGTGAAGAGGTGTGCTTGATACGACTTTAAACACTCACATTCCCAGACGCGTTCCTGTTTGTTAGGAGATGTGCTAAATACGACTTTAAGCACTCATCTACACAGACCCTTCCCTGTCTGTAAAGCGGTGTGCTCAATACCACTTTAAGCACTCACCTACCCATTCCCATTCCTGTCTGTCTGTGAAGAGGTGTGCTCGGTATGACTTTGAACACTCATTTACCCAGACCCTCTCCTGTCTGTGAAGAGTAGTGCTCGATACTACTTTAGCCATTCATCTACCCACACCCTTTCCGGTCTGTGAAGAGGTGTGTTCGATACGAATTTAAACACTCACCTACCAGACCCTTTCCGGTCTGTGAAGAGGCGTGCTCGATACGACTTTAAGCGCTCACCTACCCAGACCCTTTCCTGTCATTGAAGATGTGTGCTCGATGCGACTTTAAGAATTTTCAGCAACAGGTCGGTAGTTTTCTCCGAGGACTCCGGTTACCTCCATCGAAATAAAACTGACTTCTGATACTGTATCGGACATTTTACAAGATTTAAAAAAAGTTGTTGTTGAAAAAAGCACGTGAAATTCGCATGATTTTCATATATAGTGAACAACTCTTACATTAAAATCATGATATTCCGACGGGATTTCACGTCATATTAATGTGAATTATCAGATTCTCTACATGTTGTACACAACTACTTCTGTCATATCTGGAAGTTATTCTTAGTAAACTATGAAGAGATCCGTTTTATTTTGAAAACAAGGCACATTAGATCACTAGAGTTGAACTGGTTTAACCCCGCCACTTTTTATTGAAGTGTCTGTACCAAGCCAGGAAAGTGAGCGGTCATGTACAATGACGTATTTGTGTGTTAGCTGTATCGATTTTTCCTTCGTTCTACGATTTTTCGATTGTATTTAAGAACTAATCCGACAATGTGGTATTTTTTATTCTTTATTTTTATTACGACTACTGTTTAATGATGGTCATACATGAAAAACTACCGATGTACATTTTATTACCCCACACTTGCAATCCAAAAGTATCTTTAGTATTTAACCAAACAACTGCTCCCCCTGTTCCTGTGTGCCAATTCTGCGTTCCGCCATCACGATTAGGAGCAATTTGTATACGACCCATTTCTATGACGTCATTTTTTACAATTCGATATGTTGAAAAAATGGACGACGACATAACGTGCGCAGTAATAAAATAGAGACCCGGTTTCTGACACGTGAATTTTCGATTTTTCTTGAAAACGTCAATCTGAGTTTTATTAATTCCATATACTGATTTTATTTCAGTGAAATCAATAAATGTTGTATTTGTAAAATCTCCTCCCAGTGTACAGGCTGTCATAGCAACTGAAATGGAAAAGAAATGCACAGTTATGAAAAGAAATTTCAAATAGTGATGACCAACAACCTACAAAAAAGAAAAACAAAAACAAAAACAAAAAAACAAAAACAACAAACAATCAAGCAAACACATGATAGTGGCACGTTACCCAATATGGTTCATTGTTAGGCTTTCTGAATTATAAACTGGCACCCACATCGAGAGGGCTCCCACTATCCAACAACCGGGGATGCGCGGACTTATGCTGTTGGTCTTAGCCCTGAGAACCATCACAGAACAAAAAGAAGATGGTTGTCTAAGGAGACGTCATGGACTGGATTTTACAAACCCTAAATTATAGCATTCCCTAAATCAAACCATAAGTGTAAATTAATTGCATGCACATTTTAATGTAACTTTAAGTTTTTGAAATACTTTCTTACTCAGATTTGTTGTTAAAGTTATAAAAAGTATGTTCAACACACGTCAAGACAATTTTTAGCGTCCCTCCGGCTATATACATTTGCGTATGGTTTACTGGAATACAACTGAGTTTCTCCCTCACAAATACAGTGATTAAGACAGATGCAAATAATAACAAAAGTGATACCAAAGGGGTAATCAGAACCCGAAATACGAAATACAGACAATACAATGGTAAACAATGGTTTACAAATAAGGGTAATAACAAAATTACCGAACTCCGAACAATCTAACAAAGGGAAAGTCAAAACGCATAAGTATATAAACAGACAAAATCAGTCAACAACCGGAAAACTGTGAAAACCGTAATGACCCTGACTTGGTACAGGCATTTCTAAAGAAATGGTGGGTTGAATCAGATTTTAAAGCGCCAAACCTCCCCCTTTCATTACGGCTCAAAGTTTCCGGCTGTCACTATAACAGTATTTACAACAATACTTGAACAAAACAGGTAAAACAGTTGCATGTCAAATCAGCGCCAAATGTCAAAAACACTTTTACACTACACAGAAAGCGAAACAATTGGCAACACGAATCCCACTACAAACTCATATGTTCCGGAAGGGTAAGCAGTTCCTGCCCCATGAGTGGCACACATCATGTTACTTTTGTTGCGAACCAGGTGATAAGACATGCATGTGAATAGGGTCGGATTGCGATCATGACAACGGAACATATCCCTGGTCATTTGTGACACAGATATTCTGGAACGGTTTATCAAGTCATTCATTTTAATTTTACTCACCATGTTTGTTTTTTGCAGCTATTTCACCGAAGTCTTTGGTCAGATTCGTCTTTATGTTAGTTATACCTTGTTCAACCTCCATTGTCTTATTATAAATAGCACGAAGGTCACGTGTACTGACAGTTTGTTCTGTTATAAAGTTTTGAACGTTTGATTTCGCCATAGCAAGTTGTTCTTCTAACTTATTGATTCTCTTTTCACATATGGGATCACCAATCTTTGAAGACGAATTCAACAACATTTTTATTGACATGATCTCCTGTTTAGCCATATGCAATTCAAGCTCCATGCTGTCGTGCTTAGTTTGCAATGTATCAAACTGTTTGGACATATAATATAATTTCGAATACAAGTCTTCTGTTTTAGTTTTAGTACTGGATACTGCATGCGAAACAACGGTTTCTAATTTATTCACTTTCTCCACTAATATTGATAAAATATCTTTAAAATGTTCATCAGTCATTGTTCTGTCGTTGCTATGAGCAACATGCAAAGAGCTTGGTTGATCATGATCAATCACCATGGAACTTTCCCCAACTACAAGTATGCATAGAATCACAATATATTCTGCTCTCAACATGGCGTTGTCGCAACAGACGTCTTGATAGCTTGATAACATTAACAGAAGAAGTTTTTATTTTATTTTATCAATATATAGTTCATCACATACCAAGGTTAACTAAATAATCACTGTTTGTAATATAGCTTAAATTCATCAGTATATATATAGAGAAAATGTAATAACTCTTTTATTTCCATTTGGCCAAAAACATCTGAAACTCTCTTTGAATTTAATTAACTGAAAGGGTTCCAGATGAAAACAAGTACGTCGGACTTAATTAGAATTTACTTTATTATTACCAAACTAAGTATGTGGTCAACATTTACATAGTAACCAATATTTTTTAAGGAATTTACTAACATTCCCAATTACTTTCACATTTATAATTTTGATAGAAATATCAACACAATACTTGAAAGGTATTACTAACAAAACTAAACAAAATGTTATCATTTTCAGTTTCTTCCTAACTTGACCGGAATTTCCAGCCCACATGTTCACAAACGTGTGTTTTGTTTATCAGCATTTTCATGGTAAAGGGTAGGCGCTAACAAGGAAGCTACTGAAACACGGGTTTCTATTGGTTAAATTATGATTTGAAATATTTGACGGTCGACATTATGACCTGGTTAACTGTCAAGGAATATCTGTGTCACGGATATATTCTGTTTGTCTGAATCATAATGTCGTCCGTCTGTCCTCATTCTTAACCTATCAAATATCAAGTATGTCTTAATACCGGATTATAGACCTGAGTAACACGAAGGGTTGGTCCACCATTGTTTGTCATCTGACTTTTTGTGTTTGGTCATTCTGTCTGTACTTCAATTTACACGTTCATACTATCATTTTGATATATTTTTTTTTGCTTGCATATTTTAGATACATACAAAATTTATGTTCAATTGACGACATCTGTAAGAATGATATATGTTGTGTTTTTGTCGACATTGGGAGTGTGAAAGAAAATGTGCTCGACTCGAAAGCGAAAGATCGATAGGGTCAAATACTATATACATTTTTTTTGTAATTGGTATATATATGCTGCTACATCGCCTTGCATGTAGTATTATGAAATATCAGAAAATATTGAATAATGTGTCAGAGTGGCGCGATATGTTTACTCGTGGACTCTTGTTTCAATTAGCTAGCACCACGAAAGTCTAACTCCCTGTGTACAAAACAACTCATTACTTTAACCTTGTTTCCTTTGACTCAAGTATATAATCTACGCAGACTTTGTAAATGATTATATCAATACGGGTACTATACTTCCGTTTTTTTGTTGGATATCTGTTTGATCGGCCTTTATTTATTCGATTGGTTTTCTCTAACGTTTATTTACGAACGCAAATGTATTCATGAATACTGACTGAAGTCGTTTGATGGAAATTAGATTTAAGCATGAATATTCATGAGTTTCTACCATAATTGTAATTTTACGAAAGATCAAGAATTTGCTTATGAAGTGTGAAACTTTACCTCAAAAAGATGATTTCAATTTTCCCATTGTCAACTTTCCATTTATATGTAGCAACATTCCAGCAGCGTCTGCATATGGAGTGTATATCTCAGTTAATAGGATATTCCATAGCTTGTGGTTCTCATCAGGATTTCCTTGAAAGAGGGTTGCTACTGAAGCAAGGGTTCCTATTGGTTAAGTTGAAATCATCACTGCGAAAGTTTTACGCGTTCCACCATGACTTGGTTAGCCGTTACGGAACACCCGTGTCACAAATGACCACGGATATATTCTACTTGTCGTAAACACTTTCCGATCCTTTCTTTAGTTTAGCTTAAACATATTTTATTGTCTTATAAATGTACAATTAGATTGGAAACAAGTTATATCAACCTAGTACATCCGCTCCATACAATAATGTTATATACATAAATATGAAAATGACAGCAAGTTACATATATAATAAATGTATACATAAATATATTTGATAAACAGAAGTGATGGGAAAAAAGGGGGCAAGGGGATTGAGCGCAAATGTATGATAGCATCCCGAGTACAGAGTATAATTTCATATTACTCAAATCTATTTGTATGGTGTATATATTTTTGGACATTTCTAAACACTATCAAATTGTTTTCATCTGTTAAATTATCAGAGTCAAATAATAATCATTTCTTTATTCATGACTTATCACCGGATTTGTAACTAGAATAACACAACGGGTATCACTAAAGGAGTAGGAATGGTTTAACCTTCTGGAGCACCTAGGTTCCCACCCCCCCCCCCCCCCCCCCCCCCCCACCCACCCCCCCCCCGTATTTTAGTGGACTTCCTGTTTCTCGATCTTTAGTTTTATGTGTATGTTTTGTAGATCGTTGTTTGTCCTTTTATACCTTTTTTTTTACCATTGTGTTGTCTGTTCGTCTTCGATTTATGAATTCTGATTACTCATTTGATATCTTCAAACTCTTCTTTGTTTGGCAATAAAGCATAAAATGCTTTGAATTTATTTATAATAAAACTGAAAACACAAAAATACCACACTGTCGAAAACTTCTAAATCCAATCGCAAAATCGATGAAAGGGACAAAATTGATGAAAGTGGCAAAATCGACGAAAGGGGCAAAATCGATGAAAGGGCCAAAATCGATACACATAGCACACAAACTCACAGTTTGCTGACTTGATACAGACACTTTAATTAAAAGTGGTGGTGTTAAACTGGTTATATTCATAAAGAAATCACTAGAAAAAACACGTTAACAAGTCATATCAATGCCTGCACTTAAGGTGAACATCATAATTGTTCACCCGAGGGGTGTTGTTTTCCTAAATCCCTCGGGAAAACAACACCCCTCGGGTGAACAATTATGATGTTCACCTTAAGCGCAGGCATTAATTGTTTTATTTTACTGAAACTCTATTTTTTTTGCATCACTCTTATTTCGTTTGATAAAGGCGAACAATTCTGTAAATGAACAGCCAGATTGGTTCCACTGGGCACACCGACGGTAGCCATTTTATACATACTTACGTCACGTACACGTTTTAGATCATGGTCATTTTACCGATATCGTAAGCGCTTTGGCGATCTAGATCACTGTTCCCCCGGTCATCAGTAAAAAAACTGATGACCGGTGAAATAGAGAAAACAAGGAATTTAGGATTTATTAGTTAAAATATTACACTTGATTTTCTATTGAAAAAAGATACAGAAGTATAATAATAGTAAATGAGAAATCATGGAAAACAAGTTTATTTTCTAAATAATCAGAAAACACAAAATCAAGATCCATTATTTAATCATTTGTTTACATTTATCAATTCATATCGAATGAGGAAAATCCTGAAATGCCATAAATTCGGGGATTAAGTTGTTACTCAATCATGACGAAAGATAAATATTAAATGTTTATGAATCTATCTACATATATGTCAATCATATCACATTATATATATATACCCTTGCTTTGTTGGTAACTTTCCTTTACCAGGAATATCACTTTGAACATAAAGGTGTACATATCTTGATTCTCACTTCGGTGTTCTCTAACATTTACTTGTTAGAAGTTTTGAAATAAGATGGGTGTTGTGATTATTGTAATTTTGACCGTTTGTCTGTCTGGTTTCCATAGTATTATGGACGGTGTAGCCGCATCACCACAACGGAATAATAGTGTTACGCTAACGGAACGAGATTACTTTATGTTAATAGATACAATGCATAATACAACCGCAGCCATACAACAATTATCAAAGGAACAGCTAGAGCTTAGAAATACCGTTAAAGCACTCACAGTTGAGTTAATGACAGCGAACCATAGAGTTACAATGCTAGAAAATGAAACAATGGCGTCAGCAAATCAAAGCCAACACGTGTTAAATGAAATGCATAATATCACAGAGGATTATAATACATTGAAAAAGGCGCATGATGCACTACAAACAAAACATCAACATGACAGTATAAAACAACATAACGATTGGTCAGTATGTTTAAATGAAACACATCGTTTAAAGAAGTCCTTGCACGATATGCAGTCAGAAGTTAACTTTTTAAAATCTAGCAACATAGCAAGACAGGACGATTTCATTGCTCTTAGTAAAGTTGTATTAAAAGGTGAACAGGACATAGCATTACTGCGGACAAATATTAACGATTTATACACATCCTGCAATAAGTCAAATGATTCATATGATAATAAGATATCCCATATCGAGAAAATGGTATTAAGTCAAATTCAAAATGTGACTGAAGCTAATAATATAACAGTTCAAAGGTTACTAGAAAAAATTGAAAATCTGGAAGTAAAAAGTAGCAGCCAGGAAGCTAACATGTCACAGGCCATACAACAGTTGTCTGAACACTATAAAACAGATATAAGCAAGGTAGAACTGGAATTCAAAGAATATATTAAAGTATGTAATACTAGTGTTGAGAACCTTGGTAATGACCTTGAGAAGTTGGATGAAAAAGCAACATCCCTTTCGTTAAATATGACTCAGAATATCAACGCGATTTCAACTAAATGTGATCAGCACATCACACATATTCAGACGGAGATTGACGAATTACATAGAATGCATAATAACAGTGCTAAGACTTATTCTACTGCGGTTAACAAACTGGAAGAACGATCAACATCCCTAGAAACAAACCTGACTCAAGCTTTGAACGAACTAGAATCAGAAATCCAACAAAACATATCACTAATTGCCATGGAAACCAGGAATAATCTTATGATGCTAGAAAAGAAACATAATACAAGTTTTGAAAATGTCTTAAGAGATGTAACAAGATTAAGAGGACTTTCGAACTTTCTGGGGTCTTCTTTAAATCATGCCCTGCACAGAATTTCAACTATAAGCAACCAGAACTCACTGAATATTTCACGAATTGAACAAAAATTTAACAATAAAGTACAAACGTTGAACGAACGACAAAACACATCTGTTAAGGCTCTGTCGAGAGAAATTGGCGAACTTGATATTCGTACAAACAGTCTGGAATATAATCTAACGGACACCGTGCATCAATTATCAACAACGACCAACAAATTGTCTAAGGTTGAAATTGAATTACAATATGAAGTTCAAAGTTCAAGCGAACATTTTCACTTGTGCATGGTGAACATTACAAAGACGGAAAATGAACATAAAATGAAAGTAAATACACTAATTGAACGACTGAATACAAGTGAGCATAACATGTTTAGTGATATTGAGGAGTTGAAACGACAGACACAGGTTCTACAGTTAAACCAAACAGACTCCATGCTACAAATGTTAAACGAATTCAATAAAAATTTGTCAAGTGTTGAAGTCGAATTAAAACGCGAAATTCACAAATCAAGCTTGAATCAAAATATCGGTTCAATTACTAGTAATATCACTAGACGTATCGATACGCTTAATGGACGGTTAAGTATATTCGAACTGGACGTTACCAAGGCAATCCAACATATTGGTAAGGAACAGGCAAAGAATATTTCTCAAGTTAAAATGGAATTAAAAGCCATTATTCAGAAGTCAAATGAACACAATAACAAAAGTATCCATACAATCATGAACAAATTTGAAGATTTGGAGAGAAAATCTAAAATGGCGGAGTTAAATCTGACACAGACCATACAGCAACTGTCAACAAAAACTGACCATAGCATGTCTATTATAGAACAAGGACTACAAAAAGAAGTACTGAAACTGACTCAAAATCACAACATGAGTGTTCATAGCTTTTCCAGCCGTGTAGACAAATTAGATTCCGAGTTCAACGCTCTTGAATCCAACCTTTCACGAGCAGCGCATCAAACGTCTGCTGACCTAGAAGGTAAGATAATTTAGTGTTATAGTTAAATTGTAGCACGGCGGGTGTTTTATGAGATACGGGAACTGTGTACACTTCGCGGGAAGGCTTGGTTCATTCCCGGTTTATTTTGGGGTACATATTGCTCATCATTTTAGTTTTCTGTGTTGTGCTTTTTGCTTTGTTTGTCTTCATTCTGTGTCTTGTGTCCAATATTGTCTGTTTCTCTGGATTGTCCATATGTGATTCCCTTTCGGTTTTCTCGAACGTTTATATATATAAGAACAGAATGTTCTCGACATGTTTCTATTAACAAAATAACACACTGTCAGAACAGTTCCAAAATCCATTCAGAAAATGGTATAGACAGAGGATTATGCCATACTATCAACACACATATACAGAATTTATCAATCTTCTGGCTGACTACTTCAATAAATGTGGCGTGGTCAAACTAGTTTTATTTGCCCATGCTTCACATGTTATCTAACTAGTTTTATTTGCCCATGCTTCACATGTTATCTAACTAATTGTATTTGCCCATGCTTCACATGTTATCTAACTAATTGTATTTGCCCATGCTTCACATGTTATCTAACTAGTATTATTTGCCCATGCTTCACATGTTATCTAACTAGTTTTACTTGCCCATGCTTCACATGTTATCTAACTAGTTTTATTTTCCCATGCTTCACATGTTATCTAACTAATTGTATTTGCCCATGCTTCACATGTTATCTAACTAGTTTTATTTGCCCATGCTTCACATGTTATCTAACTAGTTTTATTTGCCCATGCTTCACATGTTATCTAACTAGTTTTATTTGCCCATGCTTCACATGTTATCTAACTAGTTTTATTTGCCCATGCTTCACATGTTATCTAACTAGTTTTATTTGCCCATGCTTCACATGTTATCAAACTAGTTTTATTTGCCCATGCTTCACATGTTATCTAACTAGTTGTATTTGCCCATGCTTCACATGTTATCTAACTAGTTTTATTTGCCCATGCTTCACATGTTATCTAACTAGTTTTATTTTCCCATGCTTCACATGTTATCTAACTAATTGTATTTGCCCATGCTTCACATGTTATCTAACTAGTTTTATTTGCCCATGCTTCACATGTTATCTAACTAGTTTTATTTGCCCATGCTTCACATGTTATCTAACTAGTTTTATTTGCCCATGCTTCACATGTTATCTAACTAGTTTTATTTGCCCATGCTTCACATGCTATCTAACTAGTTTTATTTGCCCATGCTTCACATGTTATCTAACTAGTTTTATTTGCCCATGCTTCACATGTTATCTAACTAGTTTTATTTGCCCATGCTTCACATGTTATCTAACTAGTTTTATTTGCCCATGCTTCACATGTTATCTAACTAGTTTTATTTGCCCATGCGTCACATGTTATCTAACTAGTTTTATTTGCCCATGCTTCACATGTTATCTAACTAGTTTTATTTGCCCATGCTTCACATGTTATCTAACTAGTTTTATTTGCCCATGCTTCACATGTTATCTAACTAGTTTTATTTGCCCATGCTTCACATGTTATCTAACTAATTGTATTTGCCCATGCTTCACATGTTATCTAATTAGCTTTATTTGCCCATGCTTCACATGTTATCTAGCTAGTTTTATTTGCCCATGCTTCACATGTTATCTAACTAGTTTTATTTGCCCAGGCTTCACATGTTATCTAACTAGTTTTATTTGCCCAGGCTTCACATGTTATCAAACTAGTTTTATTTGCCCATGCTTCACATGTAATCTAACTAGTTTTATTTGCCCAGGCTTCACATGTTATCTAACTAGTTTTATTTGCCCATGCTTCACATGTTATCAAGCTAGTTTTATTTGCCCATGCTTCACATGTTATCAAGCTAGTTTTATTTTCCCATGCTTCACATGTTATCAAACTAGTTTTATTTGCCCATGCTTCACATGTTATCAAGCTAGTTTTATTTGCCCATGCTTCACATGTTATCAAACTAGTTGTATTTGCCCATGCTTCACATGTTATCAAACTAGTTTTATTTGCCCATGCTTCACATGTTATCAAAACGACGTGGTCATGTAAGTATTTACCACATGAGTAAAATGGTGAATTTCATATACAAATCAGTTAATGACGTTGTGAGTGATAATCATGTTGCTCTATCTTTAGTTTTCTGTGTAGTATTTTGCTTGTCCTTTTGTCCTTTTTCTTTTTGCCGCTGTATTTTCTGTCCTTCGATTTACGGAATCTTTTTAACCTTTGAGTATCTTCACGCTTTCATTGAACTTACAAATAATATACGAACGCTCAGCCATCATTTAAATGTAAGGAATTTAATTTATACTCTTTCAGACATTTAAAGAGAGCAAATTTTGGAAATTTTTGGTTGAGCGAAGGTTTAAACACTTTAGATTAGTTTTGATCAACTGATTTAGATAACACACCACTAACGAAGTTAGTGCAAAATTCTTTCCAGTCACGGAGAACAGGTTGTCGAGAATTTCGCGTTCCAATCGATCTACGAATTTAATAATTCAACTAAGTATACCGTTTTCTTTCCATTAACAGTACCAGTAAATTCTGAATCCGCAAATATATCTCTTATGACACACGATAATTATGATCCATGAATTAAACTATTTCATAGTATAAACAAAATTTGCTACAATAAATTAAGATCGATATCTTTGATGTAAGTAATTGATTGATTGACTGTCTGTAGTTTTACTTCCCACTTGACGTTAAAGAACAATCAATATAGCTGAAATAATGAGGACGTGACGCTAAACAACAATTAATATAGCTGAAGTAATGATGACGTGACGCTAAACAACAATCAATATAGCTGAAATAATGCTCACTTGACGCGAAACAACAAACAATATAGCTGAAATAATGCTCACTTGACGAGAAACAACAATCAATCTATCAGTTAGAGTGCACCTGTTTATCTTCTTGGAGTCATGGATGATATAATCTAAATATTTCCCTGCTATTAACAGGAAGATTCAATAATTTTCCAAGTTAAAGATGCATCGTTTATACACATGGGTTCTCCTCCGGTGTTTTTAATGAGGTCCGTGTTCCTCATATGCTTAGTTTTCTGTGTTGTGTTTTTAGTGAGGTCCGTGATCCTCATATGCTTAGTTTTCTGTGTTGTGTTTTTAGTGAGGTCCGTGTTCCTCATATGCTTAGTTTT
This sequence comes from Bathymodiolus septemdierum, assembly GCA_963383655.1. Classification (NCBI taxonomy): domain Eukaryota; kingdom Metazoa; phylum Mollusca; class Bivalvia; order Mytilida; family Modiolidae; genus Bathymodiolus; species Bathymodiolus septemdierum. Next base: position 21,752,272 of record OY726525.1, read on the forward strand.
CTGTGTTGTGTTTTTAGTGAGGCCCGTGATCCTCATATGCTTAGTTTTCTGTGTTGTGTTTTTAGTGAGGCCCGTGATCCTCATATGCTTAGTTTTCTGTGTTGTGTTTTTAGTGAGGTCCGTGTTCCTCATATGCTTAGTTTTCTGTGTTGTGTTTTTGTTCTGTTTGTCTGTCTTTGTTTGGTGTCATTTGACTAATATAGCCGGTGTCGCTGGATTGTCCATTCTTGATTGCCCATTTGGTTTCCCCTACCGTTTATTTACTACCTACTGTCTGTCTGGTGTATCCAATGTTGCAACGTGTCTCTGGGTTGTCCATACTTGATTGCCCATTTGGTTTTCCCTACCGTTTATTTACTATTTTATTTACTCAAACATCGTCTTCAATAAAACCAAACGATTGTCCCAATATATTTTGCATAGTAATATTGATAGTATTTTGAAAATGGATATCCCCATTTCATTAACTAAAAATAAAATGAGCAGATTACTTTGACCATAATTATATAATGTCCAAGAACGATTGAAGATTCCACAAGGGTAATCAGCAGCCGTAATATGAAAGACAGACACAAATTGATTGACAAAATGCTACAAAGAATATCACATATCGAGCAACTAGTATTTCTATGAGCTAAAGTGAATAACAAAATATATCACACTGTCGGAACAATTTCAAAATCGCAATAAAAAAATCGTCAAAAACAGAAACAAAATCGATACCCCTAACACACATGTACATGACTGTCTTCTTGCCTGGCTTGGTACAGGCACCTCAATAGAAAGTGGCGGGCTAAGAAGAGCTTGAAGATACCAAAGAGAAAATCAAAATCCGTATATCGAATGACAGACAAGACAAAGTTTGGTAGACCCAACCCTAATTTATTCTTGTTTTTCGTATTTTTACACATTATTTTCTCCTTGATGGAGTTTTTGTTGCAATAAATAATTTGTATTTGTATTTGTGTTACATAATGTAAAACTACATGAGTCAATTCTTGTACATTAACCTTTGATCTTATTCACACGTATTTATTTTATTTTCAGTTGGATTAATGGCCTGTTCAACTACAGCAGATCTGAAAAATCAGGCAGCCATACCTTTTACAAATATAAAAACAGCATACGGAGTACGTGATGTTGTTAATTTTAAAACCACTGGAAAATTTGTGTGTGAAAAACAAGGATTATATCTGATCTCTGCTCAAATAATGTCGACCACAAAAGGTGCCGAATTTGGAATATACCAAAATGGCCAAGAATTAGCACTGGTACAAATTGTACCGTTCCATGATTCAGACACCCATAATTATCATACAGGGACCGGTCTAGCAGTCGTTCACCTAGATCAGAATGATCAAATCTGGATCGAAGTACGCCATTATGATATGCATATTTTTGGACAGGAATCATGTTTGAATATAGTCAAAGTCAGATAGATGTTTGGATGTGTATTGACGTTCTAATGGTCGTAAAACGCATGAGTGATAATACAAGTTATGATTTGGCAAAATAAAATAATTAAAACTATGAAGGCGTAATCATTCAAATATGTTTTTATTTCAGTACATAAAAACACAACTGAAGTTTTCTTGAAGTGTGAAATTATTAAGGCACATTCGGTATTTTAATGTAAAATTCTAAGATTCGTCTCCCGCTGGTCGACATAGCTTTAACTGTGGCTTGGCTTTGGAACTGGAGGTTCGGGTTAGGTTTTTGGTGTTCAACGCCACTTTCAGCAATATTTCAGTTATATCGTGGCGATCAAAAAAAAAAAACATCGACCTGTCACAAATCACTGACAAACTTTATCACATTTTCTATCGAGTACACCTCATCTGATTGGGATTCGAACCCAATACGGCTTTGGAATTAGAATAGGATGTTCCGTAATTGTTTTGTTGCTCTTCGAATAAAGACATGCTCAAACCTTAAGTGAAAAGAAAACGTCATAACCGTCGTAACAAGATATAAGACATAAGCAAACACAATTCACAAAATACTGAACACAGAAAATAGATAAAGAGCACCACAAATCCCAACAAAAAATCCGTGTTTTTTTTAAGGTTGTCCTGGCAAAGCAAACAATTCAAGCTCCACTGGTAGTTCCTGTTATGCTGAAACCCAACGTAAACATTTATATAACAGCCATGGATTTGCAATACTGTATACTTATATTGGATGTTCCAACTAATTGGTTTCGAACTGATATGTCCATGTGTTTCTGTAAATCAATACACGTATCATCCATCTTTATTGAGACTGTATTACATCATGTGAACACCCCATTCCTATGCCCCTGTGAGTAATAGTCGGTGCAGTTGTCCAGGTACATGTACTTATGTATTTCACGAATAAATGGGAACGCCAAGGCATAACTGAAATACTATTGAAAGTCGCTTATTACCCCTTTTAGTATCTTCAAACTCTTCTTGCACAACCATGAACACAATCCTAATCAAATATTATATTGCTAATAAATAAATCTTAATCTTTAATCTTGTGCATAAAAATATCAATCGAGTGAGTGATTGTTGTTTAACGCTAAACAAGCAATGTTTCAGTTATATCACGGCGAGCACGGTGAGCTAGCACTCAAACTCAGTTTACAAACACACTATCTATATCTAATTATATTTCACCAACACTTACCCACTCGGCCATCTAGGCCCCTCTATGCTATGTTTATCACTCTTATCAACACCAAAAAAAACCAGTGTGGTATTATTTGTTTTTAAATTTATTAATAAAATGATGAATTGTACTAGAGTTGTCGTTCTTAGAATTCTGGAAGTGTATTATATTTGTCAATGAATTCACCACAATCTTTTTCCAAGAATGCAATGCAAAAAATATTTAGCTCATGTTTGAATAAAATAAAAACAAAAAACATACCACACTCAGGGGCGGATCCAGGATTTCATGTTAGGGGGGGGGGGGGGGAACTTTAAAAAATTGCGCCGAGCGGAGGGAGGCGCGAAAATTGTTGGGGTATTTCGTGTGAAAAATCACGATTTTACGCCAAAAAATCATATTTTTTTTCCAATTTTAGGGTGGGGGCGCGGGCTGGGTGCGCCCCCCCTTGGATCCGCCCCTGACACTGTCGGAAGAGTTCCAAAATCCAATTGAGAAATCGTAGAAAAAGGCATAATCGATATCACTAACACCCAAATACATGACTTTTTAAAGTACGTGTACTATATATAGGTTTGTTGGACGGCGACAGAGTTGAGATTGAGCTGTAACAATTGACCTTTTGCACATTTCCGTTTGATTCTAAAATCATATTGATTTTATTGAAGTTATTTCAGTCATGACTGGCAAAGTGGTCCTTGATAGAGCAAAAGCAACGTATTTTAAAGAACAAAAACAAATTGAGTGTAATTTTCCTATGATTTTTAGATAGCTTAACCTTATAAAAAATCAGATGATACGTTTAATGCAAATAGAAATTTAACAAGTTGCTTCAAGATTAAAATTCTATACATATTGTGGGAAAAATATGTGTTATTTTCATTGAATAATACATTAATAACTCCAATAAAAACGTATAATTTTAGAATCAAATCGGAATGTTTTCTATCATAATTTCATTACTTGCGCCAGTTCACGCATGATTAATTCAGTAGCATCATAATCATTATTGTTAGTTTCAGAATACTGCATAAATTTAGAAATTTCATCCAATCGTCTTTGCATATTTTTTATCCTCGAGGCAGAAATATTCCGAAGAATATTTTCGATATGTTCATGGTTTTGTATAAAACTAGATATATCGATAACAACTGAAAATCCGTGATAGTCCAAAATGGATGAAAAGGCATATGGGATCTGGTTTTCTTTGAATATTACCGGAATACATCCACAAAGAATTGAATCATAAAATGATTTTCTGGTTGGAGAATCACCAGGGGGCTGTAAACAGAATAGAGAATGAGTCATCCATGACACCACCTTCGTTACCTGCTTTCCATCGAGTTCACATTCCTCAGTCAAAATTTGCACCATATCAACTGACGAATTATTATCATGTTCCGAACGCATGAAATCTGCGTACGTCTGTTCGGTTTTGTGTGTAAACTGGTTTCCCAATACAGCCCGTATTTCTGGAAACTTGCTAACACCCACTGGGTAGAGAGCTAAAATATTTCTTGTGTACTTGAAGCTTTCTTGTGATACATTGTTACCGGTATAATGCATATAGGATGGGTAAGGTACCACAATTACAGATTGTGCAGCATCCTGCATGCTATAGACGTTCGGTGAATTTTCCTTTTCAATGGCAAAATAAGTTATGTTTTTACTGATTGGATGATATAAATATCTACATCCATAACCAGCCATTTCCCTGTGAATTTTAGCAATCGATGATATGTGTGGTTTGCCCTCTTTAAAGTGTCTTTGGTTCAATAAGAATGTTTCTAATTCATTTAAATATTCATCGAGATATTGTTCAGACCATGCATGATTTGACATGCATTTTAAGCCGACGTATGAAGGTATATAGAACACGTGGGCCTCGTTTGGGTTTGTTGTCCTGTACGCACTATTCAATAATTTGTAGTGCATGATAACCTCCAATGAAAATTGATGAGTATTCCGAATGGACATGTTTTTGACATTCGGTGCGTCAATTACTTCAGCAGCCATTCCTGCATATGAGAAATCCATACACGTATATGGTTCCCATTTTGCGTCATCTCCATCTATAAGTGCTGTATTTAAAGATGGTGGTAAATCATATACGAATATCTTAATCGGAACTCCTCTAGTTGTGCTGAAACAATAAATGATGCATGTGGCAGTAACAATAATGTAAACAACTTAATATACAATATAGGTTTTAGGGTTTATAGTGGTTCACGCCTCTTTCAACAATATTTCAGGAATATATCGTGGCGGTCCATTTTATCGGTGGAGGAAACCGGAGGACCCGGAGAAAACCACCGACCTGCCGCAAGTCATTGACGAACTTTATCACATAATGTTGCACACCTCGCCCTGAGCAGGAGTCGAACCCACAACATCAGTGCTGATAGGCACCGATTGCATAGGTAGTTGTAAATCCAACTACCAATATACAATATAGAAGCGAATCTGTGAAGGATTTTTTCTTTTATGTTTGTGTATATCTATATTACCGTTGGAATATCAAATACCAGAAAGGACGTGTACCCATTAACCAGTTTAATTTGCCACAGCTTTGTGATTATTCAAAGCCAGAATCTGGATTTCCAAAAGCATATTTCGTCGGTTTTATTGATATTCTGTGTGTATGTTTGTGTGTTTGGAGAGGTACTTCTTCGATAAAATGAAAAAAAATACCACGCTGTCGGAACAATTCCTAATTCAAATAGAAAAATCGTTAAAAAACAGAGGTACAATCCGATACCCATATCACAATATGATTTGGGTTAATATTCGTGGAATTGTTGAAGATTACTGTTAAACAAGTTTTTTTTCACAATACAGTAACTAAATAGAGGCTCGAGGATATCTTGCAGATATTGATTTAATGTAAAAAATGAGACATAAAACTAGCTTAACCTCGCCACTTTTTTTATCAAAATATCTGTAATAAGCTATGAAGGTCAGAGGTCGTGTATTTATGCGTTAAATGTATCGATTTTGCTACCTTCTAAGATTTGTTGCATTGAATTTTGGAACTGTTCTGACAGGGTGATATATTTTGTTAATTTTTATTATATAATATATTATTACACAAGGTACCCTTACAACATTGAAGAGGAATATGCTTTAACATTCAGACATATAAAATACACCATACATCCATGGATTTTTTTATGTTTATTTGTATTTACAAGGGGCAGGAATTATTTTATACGTAACAGGAAGCAGTGTATGTCACCACCAAAGTCTTGAGTTCGATTCGTGCTAGTGGAGAGGTGCATACCAAGCAGCTATATGTGGTAATTTTTATCGGTGGCTTATCTACCAATACAACTGAGTAAGTGAATGTTGCTCAACGTCAAATGAGAAATTCTTCAGATATATCATACCGAAAACAAGTTGCATTCGATGAGATGATGATGATGTCCACTTTGTACTAGACCAACACGCTGACCTGGGTTTCTATAGTGTTAACTCACTGAAACAACAGTCCGCGGGTAGATATGTGACTCCACTCGGACACATTATCCTGATTCCGAGTCCATTAGTCTTCGCTCTTACTCCCTAATGTTTGGTATTTAGTGGAACAGTAGCAAATATCAACTTTATAGTCTTTGGTTTGACCCAAACGAGGCTCGAACCCTCTCTAGGTATCCTTAAAAAATAAAGATATATGACACTATCATGCTGGTCAATGTGTGCTGATCCCGTCAGTCCTTTATATTTTATGATAGTGTATATTCATAGTGTAATAAAATATATGTACATATCATTTTGCAATAATTATTGACTCCTCTTTCCCTATGTAACCTTACCTAATACAGAATATTGCTATAAATATTAAGATCAGGGGAGCGTGTATTAATTTCTTTGATGTCTTGAAGTACGTGTTATCTAAACTCATGTTCTTTTGCAACAGTCCCTACGATATAAAAATAGAAAATAGTTATATGATATAAGTACAATGCTAACAATTAGTGGGTTAGGGTTATGGTATTTAACGCCACTTTTAACAATAGTTCGGCTATATCATGGCGGTCAGTTTTATTGAAGCAGGAAACCGGAGTAGCCGGAGAAAACCACCAACCTGTCACAAGTTACTGACAAACTATATCACATGTTCTATCGAGTACACCTCGTCATGAATGGGATTCGAACTCACAACTGTTAGTGGTGATAGGCAAATATTGCATATAACTACCATACGATCACGACTACGATTATCTCGCTGACAATTGAACCATTGGGTAGACACCATGCTTCTATATATACGCACATGTTGTAGTTGTAAAATAAACATTATCCTTTCATTTGTTATTACACTAGCACTGATCAACACGAATCCGTAACTTCATCACAAATTAAATTATATAACTATATGATATATGTCTATGCTTCAACTCCGTGAATGAAAGCACATTACCATAAATATACATGTATTAGAAACCACTCCTAGCTATTACAAATCAAATCAAAATAGCAAAATAACACTATAGAGCTTATGTCTTACTTGTCAAACTGTTTTGTCGATTTGATATAACTATTATTTGACTAGAACATATAATTAATTGTTCTGATATCAATATCGTTTTCTTTTTACCTTTCACTGCGTTTCTACGTGAATCAACTCTTTGAAGATTTAATGTCAATATGCAAATAGAAATGAAATTTATTTATTTGTGAAGGAACTCCTTTCTCCATACTTCTCGTTTTAATGGCTGGCAACATATGTTACTTAACAATCGCTTACTGACAGTAACAATACTAATGGTTCATAAGCTGTTGTTATATGTTTTGATCTCAAGTGTCAAAAGTCGAATCCTCTTTTGATTGGATGACCTTCCGAAGGTCATTACGTTAACCTGCTTCAGCCCACATTTTACTCTATGACTAATATAAGGTATAATAATCCGTTAGAAGATTTTATTTATATCAATGCAATGAAAATAAAACAAGTTACACGGAGATGAATATATGCAGGGGCGGATCCAGGATTTCAAGTTAGGGGGGAGGGGGGGGGGGGGTACTTAAAAAAATTGCGCCGAGCGGAGGGAGGCGCGAAAATTGTTGAGATATTTCGTGTGAAAAATCACGATTTTACGCCAAAAAATCTATTTTTTCCAATTGCGGAGGGAGGCGCGAAAATTTTTGGGGTATTTCGTGTGGAAATTCACGATTTTACGCCAAACAATATATTTCCTCCAATTTTTTTGTGCGAAATGTTAGCAGTTCCTGCTTCTCATAAGACACACGCCGTGCTACTCACATATATATATATAGTCATGTCCTGTAAAAATCTTGTTGGTGTTATAGGAAAGTAAAAAAAAATATACGTAAAAATGAAAGATCCATTGTCGTTTGAAATGTGGACATTTCGTGATTATCAACCAGATCAAGATGGCGATTTAAAAAAAAAATGTTGTAGCGATTAGTTCAACCTAGGAGTTTGTCAGTGATTTGCGTCAGGTCTGACTCGCTTAGTCGGTTTTGTCAACCAATAAAATTGACCGCCACGATATAACAGAATTATGTTGACCTTGTCATTTAACAAAAGTAACCTTTATAAAAACAGATCTCAAACAAATACATTTTTACCAATTACACGAAGGGGTCGTCGTGGCAGTGATCGTATGGTAGTTAGATTTACAACTACAAATGTACCTATGCATTCAGTGCCTATCACCACTGATGTTGTGAGTTCGAATCCCGATCAAGGCGAGGTGTACAACATTATGTGATCAAGTTTGTCAGTGACTTGCGGCAGGTCGGTGGGTTTCTCCGGGTCCTCCACCAAAAAACTGACCGCCACGATGCAATTGAAATAAAACCAACCAACCAATTACACTTAATAATACTCACGCGTAGACTCATTTCAAAGACTTGTTAAATGTATCATAGATACAAGTCAGCTACTCTAGAAGCTGTACTTTGTCAATGCAGATTGTTGAATTTCTAAGAAATTTCGATTTTAGTCCAGCTTGTTTTTATATTTCTACTTTCAAGTAGAATTACATTGTACACGTGTGTCAAAATCTATTGTTTTATAAGAAATGAATAATCGGGCAGAAATTTAATAAAAAGAAAAGCAATATCCGTATGAATAAGTAAGATTTCTGGTAACGCCTATTTTTTTTACTTTATTGTTTCAAAACAACATCGATTACTCATGCTCATGTTATTTCTTTGCATCTTGAATAGATGTGTTGTTTTGGAAAAAGCTTCAACTAGATCTAGGCGCTCTCTGTGCTGGACAAATCGAACCCACAAATGGAGAAGATAAATGAGTGCATTGTGTAAGATAAGTATGAAGATACCGAAAGGATAATCAGAATCAGTAATTCGAAAAATGACAGACAATGTCAATAAATACAGTGGCCAAAAGAAAAACGACAAAAAGACATACAAAGGTCGACAAAATACTACAGAGAAAACAAGATTGAACAACATGTGCTTACTTACTTATGACTGTTGCCACTGACGACAGTCCTCTACCTTGTTCTATTTTGTGACATACGTTCTAGATCTTGACATCTATAACCCTCTATCTCCATCCATCTCAGCAATAAGATCTCTCCTCCAGGTATTTCTTGGTTTTCCTCTTCCACGTTTTCCCTGCGGGTTCCACTGTAGGGCTGGCCTAGTGATGTTGTGTTTCGGCTTCCTCGGTGTGTGCCCTATCCACCTTCAAAGAAAAATGACAAAAAGACATACTACACAGAAAACAAAAGACTGTGCAACATTTATCCCACTAAAAACGATTTTTCTATTGGATTTTTGAAATGTTTCGACAGTGTGCTATTTTGTTTATCATTTTTTAATCCAGTTAGTAAAGTGTGGATTATTAATTGTAAAAAATTATATTTTAATCTAATACAACTATTAATGCCATATTTCGATTACCCAGCACAGTGCATAGCTTAGTAAACAATTTGTTTCCAAACAGATCCCAAAACCATTAAATAACATCATTATTCGCAATTCAAGGGAAGTAACTTGAAAAGACAAGTCAAATCCCCAAATCTGCACTAGTACTTAAGTTAGTTTCTCGTATTCCAATCGCATAAGCATAGACAATTGTAACAGGGGTTATGGGTTATGGTGTTTAACGCCACTTTCAACAATATTTTAGTTATATCGTGGCGGTAAGTCTTATTGGTTGAGGGTACCGGGGTACCCAGGGAAACCACCGACCTGTCGCAGGTCACTGACAGACTTTATTACATATTGTTGTATCGAGTACACCTCGCCTGAGCGGGGTTCGAACACACAACATTAGTGGTGATATACATTGATTTCATAGGTAGTTATAAATCCAACTACCATACGATCACGACCACGACGGCCACAATGGTTATAGGAAAACTGTTTTGCATTAACAGCATTTACAAAGGGAAAGGTCATAGTTCAGAACGACAAAAGATAGCACATGATCAGTATTTTACAGATATAAAAATAGCATAGTTTAAAAATAGATAGTTGCTTAACACCAATTGAGCAAAATTTCAACTATATTTATCACAATAACTACAAATCGGGTAGATAAAAAGGGCCCGTAACTCGGCAAACAACGAAATCAAGAAAAGTAAATTTGTCGTCCAAATCGTTAGGTACTGTGAATACATTTAAATTCGTGAATATAAAATTCCGTGGTTTGAGGAAATATTGCAGTTTCGCAAAAACGTAAATTTGTGGACCAACTGCTCGAGTCCGTACGTACATACAAAATGTTTATGGTCCGGACAAATATTCGTTAAATTCTGGTTTCCATGGTTTCATCTATCCACGAAAATTAATATACCACGAATAAAAATAATGGTTTATGGTGTTTAACGCCACTTTATACAATAATTCAGTTATATCGTGGTGGTCAGTTTTATTGGTGGAGGAAACCGGAGGACTCGGAGAAAACTACCAACCTGTCGCAAGTCACTGACAAACTTTATCACATAATGTTGTACACCTCGCCCTGATCGAGATTCGAACTTACAACATCAGTGGCGATAGGCACTGATTGCACAGGTAGTTGTAAATCCAACTACCATGCGATCACGGCCCCGACGACCCCTCCTCAAAAATTGGTATGCCTCGAATAATAAAAAGGCTTAGGTTTATGGTGTTTAACGCCACTTTCAACAATATTTCAGCTATATCGTGGCGGTCAGTTTTATTGGTGGAGGAAACAGGAGTACCCGGAGAAAACCACCGACCTGTCGCAAGTCACTCTCAAATTATTTGACATAATGCTATATCGAGTACACCTCACCATGAACGCGGTTCGAACTCACAACTTTGGTGGTCATAGACACTGCTTGTACGGGTAGCTGTAAATCCAACTACCATACGATCACGACCACGATGGCCCGTACGAATAATAATAAATTCACAGTATATACAGAAAATAATCTAATTGTGTTTTATCAGATCAACAATAATTGGTACACATTCGACAAATTTTACAAATAATGGACGTGTTCAATTGTGAAATAAAATGCGAATACGACCATTCATCACAATTTAGTTTGTAAATAATAAAAAGAGGATTATGATGCGGCAATAAACACAAACTTATTTGTAATATGTAATGCCAATGAGAGTAACAGATTGTTACTGCTTCCGTGGGGATGCTTTTATTTTATTAAGTTTCAAGTGCAGCTGTTTTCTTTCCGTAATGGAAAAAACAAGTCCGTTAGCTATTTTTTCTATATTGTCATGGAAATGACTACATTTAAAGTTGGCACAAATGTAAAATCAAGTATCTGTCTTAAAATCCCCCATGTCGAACCCCAATGTTCATCGTTGATCATGCTGCTAAAATGCAAAAAAAAATAATCAATTAGCATTATGTTAAAACTATGGATAAAAAAACGTAATGTCGCAGACCTGATCGTTCTAAAACGTTACACGTTTACAAAAACTTAATCAAAACTTCTAACTTGGCTATTTAACTCTGGTATAATATCGTCTGGTCAAAACGTAAGGTAAGGGATCGTTCATTTCAATATTTTATTTTTTAAAACTACATATTATAAAATATTGTCCTTCCATTAATCATTTTTGTTCATTCTGTCAAGATCCGGACCGTGAATTTTGTATAAAAACGTTTCATTTCATAATTTTAGTCAGTATCGTTACAACTATATTTTTAGTTCCTCCCCTTTTTGATATGTCGTAAATAAAAAAAGGGCAATTAAAGATTATTTTCAGTTGAAATAAAGTTATCGTTTTCTTCCTTATTGAAATAAAAAATGGCTCCATCAATCATTTCACAAAGAGGAGTAGTTTAAAACTAATACTAATTTTATAATCTTTGGTTTGACCCGATCGGGCCTTGAACTCACAATCTACGGCACCGGAGGCGAGCATGCTAACCATTACACCACCGATGACGTTCTATGTACTCCTAAGACATGTCTAAGAAACTTCATGCCCTGAATTTCTTCTTAATGTTGATTACATAGAAGACAAGTGTCACTTGCTGACATATAACATAGAACTAAATTTAATGCCAGTTAGTCCATGAAATGTGATAAATCACTTAATTGGTTGTTATTTGTATTTAGCGACACTAGTGGAGCAGGAACTGTTTACCGTTCCGGTGTCGGATAATAAACCTTCCGCATAGCAAACCTCCTCCCGGAATGTTTACTATATAGTAAGCCTTCCCCCCGGATGCTTTACTATATAGCAAACATTCCCCCATCCATAGCCGATCAATCCTCCTCCCCCCCCCCCCCCCCCGGATATTTTGTGGATAGTAAATGTTTCCCCTTAATCCGGATAATTACTATTGATTCGGAATTTAGCACCTTAATCGTGTTAATTTTAATTGTTAAAAACCATTAATTATATCCGATCATGATTAAAAGGTAAGCAAAAAAATGTACGGAGCCATTTTGCAGTATTTGAGTAGGTAGGAAGGTTTACTATGCGGAATAAATACTATATAGTAACCATGGGGGAAGGTTAACTATATAGTAAATCTTCCGGGGGGGGGGGGTTAATCTACTATGGGGGAAGGTTTACTCTATGACACCGGGACACATTAGTTTACCACGGAGTTTTATTTTATGGAGTTCGAGCTGCTCAATCTTTAGGGTTTTGTAGATCACTGGTCTTTTTTCTTTTCTTTTTTTTCATTGTATTTTCTGCCCTTCTTCGATTTACGGTTTCTGATTACCTTTGATATTTTCTAACATTTCTTTCAACAATAATTCAATTATATCTTGACGGTTAGATTTGCTGGTGAAAGAAATTATAGTTTCCTACGAAACTTGCTAAACTGCCGGTAGTCATTGGCAAACTTCAACATCTTAAAGTTGTTTCGATTACATCGTCTTGGGGTGGAATCAAATCTATTCTCAGCGACCACCTTTATTAAGCAATAACTTTAACTGTGTGACCTTGATTTTAATTTCCCTTTGTAGTGCATTTAATACCAAGTTAGCATGTGTTTGTGAACCACCAGTCTTATATGACTATATTTCAATGATTCCTCGCATGGTCACATAATTAAACGTTAGCGAAGGCCAAAAGGGCAATCAAAAATGGACAATCCAGAGAAACTTTCAACTTAGGGTACACAAGACGAAGAAAAACAAAACAAACATACAACACAATATGTGTTTGACACCACTATACACAAATAACGTAAATAAGACATGAGCCCTTCTACAAAAAACTGGACATGTTTGGTTGTGTTTATTACCAAAAAGGACTTTTATTATTTTATATGTAATGATTGTTAATAATTTAATATTCCTTATTTTGTCTCGTTTTTGTAGCCATCACTATGTGGACTTCAACATTACAGATTATTGTGGTATCAACCATCGTTACATTAGCAGCTAGTATGTCAGATTTTGTCAGGTACGTTGCATAATGAAAGGTTTTGTTTGTTTGATGGTGTTTCACGCCACTTTCAACAATATTTCAGTTATATAGCGGCGGCCAGTTTTATTGGTGGAGGAAACCAGAGGACCCGGAGAAAACCACCGACCTGCCGCAAGTCGTCGACAAACTTTATCACATTATGTTGTACACCTCGCCCTGATAGAGATTCGAACTCACAACATCAGTGTTGATAGACACTGATTGCATAGGTAGTTGTAAATCCAACTACCATACGACCACGACCACCACGACCCACTGAAATATTTTGAATGAATTATTGCAAAAGCTAATAGAAATAAATCTATTAAACATTATTCATCAGTCTATAAGGTGCTACAGATGTTGCTGTAATAACACTTTCTATAAGAGGATCGATTTTTTAATCTGATATTATAAATGACTAATTCAGTATTAAAAAGAGCATTAAAGTCATTTGCAGGTACTTGATCTAGTATGCACTTGTGTTATTCTCAAAGATCTTATCTTAAATACGAGAGATATAAAGAATATTATTATCCAATGACACCTTATAATCATAGCCTATGTTACCCCATCCTCCTCTTTCATTTCTGTATACATGTGGTTCTTATATATATTATGAAAAGAAAGTTTAAAGAGTTATGATCAACAATATCACCAATATCAATAAAACAAACAATAATATCTCTAGATCTCTTAAAATCATTGAACATAACAAGGACATCGACATATATATATATACATATGACATTGGAAATCCATGTCCTCTCTTTGATCAGGCACATAAAAGTGGCGGCGTTAAATTTGTTGAGATTGTTCACGTCTTAGATATACATTACATATTTACCTGTGGATGCTAAGCAATCAATAATTAATTATTCAAACAGTAAGCATTCGTGAGACTATTAATTCAACCTACCAATCATATATTGATGCTTTTTAAAAAAAAATTTTTTTTTTTTAATTGTAGAGTGTTTTACAGACAAAATCTTCCCGTGGATTTGAATGCTGGATGGAAACTAAATTTTCCATACAAAATATATATCTATAACCTTCCAACATCACTAAATTCAGATATCATCAAAGAGGTCGTGAAATCTGATTACATTGAAAAAGGCATGATGACGGCTGCCGGGCTTGGACGTGAAATTTATAAACTAGGAAAATACGATGACATGTCGGTACGTGACACGTATCAATACGCCTTAGAGGTTATCATACATCAAAAACTGTTAAATAGTCCGTACAGAACCAAAAATCCGGACGAGGCTGACTTGTTTTACGTTCCAGCATACACGGCATTAAGATGTATCGTGAAAGATAAAGAATGTAACAGCTGCCTATTTAATAGATACTTGAGCGCACTTGTATCATTTTTACAACAGCAGCCATTTTTTAAAGAAAAGAGACCCCATTTCTCAACTATCGGGAAAATCCATAGAGAAATGGCCGACTTTGATTGTCCATATCTACTGTACCCTTTAATGAAAGAAATAACTTACCTAGCAATAGAGAAGGAATCTGTTGAAGAAGGTGGAATGAATCTATTGGTCAATCAAGCTGCCCAATCACTGATCGTCGTACCGTATCCATCTTACATCCATTTTACCGCTAATACTGCCAATGTTAACTGTTTCGGTTACCAAAGAAGCGTGTTTGCACTTCTTCCCTACGCGCAAGCAGACGATACGTCTTTGGCTGGAAAAATTGCAGCGCAATTTAATAATTCTACCACTATGTCGTACGGGAAGTACTTTCAGAAAAATCGTCATACGCAATTTGATATGATCCAAGTAAATACAGAATCAAAGAATCACGATGTAATGATCCGTAAAACGTTGTCATGGATGACCCATTCTGTATTTTGTCTTCATCCACGTGTTAATTCGCCTACCAGAAGGTCTTTCTATGATGCTGTGTTGTCGGGGTGCATTCCAGTGTTATTTATAGATAAAGTAATACCATACGCCTTTTCATCAAGTCTAGATTATAGTAAGTTTTCAGTTGCTATTAAACAATCTGACATTTTACATGGTAAAAAAGTAGTTGATATATTAAAATCAGTAAGTGCCACTGTAATTAAACAGCTTCAGACTAATTTAGATTTGATAGCTCAGCGCATGCAGTATTCTGTTCAGAATTCCAATGTCGCTGATGCTATGGACTTAATTCTCCTTGAAGTCAGTAGAATAGTTGTCAATGACGATGAAGACAAGCCTAAAGGAGATGCGGCATCAAAGTCGTCCTGATTATTGCAATATTTTAGTCATTTTTGTCATTTCAATTTTTTCTAGTTGTAATAGCATTATATAATAAAAATATATCAAATTACATTGTGTTGCTTAACAAAACAAGGAACCGTCGTGGTTGTCATCGTATGGTAGTTGGATTTACAACTACATGTGCAGTCGTGCCTATCACCACTAAAGATATGAGTTCGAATCCCTCTAGTGGTGAAGTCTACTCGATACTCTGGTTTCCTCCACTTGCCGCCACGATAAAACTGAAATATTGTTGAAAGTTGCGTTAAACACCAAAATTCGAACCCTTAATAAAACACCAAAAAAACCTAGATCGAAAAAAAATAAAAATAAGAGATAGTACTGGCCTTACAGTCATAAAACTTTTCAGAACTAGTTTCGAATGGTATTTCTGACTTGTCCGATCAAAGTACTCTCTTTCATTGTTTCTTTTTTCTCTCTTGTGCACTTCTATTTCACCACTTAGTTCTTCCATCTATTTGAACATTTTCACATTTATATCTATTCAGAATAACATTGTTCTTTATAATTTAAAATTTGATATTGCATAAACTTCGAGACCAGTTGATTAGTGTAAAGAGATATACCAGGGAAACGAATTAATATAAGTTTTTCTAAACTTGTTTTCGAATCCCTTTAATTATTTGTATTGTATCATATTGAAATTTATCATATTGTACTATATTTATTAATTAATAAAATATGTTTAAACTAAAGTACTATATGAAAAGAAAAGCTTAAGCAGTGATTGTCAACAATTCTACCAATATCAGCAAAACGAATAACCACATCTTCTAGTGAATCTTCCACTCAACGCCACAGAGTTACTCAGTCTCCATGTGACCAAGGGCTCAAACGCCACAGAGTTACCCAGGGGCGTCTCCATGTGACGAATAATCTTCCAAGGGCTCAAAACCACAGAGTTACTCAGGGGCGCCTCCATGTGACCAAGGGCTTAAAGCCACAGCGTTACTCAGTCTCCATGTGACAAGGGCTCAAAGCCACAGAGTTACTAAGGGGCGTCTCCATGTGACAAGGGCTCAAAGCCACAGAGTTACTCAGGAGCGTCTCCATGTGACCAAGGGTTCAAACGCCACAGAGTTACTCAGGGGCGTCTCCATGTGACGTATAATCTTCCAAGGGCTCAAAACTACAGAATTACTCAGTCTCCATGTGACCAAGGGCTCAAAGCCACAGTTACTCAGGGGCGTCTCCATGTGACCAAGGGCTCAAACGCCACAGTTACTCAGGGGCAGCTCCATGTGACCAAGGGCTCAAAGCCACAGTTACTCAGGGGCGTCTCCATGTGACAAGGGCTCAAACGCCACAGAATTACTCAGGGGCGTCTCCATGTGACGTATAATCTTCCAAGGGCTCAAAGCTACAAAGTTACTCAGTCTTCATGTGACCAAGGGCTCAAAGCCACAGTTAATCAGGGACGTCTCCATGTGACCAAGGGCTCAAACGCCACAGAGTCACCCAGGGGCGTCTCCATGTGACGTATAATCTTCCAAGGGCTCAAATCCACAGAGTTACTCAGGGGCGTCTCCATGTGACCAAGGGTTCAAAGCCACAGAGCTACTCAGGGGCGTCTCCATGTGATCAAGGGCTCAAAGCCACAGTCACTCAGGGGCGTCTCCATGTGACCAAGGGCTCAAAGCCACAGAGTTACTCAGGGGCGTCTCCATGTGACAAGGGCTCAAAGCCACATAGTTACTCAGGGGCGTCTCCATGTGACGTATAATCTTCCAAGGGCTCAAAGCTACAGAGTTACTCAGTCTCCATGTGACGTATAAACTTCCAAGGGCTCAAAGCCACAGAGTTACTCAGGGGCGTTTTCATGTGACAAGGGCTCAAAGCCACAGAGTTACTCAGGGGCGTCTCCATGTGACAAGGGCTCAAAGCCACAGAGTTACTCAGGGGCATCTCCATGTGACAAGGGTTCAAAGCCAGAGTTACTCAGGGGCGTCTCCATGTGACAAGGGCTCAAAGCCACAGAGTTATTCAGGGTCGTCTCCATGTGACCAAGGGCTCAAAGCCACAGAGTTACTCAGGGGCGTCTCCATGTGACCAAGGGCTCAAAGCCACAGAGTTATTCAGGGGCGTCTCCATGTGACGTATAATCTTCCAAGGGCTCAAAGCCACTGAGTTACTCAGGACCGTCTCCATGTGACGTATAAACCACATTTTCTTGTGAATCTTCCAAGGGCTCAAAGCCACAGAGATACTCAGTCTCCATGTGACGTATAATCTTTCAAGGGTTGAAAGCCACAGAGTTACTCAGTCTCCATGTGACGTATAAGGAAAGTCCTCTCGATTAGGGGTTGTGAGGTTATAATATGGAGAGTCTCACGGTGGACCATATTGGGTAACGTGTTTGAAGAGTACAACATAGACCGAATAATCTATCTCTTGTGTGTCTATATTTGTCATTATATATTTCCTTTTTATTATTTGGACATTTAAAAAAAAAACCATTTGACTCACTAAAAAAAAATGTCCAAATAATAAAAAGGAAATATATAATGACAAATATAGACACACACGAGACAGATTATTCGGTCTAAGTACAACATTCCCTGATCTCTAAATACCTCTTTTCTAGACGTCGAAAAAGAGTAGGCGCAGTGTAGCGGCTACAAAAGACTAAACTTTACGTCATTATCCAAATCTCCGTCCTGTTCCAGTAACAGTCAAAATATGTTGCCCTATTGGCCCATCCCTCCCTAATTACTGGACATTAATCAATAACCAATCGATTATGAGTACAGAAATTGTATTCGAATATTTCACCACCATAAAAATGATGTTTAGTCTTATTTTCTGAACATATTAGTATTTAACTTCTAAAATATATTCCCTTTTGTAGCCATTAATTAAACAAACCTCAAGCAGTCGGGAGTCCAGATCAACTCTGATATAAAGGCTCTAGTTGAGTACATGTAGTTCTTTACAATCTTTTGCCCAGACAAACTAAACATATGGGTTGAAATTTATCATACAAAACCAGAAGGATTACATGAACCATGTGTTTTGTCAGAAAATTGTGGACATTTTGTTCTAAGAATTTTAAAGAAGTGCACATGTGTGTACTGATAATTTGACGTAAGTGTTGATCAATGACAAGAAAAGGTTGAAATATCAAAGGGGCGATCAGAAGTCGTAAGTCGAAGGACAGATAATACAATGGCCAAAAAGAAAGAAAACAAAACTAAAACAAACAAACAAGACAGAGCACTACAAACAGTGCTGGATTTACATATGGACTCGATAGGCTGAAGCCTAGGGCCTCAAAATTTAGGGGGCCTCCGTCCAAGGTGTATATTATTTTTAACAATGTTATTGGACTTTCACACTTATGCTGCCATAACCTACTGTACTTTCTAAACAACTCTTCAATAATTTTCCTTACACCGTTGCACTCCATTTCAGAATATTGCACAAATTTAAACACCCCTCATCATCTTTGCCTTTATTGAAATTGATTAAGCACACTTCCATCTTCCTCCAGTCGTTAAGGTGAGGAATTGGAAGGGGTCTCACCAGTGGATTAGCCTAGGGCCTCTCGTTATTTAAATCCGGTACTGACTACACAGACAACTGAAGATTGACCAGCTCGCATTTGAGGAACTCATGTGTTGTGCTATTAATAATATCCAATAAAATCTTAACTTCTGAAAATTCTGCCCTTTTTCCTCAAGCAATGGGAATGGTCATCTTGTTGTTACGTGGATGTTCTATTTCTATAAATAGTGTTTTTTTTTAATTCAGTTTTCAATCTCGACATGACAATTTCCAGTACTGACTTTGTGACAAGTCCTGTTATTGTCTTTGGAGTAAGAAGAGCTTAAAGATACCAAAGGGGCAATCATAACAAATAAACAAAACGTTGAGCCTTGAAAACTTTCGACGTCATGGTTTTATTTACATGCAGCCGTTTTGAGTATAAAAACAACATTTAATTTGGTAAAAATACATTTATTATTCCGTATTATACCATTGATTCAGTGAAGCGTAATATTTTGTCGTCCATGTTTTAATCGTTTTTGGGGACTGAAATATATACCCCGTCTGTTTTCCGAATATATGCTGACATTCAGGGTTGAAGAACCAATGAAAATATGTGTAACAAACTAAATCCGTAATATATGTTATTGTATATAACGGGTATATATGTTATTATATATAACGGGTATATATGTTATCATATATAACGGGTATATATGTTGTTATATATAACGGGTATATGTTATTATATATAGCGGGCATATTATATGTTATTCAGCTATCAGACAGGGTATATAAAGTGACATTCCCGGCTTACGATCTATATTCCCTGAGGCGCAGCCGAAGGGAATATACATCATATGCCGGGAATGTCACATTATATACCCTGTCTGATAGCTGAATAACAAATATATTACGGATTTAACCTTTTTTTTTAAATACAACATCCAACTGTATTAAATAAATTTGCCTCTTTTATTTTCATTTTTCGTATCTCTTGATGTCCATTTCCGTACCTTTTGCGTCATTCTTCAATGACGTCAAAATATCTGTCGCGTCATATTTCATGTATAGGGTGTCTCATGAAGGAAAATACTGTACTAAATTTCTAAATCAATGCAGTTTCATATGTAGTAAATTTTATAAACTTTATAAATATAACATTAATATATCACATAACAAAACAACGTGTTTGCGAAACAGTTTCAATAATTTAAATGTTAACAACATGTAAATAAAACCTTAGTGTGGCCCCATGACGTCGAAAGTTTTCAAGGCTCAACGTTTTGTTTACTTGTTATGGTACAGCCGTGGAACATAGGAGTTTGCTGAATCGATCAGGTATTTGTGACGGAATTAACCGTTGTAATATTTTTTTGTTCATGCAGCCGTTTTGAGTATAAAAACAGCATTTAATTTTGTAAAAATACATTTATTATTCCGTATTATACCATTGATTCAGTGAAGCGTAATGTTTTGTCGTCCATGTTTTAACCGTTGTTGGGGACTGAAATATATACGTCGTCTGTTTTCCGAATATATGCTGACATTCAGGGCTGAAGAACCAATGAAAATATGTGTAACAAACTAAATTCGTAATATTATATGTTATTCAGCTATCAGACAGGGTATATAATGTGACATTATATACCCTGTCTGATAGCTGAATAACAGATATATTACGGATTTAACCTATTTTGTTTTGAATACAACATCCAACTGTATTAAATAAATTTGCCTCTTTTTTTTTCATTTTTCGTATCTCTAGATGTCCGTACCTTTGACGTCATTCTTCAATGACGTCAAAATATGTGTCACGTCATATTTCATGTATAGGGTGTCTCATGAAGGAAAATACTGTACTAAATTTCTAAATCAATACAGTTTCATATGTAGTAAATTTTATAAACTTTATAAATATAACATTAATATATCACATAACAAAACAAAGAGTTTGCGAAACAATTTCAATAATTTAAATGTTAACAACATGTAAATAAAACCTTGGTGTGGCCCCATGACGTCGAAAGTTTCCAAGGCTCAACGTTTTGTTTATTTGTTATGGTACAGCCGTGGAACATAGGAGTTTGCTGAATCGATCAGGTATTTGTGACGGAATTAACCGTTGTAATATTTTTTTGTTCATGCAGCCGTTTTGAGTATAAAAACAGCATTTAATTTTGTAAAAATACATTTATTATTCCGTATTATACCATTGATTCAGTGAAGCGTAATGTTTTGTCGTCCATGTTTTAACCGTTGTTGGGGACTGAAATATATACGCCGTCTGTTTTCCGAATATATGCTGACATTCAGGGCTGAAGAACCAATGAAAATATGTGTAACAAACTAAATTCGTAATATTATATGTTATTCAGCTATCAGACAGGGTATATAATGTGACATTATATACCCTGTCTGATAGCTGAATAACAGATATATTACGGATTTAACCTATTTTGTTTTGAATACAACATCCAACTGTATTAAATAAATTTGCCTCTTTTTTTTTCATTTTTCGTATCTCTAGATGTCCGTACCTTTGACGTCATTCTTCAATGACGTCAAAATAGGTGTCACGTCATATTTCATGCATAGGGTGTCTCATGAAGGAAAATACTGTACTAAATTTCTAAATCAATACAGTTTCATATGTAGTAAATTTTATAAACTTTATAAATATAACATTAATATATCACATAACAAAACAACGGGTTTGCGAAACAATTTCAATAATTTAAATGTTAACAACATGTAAATAAAACCTTGGTGTGGCCCCATGACGTCGAAAGTTTTCAAGGCTCAACGTTTTGTTTATTTGTTATGGTACAGCCGTGGAACATAGGAGTTTGCTGAATCGATCAGGTATTTGTGACGGAATTAACCGTTGTAATATTTTTTTGTTCATGCAGCCGTTTTGAGTATAAAAACAGCATTTAATTTGGTAAAAATACATTTATTATCCCGTATTATACCATTGATTCAGTGAAGCGTAATGTTTTGTCGTCCATGTTTTAATCGTTTTTGGGGACTGAAATATATACCCCGTCTGTTTTCCGAATATATGCTGACAATTCAGGGCTGAAGAACCAATGAAAATATGTGTAGCAAACTAAATTCGTAATATATGTTATTATATATAACGGGTATATATGTTATTATATAACGGGTATATATGTTATTATATATAACGGGTATATATGTTATTATATATAACAGGTATATATGACGCTGTTATTATACATAACGGGTATATTATATGTTATTCAGCTATCAGACAGGGTATATAATGTGACATTCCCGGCTTAGGATCTATATTCCATGAGGCGCAGCCGAAGGGAATATACATCGTAAGCCGGGAATGTCACATTATATACCCTGTCTGATAGCTGAATAACATATATTACGGATTTAACCTTTTTTTTTTAAATACAACATCCAACTGTATTAAATAA
This sequence comes from Bathymodiolus septemdierum, assembly GCA_963383655.1. NCBI lineage: Eukaryota > Metazoa > Mollusca > Bivalvia > Mytilida > Modiolidae > Bathymodiolus > Bathymodiolus septemdierum. The sequence goes on from OY726525.1 coordinate 21,774,995, forward strand.
ATTTGCCTCTTTTATTTTCATTTTTCGTATCTCTAGATGTCCGTTTCCGTACCTTTGACGTCATTCTTCAATGACGTCAAAATAGGTGTCACGTCATATTTCATGCATAGGGTGTCTCATGAAGGAAAATACAGTACTAGATTTCTAAATCAATACAGTTTCATATGTAGTACATTTTATAAACTTTATAAATATAGCATTAATATATCACATAACAAAGCAACGGGTTTGCGAAACAGTTTGAATAATTTAAATGTTAACTACATGCAAATAAAACCTTGGTGTGGCCCCATGACGTCGAAAGTTTTCAAGGCTCAACGTTTTCTTTATTTGTTATGGTACAGCCGTGGAAGATAGGAGTTTGCTGAATCGATCAGGTATTTGTGACGGAATTAACCGTTGTAATATTTTTTTGTTCATGCAGCCGTTTTGAGTATAAAAACAGCATTTAATTTGGTAAAAATACATTTATTATTCCGTATTATACCATTGATTCAGTGAAGCGTAATGTTTTGTCGTCCATGTTTTAATCGTTTTTGGGGACTGAAATATATACCTCGTCTGTTTTCCGAATATATGCCGACATTCAGGGCTGAAGAACCAATGAAAATATGTGTAACAAACTAAATTTGTAATATATGTTATTATATATAACGGGTATATATGTTATTATACAACGGGTATATATGTTATTATATATAACGGGTATATATGTTATTATATATAACAGTTATATATGACGCTGTTATTATATATAACGGGTATATTATATGTTATTCAGCTATCAGACAGGGTATATAATGTGACATTCCCGGCTTAGGATCTATATTCCCTGAGGCGCAGCCGAAGGGAATATACATCGTAAGCCGGGAATGTCACATTATATACCCTGTCTGATAGCTGAATAACATATATTACGGATTTAACCTTTTTTTTTTAAATACAACATCCAACTGTATTAAATAAATTTGCCTCTTTTATTTTCATTTTTCGTATCTCTAGATGTCCGTTTCCGTACCTTTGACGTCATTCTTCAATGACGTCAAAATAGGTGTCACGTCATATTTCATGCATAGGGTGTCTCATGAAGGAAAATACAGTACTAGATTTCTAAATCAATACAGTTTCATATGTAGTACATTTTATAAACTTTATAAATATAGCATTAATATATCACATAACAAAACAACGGGTTTGCGAAACAGTTTGAATAATTTAAATGTTAACTACATGTAAATAAAACCTTGGTGTGGCCCCATGACGTCGAAAGTTTTCAAGGCTCAACGTTTTCTTTATTTGTTATGGTACAGCCGTGGAAGATAGGAGTTTGCTGAATCGATCAGGTATTTGTGACGGAATTAACCGTTGTAATATTTTTTTGTTCATGCAGCCGTTTTGAGTATAAAAACAGCATTTAATTTGGTAAAAATACATTTATTATTCCGTATTATACCATTGATTCAGTGAAGCGTAATGTTTTGTCGTCCATGTTTTAATCTTTTTTGGGGACTGAAATATGTACCCCGTCTGTTTTCCGAATATATGCTGACATTCAGGGCTGAAGAACCAATGCAAATATGTGTAACAAACTAAATTCGTAATATATGTTATTTAAGAATTGAATGCATTCTTTTGAAGTTTCATTGGGGGTATGAAAGCGTTGACCGAAGTACATTTTCAATGAAGTGCGGTAGCGCTTCATGTTGAAAATGTAGTTCGATCAACGCTTTCATACCCCAATGAAACTTCAAAAGAATGCATTCAATTATTATAATTATATTTAAATCACACCAAAATTTAATATAGTCGTCATGGAGGCACGTGCAAGTTCGGATTTGAGTTTCATTGGGATGTGAAACATCTCTTTTATAATCATGTGACCGCTTCATAGCCAATCATATTGTAACATTTCAATGAAAAACGGAAGTAATGTAATTATTATATATAACAGGTATATATGTTATTATATAATATGAGACAGGCAACCTGTTTGAAGGACGAAGTCCTAAAATTTCAATAATACGATGATCCGTACACGTTAGCCTCACCACCACCGGACGCAATTACGAACAATTTCGATGATATTGACCGTGGCATTTGATAATAATTTATAAATTTGACCAAATTGATGAAGCAGATTGCATGTTCATATTTCAGATTAAACACCAATATTCCTTTTGAATCATAGCCCATATATTATTCAATGCATTGTTACGGGTTTTAACTTGGAACAGATTTTCATGACCCCGTTCTAGTCACTCTGTGACCTAGATCCGGACACAATTTCGAACGACATCATAATAACCTTTCTAGTGTAAATTATTTAATGACAACTGTTAAAATTGAAAGAGCATTCATTCATTTACGTTCACATATCTATTTGTATATAATACACATGACATAAAAACCTTTTCTTTATTCATACCATAAATGTGTGCCAGTTTGCATTCGGAATTCCTTGGACTCTTCAATGAATAAGGTACATCACGGATTTTGACATTTTGGGATAGATCAAGGTAAGGAAAATGTATTATATTGACTGTTTTTTTTTTAATTTCAATGTGTTCTACATATGCATAGAACCAGGAGATCATATTCTTTCCAATTACAGGCATAAGATAACAAAATATGCGAACCTCAATGAATTTTAGCGATAGATTCCAAGTGCAATTGTCGATCGTTTTCTGTTTACAAATATGAAAACCCGTCGTCTACAACATTCAACAACTGCGCATGAATAATTTTCTCCCAAAACACGAGTAATTTAGCGGGGTATCTATTTATAAAAGCATTTTTTTAATTCATGTTTTGAAGGAACAATTAGGGTACATATTTTTTATTTCGATCGTAATTGCGTCCGGTGAGGCTATTATCTTTTATTTTGAATGAATTGTGTAGCCGATTTGTTATGGCGTTCATTTTACCTACGCCGCTCTTCCATCGGTAAACTGACGAGTTCTGTCCCCTGGCTCGTACCTCGGCTAGATTGAGACAGATTGAGTCAGTCTATTCCATCGGGAGTTTCGTAGAAAGAGATTTTTTTATTAGAATTTTATTAAAAGTTTATTTCGATTTTGCATAGAGTAAATAATCAAAGAATTGGGAATTTTTCATTGAAATAGATTTCTTTTGCGTTTCTAAATTATCAATTGATCTATTTTTTAAACTTCCGGTGAGCAGATTTTTAGCTATCAATATAGAAGGAAAAATCGGACAGCTTACCGTTAGAAGGACTTCGCCCTTTATAACAGGTATATATGTGAGAGTTGTCATTTTACTCTCATATGGAATGCACGTGCATGATAGTATCATTTCACTAACAGGGGGATTTGGACCCATAAAATTAGTTTAATCCCGCCACCTTTTATTGAAGTCCACTTACCAAGCCAGGAAAAACGAAGGGTCCTGTATTAATGTGTTAGTGGTATCGATTTTGACACTTCCTACCATTTTTCTATTGGAATTTGGAACTGTTCTGACAGTGTGGTATTTTTTGTTTTTGTTTTTGTTTTTTTTTTCTCATTTTATCGTTAAATCTTAAATGTATAGTAAGTTGTGTTATTCTATTACAAACTATTTGAGTATGGCATCAACATAATAAACGAAGCACATTGAGTGAGTGAGTGAGTGAGTGAGTGAGTGAGTGAGTGAGTGAGTGTGTGAGTGAGTGAGTGAGTGAGTGAGTGAGTGAGTGAGTGAGTGAGTGAGTGAGTGAGTGAGTGCGTGCGTGCGTGCGTGCGTCCGTCCGTCCGTCCGTCCGTCCGTCAGTCAGTGAATGATTATTTTTAAACGACAAATCAACAATGTTTTTAGCTATACCATGCCGAGAACAAGTTAATTTTCAGTAAGATGATGATGAGTTCCGCTTTGTACTAGACCAACACGCTGAGTTGGATTTTTATAGTGCTAGTTCACTGAAACAACAGTCAGCGTATAGATATGTCGCCTCACTCGGACACATTATCCTGATTTCGAGCCAACCAGTCTGTGCTTTTTTTCCTTAATGCTGTGTGCTTAGCGGAGAAGCAACAAAGCCCTTTTTATAGTCTTTGGTTTGACCCGATCGGGGCTCTGACCCACGATCTATTGCACTCAAAGCGAGCACGCTAACCACCGATGGGGGACAAACACAATGAGATAACGATTATTTATAGAAGAAATATTGCTTCCATTGATATATCATCTATCTAATATAAAAAGTATATGTCCTTGTAGGAGGCCCCATGGACTCTCAAGTCGGGGATCCCGCTGGTCGTTGAACTATTTTTTTTTTATGTACACAACGAATAATGTCAATATTTTTTAAAGTATTTGTAAAGAAAATCTAGACACAGATTTTCAATTATGAAGGTCGTCAAACCGAAACGAATAGAATTAACATTGATTGTTTATGGGATAGCAGGAGACTTTAATACAAAATATAAAGGTTCAGCAATTATTGGGGTTTTTCCTTTCAAATAATTATGCAAAGGCGTTTAAGTGGCACAAATTGTCCGCTGCTACGACGTTTTAGAAATTGGTTCGCTATTTGTTGAATAGAGAAAGATAAGCATAAATTGTGTAGATAGCTTTAGGTAGAAATAATTAAACATTTGTCGAAGTCATTTTTCTATCGGTCGTCTCTATTCTATGGTTAGATTCACAATATCATGCTAGTCCTCTTGGTTAGCCACATATCTCTGTCATAAAAAAAAGATGTTATTTCTTTTCTGTTATTATCATTCAATTTTGTAGACCATCTTGTCTTGTCATGCGTATTTAATATCTATTCATGTTAAATTGTCAAATTCTCTGTACCACTGTTTAAATTCTGGTTTGATGAGAAATTTTAATATCTATTTATGTTAAATTGGCAAATTCTCTGTACCACTGTTTAAATTCTGGTTTGATGAGAAATAAAGAATTTTGAAATCTTGAAACGGTGGTTTCCATTCTAAGGTTACGATGCACATATTCTAATGGCGTTCAACATTCCGTCCTTTCAATTTCAGAAAACAAGTATTCACTTAATTCTCTCTATTTTTTTTTTATCTACATGTACAACTTTGAAATGTAATTTATTATTAATTGTATACACGGACTGTGTTAGCGGTAGACATTTTTTTTATTAGCCACTGTGGCTAATGGGTACTAATTTCTTTTAGCCACACTCAATTTCAGTTAGCCACACTAAATGTAAGCAAAGTGCATAAAACAGTTGAAAGTTCAAAACTTTATTATTTAATTAACTAACAATAATAATTCATATATTATCATGATAAACAACAAACTTTGAACATTAGATACATGTGTAAACAGAACATTCAATATTCGTATGATTTTGTTGTTTTTTGCTGTGTGGGGCCGTAGGCGTTGCCAAAAAGGATAAAATAGATCCTTGGCGCTTGGCGGTATCGGGACCGTTTGCCCTACATTTGGGTCAGTTCGCCCTGATTATTAAAAATGATATCGGGTCTTTATAAGCCAACAAACAACCCATTGGACCATGTTGCACAACAGAATTAAAACATTACAGCTTCTATACTATGCAACTTTGTTTTGTAACTTGAACATTATGTTAATACATTGTAGTTTGTTTAAACTATCTTTGTTATATTTATTACTTTTTTAATACTTTAATAAAGTATAATGGACTACAGACTCTTGATTCACTCATCTTTACCTGATTTACTAATTCCAAGGACACATATATTTTCTACAGACTCTGGATTCACTCATCTTTACCTGCTTCATTCATTCCAAGGACTAAAACGTTTAACTTTGTTCATTATAGAAACACACTTTAGCATACCAATTATTTTTAATATCCTACATTTTCTAGACTCTGTGGATTCACTAATCGCTACCCGATTCATTTATTCCAAGGACTGAAATGTTTAACTTTGCCCATTATCGAAACATACAGTCCGTGGACATATACATGTATAAGTATTTGTCACTTTCGTTAAAATACAGTATATAGCAAAAATTGTTTTTAAATCATAAGAAAATAAAGGAAATCTAACGGAAAATCATGCTAAGATAAACAAAAATCTTTGTTCTGGTGCAAAAATTATCAAAACCCGTTTAGAAATGACTTCAAAATAAACATTTTGAACAATGTGGTTATATGAAATATATAGCGTAAATTCGGGTGACGAATACCTATGTTCATTGACTGTACTTTTTAGCATGCCGCATATTTAACATTTCTCAATTTAATATCTTTAAGCAATCAAATATCACTTATTTTTCTATTATTTTTAATACCCTACATAATTATAAATATCAAGGCGAAAGGACCCAGAGCGAACAGGGAATTAGGGCAAAAGGACCCAGAGCGAACAGGGAATTAGGGCAAACGGACCCGCGCTTTGCCATGCTTGACCTTCTCATTGTGAAATAATTTACTGGTTTTAGATTCAAGCGTAGACAGAAGGACAGACAGAATAAAGCGTAATTTAAGAAACCAGTCAGTCGGTGACTAAATTCGAAACTATTTTCGGAATGGGATCCGGATAATGTTATTTCAACTGAAAAAATTTCCGGAAATAATCAATTTGACCCGCTTTTTAAAATCATTTTGGATATTATACATCGATCAAATCATTGTCTATAACGCATTTTATTCGAAGTTGATTTTCAACATAAAAAAAGATCGTTGTCAGATGCACGCTCTAAAAGTTTTTCGTTCGCCAGTGTGGCTACTGCTACACAAATTATCCTCGCCACACTATGGTTATATTCGCAAAATGCGACGTGGCGATCGTCTACCGCTAACACAGACGGATTAATTAGTGTCACAGTTTCTTTATAAAAACTTCTGACGTTTGTTTATTTGTTGTTTATTGTTTTTTCCCCCTTTATTTGATTTCTTTAAGCTTAAAGTTAGGTAAGGTGTAAAATTTCAAAAGGATTTTAATCATTTGGAGAAAGTCATTTCATTTTAAATTTGTTATTATTATCATATTATATTGTTTTATTTTGGTTGTTAAAGTAAAAAAAAATAAAAAATAAAAAGAAAAATTGTAAAGAAAGTCTATAACTAATGTAAACATTTCACATATGGTATTTTATTTTAAATGAATTTTTGAATACCTATTGTGATCAATTGTCTGTGATATTATGTTTTTAAAATAAAGATATTTGGAAATTAAAATTCCTTTATTTTTTTTATTTTTTTTTTTAACATTTTCTTTTACATTTTCTTTTTTGTTTTGTTTTGTTTTGTCTTTTTGTTGCTGTTTTTTTTTTATTAATCGGACATCATAGCACATGATCGAACGTGCACATACACAATTTTCATCAACTTAATCCCAAAATATCGATGTGTCTTAATTATATAAGGTCAAATTAATGTGATCACTGGTGGTTTAACCTTGTGTATTAATTGTTTTTTAATGGTATATTATAAAACTTCTATACATACGTTTGGAGCTACACTATATAATACGCTGGTTATATAAGTCACTTTGTGTTATATAGGTATACATATATGGATTATTATAATTGATCATTATTGATTATATCAGTGTAGCTAACATACTATTGTTATTTTTTAAAGGGGGGTTGCTATAAATTCTTGTCATTACATGTTAATTTTATAATCATTGAAATCATAATGTCTTTTTTTTTATGTATATATTTTTCATATGATTGTACTGCTCAATAATGGGCATCTTAATTGACAATATATTCCATTGATATTTAATAAAATTATAACTAGTAGTTTTTGCAAAATTAAAGTCATTGTGTCATCCCATTGTATTGATAGCCTTCTTTTCATGTTTGGAGATTTGTTTACAATCGTATAGATCTACGGATTATTGTAATCCGTACCCGTATACCGATCAGATTGATTTTACCTAGGTAAATATCAGCCAATCAAAAATAAGTTTAAAAAGGGTCAAGGTAGAAACATGTCAACACTATACATACCTGTATGAAGATATAATCAGTCGAGGTTGTTGTACTATTTACCTATTGACATTGTGTATTGATTAATTATTTATCATTCAGTAAATGTGCATGTTTCGGAAAAGACATTATTCGATCGTTTACTAAATTGGAAAAAACTGAAAAATGGTGAGTACTGATAATGAATTCGAGTTATCGATAGTTCGACCTAGTAACCAAGTCGTAACATGTAGAACATCCTGTTTATATTTTTACTAATCTATTTTAGGAAGTGAATTATGCACTTTTGTCGTATACAAAACCCCAATACTTCTGATTGATGTTCATATACAAATGCATATACGTACAAAGCCAGGAAAATTAGTGGTCGTGTATATATAGAGAAGACGGGACACTAGGCCTATATTTATCTGTTGGGTATCGATTTTTACCTGCTTCTACAATTTTTTGATTGGTATGAGTTCCGTATGCCCTCCCCCCACTAAAAAAATCTATGGAATTTGTATATTTAATAATAGGGTTAGGGCTAAGGTTAGTTAATTATTCTATTTTTGGGTGGGGGTACCATAAGGAACTCTTTCCTTTCGATTAGATTTAGAACTGTGTCGACAGTGTAGTATTGCATTTGTTGCTTTGTCTTTCATTTGATTTAATACAGACAGACAATCATAGATTTTTTTTTATATAGATCAGAGCTATCATATAACTTATTTCCATAGATTTTTAACGAACAGACATGGTGGGCGGTTATGGTATATTTAATACCGACTGTTCTAATTCTTGACCACCAGAACAATGAACTGTTATGTCAAAGTGCCAATTATATTTTTACTTTTAATTAAAATTAAAATAATTTCTAGTTTTGGTGTCAAAAATAGCATTGGGAAAGATAGAAATAGCAATAGTACTTTAAATTGGTCAGATAAAACAACCAGTAAGGAACCGTACATGGAGCTTCCCCATTTTAGGGATCTCCTGTACTTGGCGATCACAATACTGGTATAAAAATTTGTTCCAGTATTGTATACCAGTATTTTACCAGTATTGTGATTTAAAAAAAATATTTTTTTACTTGTGTATAGTATTGTAGTAAGTATTGTAATAGGTATTGTGGAAATGTTAGTTCCTGGGTAGACCAGTTCTTGAAGTAGTTGTTCTTGTGTCGCTGTATAATAATCTTGACTCTATCCATAATGGATTGTTGTGTATTGTGATGTATTACTGATACGATGTTATAAATGCCAATAAAATGATACACAATGAACTTGTACTTTTAGTATGCTTTTCAACAGTTGATAACATGAACCTTCTAATATGAAGCAATCCAATTTCATAATTGAATTACAATACCAATATCTTAATTACATTACTGGTATACCAGTATTGTACAAAATTTTGAAAAAAATTCATAATACTGGAAAAAAAAATTATACTACTGATCGCCAAGTACAGGAGATCCCTTTTTAGTCATGGGTAGAAAAGCATGAACTCAGAAGAGCAATGGTTCTGCAGCTAATAATGATATGTATGTAAATAATGATAATGTAATTTAATTTAATTTTTTTTAACAAATTCGAACAAAGGTGGATTTATTGTGAAATTATTCTAATTGATGAAATACCATCAAGATTAAAAAAAAAAAAATAGTTTTCTGTCCAAACACCAGTTTTGAAAGAATAATTATTAATTCTATATATATAACCAGCCAAGTCAAGGAAATGTTAGATCATGACAAGATATGATTTAAAACTTCTGTCATTATTAGCAAATACAACCATGTCAAAATGAAATCCGAATTCATATAGGAGTAGGCCTTAATCACCATGACCCTGACCCTGACCAAATTAATATAATTGTAAATAATTGCCTTAAAATGTATGCCATGACTGTAAGATAGGCTTTATTTCACAACACATGCTTAATATATAAAATGCCAATAAAGAACATGGTTATTCCCTCTACTTTGAATAAAAGTTGAATTTATTTACAAGTCAAGTAGCATTGATTAAATCTTAAGCTGTTAAATAATATATAGCCAATGAAGGACGTCATGTTAGAATAGACAATATACCTATATTGTGGGGAAATATAAAATTCATTTGTACAGCTTTAGAAACAGGTAGAAAAACGAGCCTTTGGTTGAGCTTTCCTGTCCTGTTTCTCAGCGAGGGGAAATCAATTATATATTTTCCGACAATGTTGGTATATTGTGTTTATCTTGCATTGTCAACAAGCCCAAAACAACTGTCAAGTTGTCTAAAAAGAGCAGAAACAAGCGTCGTTGCTATCGTTTTGATGGTGTCCTCTGTGAAGTCTGCGATTATACATGTACTGTTACCGTTTCTTACCGTAGCTCTAAGTTTACAAATAAATCAGGTACCAGAAAAACTACGGGTATATCTTTGTCTGAGACCATATAAAGCAAAACATTATCCAGTCAATGCAATTTGACTGCTCAAATAGAACAAGTGCAGGATAAAGCTACTTATTTGGGCATCTATTACTATCATTATTATTTACAAACTGCATTGTCCTTGGAGATCCAGTTTTCAAGAGGGGGAATGTTCTCCGCAGTTTAACCCTGTCACATGTTTGTGTCTGTCTCAATTCAAAGTCTTTATTTTTTTATTTATTTTTTTTTTTTTATTTTTTTTTTTTTTATTGTGTTCAATGATTTGAGATGAGAGGTAGTTGGTCGTTTTTTGTTAAGATCCTCACAATGGATTCAGTTTTACAATGGGATACATATTGACACATGTATGTCATTGTGTATGGTATTACACTATGTAAAGCATGATGTCGCATGTGGAGCAGGAACTGCTAACTCTTCCGGAGTTCTCCCGGTTTTTACTGGGGTTCGTGTTGCACGATCTTTAGTTTTCTGTGTAATGTTTTGTGGATCGTTGTTTGTCGTTTTGTCCTTTTTCCTTTGGCCATTGTGTTGTCTGTCCTTCGATTTACAACTTCTGATTACCCCTTTGGTATCTTCAAACTTTTGACCATTGACTTTTGTTGTCTGTCCTTCTTCGATTTACGACTTCTGATTACCCCTTTGGTATCTTCAAACTTTTCTTAACCTCTTTGTAATGTTGGTATAGAAACCACTGCCGTTTACATGTCCAATCAAAAAAATGATTGATTGTTTTGTAACACCAGTTCAGAATATTTTCGTTTGTGGTGATTTGTTTTATTATTTTTAAGTTTTAAGTGAGATTGTCAGCCGCTTGTAATAATAATTAAGTTGCTTTTATTTCAAAACATATTATCCAATCTTTTTGTACCTAGTTAGGTAGAATTATAGTCTCCGGCGATGAAGGATTAACGGTATAAGATAATTTGTATAATTTGTGCTTTTGATCTGTATCTACTAGTATGACAAAAAGTCACGTATCGTTGACCATAAATACACACATTTTGTAAATATCAGGATAATATTATTGATACTAAGTGCCATTAATTATTCATGACAATAATTGTAAGGTTTAAAGTCCTAAAATCAATTACGAACATCGATTGACATAGAAAAGACGGACAGACTCGGTTACAATATTGACCGTATTGTAGAAACACCACCCGTACCATATCTCTCGTATTTTTGTTTATAATGTTCAATCGTTTTAATCTGGGGCCGTCATGGTCGTAATCGTATGGTAGTTTGATTTTCAACTACCTATGCAATTTGAGTGCCCATCACCACTAATGTTGTGAGTTCGAATCCCGCTCATGGCGAGTTGTACTCGACACAGCTTTATGTGATAAAGTTTGTCAGTTAATTTCAATTCGGCAGATCGGTGGTTTTCTCCAGGTGCTCCGGTTTTCTTTCACCAATAAAACTGTCCACCACGATATAACTGAAATATTGTTATATAGCACCACAACCCATAACCGTTTATTTTTTTTTTAAATATGTCATTAACTGAATTTGATATTTGGGTTTAATTGGGATTTAAATAAAATGATGCTGATAAAGATCTTATTCATATTACACGTGGTAGGACTGTTTTCAAGTGCAAATATCTAAAATCTCAATATGTTTTATGATTGATTAATTGATTTACTATTGCTTAACGTCCAATGGCGAGCAGTATTTCAACTATATTCAGCCGGACGAGAACAAGCTTCATAATCTAAAAACACAATATGGAAGAAGAGTTTGAAGATACCAAGGGGTAATTAGAAGCCGTATACCGAAGAAGGAGGGAAGAGATGGGTCAACGACTTTTTACTGCCACTGAAAGTATTGATAGTTGGTTAGGGACGAAAAGTATTGTCTTTTGTAGCGGCTACAATGAGGAATACTTATTTCTAAAATATACAATAAGTATTTAGCCTGCAGAGTGTGGCATTTCCTAAACACGTTACCCTCTACGTGGTCCACGGTCTGATTTTAAGAGGTATTTAGCGTGCACGGATCGTGGCACTCTACAAAGCACGTTACCCACTATGGTCCACTCCTCATAGCCAGAAATGATGGGTACTTTGCTCATTTGCATATCTAAGATGTTGACGCCGGGACGTCTACAATTTTCATATGATCTATATAGACGATATCATTCATAATTGCATGTGTGTCATTTTCTGAACTTGAAAATGATACATTGAATCAAGCTGAATTAAATGAAATCAAAATTAATGAAAACAATTAAATATTCGAGGTTCCTGGACTAAATGAAAATCCGAGGCGACGAACCCTTATTTGGCCTTTAGAGTCTATGTAAAAATGACACACATGCAATTATGAATGATATCGTCTATATAGATCATATGAAAATTGCAGACGTCTCGGCGTCAACATCTTAGATATGCAAATGAGCAAAGTACCCATTATTTCTGGCTATGCGGATCGTGGCATTCTCCAAGCATGTTATACACTGATCCACGGTCAGACTCTTCGTATTATATTTCATGGGAACCTTCAACAGTACCAAGTGTTTTCGTGATTTAAAACAGATTTTACGTACTATTTTATGCAATTCAGACCAGAAATTTCAACACAGATATTATAACAGGATACTAAAAACAACATGTAAATTTAATTTGTTCCATATCTACATGTATATTTGTAGGTTTTAAATGTCCGACATCGTAAGCCTTCGATAAGAAAATTTCAATAAAACGTAATTTAAAGTTAACATTCTTTCATATACTTGCTTTCATGTAAATCAGTGAAGCATCGTGGTTTATCTTAATTAGATTTATGTAGATTTTATTTTGATAACCATATAACCATAGATAAATATTAAAGAAAAAAAGTATATTAAATAGTACTTCACGGGACAACTGAGATAAATAAACTGTTTCTGAATAGCTATTTCCAATATTGAATAACAACTGGTTGTTTTCCCTTCTATTAAAGTAATTCTATATTGAAATCGTTCTATTAAACACAACCTTTAGATATTTTATCAAAGGGACATTTAAAGAATATCGTCAAAAATAGAAATTAGATATATCAAGGACGTATATAAGATATATATATACAAAGTTGATTTAGGTAAATCGACTTTTTTCTATCAGAAATTTTAATTTCTTTATTTTTTTTTTATTAGTAACAAATTAGATCGTGTATATTGTATTTGACGACTCATTTCATAATTACTCCATGCAGGGACCGCCCTGATCGTATGGTAGTAATGTGTGTGTTTTTAAGTTTTACTAACATATATAGAATAGTGTTAACTTTATGTTAAACAACTAATGGAACTACTGACCTGGGTACTGTATTTATCTGATATATTGTCTACAGTCCCATACTGGTAAACTAAACCCATATGACCCCCATTTTGGAGGGATTATACTTCACATATCTATTTCTGTACTCCTGGATACGTTACCCTGGACTGTAATTCTGTATTATCTGATATATTGTACACAGTCCCATACTGGTAAACTTGTCTATTTGACGTCCATTTCGGAGGGATTATGCTTCACACATTTATTTCTGTACCCCTGGGTACATTATCCGTGAGCTGTATAGTAATTATGTATTTACCTGATATATTGTACACAATCACATACTGGTAAACTCACTGATTTGACATCCATTCCTGAGGTTATACTCCACAGATCTATATCTGTATCAATGGATGGGTTACCGGTATTTATCTGATTACTGTACGCTGTCAAATACTAGTAAACTAAGATGGTCCTTATTATTTTTTCTCATTTTCCCTCTATTTCAGTCTAGTGCAGATTTAGAGGACGATGAAGATTTAGCGGGTGAGTATATAGAAATTTAGATAATTGGATCAATTAGATGTTTATTGCATGGTCGAAGGTGCAACCTCGTATGCAAGGCCAGAATTAGTTTTTAGTGTTAAAGGGGAGATTGGAATCTGTACCAGGGGGCTTGGAATGTTGAGGTCACAAGAGGATACATGACAGAATGCTCTTGGAAGATTACGTGTATGTGTGTGAAGACCCCCAAAAGCTTTAGAGTTTTGTGAAATACCGATAGCAAACATTACTAAGATTCTGATTGAATAAATATTTTAACAATTTAATTGTTGTACATACATGTATACATGTAAGTTAACATATAATTTGTAAATTTTAAGAAAGTGGTATACATCGCCGCACTCTGTAAGTCACTGACAAAATTGACCACTCGCAGCTGTTTTAAGTACACCTTACTTTGATTCAGTAATTTTGAATGGATTCTGGAATGCATGTGAAAGCATTAGTTGGCTTTTAAGACTGCCACTGAAATAGTATGGAGAGTTGGATCGGGACGAAAAATTTAGTCTTTTGTGGTGGCTACAAGGTATCTACTCATTTTCGAAATCTACAAAAGAGATATTTAGCCTTCCGGGAGCATTGCACTCACCAAGCATGCTATCCACTATGGACCATGGTCAGGCTTTCCATATAAATTTTATTCATTTGAGTACAACATTCTTTTACTTTATATTAACAGACATATTTATATTATTTGATATTATTGTCCATATGTTCGTAGAAAAGGTTGTTTGGAGAATTCAATACTGCCAAATATGCATAAGGAGTATACATCTCTCAGTTGATCCGATAGTCCAGGGATTGTGGTTCATATCAGGATTTCCTTGATAGAGGGTTCTGCTAACAAGGAAGCTACTGAACCAAGGGTTATCATATTTTTTTTTATCAATGTGTGATGTAAAAGTGTCTGACATTTACTTCACTGAGTTTGGTGCTGTTTTGACAACTGTTAAAAATTACCTGTTTTGTTCAAGTATTGTTATAAATACTGTTATAGTGACAGCCGAAAACTTTGAGCCGTAATGAAAGCGGGAGGTTTGGCGCTCTAAAATCTGATTCAACCCACCATTTCTTTAGAAATGCCTGTACCAAGTCAGGGTCAGTACGGTTTTCACAGTTTTCCGGTTGTTGACTGATTTTGTCTGTTTATATACTTATGAGTTTAGACTTTCCCTTTGTAAGATTGTTTGGAGTTCGGTAATTTTGTTATTACCCTTATTGCAAGTTTTACGGTCACCACCATGACTTGGTTAACCAATACGGAATATCTCTGTCACAACTAACCACGGATGTCCTCCACTTGAAAGCACTTCCAGGTCCTTTCCTCATTCATGACTTATCACCTGGTTTGTAACTACAGTAACACGACGGGTGTCACTAGTGGAGCAGGAACTGCCTACCCTTCTGGAGCACCTGAGTTCATACACTGTGTTAAGTGGGGTTTGCAGGTGTTGCTCAGTCTTTAGTTTTCTCTGTAGTGTTTTGTAGATCGTTGTTTGTCCTTTTGCACTTTTTCTTTTGGCCATTGTGTTGTCTGTTCTTCTTTGATTTACAAATTCTGATTACCCATTTTGGTATCTTTAAGCTCTTCTTAAGAACCATGTAATGGTCAGTAATATTGAATTTTTCATTCATAATGCTTTCCTAATTATCCAAGACAACAACAGCATATTTTTGTTTTGTTTTTTTACTATATGTATTCCTGTGTTCCAGCTGTATTATGATTTGTCTATATGTCTATGTCGTATATATATTGGGGATGAATAAAAAATGACAATATTAAATGCTAATGTATTCAGAAAAAAATATTGTATTTTGCAGCTCTTGCAGACACATTTGATCTCTTTGATAAAAATGGAAATGGCAGCATCTGTAAAGAGGAACTTGGATCATTACTACGAGCAGTCGGTGAAAATCCTTCACAAAGGGAAATTGACTTTTTCATCAAAAGTTGTGACAAAAATAGTATGTATTATATGTAGTATACCTATATGTTTATTTCTTTTTTTGACTTATTCAATGTTTGTCTAATTGCTTGGTATGGAGTTAGTATCACTGAAGAGGTAGGTGGCCGTGATCGTATGGTTGTTGGATTTACAACTAACTACCTGTGTATGGTTGTTGGATTTACAACTAACTACCTGTGCAGTTAGTGCCTATCATCATTAAAGTTGTGGGTTCGAACCCTAATTGTGGCGAGTTGTACTCGATACAACATTATGTCATAAAATTTGTCAGTGACCTAGGACAGGTCTGTTGTTTTCTTCTGGTGCTCTGCTTCCTCCACCAGTGCCTGAAATGAGGGCTTGCCAAAAATTAGTAAAACATTAGAGTCACTGGCCCAAATGGCATAATGGTGGCCCAAAAATTTTGTGACATTTTTTTATGAAAAAAAGACATCAGATATCAATATATAAATAGTTGGGGGGGGGGGGACTCTTCAAGGTAATTTTGGTACAGGTGTGCAGCTGAAATTGTGAAAGCACCCCAATGCATATATTGCTATCAAATGAAACCTGAATTTACTTGTTATAACCTTTTCGACAACCTTGACGTCATTGGCTAGGGTGGTCTCAAGAAACAATGCTAGTCCGTCGGATGGGGACAATAAAAGGCTGGTTTGTGTAAGGGGAAATCAATGCCATGATCACATTCAAGACATCCGGAAAAGAGTAGACTAATGCCACTACAAGGATCGCTCTTGCACTCCCCAAAGTGAAGAGTGACATCACTTGTTTCAATCCACTATGAAGAAGTGAATGTAAAGTAAAATAACCTCTCAGTTCGGGGTAATGTCAGTTGGTTATTAATATTCATTCCAAACAAGTATCTCACTTTGTTGAAATAACAAACGGTGCTGTCATTTTCTGTTATATAAACAACTGTTAACTTTTCCTGTTATTTTTTAATTTGTAAACAAAATTTCTGGTTCCAAAAAAGAAAACACTCCCAATTATCATTAAAATGTAGCTGTGTACATATAGAGATGAACTATGAAAAGTTTAAAAGAAGTGACAGGCCAGATCGTTTCCGTAATTTGACATTACTGTCAACGATTTTCTCTCCGTTGTTGGGAAAAGTTTTTCAATGATTACCTAAGGATTGACACAAAAAGGTTTACGATTTCTGTAAAAATGAAATTTGTACATGTACATTTTGCAGCAGATTGAATGAATAAATTTCCGAACCGTGGAAGATACCAGATCGCAAACATTATAAGTTGACAGAATTCTCTTTATTGTTCACAACTTTCCACTTCATCCATGAAAGTTAACAATTTTAATAATTAAATCATAAAGAAACAAAAAAACACGTTTCTTTTCTAATATTTAGTGAATACTTGTGTATTACATGAAATCGTGTAGGAAACGTGTATTGATTGGCTCGATTAAAATAAATAATTGGGGAGAACAGTAAATTACATTAGCTGTGTATTCATTGGCTACAAAAATGTATTTGGACCAATCGCTGTGCTCGTAACAAACCGTTTTCGACTAGAACAGAAGAGTTATCTACCTTTGAAGTTACAGTTTATGTCCGGTTTCGGTAAAACAACAATTTTTAACGATCTTTTAGGCAATCACCCAGACGTTTTTTGTTGGGCCAGTGACTACCTAATTTGGAGCAGCTTTTGGTCGCCTGAATAAGATATTAGTCGCATTTGGCGACTGGGCGACCGTCCATTTCAGGCACTGCTCCACCAATAAAACTGAAAGTGGCATTAAACACCATAGCCCTAACCATGTGATCTATCATTCTAATAAAACGTCAAGGAAACAATATTGGTGTGTTTTTTTAACTGTCTGTCCTTGTAAATGAAAACAATTCTTTCTATTTCAAAACCACGATATAGCTGAAATATTGTTTAAATTGGCATTAAACGATCAATCAATCAATCTATTTCAGAAAATGACATGATAGAATTTGACGATTTCCGGCATTTAATGAAAATAATTCGTCGAGACTCCGTGAGGAAGGAGGACGAGGAGAAGACATTACAGCGAGCCTTTAAATTATTTGACAAGGACGGGAACGGCACCATCGATAAATCAGAACTAGAGAGAATTACCACACAGATGGGAGAATCTTTATCTAAAGATGAACTAGAACAAATGCTTACATTAGTTGATACTAACAAGGATGGCAAGATAGACTATAATGGTATGATTGAGATATTTAGTTTTTAGACTATAATGTTATGATTGAGATATTTAATTTTTAGACTATAATGTTATGATTGAGATATTTAATTTTTAGACTAAATGTTATGATTGAGATTTTTTAATTTTTAGACTATAATGTTCTGATTGAGATATTTAATTTTTAGACTATAATGGTATGACTGAGATTTTTAAATTTTTAGACTATAATGGTATGATTGAGATATTTAATTTTTAGACTATAATGGTATGATTGAGATATTTAGTTTTTAGACTATAATGTTATGATTGAGATATTTAATTTTTAGACTAAATGTTATGATTGAGATTTTTTAATTTTTAGACTATAATGTTCTGATTGAGATATTTAATTTTTAGACTATAATGGTATGACTGAGATTTTTAAATTTTTAGACTATAATGGTATGATTGAGATATTTAATTTTTAGACTATAATGGTATGATTGAGATTTTTAAATTTTTAGACTATAATGGTATGATTGAGATTTTTTAATTTTTAGACTATAATGGTATGATTGAGATTTTTTAATTTTTAGACTATAATGGTATGATTGAGATTTTTTAATTTTTAGACTATAATGGTATGATTGAGATTTTTTAATTTTTAGACAATAATGGTATGATTGAGATTTTTTAATTTTTAGACAATAATGTTATGATTGAGATATTTAATTTTTAGACTATAATGGTATGATTGAGATTTTTTAATTTTTAGACTATAATGGTATGATTGAGATTTTTTAATTTTTAGACAATAATGTTATGATTGAGATATTTAATTTTTAGACTAATGGTATGATTGAGATATTTAATTTTTAGACTAAATGTTATGATTGAGATTTTTTAATTTTTAGACTATAATGTTATGATTGAGATATTTAATTTTTAGACTAGAATGGTATGATTGAGATTTTTTAATTTTTAGACTATAATGGTATGATTGAGATATTAAATTTTTAGACTATAATGGTATGATTGAGATTTTTTAATTTTTAGACAATAATGTTATGATTGAGATATTTAATTTTTAGACTATAATGGTATCATCGAGATATTTAATTTTTAGACTATAATGGTGTAATTGAGATTTTAAAATTTTTAGACTATAATGGTATAATTGAGATATTTAATTTTTAGACTATAATGGTATGATTGAGATTTTTTAATTTTTAGACTATAATGGTATGATTGAGATATTTAATTTTTAGACTATAATGGTATGATTGAGATTTTTTAATTTTTAGACAATAATGTTATGATTGAGATATTTAATTTTTAGACTATAATGGTATGACTGAGATTTTTAATTTTTAGACTATGATGGTATGATTGAGATATTTAATTTTTAGACTATAATGGTATGATTGAGATTTTTTAATTTTTAGACTATAATGGTATGATTGAGATTTTTTAATTTTTAGACTATAATGGTATGATTGAGATTTTTTAATTTTTAGACTATAATGGTATGATTGAGATTTTTTAATTTGTAGACTATAATGGTATGACAGATATTTAATTTTTAGACTATAATGGTATGATTGAGATTTTTTAATTTTTAGACAATAATGTTATGATTGAGATATTTAATTTTTAGACTATAATGGTATGATTGATATATTAAATTTTTAGACTATAATGGTATGATTGAGATATTTAATTTTTAGACTATAATGGTATGATGGAGATTTTTTAATTTTTAGACTGTAATGATATGATTGAGATTTTTAAATTTTTAGACTATAATGGTATGATTGAGATATTTTAATTTTTAGACTATAATGGTATGACTGAGATATTTTAATTTTTAGACAATAATGTTATGATTGAGATATTAAATTTTTAGACTATAATGGTATGATTGAGATATTTATTTTTTAGACTAGAATGGTATGATTGAGATTTTTTTAATTTTTAGACTATAATGGTATCATCGAGATATTTAATTTTTAGACTATAATGGTATGATTGAAATTTTTTAAATTTTTAGACTATAATGGTATAATTGAGATTTTTTAATTTTTAGACTATAATGGTATAATTGAGATTTTTTAATTTTTAGACAATAATGTTATGATTGAGATATTTAATTTTTAGACTAATGGTATGATTGAGATATTTAATTTTTAGACTAAATGTTATGATTGAGATTTTTTAATTTTTAGACTATAATGTTATGATTGAGATATTAAATTTTTAGACTAGAATGGTATGATTGAGATTTTTAAATTTTTAGACTATAATGGTATCATCGAGATATTTAATTTTTAGACTATAATGGTGTAATTGAAATTTTTTAATTTTTAGACTATAATGGTATAATTGAGATATTTAATTTTTAGACTATAATGGTATGATTGAGATTTTTTAATTTTTAGACTATAATGGTATGATTGAGATATTTAATTTTTAGACTATAATGTTATGATTGAGATTTTTTAATTTTTAGACTATAATGGTATGATTGAGATTTTTTAATTTTTAGACTATAATGATATGATTGAGATTTTTTTATTTTTAGACTATAATGGTATGATTGAGATTTTTTTAATTTTTAGACTATAATGGTATGATTGAGATATTTATTTTTTAGACTAGAATGGTATGATTGAGATTTTTTTAATTTTTAGACTATAATGGTATCATCGAGATATTTGATTTTTAGACTATAATGGTATGATTGAGATTTTTTAAATTTTTAGACTATAATGGTATAATTGAGATTTTAAAATTTTTAGACTATAATGGTATAATTGAGATTTTTTAATTTTTAGACAATAATGTTATGATTGAGATATTTAATTTTTAGACTAATGGTATGATTGAGATATTTAATTTTTAGACTAAATGTTATGATTGAGATTTATTAATTTTTAGACTATAATGTTATGATTGAGATATTAAATTTTTAGACTAGAATGGTATGATTGAGATTTTTTAATTTTTAGACTATAATGTTATGATTGAGATATTAAATTTTTAGACTATAATGGTATCATCGAGATATTTAATTTTTAGACTATAATGGTGTAATTGAAATTTTTTAATTTTTAGACTATAATGGTATAATTGAGATATTTAATTTTTAGACTATAATGGTATGATTGAGATTTTTTAATTTTTAGACTATAATGGTATGATTGAGATATTTAATTTTTAGACTATCATGTTATGATTGAGATTTTTTAATTTTTAGACTATAATGGTATGATTGAGATTTTTTAATTTTTAGACTATAATGGTATGATTGAGATATTTTAATTTTTAGACTATATTGGTATGATTGAGATTTTTTAATTTTTAGACTATAATGGTATGATTGAGATTTTTTTAATTTTTAGACTATAATGGTATGATTGAGATATTTAATTTTTAGACTATGATGGTATGATTGAGATATTTAATTTTTAGACTATAATGATATGATTGAGATTTTTTAATTTTTAGACTATAATGGTATGATTGAGATATTTAATTTTTAGACTATAATGGTATGACTGAGATTTTTTAATTTTTAGACTATAATGGTATGATTGAGATATTAAATTTTTAGACTATAATGGTATGATTGAGATTTTTTAATTTTTAGACTATAATGGTATGACTGAGATATTTAATTTTTAGACTATAATGGTATGATTGAGATATTTAATTTTTAGACTATAATGGTATGATTGAGATTTTTTAATTTTTAGACTATAATGGTATGATTGAGATTTTTTAATTTTTAGACTATAATGTTATGATTGGGATATTTAATTTTTAGACTAGAATGGTATGATTGAGATATTTAATTTTTAGACTATAATGGTATGATTGAGATTTTTTAATTTTTAGACTATAATGGTATGATTGAGATTTTTTAATTTTTAGACTATAATGTTATGATTGGGATATTTAATTTTTAGACTATAATGTTATGATTGAGATATTTAATTTTTAGACTATAATGGTATGATTGAGATTTTTTAATCTTTAGACTATAATGGTATGATTGAGATATTTAATTTTTGGACTATAATGGTATGACTGAGATATTTTAATTTTTAGACTATAATGGTATGATTGAGATATTTAATTTTTAGACTATAATGGTATGACTGAGATATTTAATTTTTAGACTATAATGGTATGATTGAGATTTTTTTTATTTTTAGACTATAATGGTATGACAGATATTTAATTTTTAGACTATAATGGTATGATTGAGATATTAAATTTTTAGACTATAATGGTATGATTGAGATTTTTTAATTTTTAGACTATAATGGTATGATTGAGATTTTTAAATTTTTAGACTATAATGGTATGATTGAGATATTTAATTTTTAGACTATAATGGTATGATTGAGATTTTTTAATTTTTAGACTATAATGGTATGATTGAGATTTTTTAATTTTTAGACTATAATGGTATGATTGAGATTTTTTTAATTTTTAGACTATAATGGTATGACTGAGATATTTAATTTTTAGACTATAATGGTATGATTGAGATTTTTTAATTTTTAGACTATAATGGTATGATTGAGATTTTTTAATTTTTAGACTATAATGGTATGATTGAGATTTTTTTAATTTTTAGACTATAATGGTATGACTGAGATATTTAATTTTTAGACTATAATGGTATGACTGAGATTTAAAATTTTTTAGACTATAATGGTATGATTGAGATATTTAATTTTTAGACTATAATGGTATGATTGAGATATTTAATTTTTAGACTATAATGGTATGATTGAGATTTTTTTTATTTTTAGACTATAATGGTATGACAGATATTTAATTTTTAGACTATAATGGTATGATTGAGATATTAAATTTTTAGACTATAATGGTATGATTGAGATTTTTTAATTTTTAGACTATAATGGTATGACAGATATTTAATTTTTAGACTATAATGGTATGATTGAGATATTAAATTTTTAGACTATAATGGTATGATTGAGATTTTTTAATTTTTAGACTATAATGGTATGATTGAGATTTTTTTAATTTTTAGACTATAATGGTATGACTGAGATATTTAATTTTTAGACTATAATGGTATGACTGAGATTTTAAATTTTTTAGACTATAATGGTATGATTGAGATATTTAATTTTTAGACTATAATGGTATGATTGAGATATTTAATTTTTAGACTATAATGGTATGATTGAGATTTTTAAATTTTTAGACTATAATGGTATGATTGAGATATTTAATTTTTAGACTATAATGGTATGATTGAGATTTTTTAATTTTTAGACTATAATGGTATGATTGAGATTTTTTAATTTTTAGACTATAATGGTATGATTGAGATTTTTTAATTTTTAGACTATAATGGTATGATTGAGATTTTTTAATTTTTAGACTATAATGGTATGATTGAGATATTAAATTTTTAGACTATAATGGTATGATTGAGATTTTTTAATTTTTAGACTATAATGGAATAATTGAGATTTTTTAATTTTTAGACTATAATGGTATGACTGAGATATTAAATTTTAAGACTATAATGGTATGATTGAGATATTTAATTTTTAGATTATAATGGTATGATTGAGATTTTTTAATTTTTAGACTATAATGGTATGATTGAGATTTTTTTAATTTTTAGACTATAATGGTATGATTGAGATTTTTTAATTTTTAGACTATAATGGTATGATTGAGATTTTTTTAATTTTTAGACTATAATGGTATGATTGAGATTTTTTAATTTTTAGACTATAATGGTATGATTGAGATTTTTTTAATTTTTAGACTATAATGGTATGATTGAGATATTTATTTTTTAGACTAGAATGGTATGATTGAGATTTTTTTAATTTTTAGACTATAATGGTATCATCGAGATATTTGATTTTTAGACTATAATGGTATGATTGAGATTTTTTAAATTTTTAGACTATAATGGTATAATTGAGATTTTAAAATTTTTAGACTATAATGGTATAATTGAGATTTTTTAATTTTTAGACAATAATGTTATGATTGAGATATTTAATTTTTAGACTAATGGTATGATTGAGATATTTAATTTTTAGACTAAATGTTATGATTGAGATTTTTTAATTTTTAGACTATAATGTTATGATTGAGATATTAAATTTTTAGACTAGAATGGTATGATTGAGATTTTTTAATTTTTAGACTATAATGTTATGATTGAGATATTAAATTTTTAGACTATAATGGTATTATCGAGATATTTAATTTTTAGACTATAATGGTGTAATTGAAATTTTTTAATTTTTAGACTATAATGGTATAATTGAGATATTTAATTTTTAGACTATAATGGTATGATTGAGATTTTTTAATTTTTAGACTATAATGGTATGATTGAGATATTTAATTTTTAGACTATCATGTTATGATTGAGATTTTTTAATTTTTAGACTATAATGGTATGATTGAGATTTTTTAATTTTTAGACTATAATGGTATGATTGAGATATTTTAATTTTTAGACTATATTGGTATGATTGAGATTTTTTAATTTTTAGACTATAATGGTATGATTGAGATTTTTTTAATTTTTAGACTATAATGGTATGATTGAGATATTTAATTTTTAGACTATGATGGTATGATTGAGATATTTAATTTTTAGACTATAATGATATGATTGAGATTTTTTAATTTTTAGACTATAATGGTATGATTGAGATATTTAATTTTTAGACTATAATGGTATGACTGAGATTTTTTAATTTTTAGACTATAATGGTATGATTGAGATATTAAATTTTTAGACTATAATGGTATGATTGAGATTTTTTAATTTTTAGACTATAATGGTATGACTGAGATATTTAATTTTTAGACTATAATGGTATGATTGAGATATTTAATTTTTAGACTATAATGGTATGATTGAGATTTTTTAATTTTTAGACTATAATGGTATGATTGAGATTTTTTAATTTTTAGACTATAATGTTATGATTGGGATATTTAATTTTTAGACTAGAATGGTATGATTGAGATATTTAATTTTTAGACTATAATGGTATGATTGAGATTTTTTAATTTTTAGACTATAATGGTATGATTGAGATTTTTTAATTTTTAGACTATAATGTTATGATTGGGATATTTAATTTTTAGACTATAATGTTATGATTGAGATATTTAATTTTTAGACTATAATGGTATGATTGAGATTTTTTAATCTTTAGACTATAATGGTATGATTGAGATATTTAATTTTTGGACTATAATGGTATGACTGAGATATTTTAATTTTTAGACTATAATGGTATGATTGAGATATTTAATTTTTAGACTATAATGGTATGACTGAGATTTTAAATTTTTTAGACTATAATGGTATGATTGAGATATTTAATTTTTAGACTATAATGTTATGATTGAGATATTTAATTTTTAGACTATAATGGTATGATTGAGATTTTTTTTATTTTTAGACTATAATGGTATGACAGATATTTAATTTTTAGACTATAATGGTATGATTGAGATATTAAATTTTTAGACTATAATGGTATGATTGAGATTTTTTAATTTTTAGACTATAATGGTATGATTGAGATTTTTAAATTTTTAGACTATAATGGTATGATTGAGATATTTAATTTTTAGACTATAATGGTATGATTGAGATTTTTTAATTTTTAGACTATAATGGTATGATTGAGATTTTTTAATTTTTAGACTATAATGGTATGATTGAGATTTTTTTAATTTTTAGACTATAATGGTATGACTGAGATATTTAATTTTTAGACTATAATGGTATGATTGAGATTTTTTAATTTTTAGACTATAATGGTATGATTGAGATTTTTTAATTTTTAGACTATAATGGTATGATTGAGATTTTTTTAATTTTTAGACTATAATGGTATGACTGAGATATTTAATTTTTAGACTATAATGGTATGACTGAGATTTAAAAATTTTTAGACTATAATGGTATGATTGAGATATTTAATTTTTAGACTATAATGGTATGATTGAGATATTTAATTTTTAGACTATAATGGTATGATTGAGATTTTTTTTATTTTTAGACTATAATGGTATGACAGATATTTAATTTTTAGACTATAATGGTATGATTGAGATATTAAATTTTTAGACTATAATGGTATGATTGAGATTTTTTAATTTTTAGACTATAATGGTATGACAGATATTTAATTTTTAGACTATAATGGTATGATTGAGATATTAAATTTTTAGACTATAATGGTATGATTGAGATTTTTTAATTTTTAGACTATAATGGTATGATTGAGATTTTTTTAATTTTTAGACTATAATGGTATGACTGAGATATTTAATTTTTAGACTATAATGGTATGACTGAGATTTTAAATTTTTTAGACTATAATGGTATGATTGAGATATTTAATTTTTAGACTATAATGGTATGATTGAGATATTTAATTTTTAGACTATAATGGTATGATTGAGATTTTTAAATTTTTAGACTATAATGGTATGATTGAGATATTTAATTTTTAGACTATAATGGTATGATTGAGATTTTTTAATTTTTAGACTATAATGGTATGATTGAGATTTTTTAATTTTTAGACTATAATGGTATGATTGAGATTTTTTAATTTTTAGACTATAATGGTATGATTGAGATTTTTTAATTTTTAGACTATAATGGTATGATTGAGATATTAAATTTTTAGACTATAATGGTATGATTGAGATTTTTTAATTTTTAGACTATAATGGAATAATTGAGATTTTTTAATTTTTAGACTATAATGGTATGACTGAGATATTAAATTTTAAGACTATAATGGTATGATTGAGATATTTAATTTTTAGATTATAATGGTATGATTGAGATTTTTTAATTTTTAGACTATAATGGTATGATTGAGATTTTTTTAATTTTTAGACTATAATGGTATGATTGAGATTTTTTAATTTTTAGACTATAATGGTATGATTGAGATTTTTTTAATTTTTAGACTATAATGGTATGATTGAGATATTTAATTTTTAGACTATAATGGTATGATTGAGATATTTAATTTTTAGACTATAATGGTATGATTGAGATATTTAATTTTTAGACTATAATGGTATGATTGAGATTTTTTAATTTTTAGACTATAATGGTATGATTGAGATTTTTAATTTTTAGACTATAATGGTATGACTGAGATATTTTAATTTTTAGACTATAATGGTATGATTGAGATATTTTAATTTTTAGAATATAATGGTATGATTGAGATATTTTAATTTTTAGACTATAATGGTATGATTGAGATTTTTTAATTTTTAGACTATAATGATATGATTGAGATTTTTTAATTTTTAGACTATAATGGTATGATTGAGATATTTTAATTTTTAGACTATAATGGTATGATTGAGATATTTTAATTTTTAGACTATAATGGTATGATTGAGATATTTTAATTTTTAGACTATAATGGTATGATTGAGATTTTTTAATTTTTAGACTATAATGATATGATTGAGATTTTTTAATTTTTAGACTATAATGGTATGATTGAGATATTTTAATTTTTAGACTATAATGGTATGATTGAGATATTTTAATTTTTAGACTATAATGGTATGATTGAGATTTTTTAATTTTTAGACTATAATGGTATGATTGAGATTTTTTTAATTTTTAGACTATAATGGTATGATTGAGATTTTTTAATTTTTAGACTATAATGATATGATTGAGATTTTTTTATTTTTAGACTATAATGGTATGATTGAGATATTTTAATTTTTAGACTATAATGGTATGATTGAGATATTTTAATTTTTAGACTATAATGGTATGATTGAGATATTTTAATTTTTAGACTATAATGGTATGATTGAGATTTTTTAATTTTTAGACTATAATGATATGATTGAGATTTTTTAATTTTTAGACTATAATGGTATGATTGAGATATTTTAATTTTTAGACTATAATGGTATGATTGAGATATTTTAATTTTTAGACTATAATGGTATGATTGAGATATTTTAATTTTTAGACTATAATGGTATGATTGAGATTTTTTAATTTTTAGACTATAATGGTATGATTGAGATTTTTTAACTTTTAGACTATAATGGTATGATTGAGATATTTTTAATTTTTAGACTATAATGGTATGATTGAGATATTTTAATTTTTAGACTATAATGGTATGATTGAGATATTTAATTTTTAGACTATAATGGTATGATTGAGATTTTTAAATTTTTAGACTATAATGGTATGACTGAGATATTTATTTTATACTTACATTAGACTTACAGTAATTTCTGGTGTATGAGCCACCCTAAAATATCTGGGTTCGAGCAAAATATGGGTTATGTATGGCTTTTGTTTTGTTCTTCTGGATTGGTCAGAATAAAAGTTAGAGTTCACTGACACGTGCACTCAGAAATCGTTTTTGCATGGTTTGGCTTGACATCATAATTGAAAGGAGGACACCAAGCTTAATAATCTATTTTGTTCCATATTATTTATCACATTTATCCTTTATTTTAAGATGAATCAAAAAAGGAACCCCAGGGGTATATAAATGAGATATAGTTTCTCAGCAGTGATGTAAAACCCATCAGAATGACACTTTAGGAATAAAATAATGTCACAAACCTAATGTACATCTAATCACCTAAACTGTGGAACATTTTTATATCTAACAATTATAATATGCAGACAAAATATGTTGTTCCCAAGCCACAACACTCTACCAGTTGAACTACTAACATGATATTATGATCATACTATGGTTCTTATAACTATAAATTAATGAGCATAAGTGGTATATAAATATAGAGGAAGAGTGTTCTGGTCTTTTTCTTAAAACAAAACGGAGCCGTCATGGTCGTATGTTAGTTGGATTTATAACTACCTGTGCAATTAGTGCCTATCATCACTAAAGTTGTGAGTTCAAATCTCGTTCATGGTGAAGTGTACTTGATACAACTTCATGTAATAAAGTTTGTCATTGATTTGCGACAGGTCGATGGTTTTCTCCTGGTCCGGTTTCCTCCATTAATAAAACTGACCGTCACAATATAATTGAAATAGTGTTGAAAGTGGTGTTAAATACCATAGACACAAAATTTACACTTTTCACACATATATCTGTTTGTAGTTCCTATCATGATTTCCTTAATAGAAGGTTGCTATTGAAAAAGAAGCTACTAAACCAAGTGTTCCTAGTGGTTAAGTTGAAGTCATCACTTTGAGAATTTTACGGTTGCCATCATTTTTAAACGTTACAGAATATCTGTCACAAATGACCACAGATGTGTTCAGTTTGTCCTAATCATAATCTGGCCCTATCCTAACTCATGACTTATAATCGAGTTTGAAACAAGAGTAACATTACAGGTGCCACTAGTGGAGCAGGAACTGCTTACCTTTCCAGAGCACCTGTGTTCACTCCTGATTTTTAGTGGAGTTCGATTTTCTGTTGCTGAATCTTTAGTTTTCTATGTAGTGTTTTGTAGATCATTGTTCATTTGTCTGGTTTTATTTTCTTTTGTCATTATGTTGTCTGTCTTTCGTCGATTTACGGCTTCTGTCTACTCCTTTTGCATTTTCAAAATTTTTTTAACTTTATATATAACAAGTTAATATTATTTTATTTTCAGAGTTTATTAAGTATGTTACCAAACCCATAACAAGAGAGCCAATGGGACATCGGAAAAAGAATCACAGCAAACAAAAACAGTGATAAATTAGAAAAAAAAGACTTTGAACAGTTTTCTTTATATGAAATTAGAAACTAGAGAGAGATCATGTAAACAATTGAGTAGAAGGAAACATTTTAATGTCATATAGAATACGGTCAAACCTGTATTAAGAGATCATGACCTTTTGGACAAAGAAAAAGTGGCCTTATAAGACAGGTGACCTCTTACAAGATGTTCATTTCAAATGAAATTTTCTATGGCAGGACAAGAAAAGGGTGACCTTTTTATACAGGTGACTGCTTAATAGAGGTGACTGCATGAGCAGGTTTGACTGTATTTAATGAAACAGTAATGGTCTAATTAGCATCGTCAGTTATCAATAGGTGTCGTTGTATTGAGAGACTAATCCTGAACAGCCTCTATTCAGATTTGTTACTAAAGTAATGTCACCAATTGATATTTAGAAAATAAACTATCCATGGAGTTGCAGACCTAGTGTTAGGTGATGATGCTAGATTAATTAATCTGGTGTACGATATTAACGTAGAAATCTTTGATGTTTATAGGAATTTAATTTTGTACAACTACATTATGATTCTCACAAAAATGAAATTTTAGAATTTCGTTTTCGTGAGTTGAATGAGAAATGATACAAATGTATGTAGCCTTAAGGCCCATTTACAGGATCAAAGTTTTCCATCAAAAATTTGGTTAAAGTTTTCTTTGACAAAGTTCGTTGATCGTGTAAACCTGCATCAAAAACTTTATCAAAGCCTGTGATGGACTTTGACAGAATAGAAACCCATCCTATTTTTCTGAAAACTTTGACGGACTTTGATGGAATTGACCAATCAAAACATCTTTCGAATCAATATCTATGTAAACAAAAGCACATGAGTTTGAAACAATTGCCACCAGACGATCCAAATTTGTGTGGTCGAACAAAACAAACTTTGACCAAACTTTACTTGTGACTAAGTTTTCCTTGAGCAAATTTTTCCCAAATTTGAAGAAATTTTTCACAAAAACTTTGATCGTATATACAGGCTTTTAGAAATTATGACAAGTTGTAAATCTATTTCCTGAATATGTTATTTTTCTAACACATGCAGAAGCTAATGTTTGTACTTATATATTACTTAATGTTATATCTGTATTGTTGTCCGTCCAAAACATTTTGGTCTCATTCCCAATTATTTCGTGGGATGTTGTCGTTGTCCACCATTTTGTGATATTATATTATTATTATATTACATTTGTGTTGTTGTGCCGTTGTTTGTTTTCATATTTCACTTATTGTACATTGTTAAAAATACCTATAGTAACTTATGTGTGCTTCTTATAGTATATTAATATTTTTTTTTGTCGGTAGTAGACCATAATTTAAAAATGTAAACTCAATTTGTACGAGGAATTCCAATTCAAATATTTTCTAAGTATTGAAGAAATTCATACGAATTCAAATATTGCCCAAACATTTTCAATCTAAGTATTGAAGAAATACATGTAAGGACATTAGAGTTGAATCCGTTTTATTTTTCTTGCCTTCAATTCGATATTTTAATCATGTTTTATTAGACTAAATGCAAATTATTAGTTAAGTCTTGTCAGTTTTATTAATTTAATTTCGCCTTACAGGGTTTACAAGAACTATTTTATGTCATGCTGTAAAAGGTCTAGCCCTGATATATATCGGATAAATTACAAAAAGCTCAACTATATATCTAATGATCTATATAAGTAATCTCCTTCCAAGCGAGGCACCACAGTTTTGTGTATTAACCAGACAGATTTATAGATTAATCATTTCAAAAGACAAAGAGTTGGTGCAGATTCCACATTTTTATTTTACTTGTTCTTTACTTGTATAAAAAGTCACATTTTTGTATTATGACAAGAAAGCTTAAATAGTAATGGTCAACAATTCCAATAATATCAGCAAAACAAAGAAAACTTAAACACTGATGGTCAACAATTCCAATAATATCTACAAAACAAACAATCACCTCTCATCTTATCTCACTGATCACCAAAAGAGACCATGACATATGATGTTGGAAATCAGGTCCTGGCTTGGGATAGGCACGAAAATGTGGCTGGGTAAAACCGGTTGATGTGGTCCCAACTTTTCTGTTAGATGATTTCATCCTTTTTTTCTGTCAATATAATAATATGTTAGAATAGCCAAAATAAATGTTAAACGAGAATAAAATTATACCTTTTTTTATTGCGTCTATAAAGTTGCTTGCAAAAAAGTGAACTGTATGGGATTAGAGAGATTATACAGTCACTCAATTTATATCAAACTCTTTGGAAAAGAAATTCTATATTCTGTGTCCCTATTCCAAAATTAAAACAAAAACACAAATACTTTAAACACCATTAAACTTTTAATAATGGATGAAAACATATTTTAGGCAAAAATATTAAATTATTGTTAAACATTTTTCTGTTTGCAAAAAAATATTTATAGCACATTTCCATTTTATTTTTTCGTTATTTATTAATACAAAAAAAAAGTTGAAATTTAATAAAAACAAAATCATAAAAAAAAGTAATAAATATCAACTAAACTAAAAAAAATAACAGATTTTAAGAATTTATGTGTATAACTCATTCCGGTGTATGTTCATTAATAAAAATGTAATATTTTGTTAGTGTAAATCTTTGTAGAAAAAATGTGATTATGAATAAAAAAATAGACAGTATACTTTTGTTTAATGTATTTTGTTAATGAAGGAATCACATCTTTTTAATTCACCTGGCCCAATGCCAAGTGAGCTTCTGCCATCACTGGGTGTCCTGTGACACTCCCACCTTCCATTCCCCATTCAAGATGACAAGTCAAATTGTTCTAGTTATGATTGTAGCTGAGATACTGCTCACTCCCCATTAATAAAAAATTAACAATCAACAATCGAAAACCATTACGGAAGGGATATAGAAAAACCTTCTTGGTAACAAGGTCTCATTCTGCATGATGGTATTTGATGAAGTCGGTGAGTTTGTTATTTAGTTTATCCTTTCATCAATCGTGTTTGTACTATTGTTATGTTGTTTAGTTATCTGGAGCATCACTATGTTATTTAGTTATCTGAAGCATCACTATGTTATTTAGTTATCTGGAGCATCACTATGTTATTTAGTTATCTGGAGCATCACTATGTTATTTAGTTATCTGGAGCATCACTATGTTATTTAGTTATCTGGAGCATCACTATGTTATTTAGTTATCTGAAGCATCACTATGTTATTTAGTTATCTGGAGCATCACTATGTTATTTAGTTATCTGGAGCATCACTATGTTATTTAGTTATCTGGAGCATCACTATGCTATTTAGTTATCTGGAGCATCACTATGTTATTTAGTTATCTGGAGCATCACTATGTTATTTAGTTATCTGGAGCATCACTGTTATATAGTTATCAGGAGCATCACTATGTTATTTAGTTATCTGGAGCATCACTATGTTATTTAGTTACCTGGAGCATCACTATGTTATTTAGTTATCTGGAGCATCGTGTTTGTACTATTGTTATGTTATTCAGTTATCTGGAGCATCACCATGTTATTTAGTTATCTGGAGCATCACTATGTTATTTAGTTATCTGGAGCATCACTATGCTATTTAGTTATCTGGAGCATCACTATGTTATTTAGTTATCTGGAGCATCACTATGTTATTTAGTTATCTGGAGCATCACTGTTATTTAGTTATCTGGAGCATCACTATGTTATTTAGTTATCTGGAGCATCACTATGTTATTTAGTTATCTGGAGCATCACTATGTTATTTAGTTATCTGAAGCATCGTGTTTGTACTATTGTTATGTTATTCAGTTATCTGGAGCATCACCATGCTATTTAGTTATCTGGAGCATCACTATGTTATTTAGTTAACTGGAACATCACTATGTTATTTAGTTATCTGGAGCATCACTGTTATTTAGTTATCTGGAGCATCACTATGTTATTTAGTTATCTGGAGCATCACTATGTTATTTAGTTATCTGGAGCATCACTATGTCATTTAGTTATATGGAGCATCACTGTTATTTAGTTATCTGGAGCATCACTATGTTATTTAGTTGTCTGAAGCATCGCTATGTTATTTAGTTATCTGGATCATCACCATGTTATTTAGTTATTTGGAGCATCACTATGTTATATAGTTATCTGGAACATCACTATGTTATTTAGTTATCTGGAGCATCACTATGTTATTTAGTTATCTGGGGCATCGCTATGTTATTTAGTTATCTGAAGCATCGCTATGTTATTTAGTTATCTGGAGCATCACTGTTATTTAGTTATCTGGAGCATCACTGTTATTTAGTTATCTGGAGCATCACTGTTATTTAGTTATCTGGAGCATCGTGTTTGTACTATTGTTATGTTATTTAGTTATCTGGAGCATCACTATGTTATTTAGTTATCTGAAGCATCACTATGTTATTTAGTTATCTGGAGCATCACTATGTTATTTAGTTATCTGGAGCATCATTATGTTATTTAGTTTGTCCGGAGCATCACTATGTTATTTAGTTATCTGGAGCATCACTATGTTATTTAGTTATCTGGAGCATCACTATGTTATTTAGTTAACTGGAGCATCACTATGCTATTTATTTATCTGGAGCATCACTATGTTATTTAATTATCTGGAGCATCACTATGTTATTTAGTTATCTGGAGCATCACTATGTTATTTAGTTACCTGGAGCATCACTATGCTATTTAGTTACCTGGAGCATCACTATGTTATTTATTTATCTGAAGCATCGTGTTTGTACTATTGTTATGTTATTCAGTTATCTGGAGCATCACCATATTATTTAGTTATCTGGAGCATCACTATGTTATTTAGTTATCTGGAGCATCACTATGTTATTTAGTTATCTGAAGCATCACTATGTTATTTAGTTATCTGAAGCATCACTATGTTATTTAGTTATCTGGAGCATCACTATGTTATTTAGTTATCTGGAGCATCATTATGTTATTTAGTTTGTCCGGAGCATCACTATGTTATTTAGTTATCTGGAGCATCACTATGTTATTTAGTTATCTGGAGCATCACTATGTTATTTAGTTAACTGGAGCATCACTATGCTATTTATTTATCTGGAGCATCACTATGTTATTTAATTATCTGGAGCATCACTATGTTATTTAGTTATCTGGAGCATCACTATGTTATTTAGTTACCTGGAGCATCACTATGCTATTTAGTTACCTGGAGCATCACTATGTTATTTATTTATCTGAAGCATCGTGTTTGTACTATTGTTATGTTATTCAGTTATCTGGAGCATCACCATATTATTTAGTTATCTGGAGCATCACTATGTTATTTAGTTATCTGGAGCATCACTATGTTATTTAGTTATCTGAAGCATCACTATGTTATTTAGTTATCTGGAGCATCACTATGTTATTTAGTTATCTGGAGCATCACTATGTTATTTAGTTATCTGGAGCATCACTATGTTATTTAGTTATCTGGAGCATCACTATGTTATTTAGTTATCTGAAGCATCACTATGTTATTTAGTTATCTGGAGCATCACTATGTTATTTAGTTATCTGGAGCATCACTATGTTATTTAGTTATCTGGAGCATCACTATGTTATTTAGTTATCTGGAGCATCACTATGTTATTTAGTTATCTGGAGCATCACTATGTTATTTAGTTATCTGGAGCATCACTATGTTATTTAGTTATCAGGAGCATCACTGTTATATAGTTATCAGGAGCATCACTATGTTATTTAGTTATCTGGAGCATCACTATGTTATTTAGTTACCTGGAGCATCACTATGTTATTTAGTTATCTGGAGCATCGTGTTTGTACTATTGTTATGTTATTCAGTTATCTGGAGCATCACCATGTTATTTAGTTATCTGGAGCATCACTATGTTATTTAGTTATCTGGAGCATCACTATGCTATTTAGTTATCTGGAGCATCACTATGTTATTTAGTTATCTGGAGCATCACTATGTTATTTAGTTATCTGGAGCATCACTATGTTATTTAGTTATCTGGAGCATCACTATGTTATTTAGTTATCTGGAGCATCACTATGTTATTTAGTTATCTGGAGCATCACTATATTATTTAGTTACCTGGAGCATCACTATGTTATTTAGTTATCTGGAGCATCGTGTTTGTACTATTGTTATGTTATTCAGTTATCTGGAGCATCACCATGCTATTTAGTTATCTGGGGCATCACTATGTTATTTAGTTAACTGGAACATCACTATGTTATTTAGTTATCTGGAGCATCACTGTTATTTAGTTATCTGGAGCATCACTATGTTATTTAGTTATCTGGAGCATCACTATGTTATTTAGTTATCTGGAGAATCACTATGTCATTTAGTTATATGGAGCATCACTGTTATTTAGTTATCTGGAGCATCACTATGTTATTTAGTTGTCTGAAGCATCGCTATGTTATTTAGTTATCTGGATCATCACCATGTTATTTAGTTATTTGGAGCATCACTATGTTATATAGTTATCTGGAACATCACTATGTTATTTAGTTATCTGGAGCATCACTATGTTATTTAGTTATCTGGGGCATCGCTATGTTATTTAGTTATCTGAAGCATCGCTATGTTATTTAGTTATCTGGAGCATCACTGTTATTTAGTTATCTGGAGCATCACTGTTATTTAGTTATCTGGAGCATCACTGTTATTTAGTTATCTGGAGCATCGTGTTTGTACTATTGTTATGTTATTTAGTTATCTGGAGCATCACTATGTTATTTAGTTATCTGAAGCATCACTATGTTATTTAGTTATCTGGAGCATCACTATGTTATTTAGTTATCTGGAGCATCATTATGCTATTTAGTTTGTCCGGAGCATCACTATGTTATTTAGTTATCTGGAGCATCACTATGTTATTTAGTTATCTGGAGCATCACTATGTTATTTAGTTAACTGGAGCATCACTATGCTATTTATTTATCTGGAGCATCACTATGTTATTTAATTATCTGGAGCATCACTATGTTATTTAGTTATCTGGAGCATCACTATGTTATTTAGTTACCTGGAGCATCACTATGCTATTTAGTTACCTGGAGCATCACTATGTTATTTATTTATCTGAAGCATCGTGTTTGTACTATTGTTATGTTATTCAGTTATCTGGAGCATCACCATATTATTTAGTTATCTGGAGCATCACTATGTTATTTAGTTATCTGGAGCATCACTATGTTATTTAGTTATCTAGAGCATCACCATGTTATTTAGTTATCTGGAGCATCACTATGTTATTTAGTTAGCTGGAGCATCACCATGTTATTCAGTTATCTAGAGCATCACCATGTTATTTAGTTATCTGGAGCATCACTATGTTATTTAGTTATCTGGAACATCACTATGTTATTTAGTTATCTGGAGCATCACTGTTATTTAGTTATCTGGAGCATCACTATGTTATTTAGTTATCTGGAGCATCACTATGTTATTTAGTTATCTGGAGCATCACTATGTCATTTAGTTATATGGAGCATCACTATGTTATTTAGTTATCTAGAGCATCACTATGTTATTTAGTTATCTGGAGCATCACTATGTTATTTAGTTATCTGGATCATCGCTATGTTATTTAGTTATCTGGAGCATCACTATGTTATTTAGTTATCTGGAGCATCACTATGTTATTTAGTTATCTGGAGCATCATTATGTTATTTAGTTTGTCTGGAGCATTACTATGTTATTTAGTTATCTGGAGCATCACTGTTATTTAGTTATCAGGAGCATCACTATGTTATTTAGTTATCTGGAGCATCACTATATTATTTAGTTACCTGGAGCATCACTATGTTATTTAGTTATCTGGAGCATCGTGTTTGTACTATTGTTATGTTATTCAGTTGTCTGGAGCATCACCATGTTATTTAGTTATCTGGAGCATCACTATGTTATTTAGTTAACTGGAACATCACTATGTTATTTAGTTATCTGGAGCATCACTGTTATTTAGTTATCTGGAGCATCACTATGTTATTTAGTTATCTGGAGCATCACTATGTTATTTAGTTATCTGGAGCATCACTATGTCATTTAGTTATATGGAGCATCACTGTTATTTAGTTATCTGGAGCATCACTATGTTATTTAGTTATCTGAAGCATCGCTATGTTATTTAGTTATCTGGAGCATCACTGTTATTTAGTTATCTGGAGCATCACTGTTATTTAGTTATCTGGAGCATCACTGTTATTTAGTTATCTGGAGCATCACTGTTATTTAGTTATCTGGAGCATCACTGTTATTTAGTTATCTGGAGCATCGTGTTTGTACTATTGTTATGTTATTAAGTTATCTGGAGCATCACTATGTTATTTAGTTATCTGTAGCATCACTATGTTATTTAGTTATCTGGAGCATCACTATGTTATTTAGTTATCTGGAGCATCATTATGTTATTTAGTTTGTCCGGAGCATCACTATGTTATTTAGTTAACTGGAGCATCACTATGCTATTTATTTATCTGGAGCATCACTATGTTATTTAATTATCTGGAGCATCACTATGTTATTTAGTTATCTGGAGCATCACTATGTTATTTAGTTACCTGGAGCATCACTATGCTATTTAGTTACCTGGGGCTTCACTATGTTATTTATTTTTCTGAAGCATCGTGTTTGTACTATTGTTATGTAATTCAGTTATCTGGAGCATCACCATGTTATTTAGTTATCTGGAGCATCACTATGTTATTTAGTTATCTGGAGCATCACTATGTTATTTAGTTATCTAGAGCATCACCATGTTATTTAGTTATCTGGAGCATCACTATGTTATTTAGTTATCTGGAGCATTACCATGTTATTCAGTTATCTAGAGCATCACCATGTTATTTAGTTATCTGGAGCATCACTATGTTATTTAGTTATCTGGAGCATCACTATGTTATTTAGTTATCTGGAGCATCACTATGTCATTTAGTTATATGGATCATCACTATGTTATTTAGTTATCTGGAGCATCACTATGTTATTTAGTTATCTGGAGCATCGGTATGTTATTTAGTTATCTGGAGCATCACTATGTTATTTAGTTATTTGGAGCATCACTATGTTATATAGTTATCTGGAGCATCACTATGTTATTTAGTTATCTGGAGCATCACTATGTTATTTAGTTATCTGGAGCATCACTATGTTATTTAGTTATCTGGAGCATGACTATGTTATTTAGTTTGTCTGGAGCATCACTATGTTATTTTGTTATCTGAAGCACCGCTATGTTATTTAGTTACCTTGAACATCGCTATGTTATTTAGTTATCTGGAGCATCACTGTTATTTAGTTATCTGGACAATCACTGTTATTTAGTTATCTGGAGCATCACTGTTATTTAGTTATCTGGAGTATCACTATGTTATTTAGTTATTTGGAGCATCACTATGTTATATAGTTATCTGGAGCATCACTATGTTATTTAGTTATCTGGGGCATCACTATGTTATTTAGTTATCTGAAGCATCGCTATGTTATTTAGTTATCTGGAGCATCACTGTTATTTAGTTATCTGGAGCATCGTGTTTGTACTATTGTTATGTTATTAAGTTATCTGGAGCATCACTGTTATTTAGTCATCTGGAGCATCATGTTTGTACTA
This sequence comes from Bathymodiolus septemdierum, assembly GCA_963383655.1. Lineage (NCBI taxonomy): Eukaryota > Metazoa > Mollusca > Bivalvia > Mytilida > Modiolidae > Bathymodiolus > Bathymodiolus septemdierum. The sequence goes on from OY726525.1 coordinate 21,814,632, forward strand.
TTGTTATGTTATTAAGTTATCTGGAGCATCACTATGTTATTTAGTTATCTGAAGCATCACTATGTTATTTAGTTGTCTGAAGCATCGCTATGTTATTTAGTTATCTGGATCATCACCATGTTATTTAGTTATTTGGAGCATCACTATGTTACTTACTTATCTGGAACATCACTATGTTATTTAGTTATCTAGAGCATCACTATGTTATTTAGTTATCTGGGGCATCACTATGTTATTTAGTTATCTGAAGCATCGCTATGTTATTGAGTTATCTGGAGCATCACTGTTATTTAGTTATCTGGAGCATCACTGTTATTTAGTTATCTGGAGCATCACTGTTATTTAGTTATCTGGAGCATCACTGTTATTTAGTTATCTGGAGCATCGTGTTTGTACTATTGTTATGTTATTAAGTTATCTGGTGCATCACTATGTCATTTAGTTATCTGAAGCATCACTATGTTATTTAGTTATCTGGAGCATCACTATGTTATTTAGTTATCTGGAGCATCATTATGTTATTTAGTTTGTCCGGAGCATCACTATGTTATTTAGTTATCTGGAGCATCACTATGTTATTTAGTTATCTGGAGCATCACTATGTTATTTAGTTAACTGGAGCATCACTATGCTATTTATTTATCTGGAGCATCACTATGTTATTTAATTATCTGGAGCATCACTATGTTATTTAGTTATCTGGAGCATCACCATGTTATTTATTTATCTGAAGCATCGTGTTTGTACTATTGTTTTTTTATTCAGTTATCTGGAGCATCACCATGTTATTTATTTATCTGAAGCATCGTGTTTGTACTATTGTTTTGTTATTCAGTTATCTAGAGCATCACTATGTTATTTATTTATCTGAAGCATCGTGTTTGTACTATTGTTTTGTTATTCAGTTATCTGGAGCATCACCATGTTATTTAGTTATCTGGAGCATCACTATGTTATTTAGTTATCTGGAGCATCACTGTTATTTAGTTATCTGGAGCATCACTATGTTATTTAGTTATCTGGAGCATCACTATGTTATTTAGTTATCTGGAGCATCACTATGTTATTTAGTTATCTGGAGCATCACTATGCTATTTAGTTACCTGGAGCATCACTATGTTATTTATTTATCTGAAGCATCGTGTTTGTACTATTGTTTTGTTATTCAGTTATCTGGAGCATCACCATGTTATTTAGTTATCTGGAGCATCACTGTGTTATTTAGTTATCTGGAGCATCACTATGTTATTTAATTATCTAGAGCATCACCATGTTATTTAGTTATCTGGAGCATCACTATGTTATTTAATTATCTGGAGCATCACCATGTTATTCAGTTATCTAGAGCATCACCATGTTATTTAGTTATCTGGAGCATCACTATGTTTTTTAGTTATCTGGAACATCACTATGTTATTTAGTTATCTGGAGCATAACTGTTATTTAGTTATCTGGAGCATCACTATGTTATTTAGTTATCTGGAGCATCACTATGTTATTTAGTTATCTGGAGCATCACTATGTTATTTAGTTATCTGGAGCATCACTATGTTATTTAGTTATCTGGAGCATCACTATGTTATTTAGTTATCAGGAGCATCACTGTTATATAGTTATCAGGAGCATCACTATGTTATTTAGTTATCTGGAGCATCACTATGTTATTTAGTTACCTGGAGCATCACTATGTTATTTAGTTATCTGGAGCATCGTGTTTGTACTATTGTTATGTTATTCAGTTATCTGGAGCATCACCATGTTATTTAGTTATCTGGAGCATCACTATGTTATTTAGTTATCTGGAGCATCACTATGCTATTTAGTTATCTGGAGCATCACTATGTTATTTAGTTATCTGGAGCATCACTATGTTATTTAGTTATCTGGAGCATCACTATGTTATTTAGTTATCTGGAGCATCACTATGTTATTTAGTTATCTGGAGCATCACTATGTTATTTAGTTATCTGGAGCATCACTATATTATTTAGTTACCTGGAGCATCACTATGTTATTTAGTTATCTGGAGCATCGTGTTTGTACTATTGTTATGTTATTCAGTTATCTGGAGCATCACCATGCTATTTAGTTATCTGGGGCATCACTATGTTATTTAGTTAACTGGAACATCACTATGTTATTTAGTTATCTGGAGCATCACTGTTATTTAGTTATCTGGAGCATCACTATGTTATTTAGTTATCTGGAGCATCACTATGTTATTTAGTTATCTGGAGAATCACTATGTCATTTAGTTATATGGAGCATCACTGTTATTTAGTTATCTGGAGCATCACTATGTTATTTAGTTGTCTGAAGCATCGCTATGTTATTTAGTTATCTGGATCATCACCATGTTATTTAGTTATTTGGAGCATCACTATGTTATATAGTTATCTGGAACATCACTATGTTATTTAGTTATCTGGAGCATCACTATGTTATTTAGTTATCTGGGGCATCGCTATGTTATTTAGTTATCTGAAGCATCGCTATGTTATTTAGTTATCTGGAGCATCACTGTTATTTAGTTATCTGGAGCATCACTGTTATTTAGTTATCTGGAGCATCACTGTTATTTAGTTATCTGGAGCATCGTGTTTGTACTATTGTTATGTTATTTAGTTATCTGGAGCATCACTATGTTATTTAGTTATCTGAAGCATCACTATGTTATTTAGTTATCTGGAGCATCACTATGTTATTTAGTTATCTGGAGCATCATTATGCTATTTAGTTTGTCCGGAGCATCACTATGTTATTTAGTTATCTGGAGCATCACTATGTTATTTAGTTATCTGGAGCATCACTATGTTATTTAGTTAACTGGAGCATCACTATGCTATTTATTTATCTGGAGCATCACTATGTTATTTAATTATCTGGAGCATCACTATGTTATTTAGTTATCTGGAGCATCACTATGTTATTTAGTTACCTGGAGCATCACTATGCTATTTAGTTACCTGGAGCATCACTATGTTATTTATTTATCTGAAGCATCGTGTTTGTACTATTGTTATGTTATTCAGTTATCTGGAGCATCACCATATTATTTAGTTATCTGGAGCATCACTATGTTATTTAGTTATCTGGAGCATCACTATGTTATTTAGTTATCTAGAGCATCACCATGTTATTTAGTTATCTGGAGCATCACTATGTTATTTAGTTAGCTGGAGCATCACCATGTTATTCAGTTATCTAGAGCATCACCATGTTATTTAGTTATCTGGAGCATCACTATGTTATTTAGTTATCTGGAACATCACTATGTTATTTAGTTATCTGGAGCATCACTGTTATTTAGTTATCTGGAGCATCACTATGTTATTTAGTTATCTGGAGCATCACTATGTTATTTAGTTATCTGGAGCATCACTATGTCATTTAGTTATATGGAGCATCACTATGTTATTTAGTTATCTAGAGCATCACTATGTTATTTAGTTATCTGGAGCATCACTATGTTATTTAGTTATCTGGATCATCGCTATGTTATTTAGTTATCTGGAGCATCACTATGTTATTTAGTTATTTGGAGCATCGCTATGTTATATAGTTATCTGGAGCATCACTATGTTATTTAGTTATCTGGAGCATCACTATGTTATTTAGTTATCTGGAGCATCATTATGTTATTTAGTTTGTCTGGAGCATCACTATGTTATTTAGTTATCTGGAGCATCACTGTTATTTAGTTATCAGGAGCATCACTATGTTATTTAGTTATCTGGAGCATCACTATATTATTTAGTTACCTGGAGCATCACTATGTTATTTAGTTATCTGGAGCATCGTGTTTGTACTATTGTTATGTTATTCAGTTGTCTGGAGCATCACCATGTTATTTAGTTATCTGGAGCATCACTATGTTATTTAGTTAACTGGAACATCACTATGTTATTTAGTTATCTGGAGCATCACTGTTATTTAGTTATCTGGAGCATCACTATGTTATTTAGTTATCTGGAGCATCACTATGTTATTTAGTTATCTGGAGCATCACTATGTCATTTAGTTATATGGAGCATCACTGTTATTTAGTTATCTGGAGCATCACTATGTTATTTAGTTATCTGAAGCATCGCTATGTTATTTAGTTATCTGGAGCATCACTGTTATTTAGTTATCTGGAGCATCACTGTTATTTAGTTATCTGGAGCATCACTGTTATTTAGTTATCTGGAGCATCACTGTTATTTAGTTATCTGGAGCATCACTGTTATTTAGTTATCTGGAGCATCGTGTTTGTACTATTGTTATGTTATTAAGTTATCTGGAGCATCACTATGTTATTTAGTTATCTGTAGCATCACTATGTTATTTAGTTATCTGGAGCATCACTATGTTATTTAGTTATCTGGAGCATCATTATGTTATTTAGTTTGTCCGGAGCATCACTATGTTATTTAGTTAACTGGAGCATCACTATGCTATTTATTTATCTGGAGCATCACTATGTTATTTAATTATCTGGAGCATCACTATGTTATTTAGTTATCTGGAGCATCACTATGTTATTTAGTTACCTGGAGCATCACTATGCTATTTAGTTACCTGGGGCATCACTATGTTATTTATTTTTCTGAAGCATCGTGTTTGTACTATTGTTATGTAATTCAGTTATCTGGAGCATCACCATGTTATTTAGTTATCTGGAGCATCACTATGTTATTTAGTTATCTGGAGCATCACTATGTTATTTAGTTATCTAGAGCATCACCATGTTATTTAGTTATCTGGAGCATCACTATGTTATTTAGTTATCTGGAGCATTACCATGTTATTCAGTTATCTAGAGCATCACCATGTTATTTAGTTATCTGGAGCATCACTATGTTATTTAGTTATCTGGAGCATCACTATGTTATTTAGTTATCTGGAGCATCACTATGTCATTTAGTTATATGGATCATCACTATGTTATTTAGTTATCTGGAGCATGACTATGTTATTTAGTTATCTGGAGCATCGGTATGTTATTTAGTTATCTGGAGCATCACTATGTTATTTAGTTATTTGGAGCATCACTATGTTATATAGTTATCTGGAGCATCACTATGTTATTTAGTTATCTGGAGCATCACTATGTTATTTAGTTATCTGGAGCATCACTATGTTATTTAGTTATCTGGAGCATGACTATGTTATTTAGTTTGTCTGGAGCATCACTATGTTATTTTGTTATCTGAAGCACCGCTATGTTATTTAGTTACCTTGAACATCGCTATGTTATTTAGTTATCTGGAGCATCACTGTTATTTAGTTATCTGGACAATCACTGTTATTTAGTTATCTGGAGCATCACTGTTATTTAGTTATCTGGAGTATCACTATGTTATTTAGTTATTTGGAGCATCACTATGCTATATAGTTATCTGGAGCATCACTATGTTATTTAGTTATCTGGGGCATCACTATGTTATTTAGTTATCTGAAGCATCGCTATGTTATTTAGTTATCTGGAGCATCACTGTTATTTAGTTATCTGGAGCATCGTGTTTGTACTATTGTTATGTTATTAAGTTATCTGGAGCATCACTGTTATTTAGTCATCTGGAGCATCATGTTTGTACTATTGTTATGTTATTAAGTTATCTGGAGCATCACTATGTTATTTAGTTATCTGAAGCATCACTATGTTATTTAGTTGTCTGAAGCATCGCTATGTTATTTAGTTATCTGGATCATCACCATGTTATTTAGTTATTTGGAGCATCACTATGTTACTTACTTATCTGGAACATCACTATGTTATTTAGTTATCTAGAGCATCACTATGTTATTTAGTTATCTGGGGCATCACTATGTTATTTAGTTATCTGAAGCATCGCTATGTTATTGAGTTATCTGGAGCATCACTGTTATTTAGTTATCTGGAGCATCACTGTTATTTAGTTATCTGGAGCATCACTGTTATTTAGTTATCTGGAGCATCACTGTTATTTAGTTATCTGGAGCATCGTGTTTGTACTATTGTTATGTTATTAAGTTATCTGGTGCATCACTATGTCATTTAGTTATCTGAAGCATCACTATGTTATTTAGTTATCTGGAGCATCACTATGTTATTTAGTTATCTGGAGCATCATTATGTTATTTAGTTTGTCCGGAGCATCACTATGTTATTTAGTTATCTGGAGCATCACTATGTTATTTAGTTATCTGGAGCATCACTATGTTATTTAGTTAACTGGAGCATCACTATGCTATTTATTTATCTGGAGCATCACTATGTTATTTAATTATCTGGAGCATCACTATGTTATTTAGTTATCTGGAGCATCACTATGTTATTTAGTTACCTGGAGCATCACTATGCTATTTAGTTACCTGCAGCATCACTATGTTATTTAGTTATCTAGAGCATCACCATGTTATTTATTTATCTGAAGCATCGTGTTTGTACTATTGTTTTTTTATTCAGTTATCTGGAGCATCACCATGTTATTTATTTATCTGAAGCATCGTGTTTGTACTATTGTTTTGTTATTCAGTTATCTAGAGCATCACTATGTTATTTATTTATCTGAAGCATCGTGTTTGTACTATTGTTTTGTTATTCAGTTATCTGGAGCATCACCATGTTATTTAGTTATCTGGAGCATCACTATGTTATTTAGTTATCTGGAGCATCACTGTTATTTAGTTATCTGGAGCATCACTATGTTATTTAGTTATCTGGAGCATCACTATGTTATTTAGTTATCTGGAGCATCACTATGTTATTTAGTTATCTGGAGCATCACTATGCTATTTAGTTACCTGGAGCATCACTATGTTATTTATTTATCTGAAGCATCGTGTTTGTACTATTGTTTTGTTATTCAGTTATCTGGAGCATCACCATGTTATTTAGTTATCTGGAGCATCACTGTGTTATTTAGTTATCTGGAGCATCACTATGTCTTTTAATTATCTAGAGCATCACCATGTTATTTAGTTATCTGGAGCATCACTATGTTATTTAATTATCTGGAGCATCACCATGTTATTCAGTTATCTAGAGCATCACCATGTTATTTAGTTATCTGGAGCATCACTATGTTTTTTAGTTATCTGGAACATCACTATGTTATTTAGTTATCTGGAGCATAACTGTTATTTAGTTATCTGGAGCATCACTATGTTATTTAGTTATCTGGAGCATCACTATGTTATTTAGTTATCTGGAGCATCACTATGTCATTTAGTTATATGGAGCATCACTATGTTATTTAGTTATCTGGAGCATCACTATGTTATTTAGTTATCTGGAGCATCACTATTTTATTTAGTTATCTGGAGCATCACTATGTTATTTAGTTTGTCTGGAGCATCATTATGTTATTTAGTTATCTGGAGCATCACTATGTTATTTAGTTATCTGGAGCATCACTATGTTATTTAGTTATCTGGAGCATCACTATGTTATTTAGTTATTTGGAGCATCACTGTTATTTATTTATCAGGAGCATCACTATGTTATTTAGTTATCTGGAGCATCACTATATTATTTAGTTACCTGGAGCATCACTATGTTATATAGTTATCTGGAGCATCGTGTTTGTACTATTGTTATGTTATTCAGTTATCTGGAGCATCACCATGTTATTTAGTTATCTGGAGCATCACTATGTTATTTAGTTAACTGGAACATCACTATGTTATTTAGTTATCTGGAGCATCACTGTTATTAAGTTATCTGGAGCATCACTATGTTATTTAGTTATCTGGAGCATCACTATGTTATTTAGTTATCTGGAGCATCACTATGTCATTTAGTTATATGGAGCATCACTGTTATTTAGTTATCTGGATCATCACTATGTTATTTAGTTATTTGGAGCATCACTATGTTATATAGTTATCTGGAACATCACTATGTTATTTAGTTATCTGAAGCATCGCTATGTTATTTAGTTATCTGGAGCATCGTGTTTGTACTATTGTTATGTTATTAAGTTATCTGGAGCATCACTATGTTATTTAGTTATCTGAAGCATCACTATGTTATTTAGTTATCTGGAGCATCACTATGTTATTTAGTTATCTGGAGCATCACTATGTTATTTAGTTATCTGAAGCATCACTATGTTATTTAGTTATCTGGAGCATCACTATGTTATTTAGTTATCTGAAGCATCACTATGTTATTTAGTTATCTGAAGCATCACTATGTTATTTAGTTATCTGGAGCATCACTATGTTATTTAGTTATCTGGAGCATCACTATGTTATTTAGTTAACTGGAGCATCACTATGCTATTTATTTATCTGGAGCATCACTATGTTATTTAGTTATCTGGAGCATCACTATGTTATTTAGTTACCTGGAGCATCACTATGCTAATTAGTTACCTGGAGCATCACTATGTTATTTATTTATCTGAAGCATCGTGTTTGTACTATTGTTATGTTATCCAGTTATCTGGAGCATCACCATGTTATTTAGTTATCTGGAGCATCACTATGTTATTTAGTTATCTGAAGCATCACTATGTTATTTAGTTATCTGAAGCATCACTATGTTATTTAGTTATCTGGAGCATCACTATGTTATTTAGTTATCTGGAGCATCACTATGTTATTTAGTTATCTGGAGCATCGGTATGTTATTTAGTTATCTGGAGCATCACTATGTTATTTAGTTATTTGGAGCATCACTATGTTATATAGTTATCTGGAGCATCACTATGTTATTTAGTTATCTGGAGCATCACTATGTTATTTAGTTATTTGGAGCATCACTCTGTTATTTAGTTTGTCTGGAGCATCACTATGTTATTTAGTTATCTGGAGCATCACTATGCTATTTAGTTATCTGGAGCATCACTATGTTATTTAGTTATCTGAAGCACCGCTATGTTATTTAGTTATCTTGAACATCGCTATGTTATTTAGTTATCTGGAGCATCACTGTTATTTAGTTTTCTGGACAATCACTGTTATTTAGTTATCTGGAGCATCACTATTATTTAGTTATCTGGAGCATCACTATTATTTAGTTATCTGGAGCATCGTGTTTGTACTATTGTTATGTTATTAAGTTATCTGGAGCATCACTGTTATTTAGTTATCTGGAGCATCATGTTTGTACTATTGTTATGTTATTAAGTTATCTGAAGCATCGCTATGTTATTTAGTTATCTGGAGCATCACTGTTATTTAGTTATCTGGAGCATCGTGTTTGTACTATTGTTATGTTATTAAGTTATCTGGAGCATCACTGTTATTTAGTTATCTGGAGCATCATGTTTGTACTATTGTTATGTTATTAAGTTATCTGGAGCATCACTATGTTATTTAGTTATCTGAAGCATCATTATGTTATTTAGTTATCTAGAGCATCACTATGTTATTTAGTTTGTCCGGAGCATCACTATGTTATTTAGTTACCTGGAGCATCACTATGTTATTTAGTTATCTGGAGCATCGTGTTTGTACTATTGTTATGTTATTCAGTTATCTGGAGCATCACCATGCTATTTAGTTATCTGGAGCATCACTATGTTATTTAGTTAACTGGAACATCACTATGTTATTTAGTTATCTGGAGCATCACTGTTATTAAGTTATCTGGAGCATCACTATGTTATTTAGTTATCTGAAGCATCACTATGTTATTTAGTTATCTGGAGCATCACTATGTTATTTAGTTTGTCTGGAGCATCATTATGTTATTTAGTTATCTGGAGCATCACTATGTTATTTAGTTATCTGGAGCATCACTATGTTATTTAGTTATCTCGAGCATCACTATGTTATTTAGTTATTTGGAGCATCACTGTTATTTAGTTATCAGGAGCATCACTATGTTATTTAGTTATCTGGAGCATCACTATATTATTTAGTTATCTGGAGCATCACTATGTTATTTAGTTATCTGGAGCATCACTATGTTATTTAGTTAACTGGAGCATCACTATGCTATTTATTTATCTGGAGCATCACTATGTTATTTAATTATCTGGAGCATCACTATGTTATTTAGTTATCTGGAGCATCACTATGTTATTTAGTTACCTGGAGCATCACTATGCTATTTAGTTACCTGGAGCATCACTATATTATTTATTTATCTGAAGCATCGTGTTTGTACTATTGTTTTGTTATTCAGTTATCTGGAACATCACCATGTTATTTAGTTATCTGGAGCATCACTGTGTTATTTAGTTATCTGGAGCATCACTATGTTATTTAGTTATCTAGAGCATGACCATGTTATTTAGTTATCTGGAGCATCACTATGTTATTTAATTATCTGGAGCATCACCATGTTATTCAGTTATCTAGAGCATCACCATGTTATTTAGTTATCTGGAGCATCACTATGTTTTTTAGTTATCTGGAACATCACTATGTTATTTAGTTATCTGGAGCATCACTGTTATTTAGTTATCTGGAGCATCACTATGTTATTTAGTTATCTGGAGCATCACTATGTTATTTAGTTATCTGGAGCATCACTATGTCATTTAGTTATATGGAGCATCACTATGTTATTTAGTTATCTGGAGCAACACTATGTTATTTAGTTATCTGGAGCATCACTATTTTATTTAGTTATCTGGAGCATCACTATGTTATTTAGTTTGTCTGGAGCATCATTATGTTATTTAGTTATCTGGAGCATCACTATGTTATTTAGTTATCTGGAGCATCACTATGTTATTTAGTTATCTCGAGCATCACTATGTTATTTAGTTATTTGGAGCATCACTGTTATTTAGTTATCAGGAGCATCACTATGTTATTTAGTTATCTGGAGCATCACTATATTATTTAGTTACCTGGAGCATCACTATGTTATTTAGTTATCTGGAGCATCGTGTTTGTACTATTGTTATGTTATTCAGTTATCTGGAGCATCACCATGTTATTTAGTTATCTGGAGCATCACTATGTTATTTAGTTAACTGGAACATCACTATGTTATTTAGTTATCTGGAGCATCACTGTTATTAAGTTATCTGGAGCATCACTATGTTATTTAGTTATCTGGAGCATCACTATGTTATTTAGTTATCTGGAGCATCACTATGTCATTTAGTTATATGGAGCATCACTGTTATTTAGTTATCTGGATCATCACTATGTTATTTAGTTATTTGGAGCATCACTATGTTATATAGTTATCTGGAACATCACTATGTTATTTAGTTATCTGAAGCATCGCTATGTTATTTAGTTATCTGGAGCATCGTGTTTGTACTATTGTTATGTTATTAAGTTATCTGGAGCATCACTATGTTATTTAGTTATCTGAAGCATCACTATGTTATTTAGTTATCTGGAGCATCACTATGTTATTTAGTTATCTGGAGCATCACTATGTTATTTAGTTATCTGGAGCATCACTATGTTATTTAGTTATCTGGAGCATCACTATGTTATTTAGTTATCTGAAGCATCACTATGTTATTTAGTTATCTGAAGCATCACTATGTTATTTAGTTATCTGGAGCATCACTATGCTATTTAGTTATCTGGAGCATCACTATGTTATTTAGTTAACTGGAGCATCACTATGCTATTTATTTATCTGGAGCATCACTATGTTATTTAGTTATCTGGAGCATCACTATGTTATTTAGTTACCTGGAGCATCACTATGCTAATTAGTTACCTGGAGCATCACTATGTTATTTATTTATCTGAAGCATCGTGTTTGTACTATTGTTATGTTATCCAGTTATCTGGAGCATCACCATGTTATTTAGTTATCTGGAGCATCACTATGTTATTTAGTTATCTGGAGCATCACTATGTTATTTAGTTATCTGGAGCATCACTATGTCATTTAGTTATATGGAGCATCACTATGTTATTTAGTTATCTGGAGCATCACTATGTTATTTAGTTATCTGGAGCATCACTATGTTATTTAGTTATCTGGAGCATCGGTATGTTATTTAGTTATCTGGAGCATCACTATGTTATTTAGTTATTTGGAGCATCACTATGTTATATAGTTATCTGGAGCATCACTATGTTATTTAGTTATCTGGAGCATCACTATGTTATTTAGTTATTTGGAGCATCACTATGTTATTTAGTTTGTCTGGAGCATCACTATGTTATTTAGTTATCTGGAGCATCACTATGTTATTTAGTTATCTGGAGCATCACTATGTTATTTAGTTATCTGAAGCACCGCTATGTTATTTAGTTATCTTGAACATCGCTATGTTATTTAGTTATCTGGAGCATCACTGTTATTTAGTTATCTGGACAATCACTGTTATTTAGTTATCTGGAGCATCACTATTATTTAGTTATCTGGAGCATCGTGTTTGTACTATTGTTATGTTATTAAGTTATCTGGAGCATCACTGTTATTTAGTTATCTGGAGCATCATGTTTGTACTATTGTTATGTTATTAAGTTATTTGAAGCATCGCTATGTTATTTAGTTATCTGGAGCATCACTGTTATTTAGTTATCTGGAGCATCGTGTTTGTACTATTGTTATGTTATTAAGTTATCTGGAGCATCACTGTTATTTAGTTATCTGGAGCATCATGTTTGTACTATTGTTATGTTATTAAGTTATCTGGAGCATCACTATGTTATTTAGTTATCTGAAGCATCATTATGTTATTTAGTTATCTAGAGCATCACTATGTTATTTAGTTTGTCCGGAGCATCACTATGTTATTTAGTTACCTGGAGCATCACTATGTTATTTAGTTATCTGGAGCATCGTGTTTGTACTATTGTTATGTTATTCAGTTATCTGGAGCATCACCATGCTATTTAGTTATCTGGAGCATCACTATGTTATTTAGTTAACTGGAACATCACTATGTTATTTAGTTATCTGGAGCATCACTGTTATTAAGTTATCTGGAGCATCACTATGTTTTTTAGTTATCTGGAGCATCACTATGTTATTTAGTTATCTGGAGCATCACTATGTCATTTAGTTATATGGAGCATCACTGTTATTTAGTTATCTGGATCATCACTATGTTATTTAGTTATTTGGAGCATCACTATGTTATATAGTTATCTGGAACATCACTATGTTATTTAGTTATCTGAAGCATCGCTATGTTATTTAGTTATCTGGAGCATCACTGTTATTTAGTTATCTGGAGCATCACTGTTATTTAGTTATCTGGAGCATCACTGTTATTTAGTTATCTGGAGCATCACTGTTATTTAGTTATCTGGAGCATCACTATGTTATATAGTTATCTGGAACATCACTATGTTATTTAGTTATCTGAAGCATCGCTATGTTATTCAGTTATCTGGAGCATCACAATGTTATTTAGTTATCTGAAGCATCACTATGTTATTTAGTTATCTGGAGCATCACTATGTTATTTAGTTATCTGGAGCATCACTATGTTATTTAGTTATCTGAAGCATCACTATGTTATTTAGTTATCTGGAGCATCACTATGTTATTTAGTTATCTGAAGCATGACTATGTTATTTAGTTATCTGAAGCATCACTATGTTATTTAGTTATCTGGAGCATCACTATGTTATTTAGTTATCTGGAGCATCACCATGTTATTTAGTTAACTGGAGCATCACTATGCTATTTATTTATCTGGAGCATCACTATGTTATTTAGTTATCTGGAGCATCACTATGTTATTTATTTACCTGGAGCATCACTATGCTAATTAGTTACCTGGAGCATCACTATGTTATTTATTTATCTGAAGCATCGTGTTTGTACTATTGTTATGTTATCCAGTTATCTGGAGCATCACCATGTTATTTAGTTATCTGGAGCATCACTATGTTATTTAGTTATCTGGAGCATCACTATGTCATTTAGTTATCTGGAGCATCACTATGTTATTTAGTTATCTGGAGCATCACTATGTTATTTAGTTATCTGAAGCACCGCTATGTTATTTAGTTATCTTGAACATCGCTATGTTATTTAGTTATCTGGAGCATCACTGTTATTTAGTTATCTGGACAATCACTGTTATTTAGTTATCTGGAGCATCACTATTATTTAGTTATCTGGAGCATCGTGTTTGTACTATTGTTATGTTATTAAGTTATCTGGAGCATCACTGTTATTTAGTTATCTGGAGCATCATGTTTGTACTATTGTTATGTTATTAAGTTATTTGAAGCATCGCTATGTTATTTAGTTATCTGGAGCATCACTGTTATTTAGTTATCTGGAGCATCGTGTTTGTACTATTGTTATGTTATTAAGTTATCTGGAGCATCACTGTTATTTAGTTATCTGGAGCATCATGTTTGTACTATTGTTATGTTATTAAGTTATCTGGAGCATCACTATGTTATTTAGTTATCTGAAGCATCATTATGTTATTTAGTTATCTAGAGCATCACTATGTTATTTAGTTTGTCCGGAGCATCACTATGTTATTTAGTTACCTGGAGCATCACTATGTTATTTAGTTATCTGGAGCATCGTGTTTGTACTATTGTTATGTTATTCAGTTATCTGGAGCATCACCATGCTATTTAGTTATCTGGAGCATCACTATGTTATTTAGTTAACTGGAACATCACTATGTTATTTAGTTATCTGGAGCATCACTGTTATTAAGTTATCTGGAGCATCACTATGTTTTTTAGTTATCTGGAGCATCACTATGTTATTTAGTTATCTGGAGCATCACTATGTCATTTAGTTATATGGAGCATCACTGTTATTTAGTTATCTTGATCATCACTATGTTATTTAGTTATTTGGAGCATCACTATGTTATATAGTTATCTGGAACATCACTATGTTATTTAGTTATCTGAAGCATCGCTATGTTATTTAGTTATCTGGAGCATCACTGTTATTTAGTTATCTGGAGCATCACTGTTATTTAGTTATCTGGAGCATCACTGTTATTTAGTTATCTGGAGCATCACTGTTATTTAGTTATCTGGAGCTTCGTGTTTGTACTATTGTTATGTTATTAAGTTATCTGGAGCATCACAATGTTATTTAGTTATCTGAAGCATCACTATGTTATTTAGTTATCTGGAGCATCACTATGTTATTTAGTTATCTGGAGCATCACTATGTTATTTAGTTATCTGAAGCATCACTATGTTATTTAGTTATCTGGAGCATCACTATGTTATTTAGTTATCTGAAGCATGACTATGTTATTTAGTTATCTGAAGCATCACTATGTTATTTAGTTATCTGGAGCATCACTATGTTATTTAGTTATCTGGAGCATCACCATGTTATTTAGTTAACTGGAGCATCACTATGCTATTTATTTATCTGGAGCATCACTATGTTATTTAGTTATCTGGAGCATCACTATGTTATTTATTTACCTGGAGCATCACTATGCTAATTAGTTACCTGGAGCATCACTATGTTATTTATTTATCTGAAGCATCGTGTTTGTACTATTGTTATGTTATCCAGTTATCTGGAGCATCACCATGTTATTTAGTTATCTGGAGCATCACTATGTTATTTAGTTATCTGGAGCATCACTATGTCATTTAGTTATATGGAGCATCACTATGTTATTTAGTTATCTGGAGCATCACTATGTTATTTAGTTATCTGGAGCATCACTATGTTATTTAGTTATCTGGAGCATCGGTATGTTATTTAGTTATCTGGAGCATCACTATGTTATTTAGTTATTTGGAGCATCACTATGTTATATAGTTATCTGGAGCATCACTATGTTATTTAGTTATCTGGAGCATCACTATGTTATTTAGTTATTTGGAGCATCACTATGTTATTTAGTTTGTCTGGAGCATCACTATGTTATTTAGTTATCTGGAGCATCACTATGCTATTTAGTTATCTGGAGCATGACTATGTTATTTAGTTATCAGAAGCACCGCTATGTTATTTAGTTATCTTGAACATCGCTATGTTATTTAGTTATCTGGAGCATCACTGTTATTTAGTTATCAGGACAATCACTGTTATTTAGTTATCTGGAGCATCACTATTATTTAGTTATCTGGAGTATCACTATGTTATTTAGTTATTTGGAGCATCACTATGTTATATAGTTATCTGGAGCATCACTATGTTATTTAGTTATCTGAAGCATCGCTATGTTATTTAGTTATCTGGAGCATCACTGTTATTTAGTTATCTGGAGCATCGTGTTTGTACTATTGTTATGTTATTAAGTTATCTGGAGCATCACCGTTATTTAGTTATCTGGAGCATCATGTTTGTACTATTGTTATGTTATTAAGTTATCTGGAGCATCACTATGTTATTTAGTTATCTGAAGCATCACTATGTTATTTAGTTATCTAGAGCATCACTATGTTATTTAGTTTGTCCGGAGCATCACTATGTTATTTAGTTATCTGGAGCATCATTATGTTATTTAGTTATCTGGAGCATCACTATGTTATTTTGTTATCTGGAGCATCACTATGTTATTTAGTTATATGGAGCATCACTATGTTATTTAGTTATCTGGAGCATCACTATGTTATTTAGTTACCTGGAGCATCACTATGCTATTTAGTTACCTGGAGCATCACTATGTTATTTATTTATCTGAAGCATCGTGTTTGTACTATTGTTATGTTATTCAGTTATCTGGAGCATCACCATATTATTTAGTTATCTGGAGCATCACTATGTTATTTAGTTATCTGGAGCATCACTATGTTATTTAGTTATCTGAAGCATCACTATGTTATTTAGTTATCTGAAGCATCACTATGTTATTTAGTTATCTGGAGCATCACTATGTTATTTAGTTATCTGGAGCATCATTATGTTATTTAGTTTGTCCGGAGCATCACTATGTTATTTAGTTATCTGGAGCATCACTATGTTATTTAGTTATCTGGAGCATCACTATGTTATTTAGTTAACTGGAGCATCACAATGCTATTTATTTATCTGGAGCATCACTATGTTATTTAATTATCTGGAGCATCACTATGTTATTTAGTTATCTGGAGCATCACTATGTTATTTAGTTACCTGGAGCATCACTATGCTATTTAGTTACCTGGAGCATCACTATGTTATTTATTTATCTGAAGCATCGTGTTTGTACTATTGTTATGTTATTCAGTTATCTGGAGCATCACCATATTATTTAGTTATCTGGAGCATCACTATGTTATTTAGTTATCTGGAGCATCACTATGTTATTTAGTTATCTGAAGCATCACTATGTTATTTAGTTATCTGGAGCATCACTATGTTATTTAGTTATCTGAAGCATCACTATGTTATTTAGTTATCTGGAGCATCACTATGTTATTTAGTTATCTGGAGCATCACTATGTTATTTAGTTATCTGGAGCATCACTATGTTATTTAGTTATCTGGAGCATCACTATGTTATTTAGTTATCTGGAGCATCACTATGTTATTTAGTTATCTGGAGCATCACTATGTTATTTAGTTATCTGGAGCATCACTGTTATATAGTTATCAGGAGCATCACTATGTTATTTAGTTATCTGGAGCATCACTATGTTATTTAGTTACCTGGAGCATCACTATGTTATTTAGTTATCTGGAGCATCGTGTTTGTACTATTGTTATGTTATTCAGTTATCTGGAGCATCACCATGTTATTTAGTTATCTGGAGCATCACTATGTTATTTAGTTATCTGGAGCATCACTATGCTATTTAGTTATCTGGAGCATCACTATGTTATTTAGTTATCTGGAGCATCACTATGTTATTTAGTTATCTGGAGCATCACTATGTTATTTAGTTATCTGGAGCATCACTATGTTATTTAGTTATCTGGAGCATCACTATGTTATTTAGTTATCTGGAGCATCACTATATTATTTAGTTACCTGGAGCATCACTATGTTATTTAGTTATCTGGAGCATCGTGTTTGTACTATTGTTATGTTATTCAGTTATCTGGAGCATCACCATGCTATTTAGTTATCTGGGGCATCACTATGTTATTTAGTTAACTGGAACATCACTATGTTATTTAGTTATCTGGAGCATCACTGTTATTTAGTTATCTGGAGCATCACTATGTTATTTAGTTATCTGGAGCATCACTATGTTATTTAGTTATCTGGAGCATCACTATGTCATTTAGTTATATGGAGCATCACTGTTATTTAGTTATCTGGAGCATCATTATGTTATTTAGTTGTCTGAAGCATCGCTATGTTATTTAGTTATCTGGATCATCACCATGTTATTTAGTTATTTGGAGCATCACTATGTTATATAGTTATCTGGAACATCACTATGTTATTTAGTTATCTGGAGCATCACTATGTTATTTAGTTATCTGGGGCATCGCTATGTTATTTAGTTATCTGAAGCATCACTATGTTATTTAGTTATCTGGAGCATCACTATGTTATTTAGTTAACTGGAGCATCACAATGCTATTTATTTATCTGGAGCATCACTATGTTATTTAATTATCTGGAGCATCACTATGTTATTTAGTTATCTGGAGCATCACTATGTTATTTAGTTACCTGGAGCATCACTATGCTATTTAGTTACCTGGAGCATCACTATGTTATTTATTTATCTGAAGCATCGTGTTTGTACTATTGTTATGTTATTCAGTTATCTGGAGCATCACCATATTATTTAGTTATCTGGAGCATCACTATGTTATTTAGTTATCTGGAGCATCACTATGTTATTTAGTTATCTGAAGCATCACTATGTTATTTAGTTATCTGGAGCATCACTATGTTATTTAGTTATCTGAAGCATCACTATGTTATTTAGTTATCTGGAGCATCACTATGTTATTTAGTTATCTGGAGCATCACTATGTTATTTAGTTATCTGGAGCATCACTATGTTATTTAGTTATCTGGAGCATCACTATGTTATTTAGTTATCTGGAGCATCACTATGTTATTTAGTTATCTGGAGCATCACTATGTTATTTAGTTATCTGGAGCATCACTGTTATATAGTTATCAGGAGCATCACTATGTTATTTAGTTATCTGGAGCATCACTATGTTATTTAGTTACCTGGAGCATCACTATGTTATTTAGTTATCTGGAGCATCGTGTTTGTACTATTGTTATGTTATTCAGTTATCTGGAGCATCACCATGTTATTTAGTTATCTGGAGCATCACTATGTTATTTAGTTATCTGGAGCATCACTATGCTATTTAGTTATCTGGAGCATCACTATGTTATTTAGTTATCTGGAGCATCACTATGTTATTTAGTTATCTGGAGCATCACTATGTTATTTAGTTATCTGGAGCATCACTATGTTATTTAGTTATCTGGAGCATCACTATGTTATTTAGTTATCTGGAGCATCACTATATTATTTAGTTACCTGGAGCATCACTATGTTATTTAGTTATCTGGAGCATCGTGTTTGTACTATTGTTATGTTATTCAGTTATCTGGAGCATCACCATGCTATTTAGTTATCTGGGGCATCACTATGTTATTTAGTTAACTGGAACATCACTATGTTATTTAGTTATCTGGAGCATCACTGTTATTTAGTTATCTGGAGCATCACTATGTTATTTAGTTATCTGGAGCATCACTATGTTATTTAGTTATCTGGAGCATCACTATGTCATTTAGTTATATGGAGCATCACTGTTATTTAGTTATCTGGAGCATCATTATGTTATTTAGTTGTCTGAAGCATCGCTATGTTATTTAGTTATCTGGATCATCACCATGTTATTTAGTTATTTGGAGAATCACTATGTTATATAGTTATCTGGAACATCACTATGTTATTTAGTTATCTGGAGCATCACTATGTTATTTAGTTATCTGGGGCATCGCTATGTTATTTAGTTATCTGAAGCATCGCTATGTTATTTAGTTATCTGGAGCATCACTGTTATTTAGTTATCTGGAGCATCACTGTTATTTAGTTATCTGGAGCATCACTGTTATTTAGTTATCTGGAGCATCGTGTTTGTACTATTGTTATGTTATTTAGTTATCTGGAGCATCACTATGTTATTTAGTTATCTGAAGCATCACTATGTTATTTAGTTATCTGGAGCATCACTATGTTATTTAGTTATCTGGAGCATCATTATGCTATTTAGTTTGTCCGGAGCATCACTATGTTATTTAGTTATCTGGAGCATCACTATGTTATTTAGTTATCTGGAGCATCACTATGTTATTTAGTTAACTGGAGCATCACTATGCTATTTATTTATCTGGAGCATCACTATGTTATTTAATTATCTGGAGCATCACTATGTTATTTAGTTATCTGGAGCATCACTATGTTATTTAGTTACCTGGAGCATCACTATGCTATTTAGTTACCTGGAGCATCACTATGTTATTTATTTATCTGAAGCATCGTGTTTGTACTATTGTTATGTTATTCAGTTATCTGGAGCATCACCATATTATTTAGTTATCTGGAGCATCACTATGTTATTTAGTTATCTGGAGCATCACTATGTTATTTAGTTATCTAGAGCATCACCATGTTATTTAGTTATCTGGAGCATCACTATGTTATTTAGTTAGCTGGAGCATCACCATGTTATTCAGTTATCTAGAGCATCACCATGTTATTTAGTTATCTGGAGCATCACTATGTTATTTAGTTATCTGGAACATCACTATGTTATTTAGTTATCTGGAGCATCACTGTTATTTAGTTATCTGGAGCATCACTATGTTATTTAGTTATCTGGAGCATCACTATGTTATTTAGTTATCTGGAGCATCACTATGTTATTTAGTTATCTGGAGCATCACTATGTCATTTAGTTATATGGAGCATCACTATGTTATTTAGTTATCTAGAGCATCACTATGTTATTTAGTTATCTGGAGCATCACTATGTTATTTAGTTATCTGGATCATCGCTATGTTATTTAGTTATCTGGAGCATCACTATGTTATTTAGTTATTTGGAGCATCGCTATGTTATATAGTTATCTGGAGCATCACTATGTTATTTAGTTATCTGGAGCATCACTATGTTATTTAGTTATCTGGAGCATCATTATGTTATTTAGTTTGTCTGGAGCATCACTATGTTATTTAGTTATCTGGAGCATCACTATGTTATTTAGTTATCTGGAGCATCACTATGTTATTTAGTTATCTGGAGCATCACTATGTTATTTAGTTATCTGGAGCATCACTGTTATTTAGTTATCAGGAGCATCACTATGTTATTTAGTTATCTGGAGCATCACTATATTATTTAGTTACCTGGAGCATCACTATGTTATTTAGTTATCTGGAGCATCGTGTTTGTACTATTGTTATGTTATTCAGTTGTCTGGAGCATCACCATGTTATTTAGTTATCTGGAGCATCACTATGTTATTTAGTTAACTGGAACATCACTATGTTATTTAGTTATCTGGAGCATCACTGTTATTTAGTTATCTGGAGCATCACTATGTTATTTAGTTATCTGGAGCATCACTATGTTATTTAGTTATCTGGAGCATCACTATGTCATTTAGTTATATGTAGCATCACTGTTATTTAGTTATCTGGAGCATCACTATGTTATTTAGTTATCTGAAGCATCGCTATGTTATTTAGTTATCTGGAGCATCACTGTTATTTAGTTATCTGGAGCATCACTGTTATTTAGTTATCTGGAGCATCACTGTTATTTAGTTATCTGGAGCATCACTGTTATTTAGTTATCTGGAGCATCACTGTTATTTAGTTATCTGGAGCATCACTGTTATTTAGTTATCTGGAGCATCGTGTTTGTACTATTGTTATGTTATTAAGTTATCTGGAGCATCACTATGTTATTTAGTTATCTGAAGCATCACTATGTTATTTAGTTATCTGGAGCATCACTATGTTATTTAGTTATCTGGAGCATCATTATGTTATTTAGTTTGTCCGGAGCATCACTATGTTATTTAGTTAACTGGAGCATCACTATGCTATTTATTTATCTGGAGCATCACTATGTTATTTAATTATCTGGAGCATCACTATGTTATTTAGTTATCTGGAGCATCACTATGTTATTTAGTTACCTGGAGCATCACTATGCTATTTAGTTACCTGGGGCATCACTATGTTATTTATTTTTCTGAAGCATCGTGTTTGTACTATTGTTATGTAATTCAGTTATCTGGAGCATCACCATGTTATTTAGTTATCTGGAGCATCACTATGTTATTTAGTTATCTGGAGCATCACTATGTTATTTAGTTATCTAGAGCATCACCATGTTATTTAGTTATCTGGAGCATCACTATGTTATTTAGTTATCTGGAGCATTACCATGTTATTCAGTTATCTAGAGCATCACCATGTTATTTAGTTATCTGGAGCATCACTATGTTATTTAGTTATCTGGAGCATCACTATGTTATTTAGTTATCTGGAGCATCACTGTTATTTAGTTATCTGGAGCATCACTATGTTATTTAGTT
Organism: Bathymodiolus septemdierum; assembly: GCA_963383655.1. NCBI lineage: Eukaryota > Metazoa > Mollusca > Bivalvia > Mytilida > Modiolidae > Bathymodiolus > Bathymodiolus septemdierum. Next base: position 21,836,960 of record OY726525.1, read on the forward strand.
ATCTGGAGCATCACTATGTTATTTAGTTATCTGGAGCATCACTATGTCATTTAGTTATATGGATCATCACTATGTTATTTAGTTATCTGGAGCATCACTATGTTATTTAGTTATCTGGAGCATCGGTATGTTATTTAGTTATCTGGAGCATCACTATGTTATTTAGTTATTTGGAGCATCACTATGTTATATAGTTATCTGGAGCATCACTATGTTATTTAGTTATCTGGAGCATCACTATGTTATTTAGTTATCTGGAGCATCACTATGTTATTTAGTTATCTGGAGCATGACTATGTTATTTAGTTTGTCTGGAGCATCACTATGTTATTTTGTTATCTGGAGCATCACTATGTTATTTAGTTATCTGGAGCATCACTATGTTATTTAGTTATCTGAAGCACCGCTATGTTATTTAGTTACCTTGAACATCGCTATGTTATTTAGTTATCTGGAGCATCACTGTTATTTAGTTATCTGGACAATCACTGTTATTTAGTTATCTGGAGCATCACTGTTATTTAGTTATCTGGAGTATCACTATGTTATTTAGTTATTTGGAGCATCACTATGTTATATAGTTATCTGGAGCATCACTATGTTATTTAGTTATCTGGGGCATCACTATGTTATTTAGTTATCTGAAGCATCGCTATGTTATTTAGTTATCTGGAGCATCACTGTTATTTAGTTATCTGGAGCATCGTGTTTGTACTATTGTTATGTTATTAAGTTATCTGGAGCATCACTGTTATTTAGTCATCTGGAGCATCATGTTTGTACTATTGTTATGTTATTAAGTTATCTGGAGCATCACTATGTTATTTAGTTATCTGAAGCATCACTATGTTATTTAGTTGTCTGAAGCATCGCTATGTTATTTAGTTATCTGGATCATCACCATGTTATTTAGTTATTTGGAGCATCACTATGTTACTTACTTATCTGGAACATCACTATGTTATTTAGTTATCTAGAGCATCACTATGTTATTTAGTTATCTGGGGCATCACTATGTTATTTAGTTATCTGAAGCATCGCTATGTTATTGAGTTATCTGGAGCATCACTGTTATTTAGTTATCTGGAGCATCACTGTTATTTAGTTATCTGGAGCATCACTGTTATTTAGTTATCTGGAGCATCACTGTTATTTAGTTATCTGGAGCATCGTGTTTGTACTATTGTTATGTTATTAAGTTATCTGGTGCATCACTATGTCATTTAATTATCTGAAGCATCACTATGTTATTTAGTTATCTGGAGCATCACTATGTTATTTAGTTATCTGGAGCATCATTATGTTATTTAGTTTGTCCGGAGCATCACTATGTTATTTAGTTATCTGGAGCATCACTATGTTATTTAGTTATCTGGAGCATCACTATGTTATTTAGTTAACTGGAGCATCACTATGCTATTTATTTATCTGGAGCATCACTATGTTATTTAATTATCTGGAGCATCACTATGTTATTTAGTTATCTGGAGCATCACTATGTTATTTAGTTACCTGGAGCATCACTATGCTATTTAGTTACCTGGAGCATCACTATGTTATTTAGTTATCTAGAGCATCACCATGTTATTTATTTATCTGAAGCATCGTGTTTGTACTATTGTTTTTTTATTCAGTTATCTGGAGCATCACCATGTTATTTATTTATCTGAAGCATCGTGTTTGTACTATTGTTTTGTTATTCAGTTATCTAGAGCATCACTATGTTATTTATTTATCTGAAGCATCGTGTTTGTACTATTGTTTTGTTATTCAGTTATCTGGAGCATCACCATGTTATTTAGTTATCTGGAGCATCACTATGTTATTTAGTTATCTGGAGCATCACTGTTATTTAGTTATCTGGAGCATCACTATGTTATTTAGTTATCTGGAGCATCACTATGTTATTTAGTTATCTGGAGCATCACTATGTTATTTAGTTATCTGGAGCATCACTATGCTATTTAGTTACCTGGAGCATCACTATGTTATTTATTTATCTGAAGCATCGTGTTTGTACTATTGTTTTGTTATTCAGTTATCTGGAGCATCACCATGTTATTTAGTTATCTGGAGCATCACTGTGTTATTTAGTTATCTGGAGCATCACTATGTTATTTAATTATCTAGAGCATCACCATGTTATTTAGTTATCTGGAGCATCACTATGTTATTTAATTATCTGGAGCATCACCATGTTATTCAGTTATCTAGAGCATCACCATGTTATTTAGTTATCTGGAGCATCACTATGTTTTTTATTTATCTGGAACATCACTATGTTATTTAGTTATCTGGAGCATAACTGTTATTTAGTTATCTGGAGCATCACTATGTTATTTAGTTATCTGGAGCATCACTATGTTATTTAGTTATCTGGAGCATCACTATGTCATTTAGTTATATGGAGCATCACTATGTTATTTAGTTATCTGGAGCATCACTATGTTATTTAGTTATCTGGAGCATCACTATTTTATTTAGTTATCTGGAGCATCACTATGTTATTTAGTTTGTCTGGAGCATCATTATGTTATTTAGTTATCTGGAGCATCACTATGTTATTTAGTTATCTGGAGCATCACTATGTTATTTAGTTATCTGGAGCATCACTATGTTATTTAGTTATTTGGAGCATCACTGTTATTTATTTATCAGGAGCATCACTATGTTATTTAGTTATCTGGAGCATCACTATATTATTTAGTTACCTGGAGCATCACTATGTTATATAGTTATCTGGAGCATCGTGTTTGTACTATTGTTATGTTATTCAGTTATCTGGAGCATCACCATGTTATTTAGTTATCTGGAGCATCACTATGTTATTTAGTTAACTGGAACATCACTATGTTATTTAGTTATCTGGAGCATCACTGTTATTAAGTTATCTGGAGCATCACTATGTTATTTAGTTATCTGGAGCATCACTATGTTATTTAGTTATCTGGAGCATCACTATGTCATTTAGTTATATGGAGCATCACTGTTATTTAGTTATCTGGATCATCACTATGTTATTTAGTTATTTGGAGCATCACTATGTTATATAGTTATCTGGAACATCACTATGTTATTTAGTTATCTGAAGCATCGCTATGTTATTTAGTTATCTGGAGCAGCGTGTTTGTACTATTGTTATGTTATTAAGTTATCTGGAGCATCACTATGTTATTTAGTTATCTGAAGTATCACTATGTTATTTAGTTATCTGGAGCATCACTATGTTATTTAGTTATCTGGAGCATCACTATGTTATTTAGTTATCTGAAGCATCACTATGTTATTTAGTTATCTGGAGCATCACTATGTTATTTAGTTATCTGAAGCATCACTATGTTATTTAGTTATCTGAAGCATCACTATGTTATTTAGTTATCTGGAGCATCACTATGTTATTTAGTTATCTGGAGCATCACTATGTTATTTAGTTAACTGGAGCATCACTATGCTATTTATTTATCTGGAGCATCACTATGTTATTTAGTTATCTGGAGCATCACTATGTTATTTAGTTACCTGGAGCATCACTATGCTAATTAGTTACCTGGAGCATCACTATGTTATTTATTTATCTGAAGCATCGTGTTTGTACTATTGTTATGTTATCCAGTTATCTGGAGCATCACCATGTTATTTAGTTATCTGGAGCATCACTATGTTATTTAGTTATCTGGAGCATCACTATGTTATTTAGTTATCTGGAGCATCACTATGTCATTTAGTTATATGGAGCATCACTATGTTATTTAGTTATCTGGAGCATCACTATGTTATTTAGTTATCTGGAGCATCACTATGTTATTTAGTTATCTGGAGCATCGGTATGTTATTTAGTTATCTGGAGCATCACTATGTTATTTAGTTATTTGGAGCATCACTATGTTATATAGTTATCTGGAGCATCACTATGTTATTTAGTTATCTGGAGCATCACTATGTTATTTAGTTATTTGGAGCATCACTCTGTTATTTAGTTTGTCTGGAGCATCACTATGTTATTTAGTTATCTGGAGCATCACTATGCTATTTAGTTATCTGGAGCATCACTATGTTATTTAGTTATCTGAAGCACCGCTATGTTATTTAGTTATCTTGAACATCGCTATGTTATTTAGTTATCTGGAGCCTCACTGTTATTTAGTTATCTGGAACATCACTATGTTATTTAGTTATCTGGAACATCACTATGTTATTTAGTTATCTGAAGCATCGCTATGTTATTTAGTTATCTGGAGCAGCGTGTTTGTACTATTGTTATGTTATTAAGTTATCTGGAGCATCACTATGTTATTTAGTTATCTGAAGTATCACTATGTTATTTAGTTATCTGGAGCATCACTATGTTATTTAGTTATCTGGAGCATCACTATGTTATTTAGTTATCTGAAGCATCACTATGTTATTTAGTTATCTGGAGCATCACTATGTTATTTAGTTATCTGAAGCATCACTATGTTATTTAGTTATCTGAAGCATCACTATGTTATTTAGTTATCTGGAGCATCACTATGTTATTTAGTTATCTGGAGCATCACTATGTTATTTAGTTAACTGGAGCATCACTATGCTATTTATTTATCTGGAGCATCACTATGTTATTTAGTTATCTGGAGCATCACTATGTTATTTAGTTACCTGGAGCATCACTATGCTAATTAGTTACCTGGAGCATCACTATGTTATTTATTTATCTGAAGCATCGTGTTTGTACTATTGTTATGTTATCCAGTTATCTGGAGCATCACCATGTTATTTAGTTATCTGGAGCATCACTATGTTATTTAGTTATCTGGAGCATCACTATGTTATTTAGTTATCTGGAGCATCACTATGTCATTTAGTTATATGGAGCATCACTATGTTATTTAGTTATCTGGAGCATCACTATGTTATTTAGTTATCTGGAGCATCACTATGTTATTTAGTTATCTGGAGCATCGGTATGTTATTTAGTTATCTGGAGCATCACTATGTTATTTAGTTATTTGGAGCATCACTATGTTATATAGTTATCTGGAGCATCACTATGTTATTTAGTTATCTGGAGCATCACTATGTTATTTAGTTATTTGGAGCATCACTCTGTTATTTAGTTTGTCTGGAGCATCACTATGTTATTTAGTTATCTGGAGCATCACTATGCTATTTAGTTATCTGGAGCATCACTATGTTATTTAGTTATCTGAAGCACCGCTATGTTATTTAGTTATCTTGAACATCGCTATGTTATTTAGTTATCTGGAGCCTCACTGTTATTTAGTTATCTGGACAATCACTGTTATATAGTTATCTGGAGCATCACTATTATTTAGTTATCTGGAGCATCACTATTATTTAGTTATCTGGAGCATCGTGTTTGTACTATTGTTATGTTATTAAGTTATCTGGAGCATCACTGTTATTTAGTTATCTGGAGCATCATGTTTGTACTATTGTTATGTTATTAAGTTATCTGAAGCATCGCTATGTTATTTAGTTATCTGGAGCATCACTGTTATTTAGTTATCTGGAGCATCGTGTTTGTACTATTGTTATGTTATTAAGTTATCTGGAGCATCACTGTTATTTAGTTATCTGGAGCATCATGTTTGTACTATTGTTATGTTATTAAGTTATCTGGAGCATCACTATGTTATTTAGTTATCTGAAGCATCATTATGTTATTTAGTTATCTAGAGCATCACTATGTTATTTAGTTTGTCCGGAGCATCACTATGTTATTTAGTTACCTGGAGCATCACTATGTTATTTAGTTATCTGGAGCATCGTGTTTGTACTATTGTTATGTTATTCAGTTATCTGGAGCATCACCATGCTATTTAGTTATCTGGAGCATCACTATGTTATTTAGTTAACTGGAACATCACTATGTTATTTAGTTATCTGGAGCATCACTGTTATTAAGTTATCTGGAGCATCACTATGTTATTTAGTTATCTGAAGCATCACTATGTTATTTAGTTATCTGGAGCATCACTATGTTATTTAGTTTGTCTGAAGCATCATTATGTTATTTAGTTATCTGGAGCATCACTATGTTATTTAGTTATCTGGAGCATCACTATGTTATTTAGTTATCTCGAGCATCACTATGTTATTTAGTTATTTGGAGCATCACTGTTATTTAGTTATCAGGAGCATCACTATGTTATTTAGTTATCTGGAGCATCACTATATTATTTAGTTATCTGGAGCATCACTATGTTATTTAGTTATCTGGAGCATCACTATGTTATTTAGTTAACTGGAGCATCACTATGCTATTTATTTATCTGGAGCATCACTATGTTATTTAATTATCTGGAGCATCACTATGTTATTTAGTTATCTGGAGCATCACTATGTTATTTAGTTACCTGGAGCATCACTATGCTATTTAATTACCTGGAGCATCACTATATTAATTATTTATCTGAAGCATCGTGTTTGTACTATTGTTTTGTTATTCAGTTATCTGGAGCATCACCATGTTATTTAGTTATCTGGAGCATCACTGTGTTATTTAGTTATCTGGAGCATCACTATGTTATTTAGTTATCTAGAGCATCACCATGTTATTTAGTTATCTGGAGCATCACTATGTTATTTAATTATCTGGAGCATCACCATGTTATTCAGTTATCTAGAGCATCACCATGTTATTTAGTTATCTGGAGCATCACTATGTTTTTTAGTTATCTGGAACATCACTATGTTATTTAGTTATCTGGAGCATCACTGTTATTTAGTTATCTGGAGCATCACTATGTTATTTAGTTATCTGGAGCATCACTATGTTATTTAGTTATCTGGAGCATCACTATGTCATTTAGTTATATGGAGCATCACTATGTTATTTAGTTATCTGGAGCAACACTATGTTATTTAGTTATCTGGAGCATCACTATTTTATTTAGTTATCTGGAGCATCACTATGTTATTTAGTTTGTCTGGAGCATCATTATGTTATTTAGTTATCTGGAGCATCACTATGTTATTTAGTTATCTGGAGCATCACTATGTTATTTAGTTATCTCGAGCATCACTATGTTATTTAGTTATTTGGAGCATCACTGTTATTTAGTTATCAGGAGCATCACTATGTTATTTAGTTATCTGGAGCATCACTATATTATTTAGTTACCTGGAGCATCACTATATTATTTAGTTACCTGGAGCATCACTATGTTATTTAGTTATCTGGAGCATCGTGTTTGTACTATTGTTATGTTATTCAGTTATCTGGAGCATCACCATGTTATTTAGTTATCTGGAGCATCACTATGTTATTTAGTTAACTGGAACATCACTATGTTATTTAGTTATCTGGAGCATCACTGTTATTAAGTTATCTGGAGCATCACTATGTTATTTAGTTATCTGGAGCATCACTATGTTATTTAGTTATCTGGAGCATCACTATGTCATTTAGTTATATGGAGCATCACTGTTATTTAGTTATCTGGATCATCACTATGTTATTTAGTTATTTGGAGCATCACTATGTTATATAGTTATCTGGAACATCACTATGTTATTTAGTTATCTGAAGCATCGCTATGTTATTTAGTTATCTGGAGCATCGTGTTTGTACTATTGTTATGTTATTAAGTTATCTGGAGCATCACTATGTTATTTAGTTATCTGAAGCATCACTATGTTATTTAGTTATCTGGAGCATCACTATGTTATTTAGTTATCTGGAGCATCACTATGTTATTTAGTTATCTGGAGCATCACTATGTTATTTAGTTATCTGGAGCATCACTATGTTATTTAGTTATCTGAAGCATCACTATGTTATTTAGTTATCTGAAGCATCACTATGTTATTTAGTTATCTGGAGCATCACTATGTTATTTAGTTATCTGGAGCATCACTATGTTATTTAGTTAACTGGAGCATCACTATGCTATTTATTTATCTGGAGCATCACTATGTTATTTAGTTATCTGGAGCATCACTATGTTATTTAGTTACCTGGAGCATCACTATGCTAATTAGTTACCTGGAGCATCACTATGTTATTTATTTATCTGAAGCATCGTGTTTGTACTATTGTTATGTTATCCAGTTATCTGGAGCATCACCATGTTATTTAGTTATCTGGAGCATCACTATGTTATTTAGTTATCTGGAGCATCACTATGTTATTTAGTTATCTGGAGCATCACTATGTCATTTAGTTATATGGAGCATCACTATGTTATTTAGTTATCTGGAGCATCACTATGTTATTTAGTTATCTGGAGCATCACTATGTTATTTAGTTATCTGGAGCATCGGTATGTTATTTAGTTATCTGGAGCATCACTATGTTATTTAGTTATTTGGAGCATCACTATGTTATATAGTTATCTGGAGCATCACTATGTTATTTAGTTATCTGGAGCATCACTATGTTATTTAGTTATTTGGAGCATCACTATGTTATTTAGTTTGTCTGGAGCATCACTATGTTATTTAGTTATCTGGAGCATCACTATGTTATTTAGTTATCTGGAGCATCACTATGTTATTTAGTTATCTGAAGCACCGCTATGTTATTTAGTTATCTTGAACATCGCTATGTTATTTAGTTATCTGGAGCATCACTGTTATTTAGTTATCTGGACAATCACTGTTATTTAGTTATCTGGAGCATCACTATTATTTAGTTATCTGGAGCATCGTGTTTGTACTATTGTTATGTTATTAAGTTATCTGGAGCATCACTGTTATTTAGTTATCTGGAGCATCATGTTTGTACTATTGTTATGTTATTAAGTTATTTGAAGCATCGCTATGTTATTTAGTTATCTGGAGCATCACTGTTATTTAGTTATCTGGAGCATCGTGTTTGTACTATTGTTATGTTATTAAGTTATCTGGAGCATCACTGTTATTTAGTTATCTGGAGCATCATGTTTGTACTATTGTTATGTTATTAAGTTATCTGGAGCATCACTATGTTATTTAGTTATCTGAAGCATCATTATGTTATTTAGTTATCTAGAGCATCACTATGTTATTTAGTTTGTCCGGAGCATCACTATGTTATTTAGTTACCTGGAGCATCACTATGTTATTTAGTTATCTGGAGCATCGTGTTTGTACTATTGTTATGTTATTCAGTTATCTGGAGCATCACCATGCTATTTAGTTATCTGGAGCATCACTATGTTATTTAGTTAACTGGAACATCACTATGTTATTTAGTTATCTGGAGCATCACTGTTATTAAGTTATCTGGAGCATCACTATGTTATTTAGTGATCTGGAGCATCACTATGTCATTTAGTTATATGGAGCATCACTGTTATTTAGTTATCTGGATCATCACTATGTTATTTAGTTATTTGGAGCATCACTATGTTATATAGTTATCTGGAACATCACTATGTTATTTAGTTATCTGAAGCATCGCTATGTTATTTAGTTATCTGGAGCATCACTGTTATTTAGTTATCTGGAGCATCACTGTTATTTAGTTATCTGGAGCATCACTGTTATTTAGTTATCTGGAGCATCACTGTTATTTAGTTATCTGGAGCATCGTGTTTGTACTATTGTTATGTTATTAAGTTATCTGGAGCATCACAATGTTATTTAGTTATCTGAAGCATCACTATGTTATTTAGTTATCTGGAGCATCACTATGTTATTTAGTTATCTGGAGCATCACTATGTTATTTAGTTATCTGAAGCATCACTATGTTATTTAGTTATCTGGAGCATCACTATGTTATTTAGTTATCTGAAGCATGACTATGTTATTTAGTTATCTGAAGCATCACTATGTTATTTAGTTATCTGGAGCATCACTATGTTATTTAGTTATCTGGAGCATCACCATGTTATTTAGTTAACTGGAGCATCACTATGCTATTTATTTATCTGGAGCATCACTATGTTATTTAGTTATCTGGAGCATCACTATGTTATTTATTTACCTGGAGCATCACTATGCTAATTAGTTACCTGGAGCATCACTATGTTATTTATTTATCTGAAGCATCGTGTTTGTACTATTGTTATGTTATCCAGTTATCTGGAGCATCACCATGTTATTTAGTTATCTGGAGCATCACTATGTTATTTAGTTATCTGGAGCATCACTATGTCATTTAGTTATATGGAGCATCACTATGTTATTTAGTTATCTGGAGCATCACTATGTTATTTAGTTATCTGGAGCATCACTTTGTTATTTAGTTATCTGGAGCATCGGTATGTTATTTAGTTATCTGGAGCATCACTATGTTATTTAGTTATTTGGAGCATCACTATGTTATATAGTTATCTGGAGCATCACTATGTTATTTAGTTATCTGGAGCATCACTATGTTATTTAGTTATTTGGAGCATCACTATGTTATTTAGTTTGTCTGGAGCATCACTATGTTATTTAGTTATCTGGAGCATCACTATGCTATTTAGTTATCTGGAGCATGACTATGTTATTTAGTTATCAGAAGCACCGCTATGTTATTTAGTTATCTTGAACATCGCTATGTTATTTAGTTATCTGGAGCATCACTGTTATTTAGTTATCTGGACAATCACTGTTATTTAGTTATCTGGAGCATCACTATTATTTAGTTATCTGGAGTATCACTATGTTATTTAGTTATTTGGAGCATCACTATGTTATATAGTTATCTGGAGCATCACTATGTTATTTAGTTATCTGAAGCATCGCTATGTTATTTAGTTATCTGGAGCATCACTGTTATTTAGTTATCTGGAGCATCGTGTTTGTACTATTGTTATGTTATTAAGTTATCTGGAGCATCACTGTTATTTAGTTATCTGGAGCATCATGTTTGTACTATTGTTATGTTATTAAGTTATCTGGAGCATCACTATGTTATTTAGTTATCTGAAGCATCACTATGTTATTTAGTTATCTAGAGCATCACTATGTTATTTAGTTTGTCCGGAGCATCACTATGTTATTTAGTTATCTGGAGCATCATTATGTTATTTAGTTATCTGGAGCATCACTATGTTATTTTGTTATCTGGAGCATCACTATGTTATTTAGTTATATGGAGCATCACTATGCTATTTAGTTATCTGGAGCATCACTATGTTATTTAATTATCTGAAGCATCACTATGCTATTTAGTTATCTGGAGCATCGTGTGTGTGCTATTGTTATGTTATTCAGTTATCTGGAGCATCACCATGCTATTTAGTTATTTGGAGCATCACGATGTGATTTAGTTATCTGAAACATCACTATGTTATTTAGTTATCTTGAGCATCACTATGTTATTTAGTTATCTGGAGCATCACTATGTTATTTAGTTATCGGAAGCATCGCTATGTTATTTGGTTTTCTGGAGCATCACTATGTTATTTAGTTATTTGTAGCATCACTATGTTATATAGTTATCTGGAGCATCACTATGTTATTTAGTTATCTGGAGCATGACTATGTTATTTAGTTATCAGAAGCACCGCTATGTTATTTAGTTATCTTGAACATCGCTATGTTATTTAGTTATCTGGAGCATCACTGTTATTTAGTTATCTGGACAATCACTGTTATTTAGTTATCTGGAGCATCACTATTATTTAGTTATCTGGAGTATCACTATGTTATTTAGTTATTTGGAGCATCACTATGTTATATAGTTATCTGGAGCATCACTATGTTATTTAGTTATCTGAAGCATCGCTATGTTATTTAGTTATCTGGAGCATCACTGTTATTTAGTTATCTGGAGCATCGTGTTTGTACTATTGTTATGTTATTAAGTTATCTGGAGCATCACTGTTATTTAGTTATCTGGAGCATCATGTTTGTACTATTGTTATGTTATTAAGTTATCTGGAGCATCACTATGTTATTTAGTTATCTGAAGCATCACTATGTTATTTAGTTATCTAGAGCATCACTATGTTATTTAGTTTGTCCGGAGCATCACTATGTTATTTAGTTATCTGGAGCATCATTATGTTATTTAGTTATCTGGAGCATCACTATGTTATTTTGTTATCTGGAGCATCACTATGTTATTTAGTTATATGGAGCATCACTATGCTATTTAGTTATCTGGAGCATCACTATGTTATTTAATTATCTGAAGCATCACTATGCTATTTAGTTATCTGGAGCATCGTGTGTGTGCTATTGTTATGTTATTCAGTTATCTGGAGCATCACCATGCTATTTAGTTATTTGGAGCATCACGATGTGATTTAGTTATCTGAAACATCACTATGTTATTTAGTTATCTTGAGCATCACTATGTTATTTAGTTATCTGGAGCATCACTATGTTATTTAGTTATCGGAAGCATCGCTATGTTATTTGGTTTTCTGGAGCATCACTATGTTATTTAGTTATTTGTAGCATCACTATGTTATTTAGTTATCTGGAGCATCACTATGTTATTTAGTTATCTGGAGCATCACTATGTTATTTAGTTTGTCTGTAGAATCACTATGTTATTTAGTTATCTGGAGCATCGCTATGTTATTTAGTTATCTGGAGCATCCCTGTTATTTAGTTATCTGGAGTATCACTATGTTATTTAGTTATCTGGAGCATCACTGTTATTTAGTTATCTGGAGCATCGTGTGTGTACTATTGTTATGTTATTAAGTTATCTGGAGCATCACTATGTTATTTAGTTATCTGGAGCATCACTATGTTATTGAGTTATCTGGAGCATCACCATGTTATTTAGTTTATCCGGAGCATCACTATGTTATTTAGTTATCTGGAGCATCGTGTTTGTACTATTGTTATGTTAGTAAGTTATTTGGAGCATCACTATGTTATTTAGTTATCTGGAGCATCACTATGTTATTTAGTTATCTGGCGCATCACTATGTTATTTAGTTATCTGGAGCATCACTATGTTATTTAGTTATCTGGAGCATCACTATGTTATTTTGTTACCTGGAGCATCACTATGTTATTTAGTTATCTGGAGCATCGTGTTTGTACTATTGTTATGTTATTCAGTTATCTGGAGCATCACCATGTTGTTTAGTTATCTAGAGCATCACTATGTTATTTAGTTATCTGGAACATCACTATGTTATTTAGTTATCTGGCGCATCACTATGTTATTTAGTTATCTGGAGCATCACTATGTTATTTAGTTTATCTGTAGAATCACTATGTTATTTAGTTATCTGGAGCATCGCTATGTTATTTAGTTATCTGGAGCATCCCTGTTATTTAGTTATCTGGAGTATCACTATGTTATTTAGTTATCTGGAGCATCACTGTTATTTAGTTATCTGGAGCATCGTGTTTGTACTATTGTTATGTTATCAAGTTATCTGGAGCATCACTATGTTATTTAGTTATCTGGAGCATCACTATGTTATTTAGTTATCTGGAGCATCACTATGTTATTTAGTTATCTGGAGCATCACTATGTTATTTAGTTATCTGGCGCATCACTATGTTATTTAGTTATCTGGAGCATCACTATGTTATTTAGTTATCTGGAGCATCACTATGTTATTTAGTTTCCTGGAGCATCACTATGTTATTTAGTTATCTCGAGCATCGTGTTTGTACCATTGTTATGTTATTCAGTTATCTGGAGCATCACCATGTTGTGTAGTTATCTAGAGCATCACTATGTTATTTAGTTATCTGGAACATCACTATGTTATTTAGTTATCTGGCGCATCACTATGTTATTTAGTTATCTGGAGCATCACCATGTTATTTAGCTATCTGGAGCATCACTATGTTATTTAGTTATCTGGAGCATCACTATGTCATTTAGATATATGGAGAATCACTATGTTATTTAGTTATCTTGAGCATCACTATGTTATTTAGTTATCTGAAGCATCGCTATGTTATTTAGTTATCTGGAGCATCACTATGTTATTTAGTTGTTTGGAACATCACTATGTTATTTAGTTATCTGGAGCATCACTATGTTATTTAGTTTGTCTGGAGCATCACTATGTTATTTAGTTATCTGGAGCATCACTATGTTATTTAGTTATCTGAAGCATTGCTATGTTATTTAGTTATCTGGAGCATCGCTATGTTATTTAGTTATCTGGAGCATCACTGTTATTTAGTTATCTGGAGCATCACTATGTTATTTAGTTATCTGGAGCATCACTGTTATTTAGTTTTCTGGAGCATCGTGTTTGTACTATTTATATGTTATTAAGTTATCCGAAGCATCACTATGTTATTTAGTTATCTGCAGCATCACTATATTATTTAGTTATCTGGAGCATCACTATGTTATTTAGTTATCTGGAGCATCACTATGTTATTTAGTTATCTGGAGCATCACTATGTTATTTAGTTTGTCTGGAGCATCACTATGTTATTTAGTTATCTGGAGCATCATTATGTTATTTAGTTATCTGGAGCATCGTGTTTGTACTATTGTTATGTTAGTAAGTTATCTGGAGCATCACTATGTTATTTAGTTATCTGGAGCATCACTATGTTATTTAGTTTATCTGGAGCATCACTATGTTATTTAGTTTGTCTGTAGAATCACTATGTTATTTAGTTATCTGGAGCATCGCTATGTTATTTAGTTATCTGGAGCATCCCTGTTATTTAGTTATCTGGAGTATCACTATGTTATTTAGTTATCTGAAGCATTGCTATGTTATTTAGTTATCTGGAGCATCGCTATGTTATTTAGTTATCTGGAGCATCACTGTTATTTAGTTATCTGGAGCATCACTATGTTATTTAGTTATCTGGAGCATCACTGTTATTTAGTTTTCTGGAGCATCGTGTTTGTACTATTTATATGTTATTAAGTTATCCGAAGCATCACTATGTTATTTAGTTATCTGCAGCATCACTATATTATTTAGTTATCTGGAGCATCACTATGTTATTTAGTTATCTGGAGCATCACTATGTTATTTAGTTATCTGGAGCATCACTATGTTATTTAGTTTGTCTGGAGCATCACTATGTTATTTAGTTATCTGGAGCATCATTATGTTATTTAGTTATCTGGAGCATCGTGTTTGTACTATTGTTATGTTAGTAAGTTATCTGGAGCATCACTATGTTATTTAGTTATCTGGAGCATCACTATGTTATTTAGTTATCTGGAGCATCACTATGTTATTTAGTTTATCTGGAGCATCACTATGTTATTTAGTTTGTCTGTAGAATCACTATGTTATTTAGTTATCTGGAGCATCGCTATGTTATTTAGTTATCTGGAGCATCCCTGTTATTTAGTTATCTGGAGTATCACTATGTTATTTAGTTATCTGGAGCATCACTGTTATTTTGTTATCTGGAGCATCGTGTTTGTACTATTGTTATGTTATTAAGTTATTTGGAGCATCACTATGTTATTTAGTTATCTGGAGCATCACTATGTTATTGAGTTATCTGGAGCATTACCATGTTATTTAGTTTATCCAGAGCATCACTATGTTATTTAGTTATCTGGAGCATCGTGTTTGTAATATTGTTATGTTAGTAAGTTATCTGGAGCATCACTATGTTATTTAGTTATCTGGAGCATCACTATAATATTTAGTTATCTGGAGCATCACTATGCTATTTAGGTATCTGGAGCATGACTATGTTATTTAGTTATCTGGCGCATCACTATGTTATTTAGTTATCTGGAGCATCACTATGTTATTTAGTTATCTGGAGCATCACCATGTTATTTAGTTACCTGGAGCATCACTGTTATTTAGTTATCTGAAGCATCGTGTTTGTACTATTGTTATGTTATTCAGTTATCTGGAGCATCACCATGTTGTTTAGTTATCTAGAGCATCACTATGTTATTTAGTTATCTGGAACATCACTATGTTATTTAGTTATCTGGCGCATCACTATGTTATTTAGTTATCTGGAGCATCACTATGTTATTTAGTTTGTCTGTAGGATCACTATGTTATTTAGTTATCTGAAGCATCGCTATGTTTTTTAGTTATCTGGAGCATTCCTGTTATTTAGTTATCTGGAGTATCACTATGTTATTTAGTTATCTGGAGCATCACTGTTATTTAGTTATCTGGAGCATCGTGTTTGTACTATTGTTATGTTATTAAGTTATCTGGAGCATCACTATGTTATTTAGTTATCTGGAGCATCACTATGTTATTTAGTTATCTGGAGCATCACCATGTTATTTAGTTTATCCGGAGCATCACTATGTTATTTAGTTATCTGGAGCATCGTGTTTGTACTATTGTTATTTTAGTAAGTTATCTGGAGCATCACTATGTTATTTAGTTATCTGGAGCATCACTATGTTATTTAGTTATCTGGAGCATCACTATGCTATTTAGTTATCTGGAGCATCACTATGTTATTTAGTTATCTGGCGCATCACTATGTTATTTAGTTATCTGGAGCATCACTATGTTATTTAGTTATCTGGAGCATCACTATGTTATTTAGTTACCTGGAGCATCACTATGTTATTTAGCTATCTCGAGCATCGTGTTTGTACCATTGTTATGTTATTCAGTTATCTGGAGCATCACCATGTTGTTTAGTTATCTAGAGCATCACTATGTTATTTAGTTATCTGGAACATCACTATGTTATTTAGTTATCTGGCGCATCACTATGTTATTTAGTTATCTGGAGCATCACCATGTTATTTAGCTATCTGGAGAATCACTATGTTATTTAGTTATCTGAAGCATCACTATGTTATTTAGTTATCTGGAGCATCACTATGTTATTTAGTTATCTGGAGCATCACTATGTTATTTAGTTATCTGAAGCATCACTATGTTATTTAGTTATCTGGAGCATCACTATGTTATTTAGTTATCTGAAGCATGACTATGTTATTTAGTTATCTGAAGCATCACTATGTTATTTAGTTATCTGGAGCATCACTATGTTATTTAGTTATCTGGAGCATCACCATGTTATTTAGTTAACTGGAGCATCACTATGCTATTTATTTATCTGGAGCATCACTATGTTATTTAGTTATCTGGAGCATCACTATGTTATTTATTTACCTGGAGCATCACTATGCTAATTAGTTACCTGGAGCATCACTATGTTATTTATTTATCTGAAGCATCGTGTTTGTACTATTGTTATGTTATCCAGTTATCTGGAGCATCACCATGTTATTTAGTTATCTGGAGCATCACTATGTTATTTAGTTATCTGGAGCATCACTATGTCATTTAGTTATATGGAGCATCACTATGTTATTTAGTTATCTGGAGCATCACTATGTTATTTAGTTATCTGGAGCATCACTTTGTTATTTAGTTATCTGGAGCATCGGTATGTTATTTAGTTATCTGGAGCATCACTATGTTATTTAGTTATTTGGAGCATCACTATGTTATATAGTTATCTGGAGCATCACTATGTTATTTAGTTATCTGGAGCATCACTATGTTATTTAGTTATTTGGAGCATCACTATGTTATTTAGTTTGTCTGGAGCATCACTATGTTATTTAGTTATCTGGAGCATCACTATGCTATTTAGTTATCTGGAGCATGACTATGTTATTTAGTTATCAGAAGCACCGCTATGTTATTTAGTTATCTTGAACATCGCTATGTTATTTAGTTATCTGGAGCATCACTGTTATTTAGTTATCTGGACAATCACTGTTATTTAGTTATCTGGAGCATCACTATTATTTAGTTATCTGGAGTATCACTATGTTATTTAGTTATTTGGAGCATCACTATGTTATATAGTTATCTGGAGCATCACTATGTTATTTAGTTATCTGAAGCATCGCTATGTTATTTAGTTATCTGGAGCATCACTGTTATTTAGTTATCTGGAGCATCGTGTTTGTACTATTGTTATGTTATTAAGTTATCTGGAGCATCACTGTTATTTAGTTATCTGGAGCATCATGTTTGTACTATTGTTATGTTATTAAGTTATCTGGAGCATCACTATGTTATTTAGTTATCTGAAGCATCACTATGTTATTTAGTTATCTAGAGCATCACTATGTTATTTAGTTTGTCCGGAGCATCACTATGTTATTTAGTTATCTGGAGCATCATTATGTTATTTAGTTATCTGGAGCATCACTATGTTATTTTGTTATCTGGAGCATCACTATGTTATTTAGTTATATGGAGCATCACTATGCTATTTAGTTATCTGGAGCATCACTATGTTATTTAATTATCTGAAGCATCACTATGCTATTTAGTTATCTGGAGCATCGTGTGTGTGCTATTGTTATGTTATTCAGTTATCTGGAGCATCACCATGCTATTTAGTTATTTGGAGCATCACGATGTGATTTAGTTATCTGAAACATCACTATGTTATTTAGTTATCTTGAGCATCACTATGTTATTTAGTTATCTGGAGCATCACTATGTTATTTAGTTATCGGAAGCATCGCTATGTTATTTGGTTTTCTGGAGCATCACTATGTTATTTAGTTATTTGTAGCATCACTATGTTATATAGTTATCTGGAGCATCACTATGTTATTTAGTTATCTGGAGCATGACTATGTTATTTAGTTATCAGAAGCACCGCTATGTTATTTAGTTATCTTGAACATCGCTATGTTATTTAGTTATCTGGAGCATCACTGTTATTTAGTTATCTGGACAATCACTGTTATTTAGTTATCTGGAGCATCACTATTATTTAGTTATCTGGAGTATCACTATGTTATTTAGTTATTTGGAGCATCACTATGTTATATAGTTATCTGGAGCATCACTATGTTATTTAGTTATCTGAAGCATCGCTATGTTATTTAGTTATCTGGAGCATCACTGTTATTTAGTTATCTGGAGCATCGTGTTTGTACTATTGTTATGTTATTAAGTTATCTGGAGCATCACTGTTATTTAGTTATCTGGAGCATCATGTTTGTACTATTGTTATGTTATTAAGTTATCTGGAGCATCACTATGTTATTTAGTTATCTGAAGCATCACTATGTTATTTAGTTATCTAGAGCATCACTATGTTATTTAGTTTGTCCGGAGCATCACTATGTTATTTAGTTATCTGGAGCATCATTATGTTATTTAGTTATCTGGAGCATCACTATGTTATTTTGTTATCTGGAGCATCACTATGTTATTTAGTTATATGGAGCATCACTATGCTATTTAGTTATCTGGAGCATCACTATGTTATTTAATTATCTGAAGCATCACTATGCTATTTAGTTATCTGGAGCATCGTGTGTGTGCTATTGTTATGTTATTCAGTTATCTGGAGCATCACCATGCTATTTAGTTATTTGGAGCATCACGATGTGATTTAGTTATCTGAAACATCACTATGTTATTTAGTTATCTTGAGCATCACTATGTTATTTAGTTATCTGGAGCATCACTATGTTATTTAGTTATCGGAAGCATCGCTATGTTATTTGGTTTTCTGGAGCATCACTATGTTATTTAGTTATTTGTAGCATCACTATGTTATTTAGTTATCTGGAGCATCACTATGTTATTTAGTTATCTGGAGCATCACTATGTTATTTAGTTTGTCTGTAGAATCACTATGTTATTTAGTTATCTGGAGCATCGCTATGTTATTTAGTTATCTGGAGCATCCCTGTTATTTAGTTATCTGGAGTATCACTATGTTATTTAGTTATCTGGAGCATCACTGTTATTTAGTTATCTGGAGCATCGTGTGTGTACTATTGTTATGTTATTAAGTTATCTGGAGCATCACTATGTTATTTAGTTATCTGGAGCATCACTATGTTATTGAGTTATCTGGAGCATCACCATGTTATTTAGTTTATCCGGAGCATCACTATGTTATTTAGTTATCTGGAGCATCGTGTTTGTACTATTGTTATGTTAGTAAGTTATTTGGAGCATCACTATGTTATTTAGTTATCTGGAGCATCACTATGTTATTTAGTTATCTGGAGCATCACTATGCTATTTAGGTATCTGGAGCATCACTATGTTATTTAGTTATCTGGCGCATCACTATGTTATTTAGTTATCTGGAGCATCACTATGTTATTTAGTTATCTGGAGCATCACTATGTTATTTTGTTACCTGGAGCATCACTATGTTATTTAGTTATCTGGAGCATCGTGTTTGTACTATTGTTATGTTATTCAGTTATCTGGAGCATCACCATGTTGTTTAGTTATCTAGAGCATCACTATGTTATTTAGTTATCTGGAACATCACTATGTTATTTAGTTATCTGGCGCATCACTATGTTATTTAGTTATCTGGAGCATCACTATGTTATTTAGTTTATCTGTAGAATCACTATGTTATTTAGTTATCTGGAGCATCGCTATGTTATTTAGTTATCTGGAGCATCCCTGTTATTTAGTTATCTGGAGTATCACTATGTTATTTAGTTATCTGGAGCATCACTGTTATTTAGTTATCTGGAGCATCGTGTTTGTACTATTGTTATGTTATCAAGTTATCTGGAGCATCACTATGTTATTTAGTTATCTGGAGCATCACTATGTTATTTAGTTATCTGGAGCATCACTATGTTATTTAGTTATCTGGAGCATCACTATGTTATTTAGTTATCTGGCGCATCACTATGTTATTTAGTTATCTGGAGCATCACTATGTTATTTAGTTATCTGGAGCATCACTATGTTATTTAGTTTCCTGGAGCATCACTATGTTATTTAGTTATCTCGAGCATCGTGTTTGTACCATTGTTATGTTATTCAGTTATCTGGAGCATCACCATGTTGTGTAGTTATCTAGAGCATCACTATGTTATTTAGTTATCTGGAACATCACTATGTTATTTAGTTATCTGGCGCATCACTATGTTATTTAGTTATCTGGAGCATCACCATGTTATTTAGCTATCTGGAGCATCACTATGTTATTTAGTTATCTGGAGCATCACTATGTCATTTAGATATATGGAGAATCACTATGTTATTTAGTTATCTTGAGCATCACTATGTTATTTAGTTATCTGAAGCATCGCTATGTTATTTAGTTATCTGGAGCATCACTATGTTATTTAGTTGTTTGGAACATCACTATGTTATTTAGTTATCTGGAGCATCACTATGTTATTTAGTTTGTCTGGAGCATCACTATGTTATTTAGTTATCTGGAGCATCACTATGTTATTTAGTTATCTGAAGCATTGCTATGTTATTTAGTTATCTGGAGCATCGCTATGTTATTTAGTTATCTGGAGCATCACTGTTATTTAGTTATCTGGAGCATCACTATGTTATTTAGTTATCTGGAGCATCACTGTTATTTAGTTTTCTGGAGCATCGTGTTTGTACTATTTATATGTTATTAAGTTATCCGAAGCATCACTATGTTATTTAGTTATCTGCAGCATCACTATATTATTTAGTTATCTGGAGCATCACTATGTTATTTAGTTATCTGGAGCATCACTATGTTATTTAGTTATCTGGAGCATCACTATGTTATTTAGTTTGTCTGGAGCATCACTATGTTATTTAGTTATCTGGAGCATCATTATGTTATTTAGTTATCTGGAGCATCGTGTTTGTACTATTGTTATGTTAGTAAGTTATCTGGAGCATCACTATGTTATTTAGTTATCTGGAGCATCACTATGTTATTTAGTTTATCTGGAGCATCACTATGTTATTTAGTTTGTCTGTAGAATCACTATGTTATTTAGTTATCTGGAGCATCGCTATGTTATTTAGTTATCTGGAGCATCCCTGTTATTTAGTTATCTGGAGTATCACTATGTTATTTAGTTATCTGAAGCATTGCTATGTTATTTAGTTATCTGGAGCATCGCTATGTTATTTAGTTATCTGGAGCATCACTGTTATTTAGTTATCTGGAGCATCACTATGTTATTTAGTTATCTGGAGCATCACTGTTATTTAGTTTTCTGGAGCATCGTGTTTGTACTATTTATATGTTATTAAGTTATCCGAAGCATCACTATGTTATTTAGTTATCTGCAGCATCACTATATTATTTAGTTATCTGGAGCATCACTATGTTATTTAGTTATCTGGAGCATCACTATGTTATTTAGTTATCTGGAGCATCACTATGTTATTTAGTTTGTCTGGAGCATCACTATGTTATTTAGTTATCTGGAGCATCATTATGTTATTTAGTTATCTGGAGCATCGTGTTTGTACTATTGTTATGTTAGTAAGTTATCTGGAGCATCACTATGTTATTTAGTTATCTGGAGCATCACTATGTTATTTAGTTATCTGGAGCATCACTATGTTATTTAGTTTATCTGGAGCATCACTATGTTATTTAGTTTGTCTGTAGAATCACTATGTTATTTAGTTATCTGGAGCATCGCTATGTTATTTAGTTATCTGGAGCATCCCTGTTATTTAGTTATCTGGAGTATCACTATGTTATTTAGTTATCTGGAGCATCACTGTTATTTTGTTATCTGGAGCATCGTGTTTGTACTATTGTTATGTTATTAAGTTATTTGGAGCATCACTATGTTATTTAGTTATCTGGAGCATCACTATGTTATTGAGTTATCTGGAGCATTACCATGTTATTTAGTTTATCCAGAGCATCACTATGTTATTTAGTTATCTGGAGCATCGTGTTTGTAATATTGTTATGTTAGTAAGTTATCTGGAGCATCACTATGTTATTTAGTTATCTGGAGCATCACTATAATATTTAGTTATCTGGAGCATCACTATGCTATTTAGGTATCTGGAGCATGACTATGTTATTTAGTTATCTGGCGCATCACTATGTTATTTAGTTATCTGGAGCATCACTATGTTATTTAGTTATCTGGAGCATCACCATGTTATTTAGTTACCTGGAGCATCACTGTTATTTAGTTATCTGAAGCATCGTGTTTGTACTATTGTTATGTTATTCAGTTATCTGGAGCATCACCATGTTGTTTAGTTATCTAGAGCATCACTATGTTATTTAGTTATCTGGAACATCACTATGTTATTTAGTTATCTGGCGCATCACTATGTTATTTAGTTATCTGGAGCATCACTATGTTATTTAGTTTGTCTGTAGGATCACTATGTTATTTAGTTATCTGAAGCATCGCTATGTTTTTTAGTTATCTGGAGCATTCCTGTTATTTAGTTATCTGGAGTATCACTATGTTATTTAGTTATCTGGAGCATCACTGTTATTTAGTTATCTGGAGCATCGTGTTTGTACTATTGTTATGTTATTAAGTTATCTGGAGCATCACTATGTTATTTAGTTATCTGGAGCATCACTATGTTATTTAGTTATCTGGAGCATCACCATGTTATTTAGTTTATCCGGAGCATCACTATGTTATTTAGTTATCTGGAGCATCGTGTTTGTACTATTGTTATTTTAGTAAGTTATCTGGAGCATCACTATGTTATTTAGTTATCTGGAGCATCACTATGTTATTTAGTTATCTGGAGCATCACTATGCTATTTAGTTATCTGGAGCATCACTATGTTATTTAGTTATCTGGCGCATCACTATGTTATTTAGTTATCTGGAGCATCACTATGTTATTTAGTTATCTGGAGCATCACTATGTTATTTAGTTACCTGGAGCATCACTATGTTATTTAGCTATCTCGAGCATCGTGTTTGTACCATTGTTATGTTATTCAGTTATCTGGAGCATCACCATGTTGTTTAGTTATCTAGAGCATCACTATGTTATTTAGTTATCTGGAACATCACTATGTTATTTAGTTATCTGGCGCATCACTATGTTATTTAGTTATCTGGAGCATCACCATGTTATTTAGCTATCTGGAGAATCACTATGTTATTTAGTTATCTGGAGCATCACTATGTTATTTAGTTATCTGGAGCATCGTGTTTGTAATATTGTTATGTTAGTAAGTTATCTGGAGCATCACTATGTTATTTAGTTATCTGGAGCATCACTATAATATTTAGTTATCTGGAGCATCACTATGCTATTTAGGTATCTGGAGCATGACTATGTTATTTAGTTATCTGGCGCATCACTATGTTATTTAGTTATCTGGAGCATCACTATGTTATTTAGTTATCTGGAGCATCACCATGTTATTTAGTTACCTGGAGCATCACTGTTATTTAGTTATCTGAAGCATCGTGTTTGTACTATTGTTATGTTATTCAGTTATCTGGAGCATCACCATGTTGTTTAGTTATCTAGAGCATCACTATGTTATTTAGTTATCTGGAACATCACTATGTTATTTAGTTATCTGGCGCATCACTATGTTATTTAGTTATCTGGAGCATCACTATGTTATTTAGTTTGTCTGTAGGATCACTATGTTATTTAGTTATCTGAAGCATCGCTATGTTTTTTAGTTATCTGGAGCATTCCTGTTATTTAGTTATCTGGAGTATCACTATGTTATTTAGTTATCTGGAGCATCACTGTTATTTAGTTATCTGGAGCATCGTGTTTGTACTATTGTTATGTTATTAAGTTATCTGGAGCATCACTATGTTATTTAGTTATCTGGAGCATCACTATGTTATTTAGTTATCTGGAGCATCACCATGTTATTTAGTTTATCCGGAGCATCACTATGTTATTTAGTTATCTGGAGCATCGTGTTTGTACTATTGTTATTTTAGTAAGTTATCTGGAGCATCACTATGTTATTTAGTTATCTGGAGCATCACTATGTTATTTAGTTATCTGGAGCATCACTATGCTATTTAGTTATCTGGAGCATCACTATGTTATTTAGTTATCTGGCGCATCACTATGTTATTTAGTTATCTGGAGCATCACTATGTTATTTAGTTATCTGGAGCATCACTATGTTATTTAGTTACCTGGAGCATCACTATGTTATTTAGCTATCTCGAGCATCGTGTTTGTACCATTGTTATGTTATTCAGTTATCTGGAGCATCACCATGTTGTTTAGTTATCTAGAGCATCACTATGTTATTTAGTTATCTGGAACATCACTATGTTATTTAGTTATCTGGCGCATCACTATGTTATTTAGTTATCTGGAGCATCACCATGTTATTTAGCTATCTGGAGAATCACTATGTTATTTAGTTATCTGGAGCATCACTGTTATTTAGTTATCTGGAGCATCACTATGTCATTTAGATATATGGAGCATCACTATGTTATTTAGTTATCTTGAGCATCACTATGTTATTTAGTTATCTGAAGCATCGCTATGTTATTTAGTTATCTGGAGCATCACTATGTTATTTAGTTGTTTGGAGCATCACTATGTTATTTAGTTATCTGGAGCATCACTATGTTATTTAGTTTGTCTGGAGCATCACTATGTTATTTAGTTATCTGAAGCATCACTATGTTATTTAGTTATCTGGAGCATCACTATGTTATTTAGTTATCTGAAGCATCGCTATGTTATTTAGTTATCTGGAGCATCGCTATGTTATTTAGTTATCTGGAGCATCGCTGTTATTTAGTTATCTGGAGCATCACTATGTTATTTAGTTATCTGGAGCATCACTGTTATTTAGTTTTCTGGAGCATCGTGTTTGTACTATTGTTATGTTATTAAGTTATCCGAAGCATCCCTATGTTATTTAGTTATCTGGAGCATCACTATGTTATTTAGTTATCTGGAGCATCACTATGTTATTTAGTTATCTGGAGCATCACTATGTTATTTAGTTATCTGGAGCATCACTATGTTATTTAGTTTGTCTGGAGCATCACTATGTTATTTAGTTATCTGGAGCATCACTGTTATTTAGTTTTCTGGAGCATCGTGTTTGTACTATTTATATGTTATTAAGTTATCCGAAGCATCACTATGTTATTTAGTTATCTGCAGCATCACTATATTATTTAGTTATCTGGAGCATCACTATGTTATTTAGTTATCTGGAGCATCACTATGTTATTTAGTTATCTGGAGCATCACTATGTTATTTAGTTTGTCTGGAGCATCACTATGTTATTTAGTTATCTGGAGCATCGTGTTTGTACTATTGTTATGTTAGTAAGTTATCTGGAGCATCACTATGTTATTTAGTTATCTGGAGCATCACTATGTTATTTAGTTTATCTGGAGCATCACTATGTTATTTAGTTTGTCTGTAGAATCACTATGTTATTTAGTTATCTGGAGCATCGCTATGCTATTTAGTTATCTGGAGCATCCCTGTTATTTAGTTATCTGGAGTATCACTATGTTATTTAGTTATCTGGAGCATCACTGTTATTTAGTTATCTGGAGCATCGTGTTTGTACTATTGTTATGTTATTAAGTTATTTGGAGCATCACTATGTTATTTAGTTATCTGGAGCATCACTATGTTATTGAGTTATCTGGAGCATTACCATGTTATTTAGTTTATCCAGAGCATCACTATGTTATTTAGTTATCTGGAGCATCGTGTTTGTAATATTGTTATGTTAGTAAGTTATCTGGAGCATCACTATGTTATTTAGTTATCTGGAGCATCACTATAATATTTAGTTATCTGGAGCATCACTATGCTATTTAGGTATCTGGAGCATGACTATGTTATTTAGTTATCTGGCGCATCACTATGTTATTTAGTTATCTGGAGCATCACTATGTTATTTAGTTATCTGGAGCATCACCATGTTATTTAGTTACCTGGAGCATCACTGTTATTTAGTTATCTGAAGCATCGTGTTTGTACTATTGTTATGTTATTCAGTTATCTGGAGCATCACCATGTTGTTTAGTTATCTAGAGCATCACTATGTTATTTAGTTATCTGGAACATCACTATGTTATTTAGTTATCTGGCGCATCACTATGTTATTTAGTTATCTGGAGCATCACTATGTTATTTAGTTTGTCTGTAGGATCACTATGTTATTTAGTTATCTGAAGCATCGCTATGTTTTTTAGTTATCTGGAGCATTCCTGTTATTTAGTTATCTGGAGTATCACTATGTTATTTAGTTATCTGGAGCATCACTGTTATTTAGTTATCTGGAGCATCGTGTTTGTACTATTGTTATGTTATTAAGTTATCTGGAGCATCACTATGTTATTTAGTTATCTGGAGCATCACTATGTTATTTAGTTATCTGGAGCATCACCATGTTATTTAGTTTATCCGGAGCATCACTATGTTATTTAGTTATCTGGAGCATCGTGTTTGTACTATTGTTATTTTAGTAAGTTATCTGGAGCATCACTATGTTATTTAGTTATCTGGAGCATCACTATGTTATTTAGTTATCTGGAGCATCACTATGCTATTTAGTTATCTGGAGCATCACTATGTTATTTAGTTATCTGGCGCATCACTATGTTATTTAGTTATCTGGAGCATCACTATGTTATTTAGTTATCTGGAGCATCACTATGTTATTTAGTTACCTGGAGCATCACTATGTTATTTAGCTATCTCGAGCATCGTGTTTGTACCATTGTTATGTTATTCAGTTATCTGGAGCATCACCATGTTGTTTAGTTATCTAGAGCATCACTATGTTATTTAGTTATCTGGAACATCACTATGTTATTTAGTTATCTGGCGCATCACTATGTTATTTAGTTATCTGGAGCATCACCATGTTATTTAGCTATCTGGAGCATCACTATGTTATTTAGTTATCTGGAGCATCACTGTTATTTAGTTATCTGGAGCATCACTATGTCATTTAGATATATGGAGCATCACTATGTTATTTAGTTATCTTGAGCATCACTATGTTATTTAGTTATCTGAAGCATCGCTATGTTATTTAGTTATCTGGAGCATCACTATGTTATTTAGTTGTTTGGAGCATCACTATGTTATTTAGTTATCTGGAGCATCACTATGTTATTTAGTTTGTCTGGAGCATCACTATGTTATTTAGTTATCTGAAGCATCACTATGTTATTTAGTTATCTGGAGCATCACTATGTTATTTAGTTATCTGAAGCATCGCTATGTTATTTAGTTATCTGGAGCATCGCTATGTTATTTAGTTATCTATAGCATCACTGTTATTTAGTTATCTGGAGCATCACTATGTTATTTAGTTATCTGGAGCATCACTGTTATTTAGTTTTCTGGAGCATCGTGTTTGTACTATTGTTATGTTATTAAGTTATCCGAAGCATCCCTATGTTATTTAGTTATCTGGAGCATCACTATGTTATTTAGTTATCTGGAGCATCACTATGTTATTTAGTTATCTGGAGCATCACTATGTTATTTAGTTATCTGGAGCATCACTATGTTATTTAGTTTGTCTGGAGCATCACTATGTTATTTAGTTATCTGGAGCATCATTATGTTATTTAGTTATCTGGAGCATCGTGTTTGTACTATTGTTATGTTAGTAAGTTATCTGGAGCATCACTATGTTATTTAGTTATCTGGAGCATCACTATAATATTTAGTTATCTGGAGCATCACTATGCTATTTAGGTATCTGGAGCATGACTATGTTATTTAGTTATCTGGCGCATCACTATGTTATTTAGTTATCTGGAGCATCACTGTTATTTAGTTTTCTGGAGCATCGTGTTTGTACTATTGTTATGTTATTAAGTTATCCGAAGCATCCCTATGTTATTTAGTTATCTGGAGCATCACTATGTTATTTAGTTATCTGGAGCATCACTATGTTATTTAGTTATCTGGAGCATCACTATGTTGTTTAGTTATCTGGAGCATCACTATGTTATTTAGTTTATCTGAAGCATCACTATGTTATATAGTTATCTGGAGCATCACTATGTTATTTAGTTATCTGGAACATCGTGTTTGTACTATTGTTACGTTAGTAAGTTATGTGGAGCATCACTATGTTATATAGTTATCTGGAGCATCACTATGTTATTTAGTTATCTGGAACATCGTGTTTGTACTATTGTTACGTTATTAAGTTATCTGAAGCATCACTATGTTATATAGTTATCTGGAGCATCACTATGTTATTTAGTTATCTGGAGCATCGTGTTTGTACTATTGTTATGTTATTAAGTTATCTGAAGCATCACTATGTTATATAGTTATCTGGAGCATCACTATGTTATTTAGTTATCTGGAGCATCGTGTTTGTACTATTGTTACGTTAGTAAGTTATCTGAAGCATCACTATGTTATATAGTTATCTGGAGCATCACTATGTTATTTAGTTATCTGGAGCATCGTGTTTGTACTATTGTTATGTTATTAAGTTATCTGAAGCATCACTATGTTATATAGTTATCTGGAGCATCACTATGTTATTTAGTTATCTGGAGCATCGTGTTTGTACTATTGTTACGTTAGTAAGTTATCTGGAGCATCACTATGTTATTTAGTTTATCTGAAGCATCACTATGTTATTTAGTTATATGGAGCATCACTATGTTGTTTAGTTATCTGGAGCATCGTGTTTGTACTATTGTTGTCATTAAGTTATCTGGAGCATCACTTTTCCTCACTCATGACTTGTCACAGGATTTTTTACAAGAGTAACGTGACGGATGTCAATTGTGGAACATGAATTGCCGACTTTTCCGGAGCACCTGAGTTCATGTTTCTCAATCAATAGCTTTCTGTGTAATGTTTTGCCCATCATTGATTGTCCTTTGGTCTTTTTGCCATTTTTCCATATCTGATGATTTTTGTGTCATTTAACAGTATCACAAGATGAGTGTCACTAGTGGAGCAGGAACTGATTATACTTTCGGGGCACACAAGTTCATCCCTGGTTTACAGTGAGTTGTTTGCAGTGAGTTCGTGTTGCTCAGTGAATAGTTTTCTGTGGAGTGTTTTGTCAACAATTATTGTCTTTTGGTCATTATGTTGTCTGTTCTTCCACTAATTACTGTTTCTGATTACCTCTTTTTGTATATTCAAACATTTCTTGACCATGAGTTTATTTATGTAGATATATCTACATATATATTTAATAAGGGTCCAAATATATCATAATCAATATAACTTTATTTACAAAAATATCATTTTTATATAAAATAACAATTTTAGACACAATAAATTATCAATAGAGACAGACAATAAACATAAACAAATTAACGAAGCAAGGTAATATATCTAAATATCATTTACACTCATTAACAAAATAAATTAACTTATAAGATATATACATTCTTAATTATTACTTCTGATCAATTTACACATGTATATACAGTCAAACCTGTATTAAGAAGCCACCTTTTGGACAAAGAAAAAAATGGCTTTATAAAAGAGGTGGACTCTTAATAAAAAGTCAATTCAAATGAAATTTTCTATGACAGGACAAGAAAAAAGTGTCCTTTTAATACAGGTGACCTCTTAAAAGAGGTTCAATTCATATGAAATTCTCTATGAAAGGACAAGAAAAAAGTGTCATTTTAATACAGGTGACCTCTTAAAAGAGGTTCAATTCATATGAAATTCTCTATGACAGGACAAGAAAAAGGTGACTTTTTAATAGAGGTGACAGCATGGGCAGGTTTGACTGTATATAAAACTGTATTTAAGTCTTACCGATAGCTACTACTAGTATTTCAGTTTGTAGCATTTTCAATATATGAACAGCCATTATACTAATATTTTTTTAAAACGTATACTGCAATTGTGTGATTTTGAGTCCTTATAAAGAGGGCAAAGCTTTAGTGTTAATTTAAACAATATTTATTTAGAAAATAATCAGAATATACAGTACATCAAACATAGTAAATATAGACAGGATTCAGAAACAAGCAATTATTGCTTTTATAAATCTGTCTCCTAACTTTAGTGTTATATGTCGTGAACGTTATAAAACTTTTCTGGTACCTGATTCATGCAGAGCAGTAACAATATAAGAGCGGACGTGATAGAGGACACCATTGAAAACTATTAGAACTATTATTCTTTCTGCTCTTTTCAGACAAGTTGGTAGTCATTTGGGACTTTTTTGGGTGGGGGTGGGGGTGGGGTGGGGGAGGGGGGGGGGGACATTGCAGCATCACAATATACGTACACTGTCCGTAAATATATAATTAATTTGCACTAGGAGCGGAACTGGCCAGAAAAGCTCACTTTCTACCTGTTTCTCGTTTCTCAAGTTAGTGCACTTATAACTCATATCTTCCGACAATTTCCGTGGATTGGCCGAAAATGATATGTTCGTTGATATTTGAATTCGTGGTAGTTATACTCACAAATGTCATCTCTTGTTATTTATACCTTACGATGTGCACTACATTGTAAATTTCATGGCTTCATGAAACCAACTAACACCACGAAAATAATTATTTAGAGAATAGGAAGGAAATCAATGTAAAACATCAGGTATTGTTGGGGGTTAAGTGATTATGACATTTAACACCACTTTCAAAAATATTTCAGTTATATCATGGTGGTCAGTTTTATTGGTAAGGAAACCGGAGTATCTGGAAAAAACCACAGACCTGCCGCAAGTCGCTGACAAACTTTATCACATAATGTTGTATTGAGTACACCTCGCCATGAACGGGATTCGAAATGTTAACATTAGTAGCGATAGGCACTGATTACAGTTAGTTATAAATTCAACTACCATACGATTACAACCATGACGACCCCACATTACATTGTAAATTTCTTGGTTTTATTGAACTAACTGAAATCACGAACATATTCAAGGAATAAGAGCGAATTAACAGCAAGACGTCAAGTATTGTATCACATCATGACATTGGCTTGCAACAATTAAGTTGAAACAATATTACAGTGATTAAAAATGTAAATTATATCACTAGCACAAAATTAATGAGATTTATACATTGTAAAGTAGCAGGTGATGAAGTACATTTCTTTATTACATGTACACTTTAATATAAAAAAAACCAAACAAACGAACACAAAGAATATTACAATTATTGCTGTTGTACAATAATTGGGAATGGATTTCACATGATTGATGATAGGTACATATATATGGAATACATTATCTATTGTGACAGGAATTCAAAAAAATGAGAAATAAAGCTAAAAAAACATACAAGGCAATAATCTGTGTTTACAGACAATGTTTTAAGCTTATGCGAACATAATCGAAACAGAATAGTCAAATCACCTATGCTTGAGGGAGGAGCACCTTAGTTTTAATATTAATTACATTATGTAAGAACTGTAACTTAGAAAACATAAAAAAGGGGTTACTCTGTGTTAACAGTCAATTTTTGGAGCTTAAGCGACAATAACTGATTTAATAACACAATTAATATTACCATACATTATGTAATATTTGAGATATACGATTTTGTCATATGGAGATGTCAATACTTAACTTTTCTATTTCATCAAGATCCCTTTGCTTTTGTGAACGGAAATTACACGCATTTTAGGATAATAAAGTGTAAAGAATGATGAATTCTAATCTTGAACATTACACATTACGGGATCTGAGGTTTCCAATTTTGTTGTGTCAGCTAAAATTAAAATAGAAAAGTACTTGTTTGTATATTGTCTGTGAATCATACTTCGGATGTCTCTGAACTTTTGAATATAACATTATCTTCATATTTCAATAAAATTCCAAATAAAAACGTAGACATCTAATTTAGTGAACACAACGTGACGCGTTTCTATGACAATTTTTATTAGGTAAATTCATTGTTTCTAAGTAAACCAATAGGCTTGAATAGGATATGATATCCAAACTGACTAAGGTTGTATATGCCTGTTTGAGATTTTAATTTATATTATCGTAAATTCCTTTGTTAGTACATGTAGAATACATTTTGTATTTAAAGATTCAAAGGGGTTATGGTGTTTAACGCCACTTTCAACAATATTTCAGTTATATTGTGGCGGTCATTGGTATTAGCATAGGAAACTAGAATATCCGGAGAAAACCACCGACCTGCCACAAGTCACTGACAAACGTTATCACCTGGGCGAGGTTCGAACTCACAATGTTAGTAAAGATTATAGGTAAAAGGTAAAAGGTCATATTACCCTACATATACATTATATATTAATAGCACCAATAATTCTATTCCTTAATGAAAACATATTATCAATGATTGTCTTGCATATGGTTAAATAAAATAATGGGAAAGCACCAAGGCATGTCTATAGCAGTAAAGTGTTCATATATACCGCCATCTTGTACTAACATCACGTGGATGATCATCACGTGGTATCCTTTACACATTCACCATTGGTGCTTTTTGAAAAACCAACACAACATGTTTCTGTCACATACGTGTACGTTTCTTTTTCATACCTGAAATAGATAAAATAGATTATTAATTGAATAATAATAATAAAAAAAAAAAAATGAAAACAAAAATTGTAAGTTTCTTGCATTTTAAAATTCTTATTGAAGTGCCTGAACTAAGCACGGAAAGTAAACTGTCATGTATCTATGTGTTGGGGGCAACGAGTTTACCTCTATGTACTATTTTTTCGACAATGTGGAATGTTTTGTGTGCTTTCGATTAATTTTTAGTAGTTGTTGATTGCATGAATGGTCAATTGCAAGGCAAAACTATCAAATCCTCTGTATTGTCTAATAATATGGAGTGAGAAGATATTATATATAATCAATAATTTGAATCTACCGTTAATTCAGTATCCCCAAAAGAGAAGAATGGAATTATTTATTATGAAGAAATATTAGACCATCACATTGTGAGAAACCGTATCGAGATTGTAATGGTTAACGAACGTGCTCGCCTTGAGTGTGGTAGATCGAGGTTTCGAGCCCAAGGCCGGGCAAACAAAAATGAAAATTTCCCATCATATTGTATTTAATATAAAATAGTACTTTTACGTTTTTAGCAACTATTTGATTGCAAGGGTCATTTATTGAAAATAGGTATGTGCACATGGAGTTATCGCTCTTTGGTAAGCCGTTGTAGATTATTTATCTTCACAGATACAAAAATCGACATTTCAACAACTTTCATAATTGAAGTAATCGTTTTTAATCTCATAAACTCGATAACTACCAGGGGCGGATCCAGGTTTTCGGGGGAGGGGGAGGGGGGGGGGGCGCACTTAGAAAAATTGCGTTGAGCGGAGGGTGGCGCGAACATTATTGGGGTATTTCGTGTGAAAATTCACGATTTTACGCCAACAAATCCTATTTTTTCCAATATTAGGGGGGGGGGGGGGGCGCCGGGTGTTCCCCCCCTGGATCCACCCCTGACTACAATAATGATATGATGACTACTTACACTGTGCATTTGGTCAGTTGTAGTGTTATTGGATTAGTGTAACACACTTTGACAACAGCTTTATTTCGTGTTCCTATATTGGTGTTATAACACGGAGGTAAGTTACAAGCTCTCGTCTCTACTTCCACTGATTTACCACTGCAATATAATGAAATATAATACTTTTAGATAATTGTTTGTAAAACTATACCACAGATTCTTCAATTTGTATCAACATTGTTTTTAAATGTCTTAAACAATACTTGTTGTTGCTACTAAGTGTATACAGTACGGCACATACTCCTTCTTTGTACCAAATAAGAACAATGGTAATTATGATACTTTCTTCTAATAACAGTTTTTGAATTCTCCTTTGGTTTGGTATGGTTAGGTTTATGGCGTTTTGCGCAACTTTCAACAATATTTCAGTTATATCGTGGCGGTCAGTCTTATTGGTGGAGGAAACCGGAGAAGTCCACCGATCTGTCACAAGGAACTGACGAACCTGATCACATAATGTTGTATGGAATACATCTCGCTCAAACTTCTCTTAGTACGGCGGAACAAAAATGTGTTGCCGTTTAGATCGAATGGAAGCCGACATTTCTTCACAGATTTAGTGTAGACTTTAAAACTGACGTTTATCTATGCGCAGAGAAAAATGAAGAAAAATGTAATGCTATTATTTTTGGAGACATTAGGGATGATTTTGAAGAAATATTTCCATGGATATCATAAAATTTGCGTGACCATTGTGACAATGCCACAGTCAGGATCCCATTTTTGACATCACAGTAGTAAGAAAGAAGAACTGTGTCACATGGAGTTAATTTTATTGTGAAAGAGGTACAATTTGGAGAACAGGGAATATAATACTACAACGAAACCTGCATATGTGGTCATCTCTATTAAACAGCCACCTGTATTAAAAGGTAATCTTTTTCTTGTCCTGTCATAGAAAAATCCATATGAATTTAACCACTTTTAAGAAGTAACCTGTCTTATAAGACCACTTTTAAGAAGTCACTTGTCTTATAAGGCCACTTTTAAGAAGTCACCTGACTTATAAGGCCACTTTTAAGAAGTCACCTGTCTTGTAAGGCCACTTTTAAGAAGTCACCTGTCTTATAAGGCCACTTTTAAGAAGTTACCTGTCTTATAAGACCACTTTTAAGAAGTCATCTGTCTTATAAGGCCACTTTTAAAAAGTCACCTGTCTTATAAGACCACTTTTAAGAAGTCACCTGTCTTATAAGGCCACTTTTAAAAAGTCACCTGTCTTATAAGACCACTTTTTCTTTGTCCCACAAAGACCTCATACTACAAGTTTGACTGTATATGTTTTAATTTATTTCATGGCGAATCGATCTTGTAAATTGTATCATCTATACTGAGAAGTGTTTGAAAATACCAAAGGAGTAATCAGAATCCGTAAAAAATCGAAGAAAAACAGACCACACAATGGCCAAAAGAAAAAGTACAAAAGGACAAACAACGATCTACAAAGAATATTATTAACACTGAATATACATACCTGCATAACAATGGGTCATAGCATAATCTTTGTCTTGTTTGATTTCCACACCCACCGCATGGCCTCGAACAATTGGACCATGAAGTCCAGTTTCCCCACCCCGTTACAGGATCATTCTCTTTACCACCTGACGGATTCTGTGTTGGTACAAGGTATTGTGTTGATGACTGATTTAAATGAATCACAACATTCGTGGTTGTCATGGTAGTGGATTCTGTTAATACAATACATATTTATTGATAACTTACTAAATTCATTTTAATGTTATTGTATAATCATATGTAGATTGATAGCTAAAAAGCAAAAAATATCGAAATTGTTGGAACAGTAAAACAATCTAACCGTAGAAACAGTACGTGGCAAAATCAATACCCCTAACACACATATACATGCCCACTTCCATTACTGGATTGGAACAGCACTCCATATGAAAATGGTGAGTTTTTTAGTGTTTAGTGCCACTTTTAATAATACTTTAGTTAAATAATGAACAATGGTTTTAAGGTTTCCTTAGTAATTGGTGAAACCACCAAGTCACTGAGAGATTTGAGATGAAACCACCAACTCACTGAGAGATTTGAGATGAAACCACCAACTCACTGAGAGATTTGAGAAGATAATATGTCTTTTGGAATATATACATCACTACTGCTTGCGATTGGTATCCACATCTTAAGAGCTGATAGACACATGTGGTATAGGTGGGTCCAAATCAAGCGTTAATACGCGGGAACAGCATGTTCATTCAAATTACCGATCCGTGATTTTCACAAATTAGAGGCAAAGGAAACAAAAACACACTATTGAGGCACTACAGCTATTTCTTGAGGAGGAGGTTTGGCGCTTTAAAATCTGATTCAATCCACCATTTCTTTAGAAATGCCTGTACCAAGTCAGGGTCATTACGGTTTTCACAGTTTTCCGGTTGTTGACTGATTTTGTCTGTTTATATACTTATGAGTTTTGACTTTCCCTTTGTAAGATTGTTCGGAGTTCGGTAATTTTGTTATTACCCTTATTGACAGTGCGATATTTGTTTTTCCATTTTATTATATGAATTCCTGAAAATACTAAGTAGGATGACACCCTCTTAACATCTCGTAATACTCACAACCCATTTGTTTATAAAGTGATTGGTGCCAAAATGAATTACTGTTAAAAACGATTTGGCAATACAAATAAAGAAAATACTACAAAAATGTTTAAGGTTACGATACTTACTGATGCATGTACTGCCATTCAATTGATATCCATGACAGCAAAATAATTCAGATCTAAAACATATACCGGAACGGAAAGCGGTCTTTGTTCTAAAATAACAAGTATAATTGTATATTAGACAAGTAAAATATTCATCCATTGAGAAACGTCCATTCATGATATGTGGCTATGCATCATTATTCCGTATTCTAACATTACCTCCTTCTTTCGCGTTGTTAACAAACGAGCGAGTTATCCATTCAGTATAATCTCATTAGCACATGCGCCGGTGAATGTGACTAACTTTTCCATTGGCAGCATAAATTGTGTGCGACATTGTCCACAAACGTAAATATAAATTACCGTCTTCCAATCAAAGTATACTACCGTATTTGTACTCTTAGACATATCAGAATCGAAATAAATCATGGAAGCCAGAATGTGTTTTGAGTTTTAACATGGATTAGCGAATATTAGTAAATTTTATCCCTCGCTTCTGGCTCGGGATAAAATACTAATATCCGCCAATCCATGTTAAAACTCCCAACACATTCTGGCTTCCATGATTTATTTCTTAATTATACAACCAGAAGTCGTATATTTTTCCATAATGGATGTCTCGAAATATCAATATGTTTTCCGTATTGTACAGTTGCTATAAGGGACATAACTCGTACTGTCTTTTGTCGTCTACTAACGTCAGCAAATTAAAACAATGTTGAGCATCTAAGTTGATACGATATTCCAGAGCTTGTGGTTCCAATCTGGATTGCCTTGGCCTTGATAGAGGGTTGCTGCTAACAAAGAAGTTACTGCACCAAGGGTTCTTACTGGAAGAGTTGAACTGCTTACCCTTACGTAGCACCTGAGTGCAACCCCGGTTTTAAGTGGGTTTTGTGTTATTCGATCTTTACTTTTTTATGTGTATGTTTTGTAGATTGTTGTTTGTCCTTTTGGTCCTTTTCTTTTGGCCATTGGGCTGTTTTTCCATCTTCGATTTATGGATGGTGATTACCCCTTTGGTATCTTCAAACTCTTCATTCAATACAATGCAATACAATACGAATGACTGCAATATATATCCAGAATGTGCATAACACTGTACAATAATCAATTTATTTCTCTAAGAAATCTGCATATTTCACGAGCATTTATGTAATAACATTAGACATTAATTGTCTCCAATTATGAAGTTTTTATATATACTCGTCACAGAGCAGGTGAGTAATTATATTGTTGCATATACATACACAAGTTGGTTACAATCTTTATTATCAGCCCACCACCAGTTTCCACTCGGGCAAGGATTCCATATTGTGTAGTTCCATTTATGTTGACACACGTATGATATCCTTCTTGAACATGGCTGATGAGTTTGTTCTGTACCAGATAAACATCCCCCACAAGGCTCTGCAAAATAAAGTGTCCTTTGATAAACATTTTCAGAGGCTACGAGTTTATTCTGTCCCTAATAAACATCCACACAAAGTTCTGCAAAATAAAAGGGCCGTTAAATGAACAAATTGTGTAACGTTCGTTTGATATTCAGGTTAAATATTCTATTCTATTTTGCTTTGCATTTTCGCGTCCAATATCTTTTATCAGTAAAAATGAAATTTATTATATGAGAACGAATAAATTGAAGAAAAAAAAAATACAACACCGTCAGAAAAACTCCAAAATCCAATCAGGAAATCGTTGAAACAGAGGTATTATTGTCCATTTATGATTGTCACTTCGGTATTCTCTAACGTTTATTTGTCAGTTTTTCTGTATTGTCCATTTATGATTGCCCCTTCGGTATTCTCTAACGTTTATTGCCATCTCCTAGCACACAAATACATGAATGCAACAGACTCCCTCTCCCTCTCGCTAAAGGTCACCCCTCTTATCAGGCCAGATTTCAGATGCACTGATATAGTAAACTATTAGTAAACTTTCACCTTTAACCTAAGACACCCTTCTTTCAATGCCACTTTTTGATTGCAGAATGTGGTGCTTTATAAGAGGGGGTTACTGTACATGTATATGATAACTGTATATAAACGTTAACAAATCAAAAGGGAAATCAAGCACGTAATGATCATACCTGCCCAAACTTTTGCCTGAAAGCCAAATGAACCATATCCATTTGCCTTCATTTAAAACAAAATTAATGACCACCAATAAAAATGACCTCCACGATATAACCGAAATATTGTTGAAAGTGGCGTTTAAAGCAATAACCCCTTACCCCTTAAATTAAATGACCCATATTGTCATTGGTTATGAGGTAAATTGTTTGTTAAATACCTTCATATTATTATTTTATATAATTGTAAGACATTTATTATATCTCCTCGTTGGTATACTGTTTAGCGTGCTTGAATGTAATGCGGTAGAATATGGTTTCGACCCTCTGTCGTGTCAATCTAAGGACTATTATCAAATTGGTATTTACTGCATCTACGCTAACCACACAGAACAGAGGAGTATGAATAAAGACTGGTTGGCTTGGAATCAGGATAATATGTCTGGATGGAGCAACATGTCTACCTGTGGACTGTTGTTTCAGTGGAATCAGGATAATATGTCTGGTTGGAGCAACATGTCTACCTGTGGATTGTTGTTTCAGTGGAATCAGGATAATATGTCTGGTTGGAGCGACATGTCTACCTGTGAATTGTTGTTTCAGTGGACTCAGGATAATATGTCTGGTTGGAGCTACATGTCTACCTGTGGATTGTTGTTTCAGTGGACTCAGGATAATATGTCTGGTTGGAGCTACATGTCTACCTGTGGATTGTTGTTCAGTGGAATCAGGATAATATGTCTGGTTGGAGCTACATGTCTACCTGTGGACTGTTGTTTCAGTGAGCTTACACAATAAAATTCCGACTAAGCAAAGCGGACATCTTCTCATCGAAATTTAACTTGTTCTTACAAAGACATTACTTACTTGGTGTTAAACAATAATCGATTACTCATGTTGACCATACCAGCATATTAAGGATTACATATGAAAATACTATATATCACAACGTCGAAGCATTTCCACAATGCAATCGTAAACTCGAAGACAGAGAGACAAGATAGATAACTCTAACACACATACAAAACAATTGATACAAATAAGTAGTTACCTTGCTCCTGCCTTAGCGATGTTATGAGAATATCGGACCTCTATATAGTTAAGACATTCAATGTAAGGATCTGTAGAACAATCATTATAGTCCATCACTCGTGTGGATTCTAGTGCGAAAAATATCCTGTTGTCTTTTGGAGCCTGACAAAATAAAGAAAGTTATATACTGAAATCAATATATTCACTAAATATGTAAATATTTCAATTTTCCGGTTTTCAGTGGGATTCGTGTTTTCCGATATTTAGTTTTCCGTGTAGTGTTTGTCCATTTGTATTTTT
Source organism: Bathymodiolus septemdierum (assembly GCA_963383655.1). Lineage (NCBI taxonomy): Eukaryota > Metazoa > Mollusca > Bivalvia > Mytilida > Modiolidae > Bathymodiolus > Bathymodiolus septemdierum. The sequence continues at coordinate 21,877,045 of OY726525.1, forward strand.
CTTGTGGCCATTGTGTTGTCTGTTCTTCTTCGCTTTAAGTCTGATGATTCCCCATTTGGTATCCTCGAACTTCTTATCCTTGCCAGTAGACAAGAAACACCATTACTTAGGAAAGGATAATTTCTTTTCAATTTCATCAAACAATTTGAACTATTTTCAACAATAACTTAAAACAAATATATCCCTGAGTGAGATAAAAATAAAACAATGTATAGATTACCGATATAATCAATTAAAAAAACCAAATACCACGTCGTCGGAACAGATCCAAACTCTAATCGAAAAAAAATAGAAACAGAGGCACAATCGATACCTCTACCATACATATACATGCTTCTCATGTCCATTGATGTTTGTCGTTGTATCTGACGCTGGTTTTCGTGATCAATATTATATTTTAACACATTTATAAGCTCAAACATTAACGGGTTAGGGTGTTTAATGCCACTTTCAACAATATTTCAGTTACATCATGGCGGTCATTTTTTTTGTTGGAGGAAACCGAAGTACCCGGAATGGTGATAGGCATTGATTGCACAGCTAGTTAGTTGTAAATCCAACTACAATACAATCACGACCACGACTGCTCCCAAATATTAATAGGTGTTGTTATATGTCGCATATTTTCGTGACCGATATTTTTATGTATTTACCTTTATATACCAATTGCAGTGTTGTCCAAACTGGTATGCCCATGGGAAACCAAATGTAGATGGCGTTCCTGTAACGTTCATGACTCCTCCACAGGTAGCTGGAAATAAAAAGAGGGAAATACCAATCTGGGTGACAGAAATAACATTATCAGATAACAAAAGGCCGAGGTGCTTTGACAAAGTTGTACTTGTATCATATTGACTATCAGATGTACAATTTATCCACAGTACTGTACCTAAACAGTTAAGTCGTGTTTACAGACTCTATCATCCTTATATAAAACTACAGAAGATAAATTCAGTAATGAAGACCAGACAAGAGGGACAACCAGTCTTTAATTGAAAAAGAGACGGTTTGATCAATTGCAACAAGATAATAATCATAGCATTTCTAGCCAGTACAAATTATTATAAGAGTAAATCTTCATAACACTTTTAAAAAATTAATTAAATTTAAGTGTTGTCTCCCTTCCTTTCAATTTTATATATATACATATACCTACTTCCCACAGATGATGCCACTGTTTCACAATAGTCTCCACTTAGTCCTTCGGGACATCGACATCGAGAACACTGTTTTGGGTCCTGGTAGCCATCATCCTGACAAGGTTGCGCAAGCTGACTTTTGTTACATATATCTATAAATAAATAAATAAATAAATAAATAAATAAATAAATAAATAAATAAATAAATAAATAAATAAATAATGTTTTTAACCTAATCAGTTTTGTCTCCATGTTAAATATGATTTACTAGATTAACACGACGAATGTCTCGAGTGGATCAGTAACTGATGCCCCTTCCGGAGCACTCTTGGTTTTAAGTAGGGTTTGTGTTACTCGATCTTTAGTTTTATGTGTATGTTTCATAGATCGTTGTTTGTTCTGTTGTCCTTTTTCTTTTGGCCATTGTGTTGTCTGTTCATCTTCGATATAGGGATTCTGATTACCACTTTGGTATCTTCAAACTCTTCTGAGACCTATAGGGCACTAAATGGTATCATGTTGGCTTTTAATACCACTTCCAATGAAAAATCTGTTATTTCGTGGTGGTTGGTTGTATTTGTGTAGGAAACCGGATTAACATAGGAAAGCAATCAACCTTTCTCAATGACATCGTATAGACGTTTCTTCCATTATTACGGCGTTTTAACCCCGCTGAACCAGTGGTGGAGAAATCTGTAATCCTCTAGAGGATTAAAATGTCTCGTGCCTTTCCCTGCATGTTGTCAAATCGGTAATGAATCAATAAATCGGTAAATAATGGGAGAAACAAATTCTCCTTCAGTTGCCCATGTGTGTTACGATATTTCTCCACTCTTGAGAGTTATGTTTAAAATTTTAACCACTCGCCTGTCGGCTTGTGGTTAAAAGTTTAAATTTAACTCTCTTGAGTGGAGAAATATCGTAACCCACGGGCAACTGAAGGAGAATCTATATATATATCTAATTTAGCTTGCACGACGCGTTTCTGGAATAACCTTCATCAGATACGCTCAATATAAAAATATTGGAAAGTAAAATAGCTTAAAAGTGTTAGGAAGCAATAAAACTGTAGGGATTAACATGATAGCCAAAATCGGATAGGGTCACATATGTCGGAGAGAGGAGAACATTTGTTTCAATAATAATTACATGACTTAGGAACTGTGAATTTTGATAACAAATATATCTAATAAACAATGACAGCGCGAAGAACTTACTATTGAGTGAATAATATTTCTTAGCATTATTTGAGGATTTCCAACAAAACACTAGTTGAATTCATAATAACCTGTGCAATCATTGCCTATCACCACTAACGTTGTGTGTTGGAATGCCGCTCAGGCGAAATGTACTCGATACAACATTATGTGATAACGTTTGTCAGTGACTTGCGGCAGGTCGGTGGTTTTCTCCATGTACCCCAGTTTCCTCCATCAATAAAACTGACCACCACGATATAATTGGAATATTGTTGAAAGTGGCGTTAAACACCATAACCCTAATCATAACCATAATTACTCCATTATCTAATCATATAAAAGTGGCAATACAAGAAACAAAATCATAATAAAAAACAACACAAAACAATACCCTAACCCTAACCCTAACACTACTAAATGCACTTACTTGTACAGTAGGCCATATTTGCTAATTTAATATCATAGTATGATAGTTGAAATCGTTGACCAAGAGACCGTTGTAATAAAGGATCTTTTGTCAGTATAGTTGGTTGAACTGGATTTGTAGTATCTTTTGCGTAGGCCTGGAATTATATTAAAACTTCTTCAGCAACAATTAAATGAATAAAGTCAGCTTAAGGCAAATATTATTCAATGCCTATGATTTGTTTTATAAGCACAAATGATTTTATTGCACTAAATGTTTGCTGTAAACAATATACAACAGCTTTTACCTTGTATCCCTTGTTGTTAATTACTAAATAGCAAGGGATTTACTATTCAGCAAAGCTTATTTCAAAATAAATACTGTTAGTCATACAGTATATATTATAATTATGACACTGAAATAAACATACTATAGCTGTCACATGCTTTTGACAATGACAATTTCCGGATTTTTGACGCTTTCAAACTGGACACGATCGAAAGGTTAATTGTTCATACCTGGGATTACATGCCTGATTGCGCTGCTGTTTTTTTCCTATTTTAATGCCTATGATTTAATTTATATTTTCACAGAATTATAATGTCTACAAGTTAAGTTCAAACTGTCATTCGTTAGCTAATCAGCATTTATTTTGATTTGTAATCAACTTTGTCATGATATTGAAATAAATAGTGTGCTTATAATCTCCTCTATTTTGCCAATTTTATATAATTTTGCTTCAAAAGTATTCTTTCATTTCGAAACAATTGATGAACAAGGGAACTCTTGTTTGAAATCAAATGATAACATACAGACTCCAAACTAGAGAAACACAACAGGCACCACTAGAGGAGCAGGAACTTCTTCAGAGTACACGAGTTCTTTCCCGTATGCTACGTGAATTGGTACGGGTTCGTGTTGTCCATTTTGTCAAATTGCCCCTTTGGTATCGTCAAACGTTTCGTACATAGGTATCTTCATACTATACGGTGCCACCAGTCTTACATAGGTATCTTCATACTATACGGTACCACCAGTCTTTAGATGTATACATTTAACATTATTATATACTTCGTGTAAGTTTCTGTAGTGATATTTGGTATTGTAATATTTTAGCATATTACCTGGGTAATATTTTGGCATATTACCTGGACAATTAGACACTCAGTATAATAATGATATTAATGTGGTCTTGTCCAGGTAATATGCCAACATATTACCCAGGTCTGAGAGACATATTACCCTCAGGTCTGATAGACATATTATCCGCCCCTTCGGTCGGGTAAAATGTCTCTCAGACCTGGGTAACATTTTGGCATATTACCTGGATAAGATCACATTATCATATAATTGATACTTGTAAATCTGAATTACTATGTTAGGTAGTTTGGAAGTTAGTTTAAAATAACTGTTGCTATGGTATTATATTTGTTATCTATTATGTCTCTGTTTCTTGACGACAACTATTTATGTCACGTGATATGATAAAGAAATAAGTAGCCATGATATTGTGAAGAACTGGGTGATATGAAAAAGAAATAAGTAGCTACGATATTGTGAAGAACTTAACGGGTAAAATGTGTTGAAATAAACCATTCGAAGAAGTAACTGTTTAATGCCAAGTTAGCCAGATTTCAGCTAAACAAGTTATATAATCCCCCTCTTCTCAATATATTATACATTTATTTTGCTTTGCTTAATTTGTTTTAACTTTTCTTTAGTTTAATTATTTAAAATGCTTAGAAAGTTTACAAATTTCACTTCACTTGTAAATTTATTACATATATGTATGAAGTATTAATGGTGCTTATAATTACATGTATTAAAGGAACATAATTATCCTATATTAGTGATATAATGGTTATATACTTTTTTCAGAATGTATGCCATGTACATGTAAAAAGGAGAGAGCTTGTATAGGCATAGCCTGTTGCTCAATCCCATTCATATGCAGTTGTGAATAAAATATGCTTAAAACAAAACAAGTTATATGTTGATGAGATGATGACGATTCCCGCTTTGCAGTAAACTAACACTCGTTAAGTGCTAGTTCATCGAAACAGCAGTCTGGGGGTAGACACGCGGATAACCTCCACACATTATCTTGATTTCCAGCGAGCCATTCTTTCCTCTTACAGCTTAATGCCAAGTTCTTAACGAAGAAGCAACACATACACATTTATAGTCTTCCAGGATCGAACTCCACGAATCTATCCATCTACCTCTCTAGATGTCATCACCCTAACCATTACTCTACTGATGTGGCTATGTATTTAAGAAATCTAACTTACCATAGACCCGTAATGCATGATTGAGGCTACATCATACGGTAGATCTTTGGTATCCAGATCTTTGTAAGATATATGCAAAAAGTTGTATTGTTTTCCAAACTGAATCGCATTCTGTTGAACTGTGATGTATTCATCTCTGTCTGGTCGAGCATGTTCATGCCAATAACCTAGCACGTGACCTATTTCATGCAGCACATGACCTTCCTAAACAAAATAAAAATTGACAACCGTGCACTGCACAAACTTTCATATGTTAAATACTAATAGATTTAGAATTGTCTTTGCGATTGAAAATGATGCTATTTTATCAAACCATTTACTAATTGTGCTGAAATTAGTGGAATTGATGCCCATAGCTATTTGATATTCTAATTCCTTTTTTGGATAATCGTTATATGTAAAATCGACATTGCGACATACGTATCACAACGGGTGCCACTAGTGGAGCAGGAACGACCTACTCTTCCGGAACATCTGAGTTCACCCCGGGTGTTAGTGGAGCTGGTGCTACTGGAAATTTTATTATAGTTTTTGATTGATCGGGTGTTCCTTAACGTCAAAGAATCGTCACAGTATTGTGGTATGTCTTTGTTTTGTTTTTCTTCGTCTATATTTCCGGTTGTTCTGGATTGTCCATTTTTGATTGCTCCTTCGGTGTTCTCTAACGTTTATTTAGTAGCTATATTGATAGCATGCGAACCAGCATACAAACAATAAATCATTACAGTAATATTTGTCATTTGGTACGCCACGCGTTTTTGATAAACATTTTGATTGTCATAGGGAAAAGGGGAGAGAATTGCTTTCTTCCCGCCATTTTTACCAAACTGTGAGTAAAAGGGAGAAGTTGAATGTTGTCTTTAATGTGCAAGGAACATAATATACTAATTTTACGTTCCATCTTTAAGGTCGTATGTACATTTTGTTCGTAGCACACAACCTAGAGACCTTACTTTGGGGGCGACAACGTCTTATTTCTATCCAACGGAGCTCCATCGGCGGGGATAGGGGGAAGAGGGGTGAGGGGTCGTAATATAAATAATTACTTACATACATACAATCTTCATTAATTGACACTTTCTGTTCTCTGTAAGTACTTCGTCCAACAAAGGACCAACACCTGAAAATAAATATGAATATAGAGAGCTGCTGTGACCGTTTCCGTTATATGTGCTTCATTTTCTATATTATCTATTTCTATACTATATTACAACAGGAGAGCACGTTAAGTATCACAGAGACGGCCTCTCTTTTTCTATTACTCTCATTAAAGGTAGTGCATGTATATAACATGGAAACCAATATTCTTAAAATATGTGTATCAATACTTTTTATTTGTGTACTGTAGTTATTGAATTAATTCTTTATGCATGGTTTTTAAATACTTTGAATCATTTTTTATCTTATTGTATTTATGAAAAGAATGTTTAAACAATTCCACCAATTACAACAAGACAAACAACCACCTATCACCTCAACTCATTAAACCTAAAACACGAACACAACATATGACGTTGGAAATCCAGGTCCTTCTTTGGGACAGGCACACAAATATGGCGGGGTTAAATCATTCAATGATATAGTTCATTGGGAGCTTTACAACTATAATATATTACACGATTCAAGCACATTCACGTTCAAATTAATTATTTAACTCCATGTAACACATATCTACAACACGATTCCTGTTTAAAATAATTATTTACGTTCTTTAACCTTGATCGATTTTTATTTTTGAATTTCTTTGCCTGAAGCCCGACAATTATCGTTACATTTTATCAGTAAATAATTGTACATCAAAAGCATGTTTCACAATCTTAAAAAAGAAGCAAATATTCTATTTGCATGGTACATGGTCTAATTCACATTTACAACAAATAATGACGCTTACGTCTAGGTTTTGTGGGTCTAGTGGGTAACAGGATTGATAAGCTGTAGTAACTGATATTCCTTCACAAAAGATGTATATATTCACCCCTCCTCCCCCCTCATCGCTACGTGTGTTCAAAGCTTCAGTTTTTTTTTAACTTTGCGTTCAATTATATAGCAACTTATCGCATGCTATTCGTACGTGTTCACGGGAACATACATGTACTGTTTTGGGGTGTAGGGTAGGATTATGGTGTTTAACGTCACTTTCAACAATGTTTCAGTAATATCGTGGATAACAGGATAACCAAAATCATCTAGAGTCGCCTATGTCTGAGGGAGGAGAACCTTAGTTTTGATAAATAATTACATTATTTAGGAACTGTAAATTTCAATAATAACTATATCCAATAAACATACAATAAAAACGTAGATATCAACTTAATGCGGACGACGCGTTTCTTGAATAACCTTCATCAGCTTAAATATTTGAAATCCAAATAGTACAAACGTTTCGGGAGCAAGAGGACCAAAGGAACTAAACAAGATAGCCCTGTCCGTGATAAAATATTCAATAAACTATGACTTCCAAATTGTATTTTCTAAATAAACGTTAACGAATACTGAAGGAACAATTACAAAATGGAAAATCCGGAGAAACTGGCAACATAGGGTATACAAGACGAAGAAAAACATAGCAAAAACGCAACACAATATGTGTTGGATACCACTATACGCAAACCAGCGCAAATAACGCAAACACGGCACGAGCCTCCTACAAACAACGCAATTAAGACAAGAGCCTCCTTCAAACAACGCAATTAAGACAAGAGCCTCCTACAAACAACGCAATTAAGACAAGAGCCTCCTACAAACAACGCAATTAAGACAAGAACCTCCTACAAACAACGCAATTAAGACAAGAGCCTCCTACAAACAACGCAAACAAGACAAGAACCTCCTACAAACAACGCAATTAAGACAAGAACCTCCTACAAACAACGCAATTAAGATAAGAGCCTCCTACAAACAACGCAATTAAGACAAGAGCCTCCTACAAACAACGCAATTAAGACAAGAGCCTCCTACAAACAACGCAATTAAGACAAGAACCTCCTACAAACAACGCAATTAAGACAAGAACCTCCTACAAACAACGCAATTAAGACAAGAGCCTCCTACAAACAACGCAATTAAGACAAGAGCCTCCTACAAACAACGCAATTAAGACAAGAACCTCCTACAAACAACGCAATTAAGACAAGAGCCTCCTACAAACAACGCAATTAAGACAAGAGCCTCCTACAAACAACGCAATTAAGACAAGAACCTCCTACAAACAACGCAATTAAGACAAGAACCTCCTACAAACAACGCAATTAAGACAAGAGCCTCCTACAAACAACGCAATTAAGACAAGAGCCTCCTACAAACAACGCAATTAAGACAAGAGCCTCCTACAAACAACGCAATTAAGACAAGAGCCTCCTACAAACAACGCAATTAAGATAAGAGCCTCCTACAAACAACGCAATTAAGACAAGAGCCTCCTACAAACAACGCAATTAAGACAAGAACCTCCTACAAACAACGCAATTAAGACAAGAGCCTCCTACAAACAACGCAATTAAGACAAGAACCTCCTACAAACAACGCAATTAAGACAAGAGCCTCCTACAAACAGCGCAATTAAGACAAGAACCTCCTACAAACAACGCAATTAAGACAAGAGCCTCCTACAAACAACGCAATTAAGACAAGAACCTCCTACAAACAACGCAATTAAGACAAGAACCTCCTACAAACAACGCAATTAAGACAAGAGCCTCCTACAAACAACGCAATTAAGACAAGAACCTCCTACAAACAACGCAATTAAGACAAGAGCCTCCTACAAACAGCGCAATTAAGACAAGAACCTCCTACAAACAACGCAATTAAGACAAGAGCCTCCTACAAACAACGCAATTAAGACAAGAGCCTCCTACAAACAACGCAATTAAGACAAGAACCTCCTACAAACAACGCAATTAAGACAAGAGCCTCCTACAAACAACGCAATTAAGACAAGAACCTCCTACAAACAACGCAATTAAGACAAGAGCCTCCTACAAACAGCGCAATTAAGACAAGAACCTCCTACAAACAACGCAATTAAGACAAGAACCTCCTACAAACAACGCAATTAAGACAAGAGCCTCCTACAAACAACGCAATTAAGACAAGAACCTCCTACAAACAACGCAATTAAGACAAGAGCCTCCTACAAACAACGCAATTAAGACAAGAACCTCCTACAAACAACGCAATTAAGACAAGAGCCTCCTACAAACAGCGCAATTAAGACAAGAACCTCCTAAAAACAACGCAATTAAGACAAGAGCCTCCTACAAACAACGCAATTAAGACAAGAGCCTCCTACAAACAACGCAATTAAGACAAGAGCCTCCTACAAACAACGCAATTAAGACAAGAGCCTCCTACAAACAACGCAATTAAGACAAGAGCCTCCTACAAACAACGCAATTAAGACAAGAACCTCCTACAAACAACGCAATTAAGACAAGAACCTCCTACAAACAACGCAATTAAGACAAGAGCCTCCTACAAACAACGCAATTAAGACAAGAGCCTCCTACAAACAACGCAATTAAGACAAGAGCCTCCTACAAACAACGCAATTAAGACAAGAGCCTCCTACAAACAGCGCAATTAAGACAAGAACCTCCTACAAACAACGCAATTAAGACAAGAGCCTCCTACAAACAACGCAATTAAGACAAGAGCCTCCTACAAACAACGCAATTAAGACAAGAGCCTCCTACAAACAGCGCAATTAAGACAAGAACCTCCTACAAACAACGCAATTAAGACAAGAGCCTCCTACAAACAACGCAATTAAGACAAGAGCCTCCTACAAACAACGCAATTAAGACAAGAGCCTCCTACAAACAACGCAATTAAGACAAGAGCCTCCTACAAACAGCGCAATTAAGACAAGAACCTCCTACAAACAACGCAATTAAGACAAGAGCCTCCTACAAACAACGGAATTAAGACAAGAGCCTCCTACAAACAACGCAATTAAGACAAGAACCTCCTACAAACAACGCAATTAAGACAAGAGCCTCCTACAAACAACGCAATTAAGACAAGAGCCTCCTACAAACAACGCAATTAAGACAAGAACCTCCTACAAACAACGCAATTAAGACAAGAGCCTCCTACAAACAACGCAATTAAGACAAGAACCTCCTACAAACAACGCAATTAAGACAAGAGCCTCCTACAAACAACGCAATTAAGACAAGAGCCTCCTACAAACAACGCAATTAAGACAAGAACCTCCTACAAACAACACAATTAAGACAAGAGCCTCCTACAAACAACGCAATTAAGACAAGAGCCTCCTACAAACAGCGCAATTAAGACAAGAGCCTCCTACAAACAACGCAATTAAGACAAGAGCCTCCTACAAACAACGCAATTAAGACAAGAGCCTCCTACAAACAACGCAATTAAGACAAGAACCTCCTACAAACAACGCAATTAAAACAAGAACCTCCTACAAACAACGCAATTAAGACAAGAACCTCCTACAAACAACGCAATTAAGACAAGAGCCTCCTACAAACAACGCAATTAAGACAAGAGCCTCCTACAAACAACGCAATCAAGACAAGAGCCTCCTACAAACAACACAATTAAGACAAGAGCCTCCTACAAACAACGCAATTAAGACAAGAGCCTCCTACAAACAACGCAATTAAGACAAGAGCCTCCTACAAACAACGCAATTAAGACAAGAACCTCCTACAAACAACACAATTAAGACAAGAGCCTCCTACAAACAACGCAATTAAGACAAGAGCCTCATACAAACAACGCAATTAAGACAAGAACCTCCTACAAACAACGCAATTAAGACAAGAACCTCCTACAAACAACGCAATTAAGACAAGAGCCTCATACAAACAACGCAATTAAGACAAGAACCTCCTACAAACAACGCAATTAAGACAAGAACCTCCTACAAACAACGCAATTAAGACAAGAGCCTCCTACAAACAACGCAATTAAGACAAGAGCCTCCTACAAACAACGCAATTAAGACAAGAACCTCCTACAAACAACGTAATTAAGACAAGAGCCTCCTACAAACAACGCAATTAAGACAAGAGCCTCCTACAAACAACGTAATTAAGACAAGAACCTCCTACAAACAACGCAATTAAGACAAGAACCGCCTACAAACAACGCAATTAAGACAAGAGCCTCCTACAAACAACGCAATTAAGACAAGAGCCTCATACAAACAACGCAATTAAGACAAGAACCTCCTACAAACAACGCAATTAAGACAAGAGCCTCCTACAAACAACGCAATTAAGACAAGAACCTCCTACAAACAACGCAATTAAGACAAGAGCCTCCTACAAACAACGCAATTAAGACAAGAACCTCCTACAAACAACGCAATTAAGACAAGAGCCTCCTACAACAACGCAATTAAGACAAGAGCCTCCTACAAACAACGCAATTAAGACAAGAACCTCCTACAAACAACACAATTAAGACAAGAACCTCCTACAAACAACGCAATTAAGACAAGAGCCTCCTACAAACAACGCAATTAAGACAAGAGCCTCCTACAAACAACGCAATTAAGACAAGAACCTCCTACAAACAACGCAATTAAGACAAGAGCCTCCTACAAACAACGCAATTAAGACAAGAGCCTCCTACAAACAACGCAATTAAGACAAGAACCTCCTACAAACAACACAATTAAGACAAGAACCTCCTACAAACAACGCAATTAAGACAAGAGCCTCCTACAAACAACGCAATTAAGACAAGAACCTCCTACAAACAACGCAATTAAGACAAGAGCCTCCTACAAACAACGCAATTAAGACAAGAGCCTCCTACAAACAACGCAATTAAGACAAGAACCTCCTACAAACAACGCAATTAAGACAAGAGCCTCCTACAAACAACGCAATTAAGACAAGAGCCTCCTACAAACAACGCAATTAAGACAAGAGCCTCCTACAAACAACGCAATTAAGACAAGAACCTCCTACAAACAACGCAATTAAGACAAGAGCCTCCTACAAACAACGCAATTAAGACAAGAACCTCCTACAAACAACGCAATTAAGACAAGAACCTCCTACAAACAACGCAATTAAGACAAGAGCCTCCTACAAACAACGCAATTAAGACAAGAACCTCCTACAAACAACGCAATTAAGACAAGAGCCTCCTACAAACAACGCAATTAAGACAAGAACCTCCTACAAACAACGCAATTAAGACAAGAACCTCCTACAAACAACGCAATTAAGACAAGAGCCTCCTACAAACAACGTAATTAAGATAAGAACCTCCTACAAACAACGCAATTAAGACAAGAGCCTCCTACAAACAACGCAATTAAGACAAGAGCCTCCTACAAACAACGCAATTAAGACAAGAACCTCCTACAAACAACGCAATTAAGACAAGAACCTCCTACAAACAACGCAATTAAGACAAGAACCTCCTACAAACAACGCAATTAAGACAAGAGCCTCCTACAAACAACGCAAACAAGACAAGAACCTCCTACAAACAACGCAATTAAGACAAGAGCCTCCTACAAACAGCGCAATTAAGACAAGAACCTCCTACAAACAACGCAATTAAGACAAGAGCCTCCTACAAACAACGCAATTAAGACAAGAGCCTCCTACAAACAACGCAATTAAGACAAGAGCCTCCTACAAACAACGCAATTAAGACAAGAGCCTCCTACAAACAGCGCAATTAAGACAAGAACCTCCTACAAACAACGCAATTAAGACAAGAGCCTCCTACAAACAACGCAATCAAGACAAGAGCCTCCTACAAACAACGCAATTAAGACAAGAACCTCCTACAAACAACGCAATTAAGACAAGAACCTCCTACAAACAACGCAATTAAGACAAGAGCCTCCTACAAACAACGCAATTAAGACAAGAGCCTCCTACAAACAACGCAATTAAGACAAGAACCTCCTACAAACAACGCAATTAAGACAAGAGCCTCCTACAAACAACGCAATTAAGACAAGAGCCTCCTACAAACAACGCAATTAAGACAAGAGCCTCCTACAAACAACGCAATTAAGACAAGAGCCTCCTACAAACAGCGCAATTAAGACAAGAACCTCCTACAAACAACGCAATTAAGACAAGAACCTCCTAAAAACAACGCAATTAAGACAAGAACCTCCTACAAACAGCGCAATTAAGACAAGAACCTCCTACAAACAACGCAATTAAGACAAGAGCCTCCTACAAACAACGCAATCAAGACAAGAGCCTCCTACAAACAACGCAATTAAGACAAGAGCCTCCTACAAACAACGCAATTAAGACAAGAGCCTCCTACAAACAACGCAATCAAGACAAGAGCCTCCTACAAACAACGCAATTAAGACAAGAGCCTCCTACAAACAACGCAATTAAGACAAGAGCCTCCTACAAACAACGCAATTAAGACAAGAACCTCCTACAAACAACGCAATTAAGACAAGAGCCTCCTACAAACAACGCAATTAAGACAAGAACCTCCTACAAACAACGCAATTAAGACAAGAGCCTCCTACAAACAACGCAATTAAGACAAGAGCCTCCTACAAACAACGCAATTAAGACAAGAACCTCCTACAAACAACGCAATTAAGACAAGAGCCTCCTACAAACAACGCAATTAAGACAAGAGCCTCCTACAAACAACGCAATTAAGATAAGAGCCTCCTACAAACAACGCAATTAAGACAAGAGCCTCCTACAAACAACGCAATTAAGACAAGAGCCTCCTACAAACAACGCAATTAAGACAAGAGCCTCCTACAAACAACGCAATTAAGACAAGAGCCTCCTACAAACAACGCAATTAAGACAAGAACCTCCTACAAACAACGCAATTAAGACAAGAGCCTCCTACAAACAACGCAATTAAGACAAGAACCTCCTACAAACAACGCAATTAAGACAAGAGCCTCCTACAAACAACGCAATTAAGACAAGAACCTCCTACAAACAACGCAATTAAGACAAGAGCCTCCTACAAACAACGCAATTAAGACAAGAGCCTCCTACAAACAACGCAATTAAGACAAGAGCCTCCTACAAACAACGCAATTAAGACAAGAACCTCCTACAAACAGCGCAATTAAGACAAGAGCCTCCTACAAACAACGCAATTAAGATAAGAACCTCCTACAAACAACGTAATTAAGACAAGAGCCTCCTACAAACAACACAATTAAGACAAGAGCCTCCTACAAACAACGCAATTAAGACAAGAACCCCCTACAAACAACGCAAGCAAGACACGAGCCTCCTACAAACAACAAAAACACGGCACAAGTCTCATACAAACAACGAAGACACGCCACAGGTCTCATACAAACAACGAAAGCACGGCACAAGTCTTATACAAACAACGAAAATACGCCACAAGTCTCATACAAACAACGAAAACACAGCACAAGACTCATACAAACAACGAAAACACGGCACAAGTCTCATACAAACAACTGGAGGTAAGGGTTTACTCACCCTTCATTACTAGTAAATACAATATAAACATGATTTTCATTAATACTGTTATTGTCTTTGTAGGCTATTTGTGTAAAGTTGATACATGTACAACTCTCCCAATAGTGAAGAGCACTTCTTATAATAGCTTTCTGGGAATCATCTGTAAAGAAAATAATACATCGCTATGGTTACGGATTGTCGAAACTTACTGTAGATATATATCTATACAATAAAATATTCAGTATTTATGCTTATAATAGTATCGCTTAAACGGTTATGATGCCACAAATAGTATGTGCGAATTATATCGGCGATAACAACGATACCACCGGGTTTGTAACTAGATTAACATGACGTATGCCACTAGTGGAGCAGTTCACCCTCGATTTTTAGTGGGGTTCGTGTTACTCGATCTTTAGTTTTATGTGTATGTTTTGTGGATCGTTGTTTGTTCTTTTGTCCTTTTTCTTTTGGCCATTGTGTTGTCTGTCCTTCTTCGATTTACGGATTCTGATTACCCCTTTGGTATCTTCAAACTCTTCTTACAATTTGTGGAGAACGTTTTATTGCGCAATGTGATATTGCTTCTTTTGCTATGTGCACCATATTTGGTTATTGCTATTCAACAACTTTCTCCTTGACCTTTGCCCTTTGGGAGATAAAAACTTGTTATGTCACCTGTCACCTATTGTCCTAATAAAACGTGAAAGAAGAAAATTGATGTCAGGATATCAACTGGAATATTGGAATATGTTGTCCTCATAAGACATCAAGAAATCAAATTTGTGTCAGGATATACGTTAGAAAGAACAATGTTGTGAGCGTCAGACAAGAGGATAAGTAGTACCAAGAAATGTAATACCTTTTGAAATGCAAATTAGCAGCCTTTACTGTATACTTACAGCAAACGGTCCAGATGTTTGCTTAACATCAAGTCAGCAATATTGGAGTCATATTCATGACAAGTTTACAGACTATAAACCTCGTAGGTAAATACAGGTGGCGGTACGATGGTAATGTTAGCGGCTGGTGTTGTTGTTGCAACGAGAAGGGGAGATTATGAATTAGCCGATACTGATTGCGAGTTGTGTATTTAGTTAGTCCCGCACAACTAGTGTCGTATTTCTAATCCGTAAACATCTTCGGGAGAAGTTGTTTTAAAGCTACTACGAATTATGCAAATAATCAACATATTATTGTTTCCTTGTAATTGGGGCATTTTGTTCTAACATCTAAATTAACGCTAAATTAACGTTAAAATCTACAATAGTACATGCCCTTATTTATCACCGGGTTTGTAACTAGATTAACACGACGGGTGCCACTAATCCTTCTTCAGCAACTGAGATTACCCCCAGTATTTAGTGTTATTCGATCTTTCAGCTACCCACTCGCCCTTTTTTCTTGTTCATATTATTATTTATTTATATATATATAATTTTTTATATAAATACGCTTAGTTTTATATGTATGTTTTGTAGATCGTTGTTTGTCCGTTTGTACTTTTTCTTTTGACCATTGTGTTGTCTGTTCTTCTTCGATATACGGATTCTGATTACTCATTTGGTATCTTCAAACTCTTCTTATCCCCTATAAAAAGAAATCCACTTACTATGCGAACCATCGAAGGCATATTGTATTGGAAGTTGCCAGTGTCGCTGTAAATCTGTATTTAGTTTTCTCTTCTGTCGTGGATTTCTACTTTCATAAATTATTTGAGCCTGATGTGGCGTTAAAATAATATCTTCTTCAAAAACATATGGAATTGGCTTAGTTGTGGATTTCGGCTACAAAGATAAAATGCATAATATGTTTATTTAACAGCCTTATTCTTTGCTCATATTACCATCGATAAATTGTTAACTTCGCGTCATGAAAGCTTAATGTAAATAAGGGTAATAACAAAATTACCGAACTCCGAACAATCTATCAAAGGGAGAGTCAAAACTCATAAGTATATAAACAGACAAAATCAGTCAACAACCGGAAAACTGTGAAAACCGTAATGACCCTGACTTGGTACAGGCATTTCTAAAGAAACGGTTGGTTGAATCAGATTTTAAAGCGCCAAACCCCCCGCTTTCATTACGGTTCAAAGGCTCCGGCTGTCGCTATAACAGTATCTAAATACAGGAACAAAACAGCCGTCAAAGCAGTACCATACCCAGCGAAGCAAACGTCAAAAACATTTTTACGTAAGCTCAAGCATTTGCCAGATAAGTATAATATACCAGTTACTCTAAAACAGTAACAACGTATATTTAACTCCAAATTTACAGTTCCTGAATTAAGTTATTATTATCAAAACTAAGGTTCTCCTCGCACAGACAGATATAACTTTTAGCCTAATTTGGATATCCTATTTAGGATCTTTGATTTTATTGCTCCCATACAATATTAAATTATTTGACTTTCCAATATTTTGATATTGAGCGTACCTGATGAATGCTATTCCAGAAACGCGTCGTGTGCACTAAATTAGGTACCTACGCTTTTATTAGTACGGACTAGACGTTTCTAAAACAACCATCGTCAGGTACGCAAAAGTCCAAAAATTGGAAAGCCAACCGATCTAACCAAAAGGTTAGCCAAATCGGCTAAAGTACGTTGCGTACCTATATGATAAAAGTATATACATATATAATTATATTGAATTATATACAACCATGGACTATAAATAAATAAAATGTAAAGTACGTAAACAATGAGTAAGGTACGTAAACAGGTGCATTGTTGTGGCTTATGTGATCTGCAAACATCAAAACAATATTTATTCATCGGCGCACATGTTTCCGGGTTGGTAGAACTATTTAATGTTCAAATAATAAAATGTATGGATACATCTACAAACAAAACTCCTTCCAGCAGATTTTTACTTTCCTACGCACAAGCCCACGTAGAAAACAATAGACATTTCATAAAAGTTATGTATTTTCCTTCAAGGAAATTCTTTCAATCCTAAATTGCTTGCGCAATACATTCCAAACCCTGTCACAATGCACCTGCTGAATACGTACTGTATCAAAATATTTCTTCTTGCTTTGTTTCTCTGTCGGTTGTTTTACTGTTCCTGGTCTCAATAAAGTGTTGGTTTGTTTAAACCCCTTTTCAACAATATTACTTTTATATTGTTGTGGTCAGTTGTATTGATCAATCACATCGCAGTTCTATGAGAAAAGCCATCATCCTGTCGCAAGTGACTGTTGTATCGAGTAGTCCTTGCCAAGAGCAGGTTTCCAATTCACAGCTTTATTAATAGACACTGGTTTCAGAGGTATGCTCTTTAAAGTTATAACACTGTCACTATTTATTTACCCATTAATACTTTACATTCACTGCGCGGATGTTGCTACGTGTAATAATACAAGTGCGTTTTACTCACCGATGATAAGTTCTGTTTTCTCTCTTCGCTGTCTTCTATTGCAGTTAGATAATTGACAACAAGTTGTTTCTGTTGTACACTCTGACCATCAGTTATATTTAACCACGATACCTGCATATAGAAGAAATATAGTATGGTTAGGATTATGGTGTTTAACGCCACTTTCAACAATATTTCAGTTATATCGCGTCAGTTAGTTTCATTGGTGGAGGAAACCGGAGTATCCGGAGAAAACCACCGACCTGTCACTATTTACTGACTGATGTGCATTGTAATAAAACGAAAAAAAATGCTAATGTCCGAACATTTCCAAAATTCAACAGAAAAAAACAAAATCAGAGGCAAAATCGATACACCCCTAACACGTTCATTTTACTAGCTTGGTACATGTTGTGTTAAACTAGTTTTATGTGCCCGAATCACTCTCATAGTTAAATGATGCAATAATGCAAGTGCTTTCCACATGCAAAATTCTACAGCAATATTTCTTTTTTCTTAATATATTTCGTATAATGTACATTCTTGAGCAATTATCTTTAAGTCATCTAAAAGTTTACTATCATAATAATAGTATTCTTCATACAACGACAACCTAACCTGATATATATTGGGTTTCCAATAGCTACAAAACAGAATTGACGGTTAGGAAAAGTACAGGGTTCAATTATAATTAATTGACTGTCTGTCTATCATTTCGATTAATGATTATCGAACGCTATTCATCATTTACAAGTCGTCATAGTTTGACAATGTTTTAATATTTTCAATGAGATGTAGATTTGTGACGATTAAAACTTTACAATAAACCCTGCCTAATGTCACGAGACAATATATTGTATGCACTCCCACACCTCCCACACCTATAGATATATCACAGAAGACAGGAATCATTATAAAAATTACACCGCAAAGATCTATAATATTGTTAATAAATAAGGAACAACCCAAACTGTCAATTACATACAAGTACATGTAGTCTGGGAAAATATTTAATTGTGACCCAATATAGGAAAAGTTTGATGAAAGACAGAAAAACATCAATCAAAGGAGAAGCCGTAAATAGAAGCCAATGCAATAACCAAAAGAAAAATGACAAATGGACAGACAATGAGCGTACCTGATGAAGGTTATTTCAGAAACGCGTCGTGCGCACTAAATTTGATATATATTATAATATTTAGTATTCTGGTTAGTGTTTAGTTTTCTGTCCTTCTTCTTTCAGCTTTTATATCATTACTATTACTTTGGTATCGTTAAGCTTTTCTTCTTCAAGGAATTGATTGTCGTAATTTTATTATAAATAACTAGTTAACTTTAGGTTGCCATAGCTCCGAAAAACTTTAAATTATTTGGTTTTCTAATCTTTCGATATTGAGCGTACCTGATAAAGGTTATTCCAGAAACGCGTCGTGCGCACTAAATTAGATTTAGATATCTACGTTTTTATTAGCGCACAAAAAAGAACCGTACACGTTACATTTACAAATTCCATGGGAAATAAATTATTGCTATAAATAAAACATCTTGGGTGTCACCTTAGTATGATATATTAGCGGCATCATATATCATATTCTTAATACTTAATATGTAGATTTTGAACAAATAACTTTTATTTACATACATATCTCCTTACACCTCTTGCAAGTAGGAACAAACTGGTACCAATATCTGATTATGTATATTTAGGATGTGTGCTAAAAAAAGGCGGGGGTATATGTTGTCAGAGGTTGGGAATAAAACAATCAAAGAAGACATAATGTTATAATTACATTGATGAATCAACAGCATGAGATGCTACAAGAATAGTATTGACCTACATTTTTATAATGGGCGTTTTCTAGAAGTAGAGCATGAGTAGGCATCCACTATAGTCTTATTTCATAAGTATATATATATATATATACGTCTGAAAATTAAACCAAACAGTGTTAGAATTAGATTTTAGAGCTGTCAAATTTTTGTTCTTCCCTCGACGGGATTTGAACTCACACCATTGATACACTGCAGCACCATTCGCTTAGCCTTACGTCCAGCGCCCTAGACCACTCGATCACATCCACTCCCTATATATATATATATATATGTCAGTGACTTCTAGCAGGTCTTTGATTTTCTCAGGGACTGTGGTTACTTCCACAAATAAAATATACCATTGCGATGTATATTAAATATATATATATATATATATATATATATATATATACCTGTAAATTTAATCAGCAATATTCAAATTATATTTGAGCTGACAATCTTTTGTTCTTCCTTGACGGAAATTGAAATCATACCATTGATACACCGCAGCACCAATCGCTTAGTCCTATGTCCAGCGCCTAGACCATTCGGCTACATCCACTATGAACAATTCGTCATTTCAAAAACTAATTCTAACACTGAGAATTTTAATTTACAGTCATAAATATATATATGAGCATGACCGATAGCTATATATATATATATATGTATATAGCGAGTGGATGTGGTCGAGTGATCTAGGGCGCTGGACGTAAGGCTAAGCGAATGGTGCTGCAGTGAATCAATGGTGTGAGTTCAAATCCCGTCGAGGGAAGAACAAAAATTTGACAGCTCTAAAATCGAATTCTAACACTGTTTGGTTTTATTTTCAGACGTATATATATATATATAGTTTCTCGATACATAGAAAAACGTAGATATCTGATTTAGTGAGTACGATGTGTTTCTGTAATATCCGTCATCAGGAACGCTCATAGTCAAAAGATTGAAATGCCAAATGAATCAAATGTCTATAGAAGGAAGTACACCAAAAGGTCTAAACTAAATAACTAAGACCACCTATACCTGAGAAATTGACCTTAGTATTAATACATTAAATTATTCAGAAAATGTAAATAACATTTCAGGCAAAAGGTGAGAGATGTATTGTTGTTTGTTTTGTTGATATTACTGGAATTATTTACCGTCACTGAAATAACCTTCCTTGTATAATTAAGTCGCTATATTTTGTTTTGGGTCGTCATGGTTGTTATCGTATGGTAGTTGGATTTACAACTACCTGTCAAATCAGTGCTGATTACCACTAAGTTGTGAGTTCGAATCCCGTTCAAGTAAATGTTGCATATATTTGCCTAAAATTTTCCTATTCGTCTTCTGTACTTAAGACAGATATACACCATCGCGAGTTGGCTGTTCTTGTTGCTTTATTATTTTTATTTTTTTTTTACAAATTTCTATGTCATTTCATTTTATTTATTATTTTATTTTTATGATTTTATTTCTTCTTTTTTGTATTGCCAAACTACTGTATACCGAAAACAATATACAATTGTGGAGACTTAAATTAGCATCCACATTTGATTCCTTATCTATATGGCTACGACTAAGCACACCTATTAATACGCACGACGAGTTTCTGGAATAACCTTCATCTGGTATTCTCAAGGTCAAAGATTGGAAAGTCAAATAATTAAGCGGTTTTTGAGAGCAAGTAAACCAAATGGGATAAAAAGTATTGCTAAAGTCGGCTAAGGATAAATTTATGTGTCCATACATATCTCCGTAAAATTGAAAACGAATTAATTTGCGATTTATATTTAAAAAATGGTATATTCTGTTGCCTGAAATATGTTACTCGTCAGTTTCATTTGTCTTCAAATTGTTAATATGCTGTCAGTTAAGTCTTTTCTTAATTGCATCTATTCATATCCTGTTTGTACTGTAATATTAAGCACAGAAAATATGCAGCTTTCAAAATGTCTAGAAACTGGTGCAGGCGGCATATATATAATGCAATGTCCGTTTTTGTATATCAAAAACACAAACACACATTAAAAAAGTGAACTTTCTTCCGCTTTTAGTTACTGTTATACCTGTACGGCGCCGTGTATCAGACATTGTCTCCATACAACATTGTGTAATGATATTACTCACTATGCTATAAATGACATAGGCATCAAAGCATAATGTTGTTTAGTCATATTTACTAACGATAAAATGAAAAATAAAAAATACCACACTGTCACAACATTTCCATAATCCAATCGAAAATAAATCGTAGAAAGAGGTAAAATCGATACCCCTAACACATAAATACATGAACGTTCACTTTCCTGGTCTGTTACAGGCACTTCAATACAAAGTGGCGGGGTTAAACTAGTTTTATTGGCCCAAACAGAATTTCAATAAAACGTGGCAGGGTAAAGCTGGTTTGATGGGCACAACCCTTCCCTCAAATTATTAAGATTAAGTTTGCAGTGCTTACTAAAAGTAGCCATGGGTCCAACTTGGTTTTCCATTTACTGTAATAGAGCCATAACTGAATGGCCACAGTATGATAAACACAGGGGCTATTATAGTTACACACAAAAATAAAAAAAAAGTCTTTGAATTTTCTAGGTCATTGAAATAAAAAAGAAATAAAAGCATGCCCAAAAAGTTATTTCTTCGAGACTAAATGACTTGTCTAACTCTCGTAATCAATAAGAAGAGTTTAAAGATACAAAAGGGGTAATCAGAATCCGAATATCGAAGAAGAACAGACAACAAAATGGCTAAAAGAAAAAGGACAAAAGGACAAACAACGAATCTACAAACTAAAAATCTAGTACGAAGAGTTTGAAGATACCAAAGGAGTAATCTACAAAACATACACATACAACTAAAGATCTAGTAACATGAACCCCACTAACAACTAAAGATCTAGTAACATGAACCCCACTAACAACTAAAGATCTAGTAACATGAACCCCACTAACAACTAAAGATCTAGTAACATGAACCCCACTAACAACTAAAGATCTAGTAACATGAACCCCACTAACAACTAAAGATCTAGTAACATGAACCCCACTAACAACTAAAGATCTAGTAACATGAACCCCACTAACAACTAAAGATCTAGTAACATGAACCCCACTAACAACCGGGTTAAAGTTAGGATTATGGCTTATAAAGAACACACACACGCGTACATACATATATTTGTACAAGAATGGGGAATTCTAATATGATATATTTAAACATGTCATGATACCTCATACAAACTTCAATAACAGGTGTATATCACATCAGAAATATAAAATAATAAAAACAGGTGCTGTAACTTCCTTCATACATTGTCATAACAGTACACGGTTGTATCGCATTAACAAACGTCATATATGTTTGTGTGAATACAAAAATGTTTTGATAGTATTTCTGTGAAAAAATGTCTAAATATTTATTGGAGGTCATTGAGTCCAGGTCTCTCTACTTAAAACATTTGGCTTTATAATACTAAATTTGTTTCACTACCAATTATGTCTTACATAGATATCAGTATCTGACTTTGGGTAAGACAAAAAACAACATTGGTTCAAACAAAAAGTCATCTTAAGCTGACATTTTCTAAATGAGATAGTTTTTGATCAACAGTATAATTACATGTATATGTTGTGCTTTGTAGTTGCGCTTTTCAACAGAGAATTGGCATTCCAATTGACACTATTTGTGCACCGTGTCGATAATACGCGATCTTAGTGTTTTTTGGGGTTCTATAAATCTACTCCATTGATCTTGACATTAAGAACATCACAGACATTCTAAATTACATGAAAAACAAACAGATTGAGTTCAAACTTGTACTTGTACGAGAAAAGAGACGACATGAAAAAAACCATTCTAATTATATAGTTCGCTTTCATGTGTAGCAATATTCCAGCAGCATTTGCATATGCCGCTTAAGCAAACTTCCTCCAGACATTACGCCCAAAACATCGGACCCAAAGTATGTAAGTAAATTGACAAAATCAGGATGTGACACTTGGTGGAAGTTTACTTTCCATTTATCAAAGAGGATATATATAATTGATGTTTCTAGAAAATATTCCCTTAGACAGAGACCATCATCTATTCTGTTCCTCAATAATAGCTTTTGCCAGGCTTCCGAAATGCACAAGAATCAAGCAATTATCGACTACGGAACTGACAATACCTTTTGTGCATCCTGTATTGTGAGTTGACATGTATATATTTGTGAATAAGTGTAAGAGAATATCAAAGGATCAATTAAAAAAAAAGAACAAGCCAGAGAAACTGGCAACATAGAGTACACATGACGTAAAAAAAAAAAAAAAAAAAAAAACCACAACACAATATGTGTTGGACACAACTATGCGCAAACAAACACAAATAATGTAACGTGAAATGTGTTTTATTATTGATTTTAATTTACCAATGCTCACACATTATTGTATTCGGGAGAAGACTTCATAACATGTGTTTGCTATATTCAACAAAATAAGATGCTTGATAAAAACATTTATATTTTTAGCATTTTGTGTTGTCCTATAAGGTGTCTTTAAGTTCTGAGTTCCATGTTGTGATGTCCGGTACGATTTCCGCATAAACACGATATTCGGTCCGTCTTTATCTCCAGCTGTTTGTATGAGGGCTTATGTCTTATTTACGTTATTTGTATTTGCTTGCGCATAGTTGTTTCCAAAGCATATTGTGTTGTGTTTTTGTTTTGTTTGTCTTCGTCTTTTGTTTGTGTACCCTATGTTGCCAGTTTCTCTAGATTGTCCATTTTGATTGCCCTTTCGGTATTTACATACTATGTAAAATATGTAATCGACATATTTTTACTTAACCTAATTTTATATATATGTCAAATTATAATTAGGACAACATTACGATGTCCCCCTAAACTTTAAGCAAGAAAAGATGTACTAATTTGATCAAGGCATTACTGCTAACACTTTGATGCTATAATTATTAGGAAGAAATGAGAACAAATGTTTGAAGATACTGAAGGGGTAAATAAAAATCTGTAAATCGAAGAACAGAAAATACAATGGCCAAAAAATACAATGGCCAAAAAATACATTGGCCAAAAAATACAATGGCCAAAAAATACAATGGCCAAAAAATACATTGGCCAAAAAATACAATGGCCAAAAAATACAATGGCCAAAACATACATTGGCCAAAAAATACAATGGCCAAAAAAAAAGACACTACTAAACTCTACATTGGAAACTGAAGATCGAACACGAACCCCACAAAAAAACGAGAGTGAATAGTTGATACTCCACATGTTGTAGCCGATTGATTCAGATATATATAAAATGCAGTTTGACGAATAAAATATATAACTGGCACTTTGGGTGGAGATAATTGAGTAAATTATGCATGGATAATGTCCCACTATAAATGAGCAACTAGCTTAGCCCCTCCACGTTTTATTAACGTGCCAGGAATTTTAGCGGTCATGTATATTGTATGTTTGCCTCTATTACTACGATTTTTCCGACACTGTTTTTTTTTTTTAAATTAATTAATTTATAGAGAGAAAGAGAGAGAGAGAGAGAGAGAGAGAGAGAGAGTGTGTGTGTGTGTGTGTGTGTGTGTGTGTGTAAGGAGATTACACAAAAAATTAACATGACATACCGCTATTGACTGGTTATTAAATAGCAATTAGCTAAAGGAACCTTTAATTTAGTCAAATTTAACATGTACTTTAAATAACTGTAAATTTTCAATGATAAGATCTCTTGTCGTCACTTTACTGACGATAATAAATTGTCGCTCGGACATAAGAATAATTGATGTTGCTACAGGCTAAAAATAGTATTAACGTTGTATATATTTGTGATCATTTAGCGTATATAGATAAAGATTGGTGTTATTTTTATGGATATTTATAGATAATAATAGTCTGTTTTGTTGTCATTCGGAAGGTTTCAATTCAAACTTTTATTTAGAGTCGATACAATATATACATATAACACAGTGAGCTTTTAAAAGCGACTCTATGTTCTTCGGCACACATTTGAATGTAATCTAATGGTGAACATACGACCCCGCCACTTTTTTTTTTATTATCGAAGTACCAAGGCAAAGAAATTAGCGGTCATGTATATGTGCGTTAGGGGTATCGATTTATTTTTGAATATTCAAACATGTTCATCGCCACCAATTTGAATGTAATTTAATGACGCACATATAACCCCGCCACTATTTTTTTATTGATGTACCAAGGCAAGGAAGTTAGCGGTCATGCATATGTGTGCTAGAGGTATCGATTTTACCTCTTTCTATGCATTTTCTATTGGAATTTGGTACTGTTTTCGACAGTGTGATAGTCTTTTTTCTATTGGAATTTGGTACTGTTTTCGACAGGGTGATAGTCTTTTTTCTATTGGAATTTGGTACTGTTTTCGACAGTGTGAGTCTTTTTTCTATTATTTCGACAGTATGATAGTCTTTTTTCTATTATAATTTGGTACTGTTTTCGACAGTGTGATAGTCTTTTTTCTATTATAATTTGGTACTGTTTTCGACAGTGTGATAGTCTTTTTTCTATTAGAATTTGGTACTATTTTCGACAGTGTGATAGTTATTTTTCTATTTCATTATATGTAATTTCATTCCATGTCTATTAATATCTTATTCTTTCTGCGTTAATTTAAAATGTCATTTATTTTTTTGCAAAGATAAGATTTTATTATTCCCTCCCTAACTTATGTATCATTACCTATATATGATTGTATCTATTGCCTTGACTATATGTTAATGATAACAGTTTATCTCTCCGTCATAAGAATAATTGATGTAGCTACAGGGTCAAGTC
This sequence comes from Bathymodiolus septemdierum, assembly GCA_963383655.1. Classification (NCBI taxonomy): domain Eukaryota; kingdom Metazoa; phylum Mollusca; class Bivalvia; order Mytilida; family Modiolidae; genus Bathymodiolus; species Bathymodiolus septemdierum. The sequence goes on from OY726525.1 coordinate 21,903,495, forward strand.
ACAACAGTTTGTCAGACATTCAATATGGTGTTAAGACTGTCATTTTATTGTAAAAATTATTATGTAGGTAAACATAGCTTAAAGAACCATTGTTTATTTACATATAATAGGTCATAGAATTGATAATCCGCCCTTGGATTTAAATTTATTATTTTAATATTTCTTCTATTTCTTGTATTGAGTATTAAATTATATTTCATAGAAGAAGAGTTTGGAGATACTAAAGGGGTAATCAGAATCTGTAAATCGAAGGGGTAATCAGAATCCGTAAATCGAAGGGGTAATCTGAATCTGTAAATCGAAGGGGTAATCAGAATCTGTAAATCGAAGGGGTAATCAGAATCCGTAAATAAAAAGGGTAATCAGAATCTGGAAATGTAAGGGGTAATCAGAATCTGTAAATCGAAGGGGTAATCAGAATCTGTAAATCGAAGGGGTAATCAGAATCCGTAAATAGAAGGGGTAATCAGAATCTGTAAATCGAAGGGGTAATCAGAATCTGTAAATATAAGGCGTAATCAGAATCTGTAAATCGAAGGGGTAATCAGAATCCGCAAATCGAAGGGGTAATCAGAATCTGTAAATCGAAGAGGTAATCAGTATCCGTAAATCGAAGGGGTAATGAGAATCTGTAAATCGAAGGGGTAAACAGAATCTGTAAATCGAAGGGGTAATCAGAATCTGTAAATCGAAGGGGTAATCAGAATCTGTAAATCGAAGGGGTAATGAGAATCTGTAAATCGAAGGGGTAATTAGAATCCGTAAATCGAAAGGGTAATCAGAATCTGTAAATCGAAGGGGTAATCAGAATCTGTAAATCGAAGGGGTAATCAGAATCCGTAAATAGAAGAGGTAATCAGAATCTGTAAATCGAAGGGGTAATCAGAATCTGTAAATCGAAGGGGTAATCAGAATCTGTAAATCGAAGGGGTAATCAGAATCCGTTAATAGAAGAGGTAATCAGAATCTGTAAATCGAAGGGGTAATCAGAATCTGTAAATCGAAGGGGTAATCAGAATCTGTAAATAGAAGTGGTAATCAGAATCTGTAAATCGAAGAGGTAATCAGAATCTGTAAATCGAAGGGGTAATCAGAATCTGTAAATCGAAGGGGTAATCAGAATCTGTAAATCGAAGGGGTAATCAGAATCCGTAAATCGAAGGGGTAATCAGAATCTGTAAATCGAAGAGGTAATCAGAATCTGTAAATCGAAGGGGTAATCAGAATCCGTAAATAGAAGGGGTAATCAGAATCTGTAAATCGAAGGGTTAATAAGAATCTGTAAATCGAAGCGGTAATCAGAATCCGTAAATCGAAGGGGTAATCAGAATCTGTAAATCGAAGGGGTAATCAGAATCTGTAAATCGAAGGGGTAATCAGAATCCGTAAATAGAAGAGGTAATCAGAATCTGTAAATCGAAGGGGTAATCAGAATCTGTAAATCGAAGGGGTAATCAGAATCTGTAAATCGAAGGGGTAATCAGAATCCGTTAATAGAAGAGGTAATCAGAATCTGTAAATCGAAGGGGTAATCAGAATCTGTAAATCGAAGGGGTAATCAGAATCTGTAAATAGAAGTGGTAATCAGAATCTGTAAATCGAAGAGGTAATCAGAATCTGTAAATCGAAGGGGTAATCAGAATCTGTAAATCGAAGGGGTAATCAGAATCTGTAAATCGAAGGGGTAATCAGAATCCGTAAATCGAAGGGGTAATCAGAATCTGTAAATCGAAGAGGTAATCAGAATCTGTAAATCGAAGGGGTAATCAGAATCCGTAAATAGAAGGGGTAATCAGAATCTGTAAATCGAAGGGGTAATAAGAATCTGTAAATCGAAGCGGTAATCAGAATCCGTAAATCGAAGGGGTAATCAGAATCTGTATATCGAAGGGGTAATCAGAATCTGTAAATCGAAGGGGTAATCAGAATCTGTAAATCGAAGGGGTAATCAGAATCTGTAAATCGAAGAGGTAATCAGAATCTGTAAATCGAAGGGGTAATCAGAATCCGTAAATAGAAGGGGTAATCAGAATCTGTAAATCGAAGGGGTAATAAGAATCTGTAAATCGAAGGGGTAATCAGAATCTGTATATCGAAGGGGTAATCAGAATCCGTAAATCGAAGGGGTAATCAGAATCTGTAAATCGAAGGGGTAGTCAAAATCCGTAAATCGAAGGGGTAATCAGAATCTGTAAATCGAAGGGGTAATCAGAATCCGTAAATCGAAGGGGTAATCAGAATCTGTAAATCGAAGGGGTAATCAAAATCTGTAAATCGAAGGGGTAATCAGAATCTGTAAATCGAAGGGGTAATCAGAATCTGTAAATCGAACGGGTAATCAAAATCTGTAAATCGAAGGAGTAATCAGAATCTGTAAATCGAAGGAGTAATTAGAATCTGTAAATCGAAGGGGTAGTCAAAATACGTAAATTGAAAGGGTAATCAGAATCTGTAAATGGAAGGGGTAATCAGAATCTGTAAATCGAAGGGGTAGTCAAAATACGTAAATTGAAAGGGTAATCAGAATCTGTAAATGGAAGGACAGATAACACAATGGTCAAGTGAAAAAGGACGAAAGAGCAAACAATGATCTACAACACATTACACAGAAAACTAAAGATCGAGCAACACTAACACCGATAGGGTCAAACCAAAGAATATAGAATTGGTCTGTTGTTTAAGGGAGATAACACTATAAAATATAACTAAGCGTGTTGGTCTAGTACAAAGCTGACGACCTCATCATCATCTCATTGCCAATTAACTTGTTCTCGCCATGGTATAACTGAAAAAGTGCTGAGTTGGTGATAAACAACAATCACTCACTATAAACTACAAGATGAGGAACGACAAAACATGGATGTTCGTTATACATACGATATTTACATGACTTTTAGAAGGATTTATTTGTATGTTCACATACATCCGAATGATTTCCTGTTCCATTTGGAGTACATCATGATTGTAGGCAAAGCAAATAATTTTAAGATGCATTCTATTTCCCTATACAGATTTATTATTCGAGTATCACTTGGTATAATAAGGCTAATTTCATCAAAGAACCTTTTATCACTCGTAATAACTGACAATATGAAAACTAAATGTAGATAACACATTGTAAATGAACGGTGGACATTTTTATCCTTGGGACTTTTATTTAGATAAGCCATTTATTTATATAGTTTAATAAATTATTTCGCATTATTTTAGTCTAAGCATATTTTATTTGTTATTTTATTTGTTAAATATAACAAATAGGGATCAGACACAAGTTTCCCCAACTAATGAAGTCTTTTCACATTATTTGCCAAATCTATCTTGATTTTAATCGCATTTCGAAACACATAGCAATTTTAGAATATATAGGTCATGTGATCTGCATAACTTTATATTTTCGATATATTGATTTACTAATTGGTGTTTAACGCCAACCTTAGCAATATTTCAGCTATATCGTGGTGTGTATTTTGGATATAACCATATTATTTTCAAGTTACACTTGGTAAATAAATCAAATATAAAACAATTACAATAATAAGTAAAGTGTCCTATATTACGCACAACATGTGTAGGCCCCGTGGCTGTAAATTCCTTTTGTAAAGATAAAACTTATTCAAATCGATTTTTCGACAAGGTTTGATTGATGTAAGACATAGTGTTAAGTTAAACAATACATGTTTATAATGTACAAAGTCATCTTTCCAATATCTGTTTGTTTGTTTGTTTGTTTGTTTTTTATTCAATGAAATTTACCTGGTTATTTTTATGATTCAATCATGGTAGACATTATATCAATACCGTCTACAATGAAATAAATGAGCATAATTATACAATTACACGAAATATTAATTAATTAGATTATCAGATTTTTCCATTTCTAACTTTGGCGGGAAATCACTGATCGCTAAAACACGCATCCACAATGTTCAAAGAGAACGTAGTGAAGTACAATGTAGTTTTATGACAATAAAACCTGTTTTATTATGGCAAAATTAGGAATACTATATCGGGGTGAATTATTTTTAGATCATGCAACTTGCCAATATCTTGCACAGAATTATCGATTCTATCTCCCCCTCCCCACACCTTTGTAACAGGTAACTGTTCTTAGATGATGCATAATACATCAAAAGAATTAGGATTCCAAAATACTCAGTTTAACACCGCCAAATCGAAAGGTATTTTGGAAATAACCTTTTAACTTTTTTCATTTTAACCAGTTTTGGTGTTTCCAAAAGACTTTCAAAAATGATTTCACTGAGAGGGGAGGTTTGGGCCCATAAAACTAGATTAAACCCGCCACTTTTTATTGAAGGGCCTTACGAAGCCGTGAAGATGAGCGGACATATAGATATGTGTAAAAGGTGTCAATTTCCTCTCGGTTTCTACGTATTTCGATTAGATTCTGGAACTGTTCGGGTGTGATTAGTGGAGCATGAACTGCCTACCCTTCCGGAGCACCTGAGTTCAACCCAGGTTTTTAGTGGGGTTCGTGTTATTTGATCTTTAGTTTTATGTGTATGTTTTGTTGATCGTTGTTTGCCCTTTTGTACTTTTTCTTTTGGCCATTGTGTTGTCTGTCCTTCTTCGATGTAGGGATTCTGATTACCTCTTTGGTATCTTCAAACTCTTCTGACCGTATGGATTTTCTTGTGTTTCATAATCTTTTAATTATGACCATATCTGATGAAAGTTATCATAGAAACGCGTCATAGGCACTAAATTATAAATGCATGTTTATATAAATACGTTTTTATCAAAAAGATTTTGACAGTGAACCGACATTATTTTTTTTTTCTTTGCTAGCAATTTTAAAAAGGCCGACGTTTCAGCTACCCACTCGCCTTTATTACCTGTTCATAGTATTTTTAATTTAAATATATAATATATTTATTTAAATATGTATTTATATGACTTATTTTATGTATTTTCGTGTTGTTGACAATATTTCCGTTTTATTTCATTTCCTTCTACGTGACTCTACAGAAATATCCTTGCATAATTTAGCATTAAAAATGTCCATTTACACTGGACAACAGGGTTAATTAGTTTATCTTTAACCTTGGCATACAAACAACCACATCCGTATATAAAAAAAATAGCAGAAATCTTCGAAAAGCCAATTTCCGGACTTTTACTAAAATTGATAATAATTTTTTGAGATAGTGTGACATTTTACAAGACAATCAACATATAAGATGTCAATCTGTCGTTCTCCGTAATGAGAACATGATCTATATAGTCTAGTTAAGTCTTGATTTATTTATTATTACAACATTAACAGAAATAACATAGGTAAACTTTGAATAGAGAAAAGAAATACAAGGGGATTTCACTCATAACACAATGTCCTCTTAATATATCAAACGTGAGCATAGAAACATTAGTTCCCTATAGTTATCCGCTATCGTTTCTATTTTTAACATCATCAGCGAGTGAGTGATTGTTGCTTAACGCCAAATGAGCAATTTTTCAGCTATATCATGGTGGGAACTAATTATATTTTCATGATATGGTGATGTTGTCCACTGCGTACTAGACCAACACGCTTACTTTGATGTTTATAGTGCTAGCTCACTGGAACAACAGTCCGCGTGTAGACATGTCGCTCCACTCGGACATGTTATCCTGATTCCGAGCAACAAATCTTTGCTTTAATGCTGTGGGTTAAGCGGAGAAGCAGCAAATACCAATTTTATAGTCTTTGGTTTGACCTGACCGGGGTTCGAACCCATGTATCTACCTCACTCGAGGAGAGCACGCTAACCCACGCATCTACCTCACTCGAGGAGAGCACGCTAACCCACGATCTACCTCACTCGAGGAGAGCACGCTAACCCACGTATCTACCTCACTGGAGGAGAGCACGCTAATCATTACAACACCAATGAACCCACGTGTCTACCTCACTCGAGGAGAGCACGCTAATCATTACACCATCAATGAACCCACGTGTCTACCTCACTCGAGGAGAGCACGCTAATCATTACACCACCAATGAACACACGTATCTACCTCACTCGAGGAGAGCACGCTAATCATTACACCACCAATGAACCCACGTATCTACCTCACTCGAGGAGAGCACGCTAATCATTACACCACCAATGAACCCACGTATCTACCTCACTCGAGGAGAGCACGCTAATCATTACACCACCAATGAACCCACGTATCTACCTCACTCGAGGAGAGCACGCTAATCATTACAACACCAATGAACCCACGTGTCTACCTCACTCGAGGAGAGCACGATAACCCACGCATCTACCTCACTCGAGGAGAGCACGCTAACCCACGATCTACCTCACTCGAGGAGAGCACGCTAACCCACGTATCTACCTCACTGGAGGAGAGCACGCTAATCATTACAACACCAATGAACCCACGTGTCTACCTCACTCGAGGAGAGCACGCTAATCATTACACCATCAATGAACCCACGTGTCTACCTCACTCGAGGAGAGCACGCTAATCATTACACCACCAATGAACACACGTATCTACCTCACTCGAGGAGAGCACGCTAATCATTACACCACCAATGAACCCACGTATCTACCTCACTCGAGGAGAGCACGCTAATCATTACACCACCAATGAACCCACGTATCTACCTCACTCGAGGAGAGCACGCTAATCATTACACCACCAATGAACCCACGTATCTACCTCACTCGAGGAGAGCACGCTAATCATTACAACACCAATGAACCCACGTGTCTACCTCACTCGAGGAGAGCACGCTAATCATTACAACACCAATGAACCCACGTGTCTACCTCACTCGAGGAGAACACGCTAATCATTACACCACCAATGAACCCACGTATCTACCTCACTCGAGGAGAGCACGCTAATCATTACACCACCAATGAACCCAAGTATCTACCTCACTCGAGGAGAGCACGCTAATCATTACACCACCAATGAACCCACGTATCTACCTCACTCGAGGAGAGCACGCTAATCATTACACCACCAATGAACCCACGTATCTACCTCACTCGAGGAGAGCACGCTAATCATTACAACACCAATGAACCCACGTGTCTACCTCACTCGAGGAGAGCACGCTAAACATTACACCACCAATGAACCCACGTGTCTACCTCACTCGAGGAGAGCACGCTAATCATTACACCACCAATGAACCCACGTGTCTACCTCACTCGAGGAGAGCACGCTAATCATTACAACACCAATGAACCCACGTGTCTACCTCACTCGAGGAGAGCACGCTAATCATTACAACACCAATGAACCCACGTGTCTACCTCACTCGAGGAGAACACGCTAATCATTACACCACCAATGAACCCACGTGTCTACCTCACTCGAGGAGAGCACGCTAATCATTACACCACCAATGAACCCACGTATCTACCTCACTCGAGGAGAACACGCTAATCATTACACCACCAATGAACCCACGTGTCTACCTCACTCGAGGAGAGCACGCTAATCATTACAACACCAATGAACCCACGTGTCTACCTCACTCGAGGAGAACACGCTAATCATTACACCACCAATGAACCCACGTGTCTACCTCACTCGAGGAGAGCACGCTAATCATTACAACACCAATGAACCCACGTGTCTACCTCACTCGAGGAGAGCACGCTAAACATTACACCACCAATGAACCCACGTGTCTACCTCACTCGAGGAGAGCACGCTAATCATTACAACACCAATGAACCCACGTGTCTACCTCACTCGAGAAGAGCACGCTAATCATTACACCACCAATGAACCCACGTGTCTACCTCACTCGAGGAGAGCACGCTAATCATTACACCACCAATGAACCCACGTATCTACCTCACTCGAGGAGAACACGCTAATCATTACACCACCAATGAACCCACGTGTCTACCTCACTCGAGGAGAGCACGCTAATCATTACAACACCAATGAACCCACGTGTCTACCTCACTCGAGGAGAACACGCTAATCATTACACCACCAATGAACCCACGTGTCTACCTCACTCGAGGAGAACACGCTAATCATTACAACAATCATGAACCCACGTGTCTACCTCACTCGAGGAGAGCACGCTAATCATTACACCACCAATGAACCCACGTGTCTACCTCACTCGAGGAGAGCACGCTAATCATTACAACACCAATGAACCCACGTATCTACCTCACTCGAGGAGAGCACGCTAATCATTACACCACCAATGAACCCACGTATCTACCTCACTCGAGGAGAGCACGCTAATCATTACAACACCAATGAACCCACGTGTCTACCTCACTCGAGGAGAGCACGCTAATCATTACACCACCAATGAACCCACGTATCTACCTCACTCGAGGAGAACACGCTAATCATTACACCACCAATGAACCCACGTGTCTACCTCACTCGAGGAAAGCACGCTAATCATTACACCACCAATGAACCCACGTATCTACCTCACTCGAGGAGAGCACGCTATTCATTACAACATCAATGAACCCACGTGTCTACCTCACTCGAGGAGAGCACGCTAATCATTACACCACCAATGAACCCACGTGTCTACCTCACTCGAGGAGAGCACGCTAATCATTACACCACCAATGAACCCACGTATCTACCTCACTCGAGGAGAGCACGCTAATCATTACACCACCAATGAACCCACGTATCTACCTCACTCGAGGAGAGCACGCTAATCATTACACCACCAATGAACCCACGTGTCTACCTTACTCGAGGAGAGCACGCTAACCATTACACCATCGATGTGGTTAACATTATTTAATTATCATTGTATGGTGTACATATAGAGATCATCAGCACCAAAGAATACTATATAATAAACAGTAGAGAAAAACAGAAGGGGCAATCAAGAATGGACAATCGAGAAACACTGGCAACATTTGGCACACAAGACACAGGACAAAGAAAAACAAAACACAACAACACTACACTATACAGAAAACTAAAAAGATGAGCAAGACGAGCCCCACCACCTCATGAATATTCATGTGTAAGGAATTTGCGAAATTCTTCAACACAATCTATTTTGATACAATTTAAGTTTTGAGATCGTAAAAGAAACAAGACCGAATGATCTTAGAAATTGTTTAATACATATTTTTCTATTTCAATATCTTTAGAGATTCGCGTCGAAAACGTGATCCCTTGAAAGTTCCTTCATTTATTTTGTCTTTTTTCAGTTGCGTATATCAATACAGGAATTTAACATGCAAAACAGACTGTTAAAGGTCAGAAGAGCCTTACCTCATAGAACGTGTCAACAATTAATAGATATATATTGTATGTCTATATGTAAAAAAAATCCATATTATTTTATTTGTTAAATTATGATGAATTGCAAAAAAGTTGTGTGTTTTACACGGAATGGTTCACGTGCTACTAAACAAAGCACTTGAATGATGATATAACGTCGTGTTACTTATATAATATTTAATATTTTTTGCCAACTATTTTGTCATATATTTTTTCCTCATTTTCTTACAGTCATCAAGGGAATAATTGAGACATAGATAAAATAACAAAGTTATTTTTGATGAAACAATATCAAACTAGAATAAATAATTAAAAACAACCACTTAGATATAAAATTTAGTGCGGGCGACACGTTTCTGGCATAATCTTCATCAGGTACGCTCCAAATAATTAAAAAAATTGGGAACATTTAAACCAAAGGGCCCAAACAGCATTGCCAAATATGGCTAAGGTCACCTATGCCTGAAGGAGGAGAACCTCAGTTGTATTAATAATTGCAAAAAAGGGAAAAGGGGAAAAGTTTCAGACTACGGTGTTGGTGTAGCATACCACGAGTTTTAAGTGCAATTAATTATCTGCGAGAGCCACTATTCCACGATATTCGTGGTATAGCCGTTTTATTGGATTACAAAATTTATTTTGTCTATGACGTCACGGTTTTGAGGCAATATTGTTAATATTTCATGCTTACTTTTGGTAAAATGTTATACTGCTATACAATAATTCAAAATATTACTTACACGCATTTATATATAAATAAATATGTGGTACTAATATTAATTTGAAGGTCATGTGTCTGATTCAAATGGGGATTCTATATATATATGTCAATTGTAACTTATTTTAGAAAACAAAATGCACGTCACGTATTTTGACCATGGAGATAGAGACGTCGGCCCTATAAGTCTGTCTACAATTCTGATTATTTTCATTTTATTTTTATTTTTTGGGCACTAATTCATGCTAAGAGAGACATTCTGTCTGGATGTCACGTAATCGCCTTTGTGTCTGTGTGAAAGAATGGTTCATGTCCAAAAACCGTTCTGGCGAGACGAAGTATTTATAAAAATAAATACCAACAGACTCAGACTGAACTGTAGACGTAAGAGAAACAAAATTCAATATTTATGACAAATGTATCAACCGTACAATAGTCAACCTTAATTGGTGATGAACTGCTTCTGATATGGCGAACAGAAATAGATTTGTAATGCTAATGCAGAAACTCATATATTTAATTATCCTTTCTCATTATATTAATTGCCCTTTTATGTATCGTCCGTAAAATTCGAATATAGCAAGCGACATATTGTAACAAGATAAGTTTTAATATGCCAAAGGGGTAATCAGAATGTGTACACCGAAGAACAGACAATAAAATGGCAAAACGAAAAAGGACAAAAATACGAACAATGGTCTCCAAAATACTACATAGAAAACTAAAGGTTGAGGAACACGAACCACACTAAAAACCGGGGTGAACGTGAGTGCTCCGGAAGGATAAAAGACGTTTTCCCATAATGCACCTGCTGCATTTCCCGAATCTATCCATTATCTAGGTACTCATGAAAGGTTACATGTAATACCTTTATTCAAATATCAAATCAAAATGGTGACAAACATACATAATAAGGAAATGTAAGTTCCATCCGGGTCTTAAGGAAACAACGGGATGCAGATGGTAAACATACATGTTTTATGACGTAATATTCATTTCGTCATAACTGATGTAATTCAACATACATTTCCCCCTTTCTTATGCACATGTTCTATCCTATTGTGTATTTTACAACTTTTTCGTGGTTTTTTGTTTGTGGGTTGTTTGTGCGATTATACATGTGCTTCAGCAAACAATGACACTTTGTTCTCAATTGACAAATTTTGAGAGAGAAAAAACCCTTGACGAACCACATGAGGTCATTCAAGGTCATAAACTAGCAAAGATCTGCAATAGTGAAAAATTATATGTTATAATTTATATATATATTATATAGAATAAAGTACATATTAAACATTTTAAGCTTATTTTTCGCGGTAACCAGCGTTCAACCAGTTAAATATTTAAGTTTATTTATTGCGGTTACCAGCGTTCATTACACTCGGTTAAATATGAAACCGTTACATGTACATAATGTCCTTGGTATTTACAAACATCAATGTAATTAGATTGAGATTTCAGGTAACATAATAGATATTGATACCCTCTGCTAGTTGCACTGTTGAAGAGCTCTTTTAGCTGAGTTGGTAGAAATGTTGCCTTCGATGCAGTAGATAGTGTGTTCGATCCTAGTTCGGGGCGTCCCAAAGGGGGCAGTGGTAGTGACTTGAAGCATTTTTCAGATGTTTATGAGATGTGACACTTCCTAAGATCAGGCACCCAAGTGCTAAAAATTGCTACTGTAATTGAATACCAACTTTCAATCAGTAGCAATTGTTTATAATTTAAATACGATACAATAGAACTTGGATATATCGAACGCAGATAATTTCTTTTCTTGATAAACGTAAAGTAAAGATTTGATCTCTTGTTGTCTTTGTTTAATTCAGTTCGAATGTTCGGTTACTTAATCAACAGCCCCTTAGACTTTGAAGCAACGCAATATGTCTGTCCAGGTCCTTTCACCTGACGGTCAAACTTCAAATTCGCATCAGACGTTATCTACGCGTCTACTTCAAGCACAAATTTGCTTAAATCAGTGCACATCTAATAAACACGTACACATATACTAAACACGTACACATCTAATAAACACGTACACATCTAATAAGCACGTACACATCTAATAAACACGTACACATCTAATAAGCACGTACACATCTAATAAACACGTACACATCTAATGTAGTACGCATGTTACGTTTCTGGAATAACCTTCATCAGGTACCCCCCTCCCACCCCCACCCCCAAATCAAATCATTGGAAAGTCTAATAATCTAAAAGTCTTCCGTTTGAATCGAATAGCAGGGGAATTTTGACCGTGGAAACGCACCTTATCTTAATACGGTCAAAATATCCAAACAAGGACAACTGAAACTGACATTACTGTAGATAAGAAGAGTTTGAAGATACCAAAGGGTTAATCAGAATCCGTAAATCGAAGAACAGACAACACAATGGCCAACAGAAGAAGAACAGACAACACAATGGCCAACAGAAGAAGAACAGACAACCCAATGGCCAACAGAAGAAGAACAGACAACCCAATGGCCAAAAGAAATAGGATAAAAGGACAAACAACGATCTACAAAACATACATATAAAACTAATGATCTAGTAACACGAACCCTATAAAAACCGGGGATGAACGAATTTAATTACATTTTGTATAGTGCGGTTTATTTTCTTGTGGTTCGTTTGTGGTCTAGGGGTCATTGCATAGTTCTTATACAAATGTTCTTTGAACGTGTGTGTCCCTTCCTGTATGTTTACAAAGACATCTGTTTAATTCATGGCTACATTACATTTTGTCTTGCAAGTGACATAAATGTCCGTCGTTATTCTAATTGATAGCTCTAATTAATGTACAAGTAGGATTTCCTTCTCATGGTTTTCGGCAGTTGTAAAAAAACAGTAGTAATTTTCATTCAAAAACTTTATGCAAATGAGCAATTTGTTTTCCTCGTAAATTAATTGTGCTGTCAAATTTGACATTCCATCTCCACTGTTGTATTTCATTAGCAATGTTATTAATGCCTTTTTAAAATGTATTAGTACACCGACTTCACTGTGCGTTAGCAGTGCTACTGTATTAATACAAGAGTCTTCTAAATACCCCAAAAATCAAAAATAGACATTTGGACCTGCATAATAATCAAGTGTTATGACATTTATCATTGTTAAATGATGGGCTTATGTTCATAACTAACAATTACTTTATAATATGAATGCATTTTTTCCTTTGATCTTTTTATGGTTTATATATTAGAAGGTAAGTAACAGCTAAGAACTATGAAATAATACACGCAGATACGAGATATTGCACACTTTAAATCTGGGCTGTAGTTTTATTACTCTCAGAGAGTCGTGCAATAATCAACGCCTTAGATGTGATATCGCATGCCTTCATGCTACAATTCATTTATATCACTGTTTTCCGAGTTAAACGTTAACGATTAAATAATCTCATGCTTCGCGTTCGGTTGTTTAACTGTTTAACTCGGAAAATCGTGGCATAAATATAACTTAAGCAATTATCTAGCGATTTTTTAACCATCAATCAAATCTTCTCGAACCATAGCAGTTAGATGCCCTTTAGGTTAATGCAGCATTTGTTTTATCTGGTAGTAGACACCACTGCTATGTTAATTGTTATTAAGAAAAGTTTGCAGATACCAAAGGGGTAATAGAGAAATCAAGTAAGGACCAAAAGAGACACAAGTTTTAGCAATGGTCTACAAAATACTACACAGAAAACTAAGAATTCAGCAACATATACGAGATATTGCACACTTTAAATCTGGGCTGAAGTTAGCTGTTTCGGGAAGGTTAGTAGTTCTTGCTCCACTAGTGACACCCGTCGTGTTATTGTTATACGACACGAACATCATATGATATGGAAATGATGTAGGACGCCAGTATATATAAAGAAATTCAAATAACATAAATAAAGCATGAACCCCCTTGCAAAACAAATTTACTCTTTTGCAGATACTTTTCAAATATTGAACTGGTCTACAAACTGAAAGATGTTGGATTTATTGCCCCCAAGCGCTTTTAAATTATTTGGTTACCTGATGAAGGTTATTCCAGAAGTGGGTCGTGTGCACTGAAGTAGATATTGACGATTTTTCAATAAATTCTAATTTCTCGAAAACAGTCTTCGTTTTAGTATTTATTACTTTATCAGAAATTTAACAGAAGTAGGAACATCTCTTTTTATAATACATTTATGTACATGTATGTACATGTATGTTCTAGTTCTTGGACTGCAGATGTTGAATCAAAAACATGGATGTTATTAGGTACAGTAGGAGTTGGTGATCGTACTAACCGGTGTAGGTTCCTCATTTGTGTTTAAACTATACAAGCACAGATGTTTTTTTAATGCATATTGGAAGTCTTTTTTGTGTCTTAGTGTTCAGTTTGGAATATATAAACCAAAGTAAGTCTTTTATTTCTTTAATTATGGTACTTTTATTTCATAAAACAAACATACTATTTTGGTAAATAAGACGCTAATTACGTTGCTAACATAGCTTTCCAAAAAAAGAATAGTCTGAAGATCCCAAAGGGTTAGTCAGAAGTCGTACATCTAAGAAGAGCGGACACTGCACAATGGCCAGAAGCTAGAAGAACTGAAGAGGTAATCAGAATCCGCAAATTAAAGACGAACAGACAATACAATGGACAAAAGGACAAACAACGATCTACAAAACATTACACAGAAAACTAGATCGAGCAACGCGAACCCTAATTTAAAATGAGGCTTATCTCAGGTTTCTGGACAAAAACAATCATTTTCAATTTTAATGCTGTCAACACTATGTCTTTGATCTTGTGATATATTAATAGGGAAAAGAAAGGTAAAAACAAATAAAACTTTCTTTTTGTTTATTATAAAACACGTGTCGTTTGTCAGTTTCATTATTTTAAATGTTATCTTCCGTGTATGGGGGCTATTACATGCTAAGAGTCCACAAAGACTTGTTCTCAATATCTGACTTGTCAGACAGGTTCTGTTAATTGGATCTTATTGAAGACTGACACATTGATGATACAGAAATGACAGTAAAGGAAAGGGTGTTAATTAAATGATAGGTTAATTAAAACAATAAAAATAATTGGGAAATAATTAAGAAATCATTACAAATGTCATTTAGCATCATTAACTCGCTTAAATGCACCGCTATGGTACTTGTAATATTTATTCAAGGTTTCTTACGACAAACACAAATTTGCATACACTTTAATAAATAGTCTTTCCTCTTATCAAGGCAAAAATGTTAATTGGTTGTCTCCTGTCAGCTGGATTTCAAACGATACAGTCTTCCTCTTAACAAGGTAAAAATGTTATATGATTTTCTCATGTCAGCTGGATTTTGAATAATATAGTCTTCCTCTTAGCAAGACAAAAATGTTAAATTGTTAAATGGTCGTCTCCTGTGAGGTGGATTTCAAATAATTTAAAAAAAAAAAACAAAAAAACAAAAAAACAACGTATATCAACAGATAATTGAACTACTTGATAACATTAAAATTTCGAAAATTTGACAAACGACTGAATTTTTTTTTCATCAACCCTTATATTATGCAAATGACCAGTTTAATATTCCCATTTCATTTCGTTATCGAACAGCATTGTTGGTGTGTTGAATAGCATGCTCGCCCCGAGTATGGTAGATCATTGGTTACTGATGAATGGCAGCTATTTTCATGTACATTTTGATACACGTGAATTTCAATCTGTCTCGTTCTCATGATATTATGTATAATGTTCAAGATTATAGCGTTTTTCACTAATATCTCTGTTCGTCTGTGTTGTACTTTCAACATACTATCTGATATTTAAATGATGATTGAGGCTATCGACTCGCTTTAATTGAAATAATATACATATGACAACTTCTGTGTCACGAAAATTAAATATATATTGTATAAAGTTCAAGATTAGAGCGTTATATAGCAATGATGTTCTCTCGGCTATATGTGAGCGTTGACATTTTACTTACATCATTTCACTAAGAGGCTTGGGCCCATAAAACTAGCTTAATGCCGCCACGTTTTAATGAAGTGTCTGTACCATGCCAGGAAAATGAATAATCATGCATTTATGTGTTGGAGGTATCGATTTTGCCTCTTTCTATGATTTTTCTGTTGGAATTTGGAATTGTTATGACAACGTGTTATTTATTTTTGGGTTTTTCATTTTATTACCCAAATTAAAAAATTCCCCGTTAAAAGTGCTGACAGAATCCTTAAGTATACATGGATTGTACACATAAGTAAAACAATAACAAACCCGGACACTATAGTCATTGTATGTCTAATATCTTGTGTATTATTTCCCTATCAGTGACGTAATGTAGATATCATATGTAATAGGGGAGTTTTTATTTAACTAATTTTGTCAATTCACGTTTCAAAAAAGAGATCGTGTTATTAATTGTAACTTCATAAGACAATAAAAAGAAAAGCTTGAATCCGAATACAATAATTAATGTCAATTAAAACAGATAGTTTTGTACCAAAGGAAACGGACCGTGCAAATTACACAAAATTATGGATCTCTCATTGAAGATGTAGGGGCCCTCATGGTCGTTATCTTATGATAGTAGAGTTTATATTCAGTGCCTATCATCACAAAAGCTGTGAGTTCGCCTCCCGCTCATGTCGAGGTGTACTCGATACAGCATTATGTGATAAAGTATGGGAGTAACTTGCGGAAGGTTGATTGGCTTCTTCTGCGTCCTTCGGTTTCCTCCAACAATAAAGCTGACGAAAAGGGAGGTAATACACTTCATGATAATTACTTATACTAAACAGATTTGCTCCATTTTTCTACTACTGTACTACATAGGATGTGAAATCTTTGCATTTTTTCAATAAATACTTAGTTCGAAAGACGAAACTTCTGTTCAAAAATTCGAAAGACAAAACGTCATTTTGAAAAAGTTTGAAATTTCGAACAATTATTTCAAAGGCTCTTGCAATTTTCTCTGTCATATTTTGCGTATTATGAACTTTACACATGAATAAAGACACAACATTTTTCAGTAAATGTTCTACCAAACATCTACTGTTAAATGTGTATTTACATTTTGAAGCAATAACGTGTTGATTTGAATTCCTTATGACTCGGTCAGCCCTCTAGGTTTTCTTAAAAACAGATCTAGTTTGATAACAGACATAAATGACAGTAGTTAGTAGCCATTAATACGATTGCTTGTATATTTTATTTCTGTCACATTCTTCTAAAAATAACTATTTCTTCTCCAACATCATATGACTCTTAAGGGGATGGGACTAGGTTGTTAATTACAAAAATCAGATATACATGAAAAATTCTCCGTAATTTTTTTACCCAAATGTAATCAAAATGACAGGGAGAGACTATTGAATTTCTACATCTTTCATCTCCATTTTTTCTTTAAAATTTGACAACAGCATATTTTTCAGGAAAAAAAAACATAACTCTCCGCCCGCCTTTTTTCGAAACGTGAAATCATCGGTCCCTCACTGTTTTAATCTTTAATACTTGAGACACACGTACATGTAGACACTTATATTAAATTAAGTAGCAATTTAAATGGAAATAATACCTTAATAACAATTATATTTTGGAAAAGAGCAGAACTTGTTTAATTACAATCTCTGCTTTATATGTTATTCTATAACAAGAGACTAACCTATGTAAGTGTCTAGCTTAAATTTTAAAAATATCTACATCACCACTTAATTTCATAATTCTGATCTTAGCCTAAACGTTATTCTCGATCCGGGTACTTCTGTTTCCTCCACCAATAAAACTGACTGCCACGATATAGCTGAAATATTGTTGAAAGTAGCGCGTTAACCCCCCCTCCTCTAACCCCTCCACACCCCTAATATAATTGTCACTCATAAGTTTTGAGTATATTTTTATTTTAACACTTGTACATATATACATGAATGTAGGTGTGTTATTATTAGATGAAAGTACACCGATATTCAGGGTGTGAAATTGACATGGCTTGACCACTTTGACGTGAAGTTCCCACAAATATGTACAAATTAAGATGTTATCAGAACATGTAAGATAGCGTATTGTCATAATATTTGCCATATTTTCCTTCTATCAGATTTTTACTACTGTGAAAGTTAAATACAAAATGTAGCATTGAATATAAAGGAAAACAATTGCGTATCGGAAATAAACGTTATAGAAAACCGAACGGGCAATCAAGAATGGACAATATAAAGACGCTCCACAAAATACGACTACCTCCACGATATCTATCCCTCCCTTTTTAAAATGATAGAACAGAAGATAGATATTCTGCATAGCGCCACATAACATAATTCAAAATTTTTTAATCATTGCATACAAAAAGTCAGTAATTTTAATTTAAAAAGAAAAAGAAAAAGAAATGTTTAAGGACAGTACGGTATTGTAATTGACAGTACATTGTAGCAGTTAAAACTAATAGAAACAAATATTATACAAATTCTAAACAAAATATAAAAAAACTCTGTTGCACATTTATGTTGTTTCTTGCAAGAATATTTTTTTATTGAATTTTAATTTGCTGTAGTTTGATTGTACATTATGAAAAGACATTTTAAAAAGTGATGTTCTACAATTCCACCAATATATATATATATATATATATATATATACACACAACAAATTCACCTCTCATCTCAAACAATTGAACACACCAGCGACTACGACAGATAACGTTAGAAATCCAGGTCCTTGCTTGGGACAAGCACAATAATCTAAAGCCATTACGTTGAACCAAACATTATTATCAAAGCATAATAGTAGGTCTAATATAAGAAAACATATTTTGTTGTGTTTTTCGGGCGTGGGGTCTGGGAGGATAAGTACGTTAATTCGCAGACAGTCTTAAAATGTGACCAATTTGAATTGGTTTTCTTATTATTCTTTATCCTAGCCTTATGTTAGATTTAGCTAGTATTTTATATGTATATCATTACTTTGTCATACTATTTTCATGTATTGATGTTCCATTCGAGTTTTATCATTATAGAAGTTTAGGATGAATTATTTATCACTGATGCTAGCAGTAACATGCTGCACAAGAACCACTGTAAAATATGTTTATTATAGCTTTGATACAATGTTATTGTTTTCAGGGTAAAAGCAAGAAACCATATAGAGAGAACAATGACAAACATGTGAAATAAAAATTCAAAACGGAGTGAAACATATTGTTATTTGGACTTTAAAATGGAACTATCAAAAACGGTAAGAAAGAATTTACAAAAATTAAAATTAATGAAATAAAATATTCTGAAAATGTTTTAAATATAGATTTTTTTTTTTATCAAATTAAATGGTATATAGAGTGTTTCCCTAGTTCAAGGTGTTTGACTATTTCTATGAACTATCTATGTACATGCATATTGTTATATTTTGAAGTGAAAGTTTTCTGAAGAGTATATATTTGCTTTAGACTGTGCAAAAACAAGTATGTTTTTTTCATTATAATTCAATGCATCATTAATTTAAAAAAAAATGAAGCTAAAATTAATAAAAGAAAAAAAAGAAAAAAAGAAAAAAAAGTGAGAGATCCCGTCATTTCACAAGTATGATACTGCTTCTACAGACTACAGATAAATAAATAGTTTTACTTACCTCAGAAATATGAGTTTCCCGTAGAAGAAAAATATTTGAAATTTCAGTCTTATTTTCAAAAAGTGTTAAATTTGTAGTTCCAATAGAAAAGTTCGATGTCAGCTTAGAAATATATATCGGCGCTGGATATGCAAATTTTAAAGTTGTAAAAAATAACAATAATCCATTTTTTATAAGGAATGTTCGCACTTCTTCAGTCATTTTATTTTTCTGATAATTATAACAAATGAAAGCTTAATTAACAAGTACGTTTCTGTTTGTTCTTTAAATCTCGGATTTCGTATTACACTTTATAACGTTGTACATTCGATGAGCTTTTATGCTTGGGGTATGGAACAAGTCAAATTTAATCTATATATCTAAAAATATACCCTTCGGCCGGCCACAGATGATGAGTCAACCGTTCGGAAGTCGAAACACCTTTCCTGCAAATGTAACGGAAAAATCGTTTCCATCTCCATTTTTGGTTATTAATTAGAATGTTGTTCACTCCCCCTTTGCGTTTTATAAAAACAGCAATTAAATCAGGTCTACCAATTGGATTAGCTCTCATAGGCAAAATATATTATACATGTCGGAAATACAAACGATATACATGTATATATAAAACGTAGGTTGTATACTGTAGTCAATATAATTATTTCTTTTGATCTGTCCTATTCGTTAAAACCGTTTCGTCTTTTTGTTCAACAATTAATTAATAAATTTTTTCGACATAATATTAATTAATTATTAACAACAATATCTTTACTCTTTCACATTCGTAAAATATTCACACGGGATTTTACGAGAATGGTACCAAGACTATAATATTTCTTCTTTCTCAATGTGACAACGATCATATATATTTATATATATCTCTAAACTATTGGACCTTGACTGATTAATTTTTCTTTTATTTTTTCTTTAGATAATGATTTACGACATCTTTTATTACCTACAAATCTATTTTTACGTACTCTCGCGTAGGATGACAAAAGCGAAACCGTAACCACATAGTAGTTATGTTATATCTTGTATATGTAAAATAGGGGACAACGCCAACGTCAATGTTTTGGAGATTGAAGTATTTTCGTCAAAACTGTTGGAGGAGTAACGCAATTTGCATCTTAATCAATGCTTGTATTATTAGGTTGTTGTTTAAAAGTGAAATTAAACCCACTTAAAAATAACATCGAAACCCACATCACACTGACAACAGAACAATCTTTGTATTTAAATTTTGTAAACATTCAAAATATTTACTTCAACGAATGGTACCGGGGCAGACAATATTCAATTTTGTTTGACATACAGTTATGTTTTTTTGTATTTTTTTCCCTTGACTTAATTATACGTAGAATTGCTACACACGTCAGAGCGACGACGCGACGTCACACAAACATCCCACAAATAATGCATCAATTAGCTTAAATTCAATTTACATTTTGTTTGTTAAATATGTATGGGAGATAACGAGAATTGAAACATGTCAGCAAACAAGTGTATCGTTTGATAAGAAGACATTTAGTAGAATTGCCTACCCTTCCGGAGCACCTGAGTTTACGCCCGGATTTAAGTGGGGCTCGTGTTACTCGATCTTTAGTTTTATGTGTGTGTTTTGTAGATCGTTGATTGTCCTTTTGTCCTTTTTCTTTTTGCCATTGTGTTGTCTGTCCTTTGATGTATGGATTCTGATTGTCCCTTTGGTATCTCCAAACTCCTCTTAGATAGCAGTGAAAATTACGGAAATAAAATTCCTATGAAACGCAGATACAATTCTAAGGATAATTGACATGACTTTTATTCAGTTCTTCACCTCAGTCTCAGGGGAGTTTATAATGACGAATAGGTGGGAAAGGGGGAGGGGCCGTTGATAGCACAGGGAGGATGTGGTTTACTTCTGACCACAGACATAACACCACTGACGTCTATTTGCTCCCGATTACTTGCCCATTATTGAGGAGTTTTTCGGTCAATTCGTTATGAACACCGGGCTCCACTCCCAAGATAATTATATGATAGAAAATATGCTGAATTCAAATAAACAACAAAAATAAAACACCATCGCAACTGTTCACTAAATATCAATAACCCTT
The DNA here is from genome assembly GCA_963383655.1 of Bathymodiolus septemdierum. Lineage (NCBI taxonomy): Eukaryota > Metazoa > Mollusca > Bivalvia > Mytilida > Modiolidae > Bathymodiolus > Bathymodiolus septemdierum. The sequence goes on from OY726525.1 coordinate 21,925,129, forward strand.
TAAGACTTGACTTACTTTAAATTGTGGCCACCAATATTTATTATCAAAGATAGCCAATAATTGTTGACGCCAATACCACGCCATACTTGTGATATAACGTAATTCAAAGCATTTACAAAAAGAAAATGTAACTTCATTTTTGGAAAGTCTCCCACATCACTTGTTTTTAATAAATTACACATATCCTGGTTATGTTGTGGACGTCGTGGCAGTGATCGTATAGTAAGTAGTGTACATCTTCCTATGTCGTAAAAAACTTTTAGTAAATTAAAGCTGACCTCGCGACCTGTGAGTAGATCATAGTCGGCAGCCCTCGTTTGATCACGTTCTGATACTCTCTAATGAGTGGAGACTATCAAACCGTTGACTATCAGACCGTTGTCAACCCGTGGATTATAGACGACGTAAGTAGATGTACCTTAATGTGCTACATGCATGATGTCACACATGTTAAAAATTACCGGGATAAGGTCGGACATTTTAGCAATGTGATGATTTTTACATAAATGCCTCATCCTATATCACTGGCTCCAACGATATAACATAGTTATTGTTGAAAGTGGCGTTAAATACATTTATCATATACTTAGTCCTAAATAAAGAAAATTTGCATATATAATACTGAAAGAACATTACGACTGTATTTGTCTGCCGTGGCTGATATCGATATCATCACCCCTTTATCTTACCCCTTAACAAATGATATTGATCACGTGACTACGTCGACGTCACAATTCATAATACAGAACTAGACTTTCTCATGTTTAAATATATGATAAACATAATATGATATGGCTCTTTCCGTATCACATCCCTTATCAACACTCGACCAATATCATCCCTCGAGCTAAAGTTCTCTGGATGATATTGGTGTCTCGGGTTGATACGGGATGCGATACGGAAAGAGCCATATAATATTCTCTATATATCTTTTCTTAAGAGTAATTAGAGGATTGGAATCCAATTAACCGGATTTACCTTACAACATTGTTATGTCTGTACCAAACCAGGACCTGGATTTTCATTGTGAGATATGTTGTTTTTTTATATTCAATAATTTCTGGTCAGGAAAGTTGGTTGTTGGTTTGAGATCAGGAGAGTTGGTTGTTTGTTTGTGGTCAGGAGAGGTGGTTGTTCGTTTGAGGTCAGGAGAGTTGGTTGTTCGTTTGAGATCAGGAGAGTTGGTTGTTCGTTTGAGATCAGGAGAGTTGATTGTTCGTTTGGGATCAGGAGAGTTGGTTGTTCGTTTGAGGTCAGGAGAGTTGGTTTATCGTTTGAGATCAGGAGAGTTGGTTGTTCGTTTGAGGTCAGGAGAGTTGGTTGTTCGTTTGAGGTCAGCAGAGTTGGTTGTTCGTTTGTGGTCAGGAGAGATGGTTGTTCGTTTGAGATCAGGAGAGTTGGTTGTTCGTTTGAGATCAGGAGAGTTGGTTGCTCCTTTGAGATAATGGAGAGTTGGTTGTTCGTTTGAGGTCAGGAGAGTTGCTTGTTCGTTTGAGATCAGGAGAGTTGTTTCTTCGTTTGAGGTCAGGAGAGTTGGTTGTTCGTTTGTGGTCAGGAGAATAGGTTGTTCATTTGAGATCAGGAGAGTTGGTTGTTCGTTTGTGGTCAGGAGAGGTGGTTGTTCGCTTGAGATAAGGAGAGTTGGTTGTTCGTTTGTGGTCAGGAGAGTTGGTTGTTCGTTTGTGGTCAGGAAAGTTGGTTGTTCGTTTGTGGTCAGGAGAGTTGGTTGTTCGTTTGAGATCAGGAGAGGTGGTTATTCGTTTGAGATCAGGAGAGTTGGTTGTCCGTTTGTGGTCAGGAGAGTTGGTTGTTCGTTTGAGATCAGAAGAGGTGGTTGTTCGTTTGAGATCAGGAGAGTTGGTTGTTCGTGTGAGATCAGGAGAGTTGGTTGTTCGTTTGAGATCAGGAGAGTTGGCTGTTCGTTTGAGATCAGGAGAGTTGGTTGTTCGTTTGAGGTCAGGAGAGTTGGTTGTTCGTTTGAGATCGGGAGAGTTGGTTGATCGTTTGATATCAGGAGATTTGGTTGTTCGTTTGTGGTCAGGAGAGTTGGTTGTTCGTTTGAGATCAGGAGAGGTGATTATTCGTTTGAGATCAGGAGAGTTGGTTGTTCGTTTGTGGTCAGGAGAGTTGGTTGTTCGTTTGAGATCAGAAGATGTGGTTGTTCGTTTGAGATCAGGAGAGTTGGTTGTTCGTTTCAGGTCAGGAGAGTTGGTTGTTCGTTTGAGATCGGGAGAGTTGGTTGATCGTTTGAGATCGGGAGAGTTGGTTGATCGTTTGATATCAGGAGATTTGGTTGTTCGTTTGTGGTCAGGAGAGTTGGTTGTTCGTTTGAGATCAGGAGAGGTGGTTATTCGTTTGAGGTCAGGAGAGTTGGTTGTTCGTTTGTGGTCAGGAGAGTTGGTTGTTCGTTTGAGATCAGAAGAGGTGGTTGTTCGTTTGAGATCAGGAGAGTTGGTTGTTCGTGTGAGATCAGGAGAGTTGGTTGTTCGTTTGAGATCAGGAGAGTTGGTTGTTCGTTTGAGATCAGGAGAGTTGGTTGTTCGTTTGAGATCAGGAGAGTTGGTTGTTCGTGTGAGATCAGGAGAGTTGGTTGTTCGTTTGAGATCAGGAGAGTTGGTTGTTCGTTTGAGATCAGGAGAGTTAGTTGTTCGTTTGAGGTCAGGAGAGTTGGTTGTTCGCTTGAGATCAGGAGAGTTGGTTGATCGTTTGATATCAGGAGATTTGATTGTTCGTTTGATATCAGGAGATTTGGTTGTTCGTTTGATATCAGGAGATTTGGTTGTTCGTTTGAGGTCAGGAGAATTGGTTGTTCGTTTAAGGTCAGGAGAATTGGTTGTTCGTGTGGTATATTTTTGTTTTTCATTTTATTGGTAAATGGTTGTTTTAAAATGTATGTAAATATATTTTAATATCTTAGTAGCAATACCTTATCTCAAACGAACAACCAACTCTCCTGACCTCAAACGAACAACCAACTCTGCTGACCACAAACGAACAAACACCTCTGCCGACCACAAACGAACAACCACCTCTCCTGACCTCAAACGAACAACCACCTCTCCTGATCTCAAACGAACAACCAACTCTCCTGGCCTCAAACGAACAACCAACTCTCCTGATCTCAAACGAACAACCACCTCTCCCGACCACAAACGAACAACCACCTCTCCTGACCTCAAACGAACAACCACCTCTCCTGACCTCAAACGAACAACCATCTCTCCTGATCACAAACGAACAACCAACTCTCCTGATCTCAAACGAACAACCACCTCTCCTGACCTCAAACGAACAACCACCTCTCCTGACCTCAAACGAACAACCAACTCTCCTGACCTCAAACGAACAACCAACTCTCCTGACCTCAAACAAACAACCACCTCTCCTGAACTCAAACGAACAACCACCTCTCCTGACCACAAACGAACAACCACCTCTCCTGACCTCAAACGAACAACCACCTCTCCTGACCACAAACGAACAACCAACTCTCCTGACCTCAAACGGACAACCAACTCTCCTGATCTCAAACGAACAACCAACTCTCCTGATCTCAAACGAACAACCACCTCTCCTGACCACAAACGAACAACCAACTCTCCTGATCTCAAACCAACAACCAACTTATTTGACAGGAAATTATTGGGACAAAATCAAGGCGCTGTTTGGTTATTTCCCAAGGCGTGTAAATATGCATACACTTATCAAGGTACATACAATTCAATATTATTGTTATTATTGAATGCCTTTTCATGTTGTATGATGTATGTATATAATTTGGTCAACATGACATACATTATACAGTACTATATAAGGGAGAAATATACGATATATGAGGTCATCTTGTCTGATAGAAAAAAGTTATTTTTAGACATGCATAACACAGTAAACAAATATTGTTTTTTGGAAATTATATACGAGTTGACATAGTTCTCCTAGAGTCAGCTTTAGACCCTCATTTATTTTCTTATATATGTATTGATAAAGAATAATATATTTTTTTAACAACAGAAAAAACACTGTCTCTGTTCTTTATAAGGAAAATATATTAAGATCCCACAGAAGAAGTTAGATAAAATGAGAAGCAAAAAATTCCACACTGTTGAAACAATTTGAAAATCAACATAAACAAAATATAGTAACCACATAGACATAATCGATATCTTTACCACAGAAATACATCAGCACTCACACTACTGACTTGATACAGGTACTTCAATTAAAATACATCAGCACTCACACTACTGACTTGATACAGGCACTTCAATTAAGATACATCAGCACTCACACTACTGGCTTGATACAGGCACTTCAATTAAAATACACCAGCACTCACAGTACTGGCTTGATACAGACACTTCAATTAAAATACATCAGCATTCACACTACTGGCTTGATACAGGCACTTCAATTAAGATACATCAGCACTCACACTACTGGCTTGATACAGGCACTTCAATTAAGATACATCAGCACTCACACTACTGGCTTGATACAGGCACTTCAATTAAGATACATCAGCACTCACACTACTGGCTTGATACAGGCACTTCAATTAAAATACATCAGCACTCACACTACTGGCTTGATACAGGCACTTCAATTAAAATACATCAGCACTCACACTACTGGCTTGATACAGGCACTTCAATTAAAATACATCAGCATTCACACTACTGGCTTGATACAGGCACTTCAATTGAAATACATCAGCACTCACACTACTGGCTTGATACAGGCACTTCAATTAAAATACATCAGCACTCACACTACTGACTTGATACAGGTACTTCAATTAAGATACATCAGCACTCACACTACTGACTTGATACAGGTACTTCAATTAAAATACATCAGCACTCACACTACTGACTTGATACAGGTACTTCAATTAAAATACATCAGCACTCACACTACTGACTTGATACAGGCACTTCAATTAAGATACATCAGCACTCACACTACTGGCTTGATACAGGCACTTCAATTAAAATACACCAGCACTCACAGTACTGGGTTGATACAGACACTTCAATTAAAATACATCAGCATTCACACTACTGGCTTGATACAGGCACTTCAATTAAGATACATCAGCACTCACACTACTGGCTTGATACAGGCACTTCAATTAAGATACATCAGCACTCACACTACTGGCTTGATACAGGCACTTCAATTAAGATACATCAGCACTCACACTACTGACTTGATACAGGCATTTCAATTAAAATACATCAGCACTCACACTACTGGCTTGATACAGGCACTTCAATTAAAATACATCAGCACTCACACTACTGGCTTGATACAGGCACTTCAATTAAAATACATCAGCATTCACACTACTGGCTTGATACAGGCACTTCAATTGAAATACATCAGCACTCACACTACTGGCTTGATACAGGCACTTCAATTAAAATACATCAGCACTCACACTACTGACTTGATACAGGTACTTCAATTAAGATACATCAGCACTCACACTACTGACTTGATACAGGTACTTCAATTAAAATACATCAGCACTCACACTACTGACTTGATACAGGTACTTCAATTAAGATACATCAGCACTCACACTACTGACTTGATACAGGTACTTCAATTAAAATACATCAGCACTCACAGTACTGGCTTGATACAGACACTTCAATTAAAATACATCAGCATTCACACTACTGGCTTGATACAGGCACTTCAATTAAAATACATCAGCACTCACACTACTGGCATGATACAGGCACTTCAATTAAAATACATCAGCACTCACACTACTGACTTGATACAGGCACTTCAATTAAGATACATCAGCACTCACACTACTGGCTTGATACAGGCACTTCAATTAAAATACATCAGCACTCACACTACTGGCTTGATACAGGCACTTCAATTAAAATACATCAGCATTCACACTACTGACTTGATACAGGCACTTCAATTAAGATACATCAGCACTCACAGTACTGGCTTGATACAGGCACTTCAATTAAAATACATCAGCATTCACACTACTGGCTTGATACAGGCACTTCAATTAAAATACATCAGCACTCACACTACTGGCTTGATACAGACACTTCAATTAAAATACATCAGCACTCACACTACTGGCTTGATACAGGCACTTCAATTAAAATACATCAGCACTCACATTTCTGGCTTGATACAGGCACTTCAATTAAAATACATCAGCACACACTACTGGCTTGATACAGGCACTTCAATTAAAATACATCAGCACTCACATTTCTGGCTTGATACAGGCACTTCAATTAAAATACATCAGCACACACTACTGGCTTGATACAGGCACTTCAATTAAAATACATCAGCACTCACACCACTGGCTTGATACAGGCACTTCAATTAAAATACATCAGCACTCACACTACTGGCTTGATACAGGCACTTCAATTAAAATACATCAGCACCCACATTTCTGGCTTGATACAGGCACTTCAATTAAAATACATCAGCACACACTACTGGCTTGATACAGGCACTTCAATTAAAATACATCAGCACTCATATTTCTGGCTTGATACAGGCACTTCAATTAAAATACATCAGCACACACTACTGGCTTGATACAGGCACTTCAATTAAAATACATCAGCACTCACACTACTGGCTTGATACAGACACTTCAATTAAAATACATCAGCACTCACACCACTGGCTTGATACAGGCACTTCAATTAAAATACATCAGCGCTCACACTACTGGCTTGATACAGGCACTTCAATTAAAATACATCAGCACTCACACTACTGGCTTGATACAGGCACTTCAATTAAAATACATCAGCACTCACACTACTGACTTGATACAGGGACTTCAATTAAAATACATCAGCACTCACACTACTGGCTTGATACATGCACTTCAATTAAAATACATCAGCACTCACACTACTGGCTTGATACAGGCACTTCAATTAAAATACATCAGCACTCACACTACTGGCTTGATACATGCACTTCAATTAAAATACATTAGCACTCACACTACTGGCTTGATACAGGAACTTCAATTAAAATACATCAGCACTCGCACTACTGGCTTGATACAGGCACTTCAATTAAAATACATCAGCACTCACACTACAGGCTTGATACAGGCACTCACACTACTGGCTTGATACAGGCATTCTCACTACTGGCTTGATACATGCACTCACACTACTGGCTTGATACAGGCACTAACACTACTGGCTTGATACAGACATTCACACTACTTGCTTGATACAGGCACTAACACTACTGGCTTGATACAGGCACCCACACTACTGGCTTGATACAGGCACTCACACTACTGGCTTGATACAGGCACTCACACTACTGGCTTGATACAGGCACTCACACTACTGGCTTGATACAGGCACTCACACTACTGGCTTGATACAGACACTAACACTACTGGCTTGATACAGGCACTAACATTACCGGCTTGATACAGACACTCACACTACTGACTTGAGGTTTAAGATATGTGTACCTCGTTTGTTTACGCCGCTTCTGTTTCAAACGTTAGTACTAGTATTCGGAGAAATAAAATCATCAAAGTTAGCCTCGATTTAATTAATGAAGTTAATATTGCACACTGACAAACTTAATTGTAGTCTGAATAGTTACTAAGTGTTGTGTTCGCTCTGATTCAGTTGGATCGGATGGTAATAAGCTATTGTTGTTATTCTGAAGTGTAGATTGTCTTTGTGTACATGTATGTAGGGTTGTTTGTTTAGAAGGTCCACGACCATAGTTCGAGTCTTTGTAGTGTGTACAAGTATGTAGGGTTGTTTGTTTGGAAGGTTCACGACCACAGTTAGAGTTATTGTAGTATATACATGTATGTAATGTTGTTTGCTTAGAAGGTCCACGACCATAGTTCGAGTCTTTGTAGTGTATACATGTATGTAGTGTTGTTTGTTTGGAAGGTCCACGACCATAGTTCTAGTCTTTGTAGTGTGTACATGTATGTAGGGGTGTTTGTTTAGAAGGTCCACAACCATAGTTCTAGTCTTTGTAGTGTGTACATGTATGTAGGGGTGTTTGTTTAGAAGGTCCACAACCATAGTTCTAGTCTTTGTAGTGTGTACATGTATGTAGGGTTGTTTGTTTGGAAGGTCCACGACCATAGTTCTAGTCTTTGTAGTGTGTACATGTATGTAGGGTTGTTTGTTTAGAAGGTCCACGACCATAGTTCTAGTCTTTGTAGTGTGTACATGTATGTAGTGTTGTTTGTTTAGAAGGTCCACGACCATAGTTCTAGTCTTTGTAGTGTGTACATGTATGTAGTGTTGTTTGTTTAGAAGGTCCACGACCATAGTTCTAGTCTTTGTAGTGTATACATGTATGTAGGGTTGTTTGTTTAGAAGGTTCACGACCATAGTTCGAGTCTTTGTAGTGTGTACATGTATGTAGTGTTGTTTGTTTAGAAGGTCCACGACCATAGTTCTAGTCTTTGTAGTGTGTACATGTATGTAGTGTTGTTTGTTTAGAAGGTCCACGACCATAGTTCGAGTCTTTGTAGTGTATACATGTATGTAGGGTTGTTTGTTTGGAAGGTCCACGACCATAGTTCTAGTCTTTGTAGTGTGTACATGTATGTAGGGTTGTTTGTTTAGAAGGTTCACGACCATAGTTCTAGTCTTTGTAGTGTGTACATGTATGTAGTGTTGTTTGTTTAGAAGGTCCACGACCATAGTTCTAGTCTTTGTAGTGTGTACATGTATGTAGGGTTGTTTGTTTAGAAGGTCCACGACCATAGTTCGAGTCTTTGTAGTGTATACATGTATGTAGTGGTGTTTGTTTAGAAGGTCCACGACCATAGTTCTAGTCTTTGTTGTGTGTACATGTATGTAGTGTTGTTTGTATGGAAGGTCCACGACCATAGTTCTAGTCTTTGTAGTGTGTACATGTATGTAGGGTTGTTTGTTTAGAAGGTCCACGACCATAGTTCGAGTCTTTGTAGTGTATACATGTATGTAGTGTTGTTTGTTTAGAAGGTCCACGACCATAGTTCTAGTCTTTGTAGTGTATACATGTATGTAGGGTTGTTTGTTTAGAAGGTTCACAACCATAGTTCGAGTCTTTGTAGTGTGTACATGTATGTAGTGTTGTTTGTTTAGAAGGTCCACGACCATAGTTCGAGTCTTTGTAGTGTGTACATGTATGTAGTGTTCTTTGTTTAGAAGGTTCAAGACCATAGTTCGAGTCTTTGTAGTGTGTACATGTATGTAGTGTTGTTTGTTTAGAAGGTCCACGACCATAGTTCTAGTCTTTGTAGTGTGTACATGTATGTAGGGTTGTTTGTTTAGAAGGTCCACGACCATAGTTCGAGTCTTTGTAGTGTGTACATGTATGTAGTGTTGTTTGTATGGAAGGTCCACGACCATAGTTCTAGTCTTTGTAGTGTGTACATGTATGTAGTGTTGTTTGTTTAGAAGGTCCACGACCATAGTTCTAGTCTTTGTAGTGTGTACATGTATGTAGTGTTGTTTGTTTAGAAGGTCCAAGACCATAGTTCGAGTCTTTGTAGTGTGTACATGTATGTAGTGTTGTTTGTTTAGAAGGTCCAAGACCATAGTTCGAGTCTTTGTAGTATGTACATGTATGTAGTGTTGTTTGTTTAGAAGGTCCAAGACCATAGTTCGAGTCTTTGTAGTGTGTACATGTATGTAGGGTTGTTTGTTTAGAAGGTCCACGACCATAGTTCTAGTCTTTGTAGTGTGTACATGTATGTAGTGTTGTTTGTTTAGAAGGTCCAAGACCATAGTTCGAGTCTTTGTAGTGTGTACATGTATGTAGTGTTGTTTGTTTAGAAGGTCCAAGACCATAGTTCGAGTCTTTGTAGTATGTACATGTATGTAGTGTTGTTTGTTTAGAAGGTCCAAGACCATAGTTCGAGTCTTTGTAGTGTGTACATGTATGTAGGGTTGTTTGTTTAGAAGGTCCACGACCATAGTTCGAGTCTTTGTAGTGTATACATGTATGTTGGGGTGTTTGTTTAGAAGGTCCACGACCATAGTTCGAGTCTTTGTAGTGTGTACATGTATGTAGTGTTGTTTGTATGGAAGGTCCACGACCATAGTTCTAGTCTTTGTAGTGTGTACATGTATGTAGGGGTGTTTGTTTAGAAGGTCCAAGACCATAGTTCTAGTCTTTGTAGTGTGTACATGTATGTAGGGTTGTTTGTTTAGAAGGTCCACGACCATAGTTCTAGTCTTTGTAGTGTGTACATGTATGTAGTGTTGTTTGTTTAGAAGGTCCACGACCATAGTTCTAGTCTTTGTAGTGTGTACATGTATGTAGGGGTGTTTGTTTAGAAGGTCCACGACCATAGTTCTAGTCTTTGTAGTGTGTACATGTATGTAGGGTTGTTTGTTTAGAAGGTCCACGACCATAGTTCTAGTCTTTGTAGTGTGTACATGTATGTTGTGTTGTTTGCTTAGAAGGTCCACGACCATAGTTCTAGTCTTTGTAGTGTGTACATGTATGTAGTGTTGTTTGTTTAGAAGGTCCACGACCATAGTTCTAGTCTTTGTAGTATGTACATGTATGTAGGGTTGTTTGTTTAGAAGGTCCACGACCATAGTTCTAGTCTTTGTAGTGTATACATGTATGTAGGGGTGTTTGTTTAGAAGGTTCACGACCATAGTTCGAGTCTTTGTAGTGTGTACATGTATGTAGGGTTGTTTGTTTAGAAGGTCCACGACCATAGTTCTAGTCTTTGTAGTGTATACATGTATGTAGTGTTGTTTGTATGGAAGGTCCACGACCATAGTTCGAGTCTTTGTAGTGTGTACATGTATGTAGGGTTGTTTGTTTAGAAGGTCTACGACCATAGTTCTAGTCTTTGTAGTGTGTACATGTATGTAGTGTTGTTTGTTTAGAAGGTTCACGACCATAGTTCGAGTCTTTGTAGTGTGTACATGTATGTAGTGTTGTTTGTTTAGAAGGTTCACGACCATAGTTCGAGTCTTTGTAGTGTGTACATGTATGTAGTGTTGTTTGTTTAGAAGGTTCACGACCATAGTTCGAGTCTTTGTAGTGTGTACATGTATGTAGGGTTGTTTGTTTAGAAGGTCCACGACCATAGTTCGAGTCTTTGTAGTGTGTACATGTATGTAGTATTGTTTGTTTAGAAAGTCCACTACCATAGTTCGAGTCTTTGTAGTGTATACATATATGTAGTGTTGTTTGCTTAGAAGATCCACTACCATAGTTCGAGTCTTTGTAGTGTATACATATATGTAGTGTTGTTTGCTTAGAAGGTCCACGAACATAGTTCGAGTCTTTGTAGTGTATACATATATGTAGTGTTGTTTGTTTAGAAGGTTCACGACCATAGTTCGAGTCTTTGTAGTGTGTACATGTATGTAGGGTTGTTTGTATGGAAGGTCCACGACCATAGTTCGAGTCTTTGTAGTGTGTACATGTATGTTGTGTTGTTTGTTTAGAAGGTCCACGACCATAGTTCGAGTCTTTGTAGTGTGTACATGTATGTAGGGTTGTTTGTTTAGAAGGTCCACGACCATAGTTAGAGTCTTTGTAGTGTGTACATGTATGTAGTGTTGTTTGTTTGGAAGGTCCACGACCATAGTTCTAGTCTTTGTAGTGTGTACATGTATGTAGGGTTGTTTGTTTAGAAGGTCCACGACCATAGTTCGAGTCTTTGTAGTATGTACATGTATGTAGTGTTGTTTGTTTAGAAGGTCCACGACCATAGTTCGAATCTTTGTAGTGTGTACATGTATGTAGTGTTGTTTGTTTAGAAGATCCACGACCATAGTTCGAATCTTTGTAGTGTGTACATGTATGTAGTGTTGTTTGTTTAGAAGGTCCACGACCATAGATAGAGTCTTTGTAGTGTGTACATGTATGTAGGGTTGTTTGTTTAGAAAGTCCACGACCATAGTTCTAGTCTTTGTAGTGTATACATGTATGTAGGGTTGTTTGTTTAGAAGGTCCACGACCATAGTTCGAGTCTTTGTAGTATGTACATGTATGTAGGGTTGTTTGTTTAGAAGATCCACGACCATAGTTCTAGTCTTTGTAGTGTGTACATGTATGTAGTGTTGTTTGTTTAGAAGGTCCACGACCATAGTTCGAGTCTTTGTAGTGTGTACATGTATGTAGGGTTGTTTGTTTAGAAGGTCCACGACCATAGTTCGAGTCTTTGTAGTGTGTACATGTATGTAGGGTTGTTTGTTTAGAAGGTCCACGACCATAGTTCTAGTCTTTGTAGTGTGTACATGTATGTAGTGTTGTTTGTTTAGAAGGTCCACGACCATAGTTCTAGTCTTTGTAGTGTGTACATGTATGTAGGGTTGTTTGTTTAGAAGGTCCACGACCATAGTTCTAGTCTTTGTAGTGTGTACATGTATGTAGGGTTGTTTGTTTGGAAGGTCCACGACCATAGTTCGAGTCTTTGTAGTGTGTACATGTATGTAGTGTTGTTTGTTTAGAAGGTCCACGACCATAGTTAGAGTCTTTGTAGTGTGTACATGTATGTAGGGTTGTTTGTTTAGAAGGTCCACGACCATAGTTCGAGTCTTTGTAGTGTGTACATGTATGTAGGATTGTTTGTTTAGAAGGTCCACGACCATAGTTCTAGTCTTTGTAGTGTGTACATGTATGTAGTGTTGTTTGTTTAGAAGGTCCACGACCATAGTTCTAGTCTTTGTAGTGTGTACATGTATGTAGTGTTGTTTGTTTAGAAGGTCCACGACCATAGTTCGAGTCTTTGTAGTGTGTACATGTATGTAGTGTTGTTTGTTTAGAAGGTTCACGACCATAGTTCGAGTCTTTGTAGTGTATACATGTATGTAGGGGTGTTTGTTTAGAAGGTCCACGACCATAGTTCTAGTCTTTGTAGTGTGTACATGTATGTAGTGTTGTTTGTTTAGAAGGTCCACGACCATAGTTCTAGTCTTTGTAGTGTGTACATGTATGTAGTGTTGTTTGTTTAGAAGGTCCACGACCATAGTTCGAGTCTTTGTAGTGTGTACATGTATGTAGTGTTGTTTGTTTAGAAGGTCCACGACTATAGTTCGAGTCTTTGTAGTATGTACATGTATGTAGTGTTGTTTGTTTGGAAGGTCCACGACCATAGTTCTAGTCTTTGTAGTGTGTACATGTATGTAGTGTTGTTTGTTTAGAAGGTCCACGACCATAGTTCGAGTCTTTGTAGTGTGTACATGTATGTAGTGTTGTTTGTTTAGAAGGTCCACGACCATAGTTCTAGTCTTTGTAGTGTGTACATGTATGTAGTGTTGTTTGTTTAGAAGGTCCACGACCATAGTTCTAGTCTTTGTAGTGTGTACATGTATGTAGGGTTGTTTGTTTAGAAGGTCCACGACCATAGTTCGAGTCTTTGTAGTGTGTACATGTATGTAGGGTTGTTTGTTTAGAAGGTTCACGACCATAGTTCGAGTCTTTGTAGTGTGTACATGTATGTAGTGTTGTTTGTTTAGAAGGTCCACGACCATAGTTCTAGTCTTTGTAGTGTGTACATGTATGTAGGGTTGTTTGTTTAGAAGGTCCACGACCATAGTTCGAGTCTTTGTAGTGTGTACATGTATGTAGGGTTGTTTGTATGGAAGGTCCACGACCATAGTTCAACTCTTTGTAGTGTGTACATGTATGTAGGGTTGTTTGTTTAGAAGGTCCACGACCATAGTTCGAGTCTTTGTAGTGTGTACATTTATGTAGTGTTGTTTGTTTGGAAGGTCCACGACCATAGTTCGAGTCTTTGTAGTGTGTACATGTATGTAGTGTTGTTTGTTTGGAAGGTCCACGACCATAGTTCGAGTCTTTGTAGTATGTACATGTATGTAGTGTTGTTTGTTTGGAAGGTCCACGACCATAGTTCGAGTCTTTGTAGTGTGTACATTTATGTAGTGTTGTTTGTTTGGAAGGTCCACGACCATAGTTCGAGTCTTTGTAGTGTGTACATGTATGTAGTGTTGTTTGTTTGGAAGGTCCACGACCATAGTTCGAGTCTTTGTAGTGTGTACATTTATGTAGTGTTGTTTGTTTGGAAGGTCCACGACCATAGTTCGAGTCTTTGTAGTATGTACATGTATGTAGTGTTGTTTGTTTAGAAGGTCCACGACCATAGTTCGAGTCTTTGTAGTGTGTACATGTATGTAGTGTTGTTTGTTTAGAAGGTCCACGACCATAGTTCGAGTCTTTGTAGTGTGTACATGTATGTAGGGTTGTCTGTTTAGAAGGTCTACGACCATAGTTCGAGTCTTTGTAGTATATACATGTATGTAGTGTTGTTTGTTTGGAAGGTCCACGAACATAGTACGAGTCTTTGTAGTGTGTACATGTATGTAGGATTGTTTGTTTAGAAGGTTCACGACCATAGTTCTAGTCTTTGTAGTGTGTACATGTATGTAGGGTTGTTTGTTTAGAAGGTCCACGACCATAGTTCTAGTCTTTGTAGTGTATACATGTATGTAGTGTTGTTTGTTTAGAAAGTCCACGACCATAGTTCTAGTCTTTGTAGTGTGTACATGTATGTAGGGTTGTTTGTTTAGAAGGTCCACGACCATAGTTCTAGTCTTTGTAGTGTATACATGTATGTAGTGTTGTTTGTTTAGAAGGTCCACGACCATAGTTCTAGTCTTTGTAGTGTGTACATGTATGTAGTGTTGTTTGTTTAGAAGGTTCACGACCATAGTTCGAGTCTTTGTAGTGTGTACATGTATGTAGTGTTGTTTGTTTAGAAGGTCCACGACCATAGTTCTAGTCTTTGTAGTGTGTACATGTATGTAGTGTTGTTTGTTTAGAAAGTCCACGACTATAGTTCTAGTCTTTGTAGTGTGTACATGTATGTAGTGTTGTTTGTTTAGAAAGTCCACGACCATAGTTCTAGTCTTTCTAGTGTGTACATGTATGTAGTGTTGTTTGTTTAGAAGGTCCACGACCATAGTTCGAGTCTTTGTAGTGTGTACATGTATGTAGGGTTGTTTGTTTAGAAGGTCCACGACCATAGTTCTAGTCTTTGTAGTGTGTACATGTATGTAGGGGTGTTTGTTTAGAAGGTCCACGACCATAGTTCTAGTCTTTGTAGTGTGTACATGTATGTAGGGGTGTTTGTTTAGAAGGTCCAAGACCATAGTTCGAGTCTTTGTAGTATGTACATGTATGTAGTGTTGTTTGTTTAGAAGGTCCACGACCATAGTTCTAGTCTTTGTAGTGTATACATGTATGTAGGGGTGTTTGTTTAGAAGGTCCACGACCATAGTTCTAGTCTTTGTAGTGTGTACATGTATGTTGTGTTGTTTGTTTAGAAGGTCCACGACCATAGTTCTAGTCTTTGTAGTGTGTACATGTATGTAGTGTTGTTTGTTTAGAAGGTCCACGACCATAGTTCTAGTCTTTGTAGTGTATACATGTATGTAGTGTTGTTTGTTTAGAAGGTTCACGACCATAGTTCGAGTCTTTGTAGTGTGTACATGTATGTAGTGTTGTTTGTTTAGAAGGTCCACGACCATAGTTCTAGTCTTTGTAGTGTATACATGTATGTAGTGTTGTTTGTTTAGAAGGTCCACGACCATAGTTCTAGTCTTTGTAGTGTGTACATGTATGTTGTGTTGTTTGTTTAGAAGGTCCACGACCATAGTTCTAGTCTTTGTAGTGTGTACATGTATGTAGTGTTGTTTGTTTAGAAGGTCCACGACCATAGTTCTAGTCTTTGTAGTGTGTACATGTATGTTGTGTTGTTTGTTTAGAAGGTCCACGACCATAGTTCGAGTCTTTGTAGTGTGTACATGGATGTAGTGTTGTTTGTTTAGAAGGTCCACGACCATAGTTCGAGTCTTTGTAGTGTGTACATGTATGTAGTGTTGTTTGTTTAGAAGGTCCACGACCATAGTTCTAGTCTTTGTAGTGTGTACATGTATGTTGTGTTGTTTGTTTAGAAGGTCCACGACCATAGTTCTAGTCTTTGTAGTGTGTACTTGTATGTAGGGGTGTTTGTTTAGAAGGTCCACGACCATAGTTCTAGTCTTTGTAGTGTGTACATGTATGTAGTGTTGTTTGTTTAGAAAGTCCACGACCATAGTTCGAGTCTTTGTAGTGTGTACATGTATGTAGGGTTGTTTGTTTAGAAGGTCCACGACCATAGTTCGAGTCTTTGTAGTGTGTACATGTATGTAGGGGTGTTTGTTTAGAAGGTCCACGACCATAGTTCTAGTCTTTGTAGTGTGTACATGTATGTAGTGTTGTTTGTTTAGAAGGTCCACGACCATAGTTCTAGTCTTTGTAGTGTGTACATGTATGTAGTGTTGTTTGTTTAGAAGGTCCACGACAATAGTTCGAGTCTTTGTAGTGTGTACATGTATGTAGTGTTGTTTGTTTAGAAGGTCCAAGACCATAGTTCGAGTCTTTGTAGTATGTACATGTATGTAGTGTTGTTTGTTTAGAAGGTCCACGACCATAGTTCTAGTCTTTGTAGTGTATACATGTATGTAGGGGTGTTTGCTTAGAAGGTCCACGACCATAGTTCTAGTCTTTGTAGTGTGTACATGTATGTAGTGTTGTTTGTTTCGAAAGTCCACGACCATAGTTCGAGTCTTTGTAGTGTGTACATGTATGTAGGGTTGTTTGTTTAGAAGGTCCACGACCATAGTTCTAGTCTTTGTAGTGTGTACATGTATGTAGGGGTGTTTGTTTAGAAGGTCCAAGACCATAGTTCGAGTCTTTGTAGTATGTACATGTATGTAGTGTTGTTTGTTTAGAAGGTCCACGACCATAGTTCTAGTCTTTGTAGTGTATACATGTATGTAGTGTTGTTTGTTTGGAAGGTCCACGACCATAGTTCGAGTCTTTGTAGTGTGTACATGTATGGAGTGTTGTTTGTTTAGAAGGTCCACGACCATAGTTCTAGTCTTTGTAGTGTATACATGTATGTAGGGGTGTTTGTTTGGAAGGTCCACGACCATAGTTCTAGTCTTTGTAGTGTGTACATGTATGTAGTGTTGTTTGCTTAGAAGGTCCACGACCATAGTTCTAGTCTTTGTAGTGTATACATGTATGTAGGGGTGTTTGTTTAGAAGGTCTACGACTATAGTTCTAGTCTTTGTAGTGTGTACATGTATGTAGTGTTGTTTGTTTAGAAGGTCCACGACCATAGTTCGAGTCTTTGTAGTGTGTACATGTATGTAGTGTTGTTTGTTTAGAAGGTCCACGACCATAGTTCGAGTCTTTGTAGTGTGTACATGTATGTAGTGTTGTTTGTTTAGAAGGTCCACGACCATAGTTCTAGTCTTTGTAGTGTGTACATGTATGTAGTGTTGTTTGTTTAGAAGGTCCACGACCATAGTTCGAGTCTTTGTAGTGTGTACATGTATGTAGTGTTGTTTGTTTAGAAGGTCCACGACCATAGTTCTAGTCTTTGTAGTGTGTACATGTATGTAGTGTTGTTTGTTTAGAAGGTCCAAGACCATAGTTCGAGTCTTTGTAGTGTGTACATGTATGTAGGGTTGTTTGTTTAGAAGGTCCACGACCATAGTTCTAGTCTTTGTAGTGTATACATGTATGTAGGATTGTTTGTTTAGAAGGTCCAAGACCATAGTTCGAGTCTTTGTAGTGTGTACATGTATGTAGTGTTGTTTGTTTAGAAGGTCCACGACCATAGTTCGAGTCTTTGCAGTATATACATGTATGTAGTGTTGTTTGTTTAGAAGGTCCAAGACCATAGTTCGAGTCTTTGTAGTGTGTACATGTATGTAGGGTTGTTTGTTTAGAAGGTCCACGACCATAGTTCGAGTCTTTGTAGTGTGTACATGTATGTAGTGTTGTTTGTTTGGAAGGTCCACGACCATAGTTCGAGTCTTTGTAGTGTATACATGTATGTAGTGTTGTTTGTTTAGAAGGTCCACGACCATAGTTCGAGTCTTTGTAGTGTGTACATGTATGTAGTGTTGTTTGTTTGGAAGGTCCAAGACCATAGTTCGAGTCTTTGTAGTGTATACATGTATGTTGTGTTGTTTGCTTGGAAGGTCCACGACTATAGTTCGAGTCTTTGTAGTGTGTACATGTATGTAGTGTTGTTTGTTTAGAAGGTCCACGACCATAGTTCGAGTCTTTGTAGTGTATACATGTATGTAGTGTTGTTTGTATGGAAGGTCCACGACCATAGTTCGAGTCTTTGTAGTGTGTACATGTATGTAGTGTTGTTTGTTTAGAAGGTCCACGACCATAGTTCGAGTCTTTGTAGTGTGTACATGTATGTAGGATTGTTTGTTTAGAAGGTTCACGACCATAGTTCTAGTCTTTGTAGTGTGTACATGTATGTAGGGTTGTTTGTTTAGAAGGTCCACGACCATAGTTCTAGTCTTTGTAGTGTATACATATATGTAGTTTTGTTTGCTTAGAAGGTCCACGACCATAGTTCGAGACTTTGTAGTGTGTACATGTATGTAGGGTTGTTTGCTTAGAAGGTCCACGACCATAGTTCGAGTCTTTGTAGTGTATACATGTATGTAGTGTTGTTTGTATGGAAGGTCCACGACCATAGTTCTAGTCTTTGTAGTGTGTACATGTATGTAGTGTTGTTTGTTTGGAAGGTCCACGACCATAGTTCTAGTCTTTGTAGTGTGTACATGTATGTAGTGTTGTTTGTATGGAAGGTCCACGACCATAGTTCGAGTCTTTGTAGTGTGTACATGTATGTAGGGTTGTTTGCTTAGAAGGTCCACGACCATAGTTCGAGTCTTTGTAGTGTGTACATGTATGTAGGGTTGTTTCTTTAGAAGGTCCACGACCATAGTTCTAGTCTTTGTAGTGTGTACATGTATGTAGTGTTGTTTGCTTGGAAGGTCCACGACCATAGTTCTAGTCTTTGTAGTGTGTACATGTATGTAGGGTTGTTTGTTTGGAAGGTCCACGACCATAGTTAGAGTCTTTGTAGTGTGTACATGTATGTAGTGTTGTTTGTTTAGAAGGTTCACGACCATAGTTCGAGTCTTTGTAGTGTGTACATGTATGTAGGGTTGTTTGTTTAGAAGGTCCACGACCATAGTTCTAGTCTTTGTAGTGTGTACATGTATGTAGGGTTGTTTGTTTAGAAGGTCCACGACCATAGTTCTAGTCTTTGTAGTGTGTACATGTATGTAGGGTTGTTTGTTTGGAAGGTCCACGACCATAGTTCTAGTCTTTGTAGTGTGTACATGTCTGTAGTGTTGTTTGTTTAGAAGGTCCACGACTATAGTTCTAGTCTTTGTAGTATGTACATGTATGTAGTGTTGTTTGTTTGGAAGGTCCACGACCATAGTTCTAGTCTTTGTAGTGTGTACATGTATGTAGGGTTGTTTGTTTGGAAGGTCCACGACCATAGTTCTAGTCTTTGTAGTGTGTACATGTATGTTGTGTTGTTTGTTTAGAAGGTCCACGACCATAGTTCTAGTCTTTGTAGTGTGTACATGTATGTAGTGTTGTTTGTATGGAAGGTCCACGACCATAGTTAGAGTCTTTGTAGTGTGTACATGTATGTAGGGTTGTTTGTTTGGAAGGTCCACGACCATAGTTCTAGTCTTTGTAGTGTGTACATGTCTGTAGTGTTGTTTGTTTAGAAGGTCCACGACTATAGTTCTAGTCTTTGTAGTATGTACATGTATGTAGTGTTGTTTGTTTGGAAGGTCCACGACCATAGTTCTAGTCTTTGTAGTGTGTACATGTATGTAGGGTTGTTTGTTTAGAAGGTTCACGACCATAGTTCGAGTCTTTGTAGTGTGTACATGTATGTTGTGTTGTTTGTTTAGAAGGTCCACGACCATAGTTCTAGTCTTTGTAGTGTGTACATGTATGTAGTGTTGTTTGTTTAGAAGGTCCACGACCATAGTTCGAGTCTTTGTAGTGTATACATGTATGTTGTGTTGTTTGCTTGGAAGGTCCACGACCATAGTTCGAGTCTTTGTAGTGTGTACATGTATGTAGGGTTGTTTGTTTGGAAGGTCCACGACCATAGTTCGAGTCTTTGTAGTGTGTACATGTATGTAGGGTTGTTTGTTTGGAAGGTCCACGACCATAGTTCGAGTCTTTGTAGTGTATACATGTATGTAGTGTTGTTTGTTTAGAAGGTCCACGACCATAGTTCGAGTCTTTGTAGTGTGTACATGTATGTAGTGTTGTTTGTTTAGAAGGTCCACGACCATAGTTCGAGTCTTTGTAGTGTGTACATGTATGTAGTGTTGTTTGTTTAGAAAGTCCACGACCATAGTTCGAGTCTTTGTAGTATGTACATGTATGTAGTGTTGTTTGTTTGGAAGGTCCACGACCATAGTTCGAATCTTTGTAGTGTGTACATGTATGTAGTGTTGTTTGTTTAGAAGGTCCACGACCATAGTTCGAGTCTTTGTAGTGTATACATGTATGTTGTGTTGTTTGCTTGGAAGGTCCACGACCATAGTTCGAGTCTTTGTAGTGTGTACATGTATGTAGGGTTGTTTGTTTGGAAGGTCCACGACCATAGTTCGAGTCTTTGTAGTGTGTACATGTATGTAGTGTTGTTTGTTTGGAAGGTCCACGACCATAGTTCGAGTCTTTGTAGTGTATACATGTATGTAGTGTTGTTTGTATGGAAGGTTCACGACCATAGTTCGAGTCTTTGTAGTGTATACATGTATGTAGGGGTGTTTGTTTAGAAGGTCCACGACCATAGTTAGAGTCTTTGTAGTGTGTACATGTATGTAGTGTTGTTTGTTTAGAAGGTCCACGACCATAGTTCGAATCTTTGTAGTGTGTACATGTATGTAGTGTTGTTTGTTTAGAAGGTCCACGACCATAGTTCGAGTCTTTGTAGTGTGTACATGTATGTAGGGTTGTTTGTTTAGAAGGTCCAAGACCATAGTTCGAGTCTTTGTAGTGTGTACATGTATGTAGTGTTGTTTGTTTAGAAGGTCCACGACCATAGTTCGAATCTTTGTAGTGTGTACATGTATGTAGTGTTGTTTGTTTAGAAGGTCCACGACCATAGTTCGAGTCTTTGTAGTGTGTACATGTATGTAGGGTTGTTTGTTTAGAAGGTCCAAGACCATAGTTCGAGTCTTTGTAGTGTGTACATGTATGTAGGGTTGTTTGTTTAGAAGGTCTACGACCATAGTTCTAGTCTTTATAGTGTGTACATGTATGTAGTGTTGTTTGTTTAGAAGGTCCACGACCATAGTTCTAGTCTTTGTAGTGTGTACATGTATGTAGGGTTGTTTGTTTAGAAGATCTACGACCATAGTTCTAGTCTTTGTAGTGTGTACATGTATGTAGTGTTGTTTGTTTAGAAGGTCCACGACCATAGTTCGAGTCTTTGTAGTGTGTACATGTATGTAGTGTTGTTTGTTTAGAAGGTCCACGACCATAGTTCGAGTCTTTGTAGTGTGTACATGTATGTAGTGTTGTTTGCTTAGAAGGTCCACGACCATAGTTCGAGTCTTTGTAGTGTGTACATGTATGTAGTGTTGTTTGTTTAGAAGGTCCACGACCATAGTTCGAATCTTTGTAGTGTGTACATGTATGTAGTGTTGTTTGTTTAGAAGGTCCAAGACCATAGTTCGAGTCTTTGTAGTGTGTACATGTATGTAGTGTTGTTTGTTTGGAAGGTCCACGACCATAGTTCGAGTCTTTGTAGTGTATACATGTATGTAGGGGTGTTTGTTTAGAAGGTCCACGACCATAGTTCTAGTCTTTGTAGTATGTACATGTATGTAAGGTTGTTTGTTTAGAAGGTCCACAACCATAGTTCTAGTCATTGTAGTGTGTACATGTATGTAGTGTTGTTTGTTTAGAAGGTCTACGACCATAGTTCTAGTCTTTGTAGTGTGTACATGTATGTAGTGTTGTTTGTTTAGAAGGTCCACGACCATAGTTCGAGTCTTTGTAGTGTGTACATGTATGTAGTGTTGTTTGTTTAGAAGGTCCACGACCATAGTTCTAGTCTTTGTAGTGTGTACATGTATGTAGTGTTGTTTGTTTAGAAGGTCCATGACCATAGTTCGAGTCTTTGTAGTGTGTACATGTATGTAGTGTTGTTTGTTTAGAAGGTCCACGAGCATAGTTCTAGTCTTTGTAGTGTGTACATGTATGTAGGGTTGTTTGTTTAGAAGGTTCACGACCATAGTTCTAGTCTTTGTAGTGTATACATGTATGTAGGGTTGTTTGTTTAGAAGGTCCACGACCATAGTTCTAGTCTTTGTAGTGTGTACATGTATGTAGTGTTGTTTGTTTAGAAGGTTCACGACCATAGTTCGAGTCTTTGTAGTGTGTACATGTATGTAGGGTTGTTTGTTTAGAAGGTCCACGACCATAGTTCTAGTCTTTGTAGTGTGTACATGTATGTAGGGTTGTTTGTTTAGAAGGTCCACGACCATAGTTCTAGTCTTTGTAGTGTGTACATGTATGTAGGGTTGTTTGTTTGGAAGGTCCACGACCATAGTTCGAGTCTTTGTAGTGTATACATGTATGTTGTGTTGTTTGCTTGGAAGGTCCACGACTATAGTTCGAGTCTTTGTAGTGTGTACATGTATGTAGGGTTGTTTGTTTGGAAGGTCCACGACCATAGTTCGAGTCTTTGTAGTGTGTACATGTATGTAGGGTTGTTTGTTTAGAAGGTCCACGACCATAGTTCGAGTCTTTGTAGTGTGTACATGTATGTAGTGTTGTTTGTTTAGAAAGTCCACGACCATAGTTCGAGTCTTTGTAGTGTATACATGTATGTAGTGTTGTTTGTTTGGAAGGTCCACGACCATAGTTCTAGTCTTTGTAGTGTGTACATGTATGTAGTGTTGTTTGTTTGGAAGGTCCACGACCATAGTTCGAGTCTTTGTAGTGTATACATGTATGTAGTGTTGTTTGTTTAGAAGGTCCACGACCATAGTTCGAGTCTTTGTAGTGTGTACATGTATGTAGGGTTGTTTGTTTGGAAGGTCCACGACCATAGTTCGAGTCTTTGTAGTGTGTACATGTATGTAGGGTTGTTTGTTTGGAAGGTCCACGACCATAGTTCGAGTCTTTGTAGTGTGTACATGTATGTAGTGTTGTTTGTTTGGAAGGTCCACGACCATAGTTCGAGTCTTTGTAGTGTATACATGTATGTAGTGTTGTTTGTTTAGAAGGTCCAAGACCATAGTTCGAGTCTTTGTAGTGTGTACATGTATGTAGTGTTGTTTGTTTGGAAGGTCCACGACCATAGTTCTAGTCTTTGTAGTGTGTACATGTATGTAGTGTTGTTTGTTTAGAAGGTCCACGACCATAGTTCTAGTCTTTGTAGTGTGTACATGTATGTAGGGTTGTTTGTTTAGAAGGTCCACGACCATAGTTCTAGTCTTTGTAGTGTGTACATGTATGTAGGATTGTTTGTTTAGAAGGTTCACGACCATAGTTCGAGTCTTTGTAGTGTATACATGTATGTAGGGTTGTTTGTTTAGAAGGTCCACGACCATAGTTCTAGTCTTTGTAGTGTGTACATGTATGTAGGGTTGTTTGTTTAGAAGGTCCACGACCATAGTTCGAGTCTTTGTAGTGTGTACATGTATGTAGTGTTGTTTGTTTAGAAGGTTCACGACCATAGTTCGAGTCTTTGTAGTGTATACATGTATGTAGGGGTGTTTGTTTAGAAGGTCCACGACCATAGTTCTAGTCTTTGTAGTGTGTACATGTATGTAGGGTTGTTTGTTTAGAAGGTCCACGACCATAGTTCTAGTCTTTGTAGTGTGTACATGTATGTAGGGTTGTTTGTTTAGAAGGTCCACGACCATAGTTCGGGTCTTTGTAGTGTGTACATGTATGTAGGGTTGTTTGTTTAGAAGGTCCACGACCATAGTTCTAGTCTTTGTAGTGTGTACATGTATGTAGGGTTGTTTGTTTAGAAGGTCCACGACCATAGTTCTAGTCTTTGTAGTGTGTACATGTATGTTGTGTTGTTTGTTTAGAAGGTCCACGACCATAGTTCTAGTCTTTGTAGTGTGTACATGTATGTAGTGTTGTTTGTTTAGAAGGTCCACGACCATAGTTCTAGTCTTTGTAGTGTGTACATGTATGTAGTGTTGTTTGTTTAGAAGGTCCACGACCATAGTTCTAGTCTTTGTAGTGTGTACATGTATGTAGGGTTGTTTGTTTAGAAGGTCCAAGACCATAGTTCGAGTCTTTGTAGTATGTACATGTATGTAGTGTTGTTTGTTTAGAAGGTCCACGACCATAGTTCTAGTCTTTGTAGTGTATACATGTATGTAGTGTTGTTTGTTTGGAAGGTCCACGACCATAGTTCGAGTCTTTGTAGTGTGTACATGTATGTAGTGTTGTTTGTTTAGAAGGTCCAAGACCATAGTTCGAGTCTTTGTAGTGTGTACATGTGTGTAGGGTTGTTTGTTTAGAAGGTCCACGACCATAGTTCTAGTCTTTGTAGTGTATACATGTATGTAGGATTGTTTGTTTAGAAGGTCCAAGACCATAGTTCGAGTCTTTGTAGTGTGTACATGTATATAGTGTTGTTTGTTTAGAAGGTCCACGACCATAGTTCGAGTCTTTGTAGTATATACATGTATGTAGTGTTGTTTGTTTAGAAGGTCCAAGACCATAGTTCGAGTCTTTGTAGTGTGTACATGTATGTAGGGTTGTTTGTTTAGAAGGTCCACGACCATAGTTCGAGTCTTTGTAGTGTATACATGTATGTAGTGTTGTTTGTATGGAAGGTCCACGACCATAGTTCGAGTCTTTGTAGTGTGTACATGTATGTAGTGTTGTTTGTTTAGAAGGTCCACGACCATAGTTCGAGTCTTTGTAGTGTGTACATGTATGTAGGATTGTTTGTTTAGAAGGTTCACGACCATAGTTCTAGTCTTTGTAGTGTATACATGTATGTAGGGGTGTTTGTTTAGAAGGTCTACGACCATAGTTCTAGTCTTTGTAGTGTGTATATGTATGTAGGGTTGTTTGTTTAGAAGGTTCACGACCATAGTTCTAGTCTTTGTAGTGTGTACATGTATGTAGTGTTGTTTGTTTAGAAGGTCCACGACCATAGTTCGAGTCTTTGTAGTGTATACATGTATGTAGGGTTGTTTGTTTAGAAGGTCCACGACAATAGTTCGAGTCTTTGTAGTGTGTACATGTATGTAGTGTTGTTTGTTTGGAAGGTCCAAGACCATAGTTCGAGTCTTTGTAGTGTATACATGTATGTTGTGTTGTTTGTTTAGAAGGTCCACGACCATAGTTCGAGTCTTTGTAGTGTATACATGTATGTAGGGTTGTTTGTTTAGAAGGTCCACGACAATAGTTCGAGTCTTTGTAGTGTGTACATGTATGTAGTGTTGTTTGTTTGGAAGGTCCAAGACTATAGTTCGAGTCTTTGTAGTGTATACATGTATGTTGTGTTGTTTGTTTAGAAGGTCCACGACCATAGTTCGAGACTTTGTAGTGTGCACATGTATGTAGGGTTGTTTGTTTAGAAGGTCCACGACCATAGTTCTAGTCTTTGTAGTGTGTACATGTATGTAGTGTTGTTTGTTTAGAAGGTCCACGACCATAGTTCGAGTCTTTGTAGTGTGTACATGTATGTAGGGTTGTTTGTTTAGAAGGTCCACGACAATAGTTCGAGTCTTTGTAGTGTGTACATGTATGTAGTGTTGTTTGTTTGGAAGGTCCAAGACCATAGTTCGAGTCTTTGTAGTGTATACATGTATGTTGTGTTGTTTGCTTGGAAGGTCCACGACCATAGTTCTAGTCTTTGTAGTGTGTACATGTATGTAGTGTTGTTTGTTTAGAAAGTCCACGACCATAGTTCTAGTCTTTGTAGTGTGTACATGTATGTAGGGTTGTTTGTTTAGAAGGTCCACGACCATAGTTCTAGTCTTTGTAGTATGTACATGTATGTAGTGTTGTTTGTTTGGAAGGTCCACGACCATAGTTCTAGTCTTTGTAGTGTGTACATGTATGTAGTGTTGTTTGTATGGAAGGTCCACGACCATAGTTCGAGTCTTTGTAGTGTGTACATGTATGTAGGGTTGTTTGTTTAGAAGGTCCACGACCATAGTTCGAGTCTTTCTAGTGTGTACATGTATGTAGTGTTGTTTGTTTAGAAGGTTCACGACCATAGTTCGAGTCTTTGTAGTGTGTACATGTATGTAGTGTTGTTTGTTTAGAAGGTTCACGACCATAGTTCTAGTCTTTGTAGTGTGTACATGTATGTAGTGTTGTTTGTTTAGAAGGTCCACGACCATAGTTCGAGTCTTTGTAGTGTATACATGTATGTAGTGTTGTTTGTTTAGAAGGTCCACGACCATAGTTCGAGTCTTTGTAGTGTGTACATGTATGTAGTGTTGTTTGTTTAGAAGGTCCACGACCATAGTTCGAGTATTTGTAGTGTATACATGTATGTTGTGTTGTTTGTTTAGAAGGTCCACGACCATAGTTCGAGTCTTTGTAGTGTGTACATGTATGTAGTGTTGTTTGTTTAGAAGGTCCACGACCATAGTTCGAGTCTTTGTAGTGTGTACATGTATGTAGTGTTGTTTGTTTAGAAGGTCCACGACCATAGTTCGAGTCTTTGTAGTGTATACATGTATGTTGTGTTGTTTGCTTGGAAGGTCCACGACCATAGTTCTAGTCTTTGTAGTGTGTACATGTATGTAGTGTTGTTTGCTTAGAAGGTCCACGACTATAGTTCTAGTCTTTGTAGTGTGTACATGTATGTAGTGTTGTTTGTTTAGAAGGTTCACGACCATAGTTCGAGTCTTTCTAGTGTGTACATGTATGTAGGGTTGTTTGTTTAGAAGGTCCACGACCATAGTTCGAGTCTTTCTAGTGTGTACATGTATGTAGTGTTGTTTGTTTAGAAGGTTCACGACCATAGTTCGAGTCTTTGTAGTGTGTACATGTATGTAGGGTTGTTTGTTTGGAAGGTCCACGACCATAGTTCTAGTCTTTGTAGTGTGTACATGTATGTAGTGTTGTTTGTTTAGAAGGTCCACGACCATAGTTCTAGTCTTTGTAGTGTGTACATGTATGTAGTGTTGTTTGTTTAGAAGGTCCACGACCATAGTTCTAGTCTTTGTAGTGTGTACATGTATGTAGTGTTGTTTGCTTAGAAGGTCCACGACCATAGTTCTAGTCTTTGTAGTGTGTACATGTATGTAGTGTTGTTTGTTTAGAAGGTTCACGACCATAGTTCTAGTCTTTGTAGTGTGTACATGTATGTAGGGTTGTTTGTTTGGAAGGTCCACGACCATAGTTCTAGTCTTTGTAGTGTGTACATGTATGTAGTGTTGTTTGTTTAGAAGGTCCACGACCATAGTTCTAGTCTTTGTAGTGTGTACATGTATGTAGTGTTGTTTGTTTAGAAGGTCCACGACCATAGTTCGAGTCTTTGTAGTGTATACATGTATGTTGTGTTGTTTGCTTGGAAGGTCCACGACCATAGTTCGAGTCTTTGTAGTGTGTACATGTATGTAGGGTTGTTTGTTTGGAAGGTCCACGACCATAGTTCGAGTCTTTGTAGTGTATACATGTATGTTGTGTTGTTTGCTTGGAAGGTCCACGACCATAGTTCGAGTCTTTGTAGTGTGTACATGTATGTAGTGTTGTTTGTTTAGAAGGTCCACGACCATAGTTCGAGTCTTTGTAGTGTGTACATGTATGTAGTGTTGTTTGCTTAGAAAGTCCACGACCATAGTTCGAGTCTTTGTAGTATGTACATGTATGTAGTGTTGTTTGTTTGGAAGGTCCACGACCATAGTTCGAATCTTTGTAGTGTGTACATGTATGTAGTGTTGTTTGTTTAAAAGGTCCACGACCATAGTTCGAGTCTTTGTAGTGTATACATGTATGTTGTGTTGTTTGCTTGGAAGGTCCACGACTATAGTTCGAGTCTTTGTAGTGTGTACATGTATGTAGGGTTGTTTGTTTGGAAGGTCCACGACCATAGTTCGAGTCTTTGTAGTGTGTACATGTATGTAGTGTTGTTTGTTTGGAAGGTCCACGACCATAGTTCGAGTCTTTGTAGTGTATACATGTATGTAGTGTTGTTTGTATGGAAGGTTCACGACCATAGTTCGAGTCTTTGTAGTGTATACATGTATGTAGGGGTGTTTGTTTAGAAGGTCCACGACCATAGTTAGAGTCTTTGTAGTGTGTACATGTATGTAGTGTTGTTTGTTTAGAAGGTCCACGACCATAGTTCGAATCTTTATAGTGTGTACATGTATGTAGTGTTGTTTGTTTAGAAGGTCCAAGACCATAGTTCGAGTCTTTGTAGTGTGTACATGTATGTAGTGTTGTTTGTTTGGAAGGTCCACGACCATAGTTCGAGTCTTTGTAGTGCATACATGTATGTAGGGGTGTTTGTTTAGAAGGTCCACGACCATAGTTCTAGTCTTTGTAGTGTGTACATGTATGTAGGGTTGTTTGTTTAGAAGGTCCACGACCATAGTTCTAGTCTTTGTAGTGTGTACATGTATGTAGGGTTGTTTGTTTGGAAGGTCCACGACCATAGTTCTAGTCTTTGTAGTGTGTACATGTATGTAGGGTTGTTTGTTTGGAAGGTCCACGACCATAGTTCTAGTCTTTGTAGTGTGTACATGTATGTAGGGTTGTTTGTTTAGAAGGTCCACGACCATAGTTCGAGTCTTTGTAGTGTGTACATGTATGTAGTGTTGTTTGTTTAGAAGGTCCACGACCATAGTTCTAGTCTTTGTAGTGTGTACATGTATGTAGGGTTGTTTGTTTGGAAGGTCCACGACCATAGTTCGAATCTTTGTAGTGTGTACATGTATGTAGTGTTGTTTGTTTAGAAGGTCCACGACCATAGTTCGAGTCTTTGTAGTGTATACATGTATGTTGTGTTGTTTGCTTGGAAGGTCCACGACTATAGTTCGAGTCTTTGTAGTGTGTACATGTATGTAGGGTTGTTTGTTTGGAAGGTCCACGACCATAGTTCGAGTCTTTGTAGTGTGTACATGTATGTAGTGTTGTTTGTTAGGAAGGTCCACGACCATAGTTCTAGTCTTTGTAGTGTGTACATGTATGTAGTGTTGTTTGTTTGGAAGGTCCACGACCATAGTTCGAGTCTTTGTAGTGTATACATGTATGTAGTGTTGTTTGTTTAGAAGGTCCACGACCATAGTTCGAGTCTTTGTAGTGTGTACATGTATGTAGGGTTGTTTGTTTGGAAGGTCCACGACCATAGTTCGAGTCTTTGTAGTGTGTACATGTATGTAGGGTTGTTTGTTTGGAAGGTCCACGACCATAGTTCGAGTCTTTGTAGTGTGTACATGTATCTAGTGTTGTTTGTTTGGAAGGTCCACGACCATAGTTCGAGTCTTTGTAGTGTATACATGTATGTAGTGTTGTTTGTTTAGAAGGTCCAAGACCATAGTTCGAGTCTTTGTAGTGTGTACATGTATGTAGTGTTGTTTGTTTGGAAGGTCCACGACCATAGTTCGAGTCTTTGTAGTGTGTACATGTATGTAGGGTTGTTTGTTTGGAAGGTGCACGACCATAGTTCTAGTCTTTGTAGTGTGTACATGTATGTAGTGTTGTTTGTTTGGAAGGTCCACGACCATAGTTCGAGTCTTTGTAGTGTGTACATGTATGTAGGGTTGTTTGTTTAGAAGGTCCACGACCATACTTCTAGTCTTTGTAGTGTGTACATGTATGTAGTGTTGTTTGTTTAGAAGGTCCACGACCATAGTTCTAGTCTTTGTAGTGTGTACATGTATGTAGGGTTGTTTGTTTAGAAGGTCCACGACCATAGTTCTAGTCTTTGTAGTGTGTACATGTATGTAGGATTGTTTGTTTAGAAGGTTCACGACCATAGTTCGAGTCTTTGTAGTGTATACATGTATGTAAGGGTGTTTGTTTAGAAGGTCCACGACCATAGTTCTAGTCTTTGTAGTGTGTACATGTATGTAGGGTTGTTTGTTTAGAAGGTCCACGACCATAGTTCTAGTCTTTGTACTGTATACATGTATGTAGGGTTGTTTGTTTAGAAGGTCCACGACCATAGTTCGAGTCTTTGTAGTGTGTACATGTATGTAGTGTTGTTTGTTTAGAAGGTTCACGACCATAGTTCGAGTCTTTGTAGTGAATACATGTATGTAGGGGTGTTTGTTTAGAAGGTCCACGACCATAGTTCTAGTCTTTGTAGTGTGTACATGTATGTAGTGTTGTTTGCTTAGAAGGTTCACGACCATAGTTCTAGTCTTTGTAGTGTGTACATGTATGTAGTGTTGTTTGTTTAGAAGGTCCACGACCATAGTTCTAGTCTTTGTAGTGTGTACATGTATGTAGGGGTGTTTGTTTAGAAGGTCCACGACCATAGTTCTAGTCTTTCTAGTGTGTACATGTATGTAGTGTTGTTTGTTTAGAAGGTCCACGACCATAGTTCGAGTCTTTGTAGTGTGTACATGTATGTAGTGTTGTTTGTTTAGAAGGTCCACGACCATAGTTCTAGTCTTTGTAGTGTGTACATGTATGTAGTGTTGTTTGTTTAGAAGGTCCACGACCATAGTTCTAGTCTTTGTAGTGTATACATGTATGTAGTGTTGTTTGTTTGGAAGGTCCACGACCATAGTTCTAGTCTTTGTAGTGTGTACATGTATGTTGTGTTGTTTGTTTAGAAGGTCCACGACCATAGTTCTAGTCTTTGTAGTGTGTACATGTATGTAGGGTTGTTTGTTTAGAAGGTTCACGACCATAGTTCGAGTCTTTGTAGTGTGTACATGTATGTAGGGTTGTTTGTTTAGAAGGTCCAAGACCATAGTTCGAGTCTTTGTATTATGTACATGTATGTAGTGTTGTTTGTTTAGAAGGTCCAAGACCATAGTTCGAGTCTTTGTAGTGTGTACATGTATGTAGTGTTGTTTGTTTAGAAGGTCCAAGACCATAGTTCGAGTCTTTGTAGTATGTACATGTATGTAGTGTTGTTTGTTTAGAAGGTCCACGACCATAGTTCTAGTCTTTGTAGTGTATACATGTATGTAGTGTTGTTTGTTTGGAAGGTCCACGACCATAGTTCTAGTCTTTGTAGTGTGTACATGTATGTTGTGTTGTTTGTTTAGAAGGTCCACGACCATAGTTCTAGTCTTTGTAGTGTGTACATGTATGTAGGGTTGTTTGTTTAGAAGGTTCACGACCATAGTTCGAGTCTTTGTAGTGTGTACATGTATGTAGGGTTGTTTGTTTAGAAGGTCCAAGACCATAGTTCGAGTCTTTGTAGTATGTACATGTATGTAGTGTTGTTTGTTTAGAAGGTCCAAGACCATAGTTCGAGTCTTTGTAGTGTGTACATGTATGTAGTGTTGTTTGTTTAGAAGGTCCAAGACCATAGTTCGAGTCTTTGTAGTATGTACATGTATGTAGTGTTGTTTGTTTAGAAGGTCCACGACCATAGTTCTAGTCTTTGTAGTGTGTACATGTATGTAGTGTTGTTTGTTTAGAAGGTCCAAGACCATAGTTCGAGTCTTTGTAGTATGTACATGTATGTAGGGTTGTTTGGTTAGAAGGTCCACGACCATAGTTCTAGTCTTTGTAGTGTATACATGTATGTAGTGTTGTTTGTTTAGAAGGTCCACGACCATAGTTCTAGTCTTTGTAGTGTATACATGTATGTAGGATTGTTTGTTTAGAAGGTCCACGACCATAGTTCTAGTCTTTGTAGTGTGTACATGTATGTAGTGTTGTTTGTTTAGAAGGTCCACGACCATAGTTCGAGTCTTTGTAGTGTATACATGTATGTAGGATTGTTTGTTTAGAAGGTCCACGACCATAGTTCTAGTCTTTGTAGTGTGTACATGTATGTAGTGTTGTTTGTTTAGAAGGTTCACGACCATAGTTCGAGTCTTTGTAGTGTGTACATGTATGTAGGGTTGTTTGTTTAGAAGGTTCACGACCATAGTTCGAGTCTTTGTAGTGTGTACATGTATGTAGTGTTGTTTGTTTAGAAGGTCCACGACCATAGTTCTAGTCTTTGTAGTGTGTACATGTATGTAGTGTTGTTTGTTTAGAAGGTCCAAGACCATAGTTCTAGTCTTTGTAGTGTGTACATGTATGTAGGGGTGTTTGTTTAGAATGTCCACGACCATAGTTCGAGTCTTTGTAGTATGTACATGTATGTAGTGTTGTTTGTTTGGAAGGTCCACGACCATAGTTCGAGTCTTTGTAGTGTGTACATGTATGTAGGGTTGTTTGTTTAGAAGGTCCACGACCATAGTTCTAGTCTTTGTAGTGTATACATGTATGTAGGGGTGTTTGTTTAGAAGGTCCACGACCATAGTTCTAGTCTTTGTAGTGTGTACATGTATGTAGGGTTGTTTGTTTAGAAGGTCCACGACCATAGTTCTAGTCTTTGTAGTGTGTACATGTATGTAGTGTTGTTTGTTTAGAAGGTCCACGACCATAGTTCTAGTCTTTGTAGTGTGTACATGTATGTAGGGTTGTTTGCTTAGAAGGTCCACGACCATAGTTCTAGTCTTTGTAGTGTGTACATGTATGTAGGGTTGTTTGTATGGAAGGTCCACGACCATAGTTCGAGTCTTTGTAGTGTGTACATGTATGTAGGGTTGTTTGTTTAGAAGGTCCAAGACCATAGTTCGAGTCTTTGTAGTGAGTACATGTATGTAGGGTTGTTTGTTTAGAAGGTCCACGACCATAGCTCGAGTCTTTGTAGTGTGTACATGTATGTAGTGTTGTTTTTTTAGAAGGTTCACGACCATAGTTCGAGTCTTTCTAGTGTGTACATGTATGTAGGGTTGTTTGTTTAGAAGGTTCACGACCATAGTTCGAGTCTTTGTAGTGTGTACATGTATGTAGTGTTGTTTGTTTAGAAGGTCCACGACCATAGTTCGAGTCTTTCTAGTGTGTACATGTATGTAGTGTTGTTTGTTTGGAAGGTCCACGACCATAGTTCGAGTCTTTGTAGTGTGTACATGTATGTAGTGTTGTTTGTTTGGAAGGTCCACGACCATAGTTCGAGTCTTTGTAGTGTGTACATGTATGTAGTGTTGTTTGTTTAGAAGGTCCACGACCATAGTTCTAGTCTTTGTAGTGTGTACATGTATGTAGTGTTGTTTGTTTAGAAGGTCCACGACCATAGTTCTAGTCTTGGTAGTGTATACATGTATGTAGTGTTGTTTGTTTAGAAGGTTCACGACCATAGTTCGAGTCTTTGTAGTGTATACATGTATGTAGTGTTGTTTGTTTAGAAGGTTCACGACCATAGTTCGAGTCTTTGTAGTGTGTACATGTATGTAGTGTTGTTTGTTTAGAAGGTCCACGACCATAGTTCTAGTCTTTGTAGTGTGTACATGTATGTAGTGTTGTTTGTTTAGAAGGTCCAAGACCATAGTTCTAGTCTTTGTAGTGTGTACATGTATGTAGGGGTGTTTGTTTAGAATGTCCACGACCATAGTTCGAGTCTTTGTAGTATGTACATGTATGTAGTGTTGTTTGTTTGGAAGGTCCACGACCATAGTTCGAGTCTTTGTAGTGTGTACATGTATGTAGGGTTGTTTGTTTAGAAGGTCCACGACCATAGTTCTAGTCTTTGTAGTGTATACATGTATGTAGGGGTGTTTGTTTAGAAGGTCCACGACCATAGTTCTAGTCTTTGTAGTGTGTACATGTATGTAGGGTTGTTTGTTTAGAAGGTCCACGACCATAGTTCTAGTCTTTGTAGTGTGTACATGTATGTAGTGTTGTTTGTTTAGAAGGTCCACGACCATAGTTCTAGTCTTTGTAGTGTGTACATGTATGTAGGGTTGTTTGTTTAGAAGGTCCACGACCATAGTTCTAGTCTTTGTAGTGTGTACATGTATGTAGGGTTGTTTGTATGGAAGGTCCACGACCATAGTTCGAGTCTTTGTAGTGTGTACATGTATGTAGGGTTGTTTGTTTAGAAGGTCCAAGATCATAGTTCGAGTCTTTGTAGTGAGTACATGTATGTAGGGTTGTTTGTTTAGAAGGTCCACGACCATAGCTCGAGTCTTTGTAGTGTGTACATGTATGTAGTGTTGTTTGTTTAGAAGGTTCACGACCATAGTTCGAGTCTTTCTAGTGTGTACATGTATGTAGGGTTGTTTGTTTAGAAGGTTCACGACCATAGTTCGAGTCTTTGTAGTGTGTACATGTATGTAGTGTTGTTTGTTTAGAAGGTCCACGACCATAGTTCGAGTCTTTGTAGTGTGTACATGTATGTAGTGTTGTTTGTTTGGAAGGTCCACGACCATAGTTCGAGTCTTTGTAGTGTGTACATGTATGTAGTGTTGTTTGTTTGGAAGGTCCACGACCATAGTTCGAGTCTTTGTAGTGTGTACATGTATGTAGTGTTGTTTGTTTAGAAGGTCCACGACCATAGTTCGAGTCTTTGTAGTGTGATGTAATACAGTGAATTGTTACCATGGTTTTGTTGCCCGCGATCTTATGACAATTAGATTTACATCTACTTATGCTGCCAGTACCTATAACCAAGCATTACGATCCGTCTCCACTCATCCTCACCCTTTGGCAATGTTGGAAACAACAACGTAATTCCCGTGCACTGCCATCTGGTGGATTTTGTCAGTTACCTGTTCCCAAAAAGTACGCTGTGCTTTTTTGACAGTTCCTCAAGTCAAGCTTATACATCTGTCTTTTTAATATTTACATTTTTCTCACAAAAGACGCGTTTTTGCAACACGCATGCTCATTGTCTGCATCCAGTTAAAACAGTCGCCGTGTTACCTCGAAAATCCGAATAAGGCTGCCTAGGTGAATCGGACGGGAGACGGATCGTAACCATTGGCCTGGCTGGCGAAGATGATATCAACTTTCAGTGATATATTCTTAGTGATATTTCGGTGGAACCGGTGTTGCATTGTAAGTACAGAATGTTTTATTCCAAAGTTTGATGACATGTTTATTCTGGTCTCCCACGAATACCATTAATTTCTCTTGAGTAATTGATATTAAATATGCTATAAGTATCAGGGCTGATGTTTGTTGTCTAAAGAGTAATTGTCTTTAACCAACAGATTCTACCTTCCTAGCTAGTAGTCAGTTAGCTATGACCATTCGTTGACCTTGTTATTGTAGTGTCCATGCTTATTTTGTTATCTATTTTTGTGATAATCTGTGGTCTTTTTGATTGGAAGAAAATATGTGCAGGTTTCTTTTATAATTTCTATTATATATGCATTGCCGTTGTAGATCCAGTTATCAAGAAGGGAGGGTTTGGGATCCCATTAACCGGCTTAACACCACCACAATTTTGCCTGTCCCATGTCAGGACCTGCAATCAGTAAGTTCAGTTAAGATAAGAGGTGATTGTGCGTTTTGTTGATATCAATGGAATATAGACGCGGACTGTAATTTAAGTAGGTTGAAGTAAGCTAGAAAAATATCATCCCGGGGTATTGTGCTGGTACAATACAGGTAGCATAATTACATTAAAATGTAACTTGTTGCGCTCATGATATAGGTGAAAATACAAAGTTGGCGTTAAACAACAATCACTCACTCGAGCCTTTGTTCTTTTGTTTATTCGTCCTTGCTCTCTTGTTCATTGTGCCTTGTGCAGTCCTCTTACACCCGAATGGTCTCGTCACTCGAAAATATCATCTTGCATTTTTATTTTGCCTTTATTCTAATGTACGAATTATTCTATACTTTAATTGGTCCATACCTATTACTCCAAAACATTTATATATTTAGCTTAGTCAATATTCCAGAAACGTGTCGTATGTACTCAATTAGATATCTTCGGTGTTTTATACTTGATCTGCATAGTATGCCAATAATACATGCATATATAGTAAAATGTTATGATGTATAACACTTGACATTAGATTGGGGATATACATGTATAACATGAACATATTTAAGAATAAAATCATTTTGTTGTGATCACCTTCAAAAAACAGAGACGAATTTTTGCATTTAATTTATTGATTTTAATGTAATACAATCTTACTGAAGTATCTGTACCAAGACAGGAAAGTGAACGGTGACGTAAGAAAAAATAAATTCTGAAGTTGTTCCTCCTGGTTAATCGCCCATCTCTAAATTTATCCCTGTTTTATCATCTGTGTACCATCTTGTCAAGTGTATAATTGTATATGTTATAAAATCGTGATATTTGTTCTTTACACCATGTATCTTGGTGTTTAAAGAATCCGTTGTATATATGTGTTAACAAAACGATGTACAAATATTTTAAAGCTATGCATTCACTGAGAGAAGAGGCTTAGGTCTAAAACTAGATTAACACCACCACTTTGTAATTGAAGTACCTGTACCAAAGCCAGGAGTTTGAGAGGGTCATGTATTTGTGTGTTAGGGGTGTTGATTTGTACCTCTCTTTACATGATTTTTGATTGGATGTCGGAACTGTTCGGACTGTGTAGTATTTGTTTGTTTTCCACTTTAATATTCACTTGTCAAAACCCTAAAATAACCATTTACTACAACGCTACTGTAAATAAAATTTGCTATTTATTATTTCTTTTATTAATGCTCAATCATCTTAATGACACATTGGGTTTGCGGGTAGGTTTTTGACCAGTCTGGTTTTTCTTTTCTGTTATTGAAGTATATTTTCTATTTATCTCCAAATTGTCCATGTATATCATTAAAACGAGAATTGTCAGTCTGTCAGATGTCGTCCTTAATTAATTAGTTATTGATAGTATAAAGTAGATTTGACTGATTTCATTTATGGAGACAGAATCACACAATTTGTTTCATAGAACACGACAAGACAGATTTGTCCATGCAAGGAGTCATGCATGTGTGAGTTACTTAACCACACTGTACTTTTATAAATAGTGTACTGTATTGTAATGTACTTATTGGGTTATATTTAGAATACGGACAGAATAATGTTCTAAAGCGATTAGTTGTACTGTTATGAAAGTTTAATCAATAACAGTCATCAATTCCACCAATATTAACAAAACTAACAATCACCTCTCATCTTAACTAAACCCACACAGACCACGACATATGACGTTGAAAATCCAGCTCCTTGGATAGGGACAGATGCAACAAAGGTGGCGGGATGAAGCCGGTTAATTGGATCCCAACACCTCCCTGCTTAATGACTGCATGTTCAACGGCAATAAATAAATAAACAAACGATAAAAAACAACGGCAATAAATAAATAAACAAACGATAAAAAACATGCTATAATCGCTTCCTAAAAACGTCATAAAATGTGAATTTGAATACACTGTGCAGCTGATTACACTCATGTTCTATATCACAAATCTAATCATAGGGAAATTTACTACCAGAAAAGTTTGAAGATACCACAGGGGGCAACTAGAAGCCGTAAATCGAGGAAGCACAGATAACAATGGCCATCTCTTTTGTCGTAAAGTTTCGTTCTTCATCGTTCCTCACTAGTTATTTCGAGGTCTAGGTCTAGGACTCTAGGTATTAAGCAGACATGGCTGTATCTATGGTATGCTTAATTTCAAGCTCAATAAGATAGATGCGATGAACTAAAACAACAAACTATAAAAAAAACACCACACACACACACACACATATAACAATAGAATTATAAAATAGCTATGTGGAAGCTAAATAAATTCAATGTTAGGAAAGAAACTTGTCTGTAGTACCTTTGCACAATTGATGCACAATGTGCCGTCATGGCCGTGATCGTATGTTAGTTGGATTGACACATATCTATGCAATCAGTGCCTATTACCAGTCAGTGACTTGCGATAGGTCGGTGGTTTTCTCCGGGTACTCCGGTTTGCTCTACAAATAAAACTGACCGCCACAATGTAACTGAAATATTGTTGAAAGTGGCGTTAAACAACATCAAACAAACAAACAATTGAAACAAAAAAAGAAATGGTTTGCTAAGATAAATGTTTAAAGAGAGATAACTCTAAGAAATAAAAATAAAATATCGACAGTTGAACTATTTTATATTAATACATCTATATTTCTTTTCTTTAAGATTACATGAACATGTTCCATCAACTATATCTTTATCGTCTAATAAAGCATACTAAAAAAATGGATTTATATATTACCATTAACATTGTAAATTGAGCAAAAGCCTGTGGGATTATTTTAATGTGTATGCACAAATGCATGATTTGATTTGATTTTGAATTTTGGTGTTTTACGTCACTTTCAGCAATATTTCAGCTATTTCATGGCGACCAGTTTTAGTGGTGGAAGAAGACGGAGTACCCGGAGAGAACCACCGACCTTGGGCAAGCAACTGGTAAGCTTTATCAATTGCGGCTGCGGGTCGAGTGCACCTTGTTTTGTAATATACAAAGCCGGGCGCGAACCCACGCCGTATTGGTGATAGGCGTGTATGAGTTGTTAGGAAATCCAACTACCTAACTCATTGAGCCACCTGGGCCCTTGTATGCACAAATGAAAGAATTTGTAAAAAGAAATATGACCAGAAACATAAAGACCTACTTCAACTTTACACAAATAAATATTTCAGTCAATCAGAGAAAAAATGATAGTGTTTTCAGAAGAACAAAAACAAGATTAAAAATACCAAACGGGGTAATCAGAAGTCGACAACAAACAATGGTGCACAAAATACTTGTCAGAAAGATAAAAATTGGACAACAGGTATCTCACTAATACCAATGAGAAATTAGGGGATCCAGAAGGATAAGCAGTTCCTTTTCCACTAAAGGCAACCACTATGGTATTTATGTTAAAATAAAAATCCAGTGAGAAGTCAGATCGAAATATTCTCGAGACAATGATAGGTTTTATTAAATAAATAAAAGACATTTATTGAAACTAAGACCTCAGGCAATTTAACCTCAGCTGATTATTAGTATCCTGTTTTACCTGATGCCAAAAGACATTTTAATTATTTGGCGTTACAATCTTTTGATTATGAGTGTACCTGATATTAATGGAGGTTATCCCAGAAACGTGTCGTGCGCACTAAATTAGAGCACATGAGTTCACTCCCTGTTTTTAGTGGAGTTCGTGTTACTCGATCTATAGTTTTATATGTATGTTTTGTAGATCGTTGTTTGTCCTTTTGTATTTTTTTTTGGCCATTGTGTTGTCTGTTCTTCTTTGATATACGGATTCTGATTACCTCCCTTTGGTATCTTCAAACTCTTCTTAGCTAATTACTTTTATTTATTGCTCAGCTGTATTCGTACTGTTCAATTGGCTTAACGCCAACTTTAGCAGATGTTCAATCGGATATTAGTCATCAGTAGAGTATTTATTCAATTAAAGATGTATATTTGTACACTGATAATTGGAAATCACGTCTACTGTCGTTTGACTCTAATATACATTCTTTGTTTTTCATCAAAATGTAAAGCGTGACGTCATTACGCACATGATATGATATTTCCCTCCTTTGCTGAATAAAGTCCACATTTACATAACGTATATCGGAACACTTTGTACCGTATTTAGCATTTCAGTCGTAAATATAGTAAGCAAAATGAAGTTTGATCATACAGTGAGACATTGCAGCAGGATAATTTGTACTTTTACTAATGAATAAATATAGATCAGGTGTACTTATACTTTTAAGGTATAGGAAGTACCACCATATTTTGGAAGAATACTGTTGGCACTATTTATATTTTCAGATATGTTTTTAAACTTGTATTACAAATATTTCTATTAAATATAATTAATACATATATTAACATATATATGATAGACTCAGATCGACGTCCGGTCTCTAATTGACGTTAAATCCTCAAATCAGCGTCCGCTAACGTCCTTATCTCAAATCACGGTCCGATTTAAGGTTATTCTCAAATTGGCTCCCTTTCCAAATTCTCAGATATATGGCCGACTTATTGTTATCAAGTCGACAAAGATATGTATGTGCTTTACCCTTGCAACATATGCTTTCAATCAGTTTTTATGCAGATTTCCATGTTCTTTTTTGTTTTCTTTTTTTGTCATCAAGAATCCCTCATCTGGAATCCGGTCTGGTTGATTCTCGATCATTGGTCTAAGAACCCTGCCCTAACGGTTGTGACGTCATTTAAAGCATACGTCAGTGATGTCATTGGACGTCTATTTGATAAAGCGAGAAACGGCCATAGATTTGAGAATTGGACGCCGTTTTGTGGATTGGACGTCGATTAGAGACTGGACGTCGATCTGAGTTACACACACTTTGGTATCTTCAAACCCTTCTTGAAGGATAGACAATGCGAGTGCAAAAGCAAAAAGTCAAACATCTACATCATACTGTACAAAAAACTAAAGATTGATCAACGCAAACCCCCAAAATATCTAGATGGCATTTTGATTACAACAAGCCAAATATATCGGGATCATTTGTGCAGAAACAACGCTTAGCCAAGCAAGGGTGATTACCGCAAAACTTCAACTTAAGGTGTAGACCTGGGTAGCCCAACAATTTTCCCATCGATCAATTTATTTTAAATTTGCATCATTGAATAGTTATGTCTAAATACATTATCTGCCAAAGTTTCAAGAAATTTCACTGTGCCATTTTCTCCATTGCCCATCCTAAATATAGCAATTTTGGGAGTATTCTTGACGCCAGATGGTAATACTAGTTTTGGAAGCTTCTAATAGATATACACATTTATTTCTGGTTGAAAGGTAATATTTTGGCTTTAATACACTTGAGCGTGTTATTGTTGAATAATTATGAAAGATCTAGCATATATGAATATCCTGTTTGGAGATAATCATGTGCAAAGCAGTTGAAATTGGAAAAACGGGGGATGTCCTAAGATACCACCCTGGTATTAAACATCTGACTAAAAAAAATCCTGTCGATTAATTTCTACCCCAAAATGTCACAGTAAAGAATATACATATAGGCATCATTGCACCAAATTTTACAACTTTTACCGTCGTATTTTTTAAGATATTTAAAATTATGTTTTTCATGGATGGCACACAGAAAAAATGAAATTGTCGAGGAAAGTTATTACACTCTCATCTTTTGCTGTTTCTTTATTTGTGAGATAAAAAAAAAATAGTTACCAATAATAAAAACTTTGAATTCTTATATTTGTCATATTGGATGTCCAAATTACCAAATTACTGCGATTGTCTTTTTGAGGAGGGGAGAGAGGTTCAGAATTACAAAAAAAAAAATCCTCGAACATAGCTTTCCATTTTTTTTATAACTACCATCAAATTAATTTACACCTTGGTATTTCAATCTTTGTACAGTTATTTGTTCTCTGTTTTCTGAAATATAAGTCTTTCTCAAACTGTCAGCAATAATATCATAGGAATATAGGTTATTTTGAGAGAATATATAAATGTGAGAATTTGACATTTCATCTGCAAACTGAAAAAGATGTAAAATTTGTGAGTGAAATGGTAGGTTCCGTGGCGTTAGTCCGAAGGTTCATTAGTCCGAAGGTTCGTTAGTCCGAAGGTCCATTAGTCCGAAGGTTCGTTAGTCCGAAGGTCCGTTTGTCCTAATGTCGGCCACCCATACGTTTGAACTCTGTTATTTCTGGTTTGAATAAACGTATATATTCAACGTTGCACGACGTTTGAGCGCATTGGTCATACATTTGAGCGCAAAAAATCCTACGCTTGAGCGCAAAAAAATCCACGATTGAGCGCTTTTTACCATAGCTATTTACTATTTACCTGAGAAAAAAAAAGAAATTATTAAAAAAAATTGAGCCGAAGAAAATAAATCTTGATTTTGAACTTGGAATGGTTAACCTTCTAAGAGAAGAATTCAGGGAAGTCGAAATTAAAGGTTGTAGGCTTCATCTTGGTCAAGCGTGGTATAGAAAAATTCAGTCTCTTGGTCTTGCACAGGACTACAAAGATAAATATAGTGAAATTGGTAAATGGCTATCCCAGTTTTTTGGACTTCCCTTTCTACCTCCTGATGAAACCGTAAACAGTTTTGTAGAGGAGATGATATCAGAGGCACCCACAAATGAACGATGTACTAAGTTCTCTGACTATTTATTAGAAACCTATGTGGACGAAAACTCGAAATATCCTCCTACAATGTGAGCTTCAAAACCTTGCAGTACAGCTAAACGCACTAACAATGGCCCGGAGTGCTTTCACAGTCACTTCAATGATCAGTTTTATTCTGCGCACCCATGTATATATGTAT
The DNA here is from genome assembly GCA_963383655.1 of Bathymodiolus septemdierum. NCBI lineage: Eukaryota > Metazoa > Mollusca > Bivalvia > Mytilida > Modiolidae > Bathymodiolus > Bathymodiolus septemdierum. The sequence goes on from OY726525.1 coordinate 21,967,218, forward strand.
TCATTGATGTGTTAAAACAAATACAGACAACTACATACATTAAAATTCGAGGTCTTGACAATCCCGCTACAGTCAGGTGCACCGAGAAGGAAAAACTTGCGTTTTCCTTAGAACAATACCGTAGGTTAGAGACAGGAGAAATTTCTAGAGCAACTTACATAAAGTCAATGGGGTTGAAATTTTCCGCAAGAACCGATTTGTAAGATTTTAGTGCTACTTTTATAAACATTTTTAAACATTCTTAAATCTATTTCATAAAACATTTTAAATAAATCCTATGATGTTTTTATGTGTTTTTTAGTGCTGTAATCTTTTATAATAAAGTGTATATATTTTTATTTCTATTTTTCACATTTTTAGATATTAAATTCCCCAGGCAAACCACGGGTAAAATGCGCTCAAACGTAACACACTTAAAATTGAAAATGCGCTCAAACGTAGTGCGCCCATATTCAACCCGTATACCTTTTTTGTCCCCCGCCGCGAAGCAACGAAGTGACATAGTAATGGTCTGCGTTCGTCCATCCGCCCTTCCGTTCTTGTGCAAACATGTATCTTAAAGTAGTCTTACTAGAAATTAAGGTATAAAACAACAAAGTACCGAAATTGCAGGAAATAATGATTTTTTTTTCAAGTTTAACCCGTAGGTTTTTTCCTACATGTAATATGCATAAAACATTTGTTTGATGATCTTTTATGATATCAGGCGCGTAGCTGCCTTTACGCAAAAAATCAATTGCTTGCACATCATTTCGGCAAAAAAAAATTTGTTTGCTTGCACTAAAAAATATTATTATTGACATGGGAAGAATCCCACTTTTTCAGTATGATTAATAATCATTATAACGTGTTTTATATGCGATCTGGTAGAAGTGGTCAAAGAGAATGAAGTTGTTATTAATCAGTTAACATCGGAACGAAACGACCAAACTGTGTGGGACTCGATCGTTATTTGATATGGCCGTTTCTATTGCCGATCAGTTTGAAATTATACCGACTATTCCAAGGAGAACGGGCCGAAGATCAACCGAGCTGGTCATCCCGCTGATAACCCTAGCCAGTTTTGGCAGCAATCTATGTACTACCCGTTTATGAACTATTACATACCAGAGCTTACCGCGAGATTACTTGAAAATGGCGGCAGATACCAGGCACAATACTTGATACCAATGAACTTGCCTAGACTAACACCAGACACCGTAGACGTTATATTTGACACATACAAAACCGATTTACGTTGCGACATAGTTATGTTTTAAAGCCGAAATCAAAAGGTGGCAAGCCCGTTGGGCAACATTGACAACCGCTAAACCATCGAATCTGAAGGACACCCTTAACGTCACAAACGAAGAGCTCTATCCTTCGATCAGCACCGTTTTGTTGATACTTTTGTTAAGCAAAAAAATCTCAGTCGTTAATTGGATCAACAACGGGTCTTAAAAATAATCTAATATTTAGATATCTTTTAAATTTTAATATATAGATATCTTTTAAGTTTTAAGCTTAAACATATTTGGTTAAGATCAGAGTTTTAGTGGAGGGTTTACTTCATTGGAATGATTTCCATATATTTCAGAGACGACGCGGTTTTTTTCTCTCTTTTTTTTAGACTTAGCACGCTTGGATCCATAACTACAAAACAGGGGTTTGGTGCAATTTTTGGCGTTTTTTCTACAAAATGTTTTAAGTTTTACCTATATTTGCCGATTACACATTTTGTTTTGCTAGCAAAAGCTGGGCGTACAGCCTACAACCCACCTGGATAGGCCACTGCTTAGTCAGGATGTGAATATGAGTATCTTGCTTCTCTTACTTAATTTGATAAAGGACTGAATATTAAATCAATTCAACACTGTTCGATACCTATCCTTTGATCGAAAAACAAGACTAACGGACCTTAAAACGTTCGGACTAACAGGCCTTCGGACTAATGAACCTTCGGACTAACGGACCTTCGGACTAATGAACCTTCGGAGTAATGGACCTTCGGACTATCGAGCGGTCACCGAAATGGTGTGTTGACACAATGCATAAATTCCTTGAAAATAGCCATTATTATTTATAGATGTATAAACAAATTCAGCTGGTATGATGTTGACCAACGAAATTGAGCATTATATGCAACAGTGGAATTATATTAAAATTAGACATTTAAGATAATTTATTTTCATGTTCTGTAGTGAGTATGAGTGTCACTAATAGTCACAGACTGTCATGAACTGCTAAAAAATAATACAGAATTCACCACAAAATATAACAATTTATAAAATGACCACAATGTATACATATCTTGACATTTTCGGGTCACCTAATAATAATGTGAAGGTCAAAATGGTGCAAGCATGTTCACGGGGCAATGCAAATATTTTTCATGAAACATACATCACACAGTTTCAATATCACTTCTAAAAACACTACATTTATACCAACATGACACTTTCTTTTCAATATATTGATATTTGTCATACCAATATATTTTAGTATTAAGTTTTTCAATGTGACCAATTTATTTTTATAAATCATCACCAGGGGCAAGTGAATTCCTGACAAATAAAGCAATTGTACTATAGTTTCATAATATATAATATTCTGGTGTATATATTTAATATTTTTATTTGATAAACACTTGAAATGGGGTTCACCTACGATTTTTACGCTAATAGGTGGCGCATGTGTTCCATCAGTTATTACTTTCGGAACTCTTCGGCTAGCATCAATAACGTAACTAATGTAAACTTATTGATTTATATATATGTATTCGTGTAAAATGCCACAAATGCTGTGTTTAACAAGATGAGGGTAGCTATCAAGAAGACTGACCATGCGACGAGAGGTCCGTGGACGCCAGGGAAATACGACGTGGCTCGGCACATAATGACATTTCAAGGACATCGGCTTCTCAGAGTGTCGGGATTATTATGTTAGATGTCTTCCAGTGTTGATTGAATAAAAGGTTTATATTACTTTTACTTACGGAATGGCTCCTCTAAGCATAGTGTTCAATATATTTAATAAGACATAAAGCACTAACCATTTTACTACTGAGGGGGGAATTTTTTTTTGGAATAAAAATGGTTTATTTTCCACTATGTCCATATTTTAAAGTAGACCTGAATACACCTCAACCCTAAAAAAATATTGCCTGTTTGGGTTAACTCGACCCTACCTAAAATGGAGTGCCTATAATCCTAGCTATTTTATTCGTTTTTCTCAACAAGCACAGTCTTGGAACATCTGCATGCCCAATATATCCAATGCAGAAAAAAAAATCCTGGTCACCTTTACCTAACCTTTTTCACACGGTTACCGGTAACCCTAAGCACACAATTATTTGTTTAGGTCTCGTATGCATGTATCTTTTACCTCGTGTATGTATGAAAAATATTTTTGATCTACCTGATGCTTGAAAAGAAATTGGATTCTCTACTGACAGACATAAAACAATCCCATGCCCCCTCCCTCCTTCACTAATAAAATTGTTGGTGTCTAATAAAGAAAACAAGTGAGTGGGAAGACATGTCACTCCACTCTGGCACATTAATGAATATTCCGATTCCGGCCAGTCTTTGTTCTTACTTGCATGCTTTAATAGCAGAGAAGCAACAAATACCAATTTTATAGTCTTTGGTTTGACCAGACTGGGGCTCTATCCCATGGATCTAACACACTCAAGGCGAGCATACTAACAATTACACCACCAATGAGATAGGGAACCATTTTGTCTACAGACCAATAACATAATACCACCACAACAAAATTTCTGTGGTCGTATAAAAATCATACTGAAAAAGGAGCAGTCCTTCAAAACTTTCATTAAACAAGGGACCTGTGCCCAAGTTGCTTAGTTGAAGTTAGTTAATACAGTCAATATCATCAAACACACATTAAAAAGCTCATAGATTAGCTTCCAGTCAGATTTGAACTGACATCTTTTCAACTTAGTTGAAATGTACTACCTTGTACTATAGAAGCCATAAATGATTGTAATGTTACACAAAGTACACATACAGATAAATAAACCACTCAAACAAGTACTTCAAAAGCATCTTGTACAAAGGACTGTATTTAAGACATATTATTAACTACAGATGTACATGTATTTTAATCTTCACCATAGGATAGTTACATGTTTAAATTGTGTATTTATTAACACAGATTACATCAGGTAATAATATTCATTAAAAAATTGTTAATGTTTTCGTGATTCATGAAACTTATTTTTTCTCTAGCTACTGTTAGTAGCGACTAGCCCCTTCGCTTAAATAGTCTTAAAATTAAAGGGTCAATATAATACTTTAATAACAATATATGATATAAATATACAAGTATAACATGACAAAAAGACAATATTTAATGGCCGACAAAAAATTACGAATACCTAGAAAACTGAAGACTGAGACGCACAAACAACTAAAAATCCGGACTGACATGAACTCAGATGCTCCATATGAGTCTGCAGTTCGAACTTCACTAATACCACTTCATGGGCGAAAGACCTGGGGGCAATTGCCCTCCCTACTTTTAAAAATTTAGGGAGTGGGGGGCAAAATAGTGTTGCCCCCCTTTTTGGCATTACATTTAAGAAGAAAAACTTTTTGACTTTAGTATGGAAGCATATATTGTCCATTTAGCCAAGGGAATAAGGATATTTGGACAAGGGTATGCTTTGAAACCATAGTGACTTTTTTTTTATATTGCAGCACAGTTTTGAAAATATATCAGACAAATAAGGAATACATTTTTTGTACAAATTTCATAAAGATGTATACCGAATGTAATTAGCATCATTTAAATTAGTATATTTATTGAGGTAATTACACATAATTATGTATTTATATTTCAAAGATAAAAGAAATTGTGAAAATTGTAAAAAAATTAATGTTTTTTTTTAAATGTAAAATGTTTCTTAAAAGACGTATGAGGGTATCCCTATTGAAAGCCCCATAATTTTTTTCTATTGAAAATATGCCCCGTTTTTTTCACATTCTGAATGATGGCATGTATATGATGCTTTCAGTGTGTTGTTTTTGAATATTTAATAAAAAGAAAAGGTGTGTAAAAAGTTGAGTCAGTTTTTTTAATAAAAATGATTTTTTTCCCTAACCTATGCCTGGATATGAATCCCATCTGGTTTTATAAAGGCAGTTAACTTCAAAATCTTCTTTTTCAATTATAATGGATAGCATAAATATGACAAATTCTCCTGATTTTGTCTCTGAATCCTGTCACGAAAGCACATTCAAACTGATCCGTCATAATTTTAATGATGTTTTATTTTCAGTCGGGGCAACTTGGACATTCAACAAATACAATAATATTGAAAAGTAACGAACATAAATCGTATGCTTGGGTTTTCGGTGTAATATGCACCTTTCAATCAAGTCAGTTTTTCGACCGTTTGTCGATGCAATTCGGCGTAGCAGATCATATTCGAGCTTCGGCATTGACCACAGCTGATCTCCGTCCACCATCTTGGAATCGAATAACTGATAGTACACATGCGCCACCTGTCGGGAATGGGATAGGTGAATCCCATTCATTAGGAAAAAATGTGGTACACTCCTGGCATTTTTAGCATCATATTTCGATGGCATTTTTTTCTGGAAAGAGATATTTCAATGATATTTTGTGGGCACAAGCATATAATAATAACACACGTTTATTAGCAGCAATAAGGGAACGACCATTTAACTTGAAGGGGGGGTTATGTTTTTTTTCTAATAAAATATTCTGATTTTGGTGGAGGAAAAAAATAATCTGATTCAGAGTTTCTGTCATATAACCTAATGTGGTATTCCGGAAAAAAAATTCGCGCTTAGCGCGACAAAAAAAATAAATATTCTAACTCTTGTGTTGTCCGAAAAAAAATTCTGAACGAAACAAAAAACCATAACCCCCCCCCCCCCCCCCCCCTTCAAGTTAAATGGTCGGTCCCTAAGATATAAAAAGACAAGCAGCAAAGTTATGAAAAGGTAAAAGGAAAAGGAGTAATTGTTTTTAAACTGAACATATCTAATGTAAACAATCTGTGTTGCCAAGAAGCGTGGAATTGAGGGGGAATTTTCAAACGTACAGGTGAGCATATACTTGAGAAGACATTGAAAATAGAGTTGTATCCCATACCCCAGGCCTACATCCTTAACCACTAGGAATATTTGGTACAGTTAGCGCTCTTGTTAACATCAATCCTTCACCAACGACAGTCACAAGTTCTGGAATGTCTTATCAACTGAGTTTTGCTTTGTTTGTTTTGATGGTGTTTAACGCCACTTTCTACAATATTTCAGTTATATCGTGGCGGTAAATTTTATTGTTGGAGGACCCGAATAAAACCACCGACCTGTAGCAAGTTACTGACAAACTTTATCACATAATGTTGTACATCTCGCCCTGATAGAGATTGAACCCACAACATCAGTGGTGATAGGCACTAATTGCATAGGTAGTTGTAAATCCAACTACCATACGATCACGACCACGACGACCTCAACTGAGGTGTATATACTACATATGTCGTTGTTTTAGGAATGTTGCTACACATAAATGGAGGGTTCAGAATTAATCAATTAAATTTCACTTTTGTTGTAAAGTTTCGTTCTTATGCTTGGCCTTCACTCTCAATTTCAAGGTGAAGGTCAATGCATGACGCAGACCTAGCTATACATGTGATAGTCTATAAACATAATCACCAAACTTAAAACATCAGTTGGAAATCGTGTGGTCGCGCTTTCATCTTTTGATTTGTATTAAGAAGTCCTTGCATAAATTATGTCTTATGTGAATAAAGGCACACGTGCGGTCAATCGTAGTTGAGTAGTCAGACATTGCTAGTACCCGATTTGCATCTGAACTTGATACATATGATGTCATCAGCCATAAAATGTTAAAACTCTGTCCGAATAACATAGCATTGCATTTGCAAATAATATTTAATAAATCACTACAATAAAGTAAATATCCGACGAACTGGAAACTAGAACATGCTATTCCAGTATCTAAAAGGGTGGATTCTTCATTGCCGTCTAATTACAGACCTATATCACTGATAAGTTGTGTTGGAAAAATAATGGAGAGAGTTATATACAAACATGTTTATAACTATCTCCACCAAAATAAACTTATATCTGAATATAAATCCGGTTTTCTTCCTAAGCATTCAACAGTACATCAGTTCTTAGAAATTTATAATAGCATTTTAAATTCATTGGAGAAGAAGGAAACCAATTGTTTTGTATTTTGTGACTTTTCTAAGGCATTTGATCAAGCTTGGCACCGAGGCCTTTTACATAAAATTAAAGCATATGGGATAACTGGAAATTTAATCAATTGGTTTAATAGTTATTTAAAAGCCAGACGACAAAAGGTTGTTATTAAACATAATTCTTCAGCATATTGTGAAATATCAGCAGGTTTTCCACAAGGCTCAGTCCTTGGTTCTCACTTATTTATTATCTATATAAATGATATTGTTGATAAACTTGTATCACTGAGCAGAATATTTGCAGATGACACTTCATTTGGTTATTCAAATCAGGATACAATGCAGTTGAAAAATGTTATTGCTCGTGATTTGAATGAAATGGATACATGGTCAAAAATGACTTATGTCATTTAATCCTGACAAAAGAGAAATCATGATTTTCTCTAATCGTAGCGTTCCAGAAAATCTTGATTTATCTTTTAATGGAAAATCAGTGCCCATTACCACTTCTCATAAACACTTAGGTGTTACATTTAGAAATGATGCTAAGTGGAATAACCATGTTGATAATATTAAAAGTAGTGTGTCTAAACATTTGAACATTCTACGTAAATTGAAATACCGTCTTAGTCCCACTAATTTAGATAAACTATATCTTGTGTACATTAGACCACTTTTTGATTATGTATGTGAATTATGGGATAACTGTGGGATTGTAAATTCACAAAAACTGGAACAACTTCAACTGGAAGCTGCCAGAATTGTTACAGGCTTACCTATTTTTACAAAAACTGAAATTTTATATAAAGAGACAGGTTGGAAATTATTATCTGTGAAACGGAAGAGAAGGAAACTTTAACTTTTTTATAATATAGTTAATAAAAATACACCTAATTATCTTTGTACTGTGATTCCCCCCACCATACAAAGTACCTCAGTGTATCCGTTGAGAAATGGAAATGATATTATTTTACCTTTCTGTAGACTGTCTTCGACTAGTGATTCTTTTTCCCCTCCACAATACAAATGTGGAATAGTTTAAATAACAATATTCGAAACGTTGATACCTTATCAAAATTCAAATCAGAATTAAAGAAAATCAACAAAACTGAAAATCATTCTGTCCCCCAAACATGTTTTCTGTGGTCCTCGGAAATTAAATATTATTTTATCTCAGCTAAGAAGTTCAGCTTCTCTTTTGAATTTTGATTTATTTCGTGTTGGAATCGTATCTGACCCATCTTGTCGATGTGGTGCTGCCCTTGAAAATTTAAAACATTTCGTTTTGGATTGTCCTATATACATAGAAGCCACAGTGATAGGTAATATCAACAGTGTTACAACCTGCTACACTCTAGACATTGAATTTCTGACATTTGGCAATTATAATTTAACTTATGAACAAAATTGTATTATATTTAAATATGTTTTTGATTATATTAAATGTTCAAAAAGATTCCTTATCATATAACTGGAATTGAATTGAGTGAACATGCACATCATATGAATCCATCTTTTTTTCTCTCCATTTTGTTTGTGAATATCATCATTGATTCGTTATTAGTGCTACATATAGTAATGCATGCCTTTTATGTACTTCTTTACTGTAACAAATTGTAATTTGGCGAAGACTGCATAAGCATGTTTTACTTGTGTCTAATCCATTTTGTCTGTTTAATTGGCAAATAAAATATGCTTAAACTATGCATATGTTAATCATGTTTTCTATGTAGACCTTGTTAGTACACTGTGAAATTTCTTTATTATTTCATCTCCTTATCGTTTATGTAAGATTTTCGCGTCCATATCTATGCACTTTTTCCATGTCATAGGCACCTGTGATTAAACCGTTCTAAATTTGTTTTGCAATCTTATGTATATTTTGTTATAATATTGTCGATTTTTGACTTAAATAAGTAATGTATATTATTAAGTAAATTGCTTAAGATCTAAATATTGTTGAAAGGTTTATCGTAGCACAATTTAAAGGTCAATACTCTAAAAGTCGGTTAATGTTAAAAATAGATACGAAACTAATGGAAATACCTGTTTCTATATTTAGTCTGAAAATTCCCCTAGATATGTCATTGACAGCATAACCAATAAAATTGAAGCATAACAAAACCAGACAGGAAGTTGGGAATGAAAGATTGTGGTTTAGGGAGGCTAGGGATAGTACTCTTAGCCAAAATCTAGGGCAATTGACAGTGTTTCTATTTATAGCTATTATTTAGTCAAGGACACTACAAATCAACAAATGAAACCGATATGAAAGTGAAATAGTAATGAAATTGTCAGTCAATATACAAAAATGGTATGTGTTGCCAACTTACAAAATAAAATGAGGTTTACATCTAGAAATTTCAAATTCAAAATACCACTAAATTGTACGGACGGTACTACACTTCCACAATATGGAATTTGCAAAAAGCAAAACACAGGGACAAAGCTGAATAAAAGCATTTGATAACAGTTGAAGTATTTTGTAGAAACTGTAATTTTATCTCGGATGAAGTGCTGAACTGTATATATTGCTCTACAACCATTATGTATGTACATTTGAAAACGATGAACACGATGTTTAATTTTATGCTTTCTAAAACGAAATTCAAATATTCCATAGCCTTTTAGTTGTTGTCCGTTCCAAATATGAAAATTTCCAAAAGTAATTTTTTTCTTAATGTACTTGTTTATTTTACAAATTTCTTTATCGGTTAGCTTAGTTTTGTAAAAAATTGTCATATTGTATTGTAAAATAAAATTATGTAGTGAACAGACAATATTGTATTTTGTTAATGTATAGTACTATGGGAAAGCTTGATGATGTCAGTTTGGCTTAACTGCAATAAAAATAAAAAAAAAACAAACATATTAAATGACAAAGAAACTTTTTTGTCAGCTAAGTCATGAATATTTACAATTGCAATACCCTGGGGACTAATATATAACAAAATTGGGAAAAAAGACAAAATTCTACAAAAAACAAGAGTTATCTATCTTGAATTGCAGTATTATTTTTAAATTCATTTTCTCATGACATTTCTCACATGCCAAGTAGCAAAAAAACATGTATATTTAGAAAAAACAAATGACTTAATTTTAATATATTTTGTTTACTTCTGTGATTTTCTTAAGGAGCCTGGGGATAATACTTTTAATCACAATCTACGGCAATTGACAGTGTTTCTATTTATAACTATTATTTAGTCAAGGACACTACAAATCAACAAATGAAAGCGATATGAAAATGAAATAGTAATGAAATTGTCAGTCAATATACAAAAATGGTATGTGTTGTTCACTTAAAAAATAAAATGATAACACAGGGACAAAACTGAATAAAAGCATTTCATCTGCACATAACATACTACCAAAATACGCTTTCAACAGCCCTAATGACCATGACAATGTTGTGCATTACCTCTTTACATGGGGGCTGCCATTAATCAACTGGTATCCTATGTCGAAAAACACAGGGTCAGTACAGGTACGTACCTAATCTCAAATCCAATTTACTTTTGCAGAAAAGCTTTTACAGAAATGAATCACCTTTGAAATTATACTGAAGTATTGTCAGTCATTTAAGTTATAAAGTCTCATTTTTTTTAAATATCACCATACTGCTCTACTAATAAAAAAGGGAGGGGGACAAATAGAGGCTACTATCCCCAGCCTCCTAGGTCAAATATACTAGGTAAGTGTTTCTAATTTTGAAATAAGAATAGTATGTAGATAATCAAAGTAGATTAATTAAATACTAATCAGTAACTTTTAATGTTTTGTACATATGGTCAATTATTTTAAATAACAACATTGAGGCTCTATAAATAGATATTTTATGATGGTATATCAACTCCACTTGAACGTCGTCGTATATGATGTATATATATGTTTTAATCTTTGTAACATTTTTGGGGGATTTTATGGGATTTGCTTTCCTACAATATAAAAATGTTTTAACATTATGTCAAGGAATATGATAATTTACAATTAATCGTGGATTTCAATCCCTCCCGCACCCCTCCTCTCCGATGAAAAGCTTCATGTGAAATGGCTAGAGTATAAATAATGTAAATGAGATCAAATATGATAACATATTTCTCCATTTCTCCAACTCAAATAGGAAAACAGTTGCTCTTATATTTTTCTTGGCATATGTTCAGAGCAGACACATTATTCATGATGTGCATATGATGTTTGGTTTAACGCCAAATTACCATTTTCAGCTAAGTCATGGGGACAACATGGTACATTCCATGAAATGATAATGATGTCCGCTTTGTACATGTCCAACATGGTAAGCTGGATTGACATATTAATAACACTCTGTAACAACTGTCCGCGGGTAGACATGTCGCTTAATATGGACACATTATCTTGATTCATAGCCAATTAGTCTTTACTTTTTCTCCTTGGTTGGAAATAATGTCAGCAGTGATCTCAAATAAAGCATATTTCTTCGATAGCTTTGAATTTGAATTAATCTCTAGCTAAATGGTAAATAAAATAAATTTATATCTGTAGGTGGGATATACGTTAATAAAGCTACATAATGGCTGCTAAGCCAACATATCATACAGACGAAGACGATGATGACAAAAAAGTGTATAATACGAAGAAAGTATTGTTTATTGACAGTCATGGTGTTAAAAACTTTACCATGACGTGTGGGAGCTCTCATCCCGAGATATATCAATCAAGGGGAGTAAGTGAGACATGTGATCGTAAGATATACTATTACTTTACCATGACGTGTGGGAGCTCTCATCCCGAGATATATCAATAAACGGGAGCAAGTGAGACATGTGATCGTAAGATATAATATTACTTTACCATGACGTGTGGGAGCTCTCATCCCGAGATATATCAATAAAGGGGAGTAAGTGAGACATGTGATCGTAAGATATAATATTACTTTACCATGACGTGTTGGAGCTCTCATCCCGAGATATGTCAATAAAGGGGAGTAAGTGAGACATGTGATCGTAAGATATAATATTACTTTACCATGACGTGTGGGAGCTCTCATCCCGAGATATATCAATAAAGGGGAGTAAGTGAGACATGTGATCGTAAGAGATAATATTACTTTACCATGACGTGTGGGAGCTCTCATCCCGAGATATATCAATAAAGGCGAGTAAGTGAGACATGTGATCGTAAGATATAATATTACTTTACCATGACATGTGGGAGCTCTCATTCCGAGATATATCAATAAAGGCGAGTAAGTGAGACATGTGATCGTAAGATATAATATTACTTTACCATGACGTGTGGAAGCTCTCATTCCGAGACATATCAATAAAAGGGAGTAAGTGAGACATGTGATCGTAAGATATAATATTACTTTACCATGACGTGTGGGAGCTCTCATCCCGAGATATATCAATAAAAGGGAGTAAGTGAGACATGTGATCGTAAGATATAATATTACTTTACCATGACGTGTGAGAGCTCTCATCCCGAAATATATCAATAAAGGGGAGTAAGTGAGACATGTGATCGTAAGATATAATATTACTTTACCATGACGTGTGGGAGCTCTCATCGCGAGATATATCAATAAAGGGGAGTAAGTGAGACATGTGATCGTAAGATATAATATTACTTTACCATGACGTGTGGGAGCTCTCATCCCGAGATATATCAATAAAGGGGAGTAAGTGAGACATGTGATCGTAAAATATAATATTACTTTACCATGACGTGTGGGAGCTCTCATCCCGAGATATGTCAATAAAGGGGAGTAAGTGAGACATGTGATCGTAAGATATAATATTACTTTACCATGACGTGTGGGAGCTCTCATCCCGAGATATATCAATAAAGGGGAGTAAGTGAGACATGTGATAGTAAGATATAATATTACTTTACCATGACGTGTGGGAGCTCTCATCCCGAGATATATCAATAAAGGCGAGTAAGTGAGACATGTGATCGTAAGATATAATATTACTTTACCATGACATGTCGGAGCTCTCATCCCGAGATATGTCAATAAAGGGGAGTAAGTGAGACATGTGATCGTAAGATATAATATTACTTTACCATGACATGTGGGAGCTCTCATCCCGAGATATATCAATAAAAGGGAGTAAGTGAGACATGTGATCGTAAGATATAATATTACTTTACCATGACGTGTGGGAGCTCTCATTCCGAGATATGTCAATAAAGGGGAGTAAGTGAGACAAGTGATCGTAAGATATAATATTACTTTACCATGACGTGTGGGAGCTCTCATTCCGAGATATGTCAATAAAGGGGAGTAAGTGAGACATGTGATCGTAAGATATAATATTACTTTACCATGACGTGTGGGAGCTCTCATCCCGAGATATATCAATAAAGGCGAGTAAGTGAGACATGTGATCGTAAGATATAATATTACTTTACCATGACGTGTGGGAGCTCTCATCCCGAGATATATCAATAAAGGCGAGTAAGTGAGACATGTGATCGTAAGATATAATATTACTTTACCATGACATGTGGGAGCTCTCATCCCGAGATATGTCAATAAAGGGGAGTAAGTGAGACATGTGATCGTAAGAAATAATATTACTTTACCATGACGTGTGGGAGCTCTCATTCCGAGATATATCAATAAAGGCGAGTTAGTGAGACATGTGATCGTAAGATATAATATTACTTTACCATGACATGTCGGAGCTCTCATCCCGAGATATATCAATAAAGGGGAGTAAGTGAGACATGTGATCGTAAGATGTAATATTACTTTACCATGACGTGTGGGAGCTCTCATCCCGAGATATATCAAATAAAGGGGAGTAAGTGAGACATGTGATCGTAAGATATAATATTACTTTACCATGACGTGTGGGAGCTCTCATCCCGAGATATATCAATAAAGGGGAGTAAGTGAGACATGTGATCGTAAGAGATAATATTACTTTACCATGACGTGTGGGAGCTCTCATCCCGAGATATATCAATAAAGGCGAGTAAGTGAGACATGTGATCGTAAGATATAATATTACTTTACCATGACATGTGGGAGCTCTCATTCCGAGATATATCAATAAAGGCGAGTAAGTGAGACATGTGATCGTAAGATATAATATTACTTTACCATGACGTGTGGAAGCTCTCATTCCGAGACATATCAATAAAAGGGAGTAAGTGAGACATGTGATCGTAAGATATAATATTACTTTACCATGACGTGTGGGAGCTCTCATCCCGAGATATATCAATAAAAGGGAGTAAGTGAGACATGTGATCGTAAGATATAATATTACTTTACCATGACGTGTGAGAGCTCTCATCCCGAAATATATCAATAAAGGGGAGTAAGTGAGACATGTGATCGTAAGATATAATATTACTTTACCATGACGTGTGGGAGCTCTCATCGCGAGATATATCAATAAAGGGGAGTAAGTGAGACATGTGATCGTAAGATATAATATTACTTTACCATGACGTGTGGGAGCTCTCATCCCGAGATATATCAATAAAGGGGAGTAAGTGAGACATGTGATCGTAAAATATAATATTACTTTACCATGACGTGTGGGAGCTCTCATCCCGAGATATGTCAATAAAGGGGAGTAAGTGAGACATGTGATCGTAAGATATAATATTACTTTACCATGACGTGTGGGAGCTCTCATCCCGAGATATATCAATAAAGGGGAGTAAGTGAGACATGTGATGGTAAGATATAATATTACTTTACCATGACGTGTGGGAGCTCTCATCCCGAGATATATCAATAAAGGCGAGTAAGTGAGACATGTGATCGTAAGATATAATATTACTTTACCATGACATGTCGGAGCTCTCATCCCGAGATATGTCAATAAAGGGGAGTAAGTGAGACATGTGATCGTAAGATATAATATTACTTTACCATGACATGTGGGAGCTCTCATCCCGAGATATATCAATAAAAGGGAGTAAGTGAGACATGTGATCGTAAGATATAATATTACTTTACCATGACGTGTGGGAGCTCTCATTCCGAGATATGTCAATAAAGGGGAGTAAGTGAGACAAGTGATCGTAAGATATAATATTACTTTACCATGACGTGTGGGAGCTCTCATTCCGAGATATGTCAATAAAGGGGAGTAAGTGAGACATGTGATCGTAAGATATAATATTACTTTACCATGACGTGTGGGAGCTCTCATCCCGAGATATATCAATAAAGGCGAGTAAGTGAGACATGTGATCGTAAGATATAATATTACTTTACCATGACGTGTGGGAGCTCTCATCCCGAGATATATCAATAAAGGCGAGTAAGTGAGACATGTGATCGTAAGATATAATATTACTTTACCATGACATGTGGGAGCTCTCATCCCGAGATATGTCAATAAAGGGGAGTAAGTGAGACATGTGATCGTAAGAAATAATATTACTTTACCATGACGTGTGGGAGCTCTCATTCCGAGATATATCAATAAAGGCGAGTTAGTGAGACATGTGATCGTAAGATATAATATTACTTTACCATGACATGTCGGAGCTCTCATCCCGAGATATATCAATAAAGGGGAGTAAGTGAGACATGTGATCGTAAGATGTAATATTACTTTACCATGACGTGTGGGAGCTCTCATCCCGAGATATATCAAATAAAGGGGAGTAAGTGAGACATGTGATCGTAAGATATAATATTACTTTACCATGACGTGTGGAAGCTCTCATCCCGATATATATCAATAAAGGGGAGTAAGAGAGACATGTGATCGTAAGATATAATATTACTTTACCATGACGTGTGGGAGCTCTCATCCCGAGATATATCAATAAAGGGGAGTAAGAGACACATGTGATCGTAAGATATAATATTACTTTACCATGACGTGTTGGAGCTCTCATCCCGAGATATATCAATAAAGGGGAGTAAGAGAGACATGTGATCGTAAGATATAATATTACTTTACCATGACGTGTGGAAGCTCTCATCCCGAGATATATCAATAAAGGGGAGTAAGAGAGACATGTGATCGTAAGATATACTATTACTTTACCATGACGTGTGGGAGCTCTCATCCCGAGATATATCAATAAAGGGGAGTAAGTGAGACATGTGATCGTAAGATATAATATTACTTTACCATGACGTGTGGGAGCTCTCATCCCGAGATATATCAAATAAAGGGGAGTAAGTGAGACATGTGATCGTAAGATATAATATTACTTTACCATGACGTGTGGGAGCTCTCATCCTAAGATATATCAATAAAGGGGAGTAAGTGAGACATATGATCGTAGGATATAATGTTACTTTACTATCACCACTGACGTTTTGAATTTGAATCCTGATCATGACGAGGTGTATTCGATACAACATTATGTGATACAGGATCTCAGTGACTTGCAGCAGGTCGGTGGTCTTTTCCGTGTACTCCAATTTCCTCCACCATTAAATCTGAACGTCACGATATAGATGAAATACTGTAGAAAGTGTCGTTAAACACCATAACCATATCACTAGCCCAAAAGATATAATGAAAATATTTTTATATACGAATAAAATATTAAATGACTTGTAAATAAGATGGTGAAAATGTCTACGGATACACGTACGTAACATGAAAACCGACACGTAGCACCTGTGAAAATGGGTTAATTGTTATGTTTGATGTCATAATAAGCAAGAAAAGGACACAAACCTTGTATTGTATTCGTTTTGTTTTGCTTTAGTTTGCTTACCTTTTTTGGCATAGTGTCTCGGAAGTAGTCAGTGTGATTTCTTTACATCAGTTCGGTTTAACTCTAAAAGTTATCAAGAAAGTTAATATAAAAGTTAACGCTTGTTTATTTTTCTGTTACGATTTATACTCTTGTTAATTAATTTACGCTAACAAATTATTGAGTAGCAATAAATGATGTACAGTATGTTTTTCACTTGTATAAATATACAGAAAAAAATTCTTAAAAATCTAATATTCAAATCAACATTTTATTTTCCTAGATGTTAATATATACAATATATACGAACTCTGACATCTAAATTCAAAATCATCATAGACCTGGTCAGTGGCCACCAGATATATTAATAGACGACATAGTTAACTATGGTTGTATACTAGTACCTATTGGACCCAAAGAAATAGAAAATAACGAATTACTATGGAGAATATCATTTCCTATGGCAGAGAAACAATTGTCACATGCAATGAACTACACACAAATCCTTTGTTACGCTCTTCTGAAACTATCTCTAAAGAACATTATCGACAGAAATGATAAAGTAAAAGGTCTATTGTGTTCCTATTTCATGAAAACGTCTGTGTTCTGGGTATCAGAAGAAATTTCTACTAACGCATTTCAGCTGCAAAACTTATTTCACTGTTATTTTCTTTGTCTTGACAAAATAATATCATGGGTTAAGTGCTGTTATTGTCCCAACTATTTTATTCCTGAACATAATATGTTTCGTGGAAAAATAAATCAGTCTAATAGTCGGCAGTTGTTAGATGCATTAGAGAGGCTACGTCAAGTTTTTACAGTTAATACATTGTTTAATCGTGAAGCCGTGTTACACGAATCATGTATTAAATTAGAAGTGTTGTTCTATAAGGTTATTACTAACTATATCGGAGATCATCTAGAAAAGGGATACACGCTGCTAAGTTTTATAAAATTGTTAGCCATGTCACAGTCCTCGAGTATTTTGTCAGGAATATGTAAATATTATTATGGCGTGAATAGCCAGAGGATTGTTCAGACATTGGCGTTTCCTACTTCTAATATACCTAATGTACATGTAATACGACGTTATCATAAACACTTACACGACGGTACAAATTCAGATGCTGTGAGTGGATGGTTGTTATATGCCTCATTTTACTATGTACTCGGTCAGTACAAGACAACGTTAAAGATCATTCATCATGTTTTGTCTCGTTGTACACCAGATATGTTAATGTTAGTTATGACCAATTACACCACAGATGATATTAAGTACTACAAACAGAACGTAGGTTGTTCAAATATTACACTGAATGAAAAGACGAGACTGGCTACGATAGGTAATGTGAACTATGTAAAACAATCAACACTGATACCTCATGAACTAACACTAGAAGTACAGGATGTTGACTTTAAAGTTCCACCTGTTGTTATGTCACATTCTCTAAGGTTTCTATGTTATCATCATCTTTATAACATTGTCAATAGAGAACAGTCACTACGTGATTTATATCTAACAATAAAAGAGAAGTATCGTGTCACTGTAAGAATGTTATCGAATTCAATAACAGTATTAGGAGTATGTAATGAGATAATAGGTGACAAAGAAGTAGCTTATTATTGTTATGATACTGCCTTACAGTGTGAGGATACGATATGTCGTACGGCGGCTAAACGGAAATTAAACCTCAACATAGCATGAACATTTATAACATCAGCTATGTGTATATTTTATTTTGTACCCACTAATGCATTTGATCATATTTATTGTATGATTTCAAAGAACTAAGTTTAAGACTACATATGTTTACGAAATGTCTTAAGATGTCACAGGGGTAATCAGAAGCTGTTGTGTGAGTAAGGATCGGCAATACCATGGTAAAAAGAGAGAGAAAAAAACGAACAAAATACCGACAATGGTCGTCAAAATACTACACTGAAGACTAGATATTAAGCAAGACGAATGAACTTAAAACGGGAATAAGGTCGATAAGTGAAGGGTAAGCAGTTCCTGCTCCATTAGTGGCACCCTTCGTGTTACGATCTGTAACAAATCTGATGATACGTCACGAATGAGAAAAAATGAAAATAATTTTGTAGATTATTATAATTATGTGATAATTTCAATATACACCCGTATACTATTCGCATACTCTATATATATATTTCTCTCATCAGAAATACAATCAGAATTTGTGTAGATAGTATATCGTTAGTTATCATATTAATATGGTTGCTAAGCATCAAATAAAAAGAAAATAGCCATATATCGTCTATAATTATTGAATGTGAAGTAACTCTATTTTATAACCAGAGGCTCTCAAGAGCCTGTATCGTTCACCTGGTAATAAAAAAAAAACAATTGGTCCTATGTAAAAACTATGTCCTGCAGTGGTAGTCATCTTGGAATTACGATCAACATAAAAAACACAAAGTTTGTCAAGGACCTTCCAATGATTGATGCCCAGTTTAGGCTCAATCAGTGCAATAGCTTCAGAGAAGAATATATTTCTGTATATTCCGGATATGGTTCTGTGTTAATACTATGACCTGTGGTGGCAGCCATCTTGGATTTCCGATCGGCATTAAAAACAGAGGACCTTCCAATGATCATTCCTGGGCAGTTTGGTTTCAACTGTCCAAGTGGTTTGAGAGAAGAAGCATTTTGAAACATTTTTTCCATAGGGTTCTGCCGTAGCCGTAGCCGCCATTTTGAATTTCATATCAGAACAAAAAACGTAAAGTTTGTAGAGGACCATCCAATGCTAGTCTATGTCCTGCGGTGGCGGCCATCTTGGATTTCCGATCGGCATAAAAAACAGAAAATTTGTAGAGGACCTTCCAATGATCATTCCTGGGCAGTTTGGTTTCAACTGTCGTAGTGGTTTCAGAGAAGAAGCGTTTTGTAACATTTTCCCCATAGGGTCCAATGTTAAACAAAGTCCTGCCGTAGCCGCCATTTTGAATTTCATATCGGAACAAAAAACGTACAGTTTGTAGAGGACCATCCAATGAACATTCATGTACAGTTTGGCTTTAATCATATTTGTAGTTTCTGAGAAGAAGGCATTTGAACATTTTCCCATAGGGTCCAATGTTAATCTATGTCCTGCGGTGGTGGCCATCTTGGATTTCCGATCGGCATAAAAAAAACACACACCTTGTAGAGGACCTTCCAATGATCATTCCTGGGCAGTTTGGTTTCAATTATCCAAGTGGTTTCAGAGAAGAAGCGTTTTGAAACATTTTTCCCATAGGGTCCAATGTTAAACTAAGTTCTGCCGTAGCCGCCATTTTGAATTTCATACCGGAACAAAAAACGTAAAGTTTGTAGAGGACCATCTAATGAACATTCATATACAGTTTGGCTTTAATCATATTTGTAGTTTCTGAGAAGAAGGCATTTGAATATTTTCCCATAGGGTCCAATGTTAATCTACGTCCTGCGGTGGCGGCCATCTTGGATTTCCGATCGGCATAAAAAACAGAAAATTTGTAGAGGACCTTCCAATGATCATTCCTGGACAGTTTGGTTTCAACTGTCCAAGTGGTTTCAGAGAAGAAGCATTTTGAAACATTTTTCCCATAGGGTCCAATGTTAAACTAAGTCCTGCCGTAGCCGCCATTTTGAATTTCATATCGGAACAAAAAACCTTAAAATTGTAGAGGACCATCCAATGAACATTCATGTACAGTTTGGCTTTAATCATATTTGTAGTTTCTGAGAAGAAGGCATTTGAACATTTTCCCATAGGGTCCAATGTTAATCTATGTCCTGCGATGGCGGCCATCTTAGATTTCTGATCGGCATAAAAAACAGTAACTTGGTAAAGGACATTCCAATGATCATTCCTTTACAGTTTGGGTTCAGTCAATTTATGAGTTTCAGAGAAGAAGATCTTTGAAATTTCAGCCAATCAGAGCATATTATTGGCCCTGGCAGCCATATTGAATATCCGACTGGAACGAAAAACAGTAACGTTGTGGAGGACCATCCAAGGAACATTCCTGCTAAGTTCGGTTCCAATCGGCCAAGTGGTTTCGGAGAAGAAGCTTGAAATGTGAAAAGTTTACAGACGACAGACGACAGACAACAGACGACAGACGACAGACGACGGACGCCAAGTGATGGCAATAGTTCACATGGACCTTTGGTCCAGGTGAACTAACTAGTGATCCACAACCTACCCTCAATCTAAAATACATTATATATATTATATAATATTAGATGTTATATTTATACATGATACAGACTATATGTGTGTTACAATTGTACGAGTTCGATCTGGACAGTAGGAGTATACCGAGACGATTCATTTATCTGACTTTAAGACTGTAATTTTAATGTTCGGACTTCACCTCGTACTGTGGGGTTTGGAAGACAACAGATTGATGAACTTTATATATATTTTCAGATTTTTTTAATAATTTTGTATTAATTTTGTAATAACTCTATTGAAGTTATGGTTACTTTCTACATTTCTTTGTATAATAAAAAAAAGTTTGATGTAAATAAGTTGTACTTACTTCACTAGCACATTACGGGACATTTGTATTTATTTTTATTTGTTATTTAACGTCATCTTTGGCAATATTTCTTCCATATCGTGGCGTTGAAATTTCAGTTTAACATTTTGAAAAGAAACAAGGAATTATACAATATAGTCTAGATATTATGTAAGTAAAATCATATGTAATAAGTAATAAAATCATAAGAAACAATCTATATACCTTCCAATTATGTGAAAATGAGGAATTTCGAGCCCTTATAAACCTTTGTTTTAATAATAACATCAGACAGAAAACACACTATCCTTTTCCCTTTTCCACCTTGTTTGGAAGAGGGTAAGATTTCAATTGCATACAGGAATGCCAACATTAAACTCTGATCAGGATCATCCTGTTAAACTTTCAGAAGTATGAGTAAACTAGACCAAAGATTATTCGAAAACCATTGTGTCTACAGACGGACGGACGACAACAACAGACCCATATCATAAGGCGACCTCAAAATGCCTGAATGCGCATATAGTTCCTCTTCATTTAAAATAGAATTAAGTATCATTCTAGTATGACCTATGACCTATGCGACATGCTTCGAACTACTTGGACCTTTTGGTTTGCTACCATATTGGTTATTGCGCTGCAAGTATCAATTATCCTACCAAGGATTAAAAATATATTTTACAATAGAGTGACAGATGTGTATTAGTGAAAAGACAAAGTCGCCCTTCTTCTGAAGAGAGATAATTCATAAAATTGTGGGACTCGTACCGTAAACGTTTATTAATAAGCGTTAGACAGGACAACTAAGAATGGACAGCACCACGTAGACAGAACTCACTAAAAAGGGGGATGAACACATGTGCTTACGAAAGGTAACTAGTTCTCGTATTTTATTACACACTCTTTGCTTTACTCAGGTCCAGTGCATAGTTCATATTACATAAAATGACAGAGCAGCACTTCATCTCAAGAGAAAACTGTCGGAAGAAATGTTTGAAGATATTAAAGGGGTAATCAGAAGCCATAGCTTGAGGACAGGCAATATATTGACCAAAAGAAAAAACGGACACAAGAGCGAAGAATTATCTACAAGAATTAGACAGAAAACTAAACATCAAGCAGCGCCAACACTTCTTAAATCAGGTGCTTCGTAATGGTAAGCAGTTCCTACTCCACTATTTGTACATCAGCATTGAATGCTATGTTATCCTGTTCTGTAGATGCATCACGTTAAGTCGTATGACATCAATGTATGTGTATCCTATGCGTTTCGAGAATAATTTTCACCATATAAGCTCAAATATCCAAATTATTAAAAAGCCAAATAATTTAAAAGTCTTTGTGAGCAAGAAAGCCAAATGACCTAAACAGGATAGCCAGATTCGGCTAAAGTCACCTACGCTTGCATAATTACATGTTGTCGATATGCACCTCTTAAGTAAACGTTATAGAAAACCGAAGTGATAATCAAGAATGGGTAATCCAGAGACACTGGCAACATTAGACACATAACGTACAGGATGAAAACAAGCAAACGCCCAAAAACAAATATACACTAATAATATTAGCAATACGGACCTCACCAAAACCGGAGATCAACCCAGGTGCTCGCAAATGATGTCCGCTATGTTGCTCATGTTGTGAACACGTGCTAAACACTATCATAAGCAAGCATACACAAATATCAACAATAAGACAACGACCCGTCATACAATCAACAGAGGGTAAGGAAGAACCGAAAATCGTGTTTATGCTGAATTTGTAGCGGACTTCCAAACATGGACCTAAGAACATCAAGACAAATACTAATAGCACCAAATGGACAATACTAACCGTATTACTTAAAACTGGAGGTGAACTCAAGAGACACCGAAAACATTGGTGAACAAGTCAAGAAACAAACTAAAACTATGAACAACACAGACCACACATCAAAATCTGGAGTGGGGTTGAAACAAAGTGCTCGCGAAGGGTAAACAGTTCCTCCGATTTACAATCTTGTCCGTGAGAGAGGAAAGTAAAATATACGTAAAACAGAGAGGATCCATTGTCATTTGAGATATAGGATCTTAGAATATTTGTATCGACGACAACAACGAACATTGAAATTATATGCCTTTGTTGTCCTTATAATGTCATGTTATACAAGAAATTCTAACAAAAATCATGAGATCTGATTATCCAGAGTGAAGGAGTTTGAGATCCAATAAATCGGTTTATCCCTGCCACATTTCTCTGCCCGTCCCATCACATGCATTTCACATCTCGTGGTATTTTCTATATTCGACAATTTGATGTGTGATAGTTCGTTTTGTTGATATTGGTGGAATTGTTGAACGTCTCAATTTTACCTTTCTTGTCAAAATAATACAGAAATTGCCTTCGGTAAGCACAATCTCTAATAAGAAAAAGGAACAAATATTAAAAAAAAAACTAAACATCATACAAACAACAAACCTGTCTAACAAAGAAGGCAAGCATTTTCTATAAATAGAACATAATAATTGGTGATTTCTTGCAAATGTTAGTATGGAGATGTGTGTGGTCAAACGCTTGTTGTCAGTGGTGTGCCTGGATAAGTACTGGGGTCACTGTTTTCCTTTTATCACATACTACTGTCCAGTAACTGTAAGATCAAAACCACTCTTATTTCTGATGTCTGTATTATCTATTGAAATATCAACCATCACCACTATAGTATCGTCCTACAAAATGACCTAAGCTGTCTACCTCATAACAGTAAAGATTATGGGGTATTAAATTCCGGTCAGGAAAAGGTAAAACATTAAGTGTCTAATGATCACAATGTCATACTATATATGAGAAAACATTAAATTGTTTTTACTTTATGGTGTCTAACGCCACTTTTGACAATATTTTAGTTATATCATGGCGGTTAGTTTTATTGGTGGAAAAACCAGATGACCTGGAAAATCCCCCAACCTGTCGCAAGTCACTGACAAAGGTTATCACATATAACCGTGTACTAATTGACCTCAAGCTTCACCTTGTGCCACAATTGACTTCCTAAGCAAAAGATGAATATAATGTTCCCTGACATGGCCCCACGTGGAATGTCGTTGTATGTTACATCTAATTTTAATTATGTCGACACATCTCGTCACAGAGAGAAGCAGAACTCACAACTTTATGTTGTCATGTTTCATATGAGTTATTTCCCTTTAATATGGACAAATAAAATCCTTCTCTTGCAAAGTTCATATAAAAATCATATACATATTATGTTTCCCTAAGATATGCCCTCTATCTTAATGTAACAACTTTTGATCTTTTATTTCTATTAAGTGATCCTCTGTTGTTCTTTACAAGGTACAACTATATATACCTTAATACCCATTCTCTGTAAGGACTTCAAATCTTAAAAGACTTTACATTTTCTATTGCTCTTGTAGACTAAATGGCAGTCAGTTAGGCGTAGGGGAAACAACTCTTAATCGCTTGATGAAATTTGGAATGAGAAAATGATCTTGTGACACATTTCAGCTGTATAATGGCGAAAACAAGGAATTAAAAATAAGCATGTTCTATTACTTTGTATTAGATAGAGTCAACGAGATGGATGTTTATAGTGTTATATCACTGAAACAACGGTCCACGTGTAGACATGCCACTTACTTTGACACAGATACGTATGTCATATTATTTGATTAGCAAAATTAGATGAACGAACAGGGGAATGAAAGGATGAACGAAAGTCTTTGTTATCCTCTCACTATGTATGTTTATATGAAGTGTTTCTTATATGTCAGTAAGAGGTGACCTCCAATCCTTCCATGACATACATATGTTTTGTGCCTCATGAAAGTTGAAAATGATGTAATATAGCCTTTCCGCATGAAAAAATAATTTAAAGTTTTATTTTATTTTATTTTCTATTCTGAAACCAAACGAACCTATTAGTTAAAGCTTGAATCTCTTTAACACATTGATCAATAATGGCAAATATAATTAAAGGTATATTGTTCTAAATATACAAACTTAAGATTGGTCTTATTAGATTCCATTCAAACGTTAATATCAAACAGTTAACAATGCTGACACTAATATAGATTTATAACTACACTGAAACAGATTAATATCATATCAATATAATACTAGCAAATACATATTTAGAGCTACACACACGAGCATAAATGACACTGTGTGCTTTATTGAAAATGCTTTAATCAATCCAACCACATTTGAACGATTGCCGCATTTCACTAAGAGGGGAGTTTTGCGATCATAAAACTAGTTAATATTGAAGTATATGTACTACTTACAGAAAGTGAATGACCATGTATCTGTGAGTTTAGGGTATACATTTAGACTCTTTCCAACAAACACTTAAATGACTTGAATCACAAAGAGGGCAGTTGTGCGATCATAAAACTAGTCCAACCCCGCCACTGTTGACATTGAAGTATAGGTACTACTTACAGAAAGTGAATGGCCATTTATTTGTGTGTTGAGGGTATACATTTATACTCTTTCTACGATTTTCATATTTGACTTGAGAATTGCTACGACAGTGTGATATTTGTTGTTATTCCTGTTAGATTTTAGAATTGTTACGACAATGTGGTATTTGTTGTTTTTTTCTGTTAGATTTTAGAATTGTTACGACAATGTGGTATTTGTTGTTTTTTCTGTTAGATTTTAGAATTGTTACGACAGTGTGGTATTTGTTGTTTTTCCTGTTAGATTTTAGAATTGTTAGACAGTGTGGTATTTTTGTTTTTTTTTTGTTAGATTTTAGAATTGCTACGACAGTGTGGTATTTGTTGTTTTTTCTGTTAGATTTTCGAATTGTTACGACAGTGTGGTATTTGTTGTTTTTTTTCTGTTAGATTTTAGAATTGTTACGACAGTGTGGGATTTGTTGTTTTTTCTGTTAGATTTTAGAATTGTTACGACAGTGTGGTATTTGTTGTTTTTTTTCTGTTAGATTTTAGAATTGTTACGACAGTGTGGTATTTGTTGCTTTTTCTGTTAGATTTTAGAATTGTTACGAAAGTGTGGTATTTGTTGTTTTTTCTCTTAGATTTTAGAATTGTTACGACAGTGTGGTATTTGTTGTTTTTTCTATTAGATTTTAGAATTGTTACGACAGTGTGGTTTTTGTTGTTTTTCCTGTTAGATTTTAGAATTGTTACGACAGTGTGGTATTTGTTGTTTTTTCTGTTAGATTTTAGAATTGTTACGACAGTGTGGTATTTGTTGTTTTTTCTGTTAGATTTTAGAATTGTTACGACAGTGTGGTATTTGTTGTTTTTTTCTGTTAGATTTTAGAATTGTTACGACAATGTGGTATTTGTTGTTTTTTCTGTTAGATTTTAGAATTGTTACGAAAGTGTGGTAATAGTTGTTTTTCCTGTTAGATTTTAGAATTGTTATAAAAGTGTGGTATTTGTTGTTTTTTCTGTAAGATTTTAGAATTGTTACGACAGTGTGGTATTTGTTGTTTTTTCTGGTAGATTTTAGAATTGTTACGACAGTGTGGTATTTGTTGTTTTTATTTTCTGGTAGATTTTAGAATTGCTACGACAGTGTGGTATTTGTTGTTTTTCCTGTTAGATTTTAGAATTGTTATGAAAGTGTGGTATTTGTTGTTTTTTTCTGTTATATTTTAGAATTGTTACGACAGTGTGGTATTTGTTGTTTTTTCTAGTAGATTTTAGAATTGTTACGACAGTGTGGTTTTTGTTGTTTTTCCTGTTAGATTTTAGAATTGTTACGACAGTGTGGTATTTGTTGTTTTTTCTGTTAGATTTTAGAATTGTTACGACAGTGTGGTATTTGTTGTTTTTATTTTCTGGTAGATTTTAGAATTGCTACGACAGTGTGGTATTTGTTGTTTTTCCTGTTAGATTTTAGAATTGTTATGAAAGTGTGGTATTTGTTGTTTTTTTCTGTTATATTTTAGAATTGTTACGACAGTGTGGTATTTGTTGTTTTTTTCTAGTAGATTTTAGAATTGTTACGACAGTGTGGTTTTTGTTGTTTTTCCTGTTAGATTTTAGAATTGTTACGACAGTGTGGTATTTGTTGTTTTTTCTGTTAGATTTTAGAATTGTTACGACAGTGTGGTATTTGTTCTTTTTTCTGTTATATTTTAGAATTGTTCCTACAGTGTGGTATTTGTTGTTTGTTCTGTTATATTTTAGAATTGTTACGACAGTGTGGTATTTGTTGTTTTTTCTGTTAGATTTTCGAATTGTTACGACAGTGTGGTATTTGTTGTTTTTCCTGTTTATTTGTAGATCACTCTTTGTTGTGTTTCTTGTTGCACTTGTGTTTTCTTCCCTTTAAATTACGAATTCTCATTGTTCAATTGACATATGCAAACTCTCGTACATTGTTACACCCATAGAAGAGTCGAATAGACATAAAGTCGTCCATTTGATAACATCAGTTTGCATGTAACTCCCTCTATGATATTATTATCCAAATAAACAAGGAGGTCGCTTCCTACATAACGTTATATACATACATATGTTGGAATCGACCGATTACTACATCCTTAAGATATAAGATTGGGTCGTAATTTCTTCTCCTCAAGAATGTCAATTGGTAGGAATTGTTGAGCTACGGTATATCTTTATGAGATATATCTATCAGACCAGCCATCTTGCAAATTTCCGAGAAAGGTTTCTTATTTCCATGATGAGGTAATTTATATGAATGGATGTGTGTGGCAGGAAACAATGCGGCCATTACACCCAAGTTTATCGTTTCCCCCTTTCCTGGATATACGTAAGGAAGGAACGGATATATGAGCTGTTGTTTCCATGATATTGCAAGGCTATGGAAACAAACACGTAAAGCAAAAGGAAACGTGAACAAATTATGTTATTGACAATAAATATGTAAACAAATAGCACAAATGGGGATCCATGTTATAAGCACCTGTGATCAAATCGTTCTCAATTTGTTTTACAATCTTATGAATATTTTGTTATGGTATTGTAGATTTTAACTTAAATAAGGGTAATAACAAAATTATCGAACTCCGAACAATCTTACAAAGGGAAAGTCAAAACTCATAATTATATAAACAGACAAAATCAGTCAGCAACCAGAAAACTGTGAAAACCGTAATGACCCTGACTTGGTACAGGCATTTCTAAAGAAATGGTGGGTTGAATAAGTAAAAATGTATATTATTAAGCAAATATCCTAAGATCTAAATATTGTTGAACGGTTTATCGTAACCCAATTTAAATGTCCATAATTTAAAAGTCGGTTAAGGTTATCAATAGATACGAAACTAATGGAAATACCTGTTTCTAAATTTAGTCTGAAAATTCCCCTATGTATGTCATTAACAGTTTAACCAATACAATTGAAGCCTAACAAAACCAGTCAGGAAGTTGGGATGGAATGATTGTGGTTCAGGTAAAATATACTAGGTAAGTGTTTCTAAATTAGAAATAAGAATATTATGTAGATAATCAAAATAGATTATTTTAATACTGACCAGTAACATTTAATGTTTTGTACATATGGTCAATTATTCTAAATAACAACATTGAGGCTCTATACATATATATTTTATTATGGTGTATCAAGTCCACCTGAACGTCGTCATATATAATATATATTTTAAATTATTGCAACATTGTGTTGGCATTTTTGATGAGATTTGTTTTCATACAATCTAAAACAGTTTTAGCATTATGTCAAGGGATATGATAACCCAACATTAATCGTAGGTTTTAATCCCTGCCCACCAATCCTTCTCGACAAAAAGGTGCATGTGAAATATCTAGAGTATAAACAATGTAAATATAATCAAACATGATACATATTTCTCCATTTATCCAATTCAAATAGGAAAACAGTTGCTTTTATATTTTTCTTGGCATATGTTCAGAACAGGCATATGATGTACATATGATGCTTGGCTTAACGCCAAATTATCATTTTCAGTTCCATCATGAGGACAAAATGTTACAATCAATGAATTGATAATGATGTCCGCTTTGTACTAGGCCAACATCATGAGCTGGATTGATATATGACTAGCACTCTGCAACAACTGGGTAAACGGGTAAACATGGTGCTAAACATGGACATATTATCTTGATTCATAGCCAATTAGTCTTTGCTTTTTCTCCTTGGTTACTTACTTGCAGAGAAGCAACACATATCAAATTATATTACCATGAAAATAATGTCAGCAGTGATCTCAAATAAATAAATATATCTCTTCGATAGCTTTGAATTTGAATTAATCTGTGACTATATTGTAGATAAAATAAATATATATTTGTAGATGGGATATACCGGTACGTTAATAAAGCTACACAATGGCGGCTAAGCCCATATGTCATACAGACGAAGACAACGATGACAAAAGAGTGCATAAAACTAATAAAGTGTTGTTTGTTGACAGTCATGGTGTCAAGAACTTTCCGTACAAGGGAAGACGAAAACATTTCTCTTGTCTCAAACAAATTCTTGGCAAAAGGACAGACCGCCACAATGATTTATTTGGACTGACTATCTTTCAATTTGAAAGGGAATTCAAAGCTTGCATAGAACGTAGGAAACAGAATGAACCACAAATCTTGAACATTTTATTCCCAATCAAAACAACCAAAAGATACTTAGAATATTTGGAGAATACACAATCTCAACAAACAGGTAAATACAATTTTATTATTTAAAATCTACAATCAGTAATAAATTAATGGAGTTATATAGGATTTGATTATTGTTTTGATAGACTTAGAAACAATCAATGTTGGTATTTATTAGAATATTAAGAGAACAATTCTGAAGATAACAAAGAGGTAATCATATGGTGCATTTTGAAGGAAGAATGACAGACAATAGAATGGTCCACGAAAACGGATCAAGGAACAGATGTACAAAACATTCTTCAGAAAAAGATTGAGCAAAATGTGATCAGAAAAAGGTGACTGGAGGGGGTAGGGTGAATCCACTGTGTATAAACTGACCCGGCAAAAAATGTTTGGACACATGCATATCTAATTCCGGAACGGAACCGGACTGCAACAAGGCAATAAGAAGGTAAGAATTATGTTTATTTAA
This sequence comes from Bathymodiolus septemdierum, assembly GCA_963383655.1. NCBI lineage: Eukaryota > Metazoa > Mollusca > Bivalvia > Mytilida > Modiolidae > Bathymodiolus > Bathymodiolus septemdierum. The sequence goes on from OY726525.1 coordinate 21,997,663, forward strand.
TTGTTTTTTGCATGAACTTGGGGGAAATAAATGTTTTATTAACCATTTCCTGTTCTCTGAAGAAACATTTTGGCTATGTCATCGTATATTAATTGAGAAATAAGCGATAATGTGCCGCAAAATGACGATCAGCTTGACCCCAACCCCGAATTTCGCTCAGTTTCTCTTTGAATAGCTCGAATTGTATGGAACGAAATGTATTGAAGGAACGATTGATGAATAAAGATGACAAGAATCGTCACTGTGTGCTTTTAATTATTGATATAAGTAAGAACGGGGCGAAAGAAATGGGTAATGTCAAAATGGCAGGACCCGGTTTCGTGAATGATGTTACAACATGATGACCCGGTTTTGTTCCAAAAAATTTATGAACAAACTGGAACCGGTTTCGACATATAAACATATGTGTATTACTGACGTAATAATCTAAAGAATTATGAACAATTTATAATAAACATTTACGAGAAACACGATGCATGTTAGGCATCAAAAGTATACTTTTGACGCGTATCACAGAGCTGACGAAATCTCTTTCCTGTCTGTCAGACAATAGGTCTGGCAGATGTAGACAATGTGTCAGACCTATCAAGCATTTGCCGGACCAACATTTTCTTTTTACAACTTCAACTGAATTACACATATACTTGCTAAGTCCATAAAATGGTTTGTTTACGTGTTCAAGTGATACCTTGGAATAATCAAAGTTAGTACAACACATTTTTGTGTGACATGTGGAAATATACATACAATACAATAGACTTGTGTATGAAATAAACAAAGATATCAAGTGTGCATAATGCTAGCTATGCACATGTTTCAAGGTGTTACATCTTATAAGTAGCATTAGGTCTGATACTTTGTCGAGTAAATGGATTAATATTCCCGGACGTATTTGGCTCGATGGTACAGGAGATTCTGAGGTACCAGTAACCTTTGCAAATGGTACGCTGAAATTTATTCTTGATCCTTTTGGATCAAATTCGCACGGAGCTGATAATTTTTTAACAAGATCGCCTTTGTTTTTAGGGCCACTCATATATCTAAGCCACTTGCCATGGAACATTTTGTATCCTATAACGCCAAAATTTGTTTACTGCTGTATCGTTGTACCTCATTTGAGTTGTTGAGGCTGTGCCATACCATCGCTCAACATCTAGAAATAGTAGAAAAGCAATATTATCCATTGGAAATGACTTTGTTGATAACAGCTGATTAAACTGAATCCGAGTTTCTAATTGTCCATGATTCTTCATTGTTTCCACTACTGAGGGGATAAGTTTTATTAGAATTTCTCTTTCGTCATCATCAGTTCCCTCTTCATCAACATCCATTGGCGTTAGCGGTTTAACGTCATCGCCAGGTATAGATTCAGCAACTGGTACTTTTATGCAAAGGACTGGAAATAGTGGTTATATCTGTACTTTTATCCTTGGCTATGTGTATTGTCAATGCATTACTTGCACAGTCTGTTTGTATTTTTTGTCCCAAAGCCTTTATTTTCTCTGGAATAACATTGAAATTATGGCTTATGTAACCATAATGTCCACTAGATGGATTCAGTTGAAGGTATTTAACTTTCAACATTAGTGAGTCGTGGTTTTGCGTCGAGTGTTTTATTACTTCTTCAAATAGGACGAAGGTTGTTTTGCAGTAATAACAATGGTACGATGATTTTCTCTAGAATGTTTTAATAAGTCATCGAATTGTGGAAATGTTGTATCACAGTATAAACAATGGTGGCTGTGGATTTCTGTTGAGTGCTTTTTCATTTGATCCGAGTCGTGCAAAGGTCGCATTGCAGTAATAACAGTGGTAAGGTAAAGGGCTTTCCATGTTTGTTAGTACCCTGCTAATAACACAAAATATACAAAGAAAGTGTATATCACTTAACCGACAACATAACTAAGATTGTGGATTAACATGACGTTGTTTGGTTGTATATCTAGTTATACACAAATGTAAAACTAGACCAAAAGCATTAAAAGTAAAATGTTCGTGAATCTGGGATCTCAGAGTCTGGGATATTCATTGTATCAAATTATAATAACAATATCCAATGTTGTTTCTGGCACTGAGTTCCAATGCATGATATATATACCAAAGAATAAAATATTCAATCTATTGCAGTTTTGGAGACTAAAATTGACAAGAAACACAATGCCTGTTACACGTCAAAAGTATACTTTTGATGCCTAACAGGCATCGTGTTTCTCGTAAATGTTTAATGTAAATTGTTCATAATTCTTTAGATTAGCACGTCAGTAATACACATATGTTTATATGTCGAAACCGGTTCCAGTTTGTTCATAATTTTTTTGAAACAAAACCGGGTCATCATGCTGTAACATCATTCACGAAACGGGTCCTGCCATTTTGACATTACCCATTTCTTTCGCCCCGTGCTTACTTATATCAATAATTAAAAGCACACAGTGACGATACTTGTCATCTTTATTCACCAATCGTTCCTTCAATACATTTCGTTCCATTCAATTCGAGCTATTCAAAGAGAAACTGAGCGAAATTCGGGGTTGGGGTCAAGCTGATCGTCATTTTGCGGCACATTAGCGCTTATTTCTCAATTAACATACGATGGCATAGCCAAAATGTTTCATCTGACAGCAGAAAATGGTTAATAAAGCATTTATTTCTCCCAAGTTCATGCAAAAAACAAATAAATAAACAGAATTCTTACCTTCTTCTTGCCTTGTTGCAGTCCGGTTCCGTTCAGGAATTAGATATGCATGTGTCCAAACATTTTTTGCCGGGTCAGTTTATACACAGTGTGAATCGTGTGCTCTGGAACGGTAGACAGTACCTTATCTACTACTGATAAACAGCAGTATAGATAAACAAATACAAAAAAATAATGAAACATGAAACCATTACAAGACAAATGAGAGTATAGAAGAACCCAATCTGAATAAAATCACAGCTTTCACTTGTTCGCCTTACTGATATACCATGACCTGATGCTCGTTATAATATTACTTTACCATGACGTGTGGGAACTCTCATCCCGAGACATATCAATAAAGGGGAGTAAGTGAGACATGTGATCGTAAAATATAATATTACTTTACCATGACGTGTGGGAGCTCTCATCCCGAGATATATCAATAAAGGGGAGTAAGTGAGACATGTGATCGTAAGATATAATATTACTTCACCATGACGTGTGGGAGCTCTCATACCGAGACATATCAATAAAGGGGAGTAAGTGAGACATGTGATCGTAAGATATAATATTACTTTACCATGACGTGTGGGAGCTCTCATCCCGAGATATATCAATAAAGGGGAGTAAGTGAGACATGTGATCGTAAGATATAATATTACTTTACCATGACGTGTGGGAGCTCTCATCCCGAGACATATCAATAAAGGGGAGTAACTGAGACAAGTGATCGTAAGATATAATGTTACTTTACCATGACGTGTGGGAGCTCTCATCCCGAGATATATCAATAAAGGGGAGTAAGTGAGACATGTGATCGTAAGATATAATATTACTTTACCATGACGTGTGGGAGCTCTCATTCCGAGATATATCAATAAAGGGAAGTAAGTGAGACATGTGATCATAAGATGTAATGTTACTTTACCATGACGTGTGGGAGCTCTCATCCCGAGACATATCAATAAAGGGGAGTAAGTGAGACATGTGATCGTAAGATATAATATTACTTTACCATGACGTGTGGGAGCTCTCATCCCGAGATATATCAATAAAGGGGAGTAAGTGAGACATGTGATCGTAAGATATAATGTTACTTTACCGTAACGTGTGGGAGCTCTCATCCCGAGACATATCAATAAAGGGGAGTAAGTGAGACATGTGATCGTAAGATATAATGTTACTTTACCGTAACGTGTGGGAGCTCTCATCCCGAGATATATCAATAAAGGGGAGTAAGTGAGACATGTGATCGTAAGATATAATGTTACTTTACCGTAACGTGTGGGAGCTCTCATCCCGAGACATATCAAATAAAGGGGAGTAAGTGAGACATGTGATCGTAAAATATAATATTACTTTACTATCACCACTGACGTTGTGAGTTAGAATCCTGATCATGACGAGGTGTATTCGATACATCATTATGTGATACAGGATCTCAGTGACTTGCAGCAGGTCAGTGGTCTTTTCTGTGTACTCCGATTTCCTTCACCAAAAAATCTGACGTCAAGATATAGATGAAATATTGTAGAAAGTGGCATTAAACACCATAACCATAATACTAGCCCAAAAGATATAATGAAGATATTTTTATATACGAATAAAATATTAAATGAATTGTAAATAAGATGGTGAAAATGTTTACGGATACACGTACGTAACATGAAAACCGACACGTAAAACTGGTGAACATGGGTTAATTGTTATGTTTGATTTCATAATAATTAAGGACAGGACGCAAACCTTGTATTGTATTCGTTTTGTTTTGCTCTAGTTTGCTCACGGTTTTTGGCATAGAATAGTGTCTCGGAATTAGTCAGTTAATATAAATTTCCCTTCAAAATCAATCGGAGCACCATATTCCAATAAATCACAAATCAATTTATCATTATAATCTGTAAGATTATCTCTAAAAAACTGAACGTTAATTCCTGATTTAACTGGGATACTACAACCTATGTAATTAGGATACACGGAACTTAACACTTGACTGTGTAAATCTAAAATATCACCAAAGCTGTTATCTTCTAATATACTCTGGGCAATGTTCCCTATTTCTTTCAGTTTTTTAGCATCGTCATCCATATTTAAGTCAAGAATTAGCGTCAATTTATTTATTTTTTTACAAAATTTCTCACATTTTTGGTTAATATTGGTAACCTTGTTATAGAGATTATTTTCATTTTTTTACGATCATCCCGTAAATATTCAGGCACAAACATTTCAGCCATGGGATTAAATTGAAAAGTCTTTTTACAAGACAATCCAATATCTGATGCTAGTCACTTGTTCTGGTATGGACACTTTTCCGAACATTCTGGATGATAGACCTTTCTCTTGTCCTTCATCCAACATGTTGCACAAATATGATGCAGAAATCAACCAGTACTTCTAAATTTACCAAAATGTGATTTCTCGTGTGAACATTTTTTTCTCTGATAAGCAGAACAAAAATACACAACTTCGTCTTTCTTAACATCTCTTTTACTATCAATAGACTGACCGTATTCAACCTTAACTTCTGTTTTTATGTATTTGATTAAAATGGTTAAACTCTAAATCATCAAAATTATTTTTTTGAGCCTGCATATTCAAACTGTAGCTTAGATTGAGGCCACATTTGTTTTTGAACAACTTCATCAGACGGAAGGTAAAAAAATAACTGACTTCTTTTTACTCTTAAACTTTCGTTTTTTAGTTTTTTATAAGATTCATCTGAATCAACACTACTATTATTTGTAGATTCAGAAGAATCAGCATCTGAACTACTTAAATCAAGAATATTTTTAACTGTACTCTCTGCTTTAGCCTTAATTTTACTATGTTTTCTATTTTTTTTTATATCAACACTATTATCTTCTACATTAACAGATTTTGCTAATTAACTGACTTAGATATGTCTAATTTAGAAAGTGTATCACCTTTTTCTTTCTCTGTTTTCTTCACCTTCTTTTTGTCAGTTGTTTCTTTCCTTTTTCAATCTCCTTTCTCATCTTATCTTTCTTCTCCTCTTTCTTCAGTTGTTTCTTTACTTTTTCAATCTCCTTTCTCATCTTGTCTTTCTTATCCTTCTTCTTCAGTTGTTTCATTGCTTTTTCAATCTCCTTTCTCATCTTGTCTTTCTTCTCCTCCTTCTTCTTCAGTTGTTTCTTTCCTTTTTCAATCTCCTTTCTCATCTTGTCTTTCTTCTCCTCCCTCTTCTTCAGTTGTTTCTTTCCTTTTTCTATCTCCTTTCTCATCTTGTCTTTCTTCTCCTCTAGTTCTCCGTCAGTCGTCTTTTTACCTCTTGAAGTTGATGCTCCAGTTCCTGTAGTTCTTGGTCTTCTAATTCTGAACCATCATCATCATCATCATCATCATTACTATCGCCATTCTCTGTCTCGGTCTCCGATACAGCATATTTGATTTGAACAATCTCGTTCTAATCGGGGTCATCTCCTCCTCGATTATGAAGTCACCATTTTCTTCAGCTGCCATGTTTCTGCCTGGCTTTCCCAGGGGTAAATTCTTGTAGTCTATTCTTGTAGACTTTCGTTCACGGAGTGAAGCAACCGACGACATCCAATAAACGGAATAGTAAACTGTACATTGACGCAGAACTATTGAATTTCCAAATATGCGTACAGCATCTTGACTGGATAACTTTTAAAAGTTCAACTATAACAGTACTCACAGGGAAAAATATGAAACAAGTCCCAACGAAACTTTCAATATTATGCTAACAACCAAAGATACACATGTAATATAACAAACTTTAACAAAGAAATTTACATATATCCAATGAAAAGGAAACAACAAAGAAATGTACATATATCCAATGAAAAGGAAACATACTAATTAGTGAGCAGATTTCTGAAGTAGGACCACCCTAAGCAAAACCGGATCAAACTGGTGTGCCAAATCAAGTGGAAAATAGAAATGTCATTGTCTTGCTAAATAAACTAGAACTGTGAGTGACATCACTGAGTGATATGATACCCCCGCTTGCAATGCTATGATGTTCAAACTTTGGAATACAGGTATATTAGCAAGTTACCTATGAAAAATGAACGGGTATGGAGTTCTGTCAAGGAGACAACATCCCATCTCCAAAATAAACTAACCAAGAACATACATCTAGGGGTCACCACAAGTACACGACACCCCTTTTCGTGAAAGTATAAGTTGAATTATCTCCCCTTCTAAATTTTAGACAGCAACGGTATTCCTTCATGCATATCTGCAGGTTGTGTACTACAACTGTGTAAAGTTTCATAAAAATTCAATAAGCAGTTTAGTAGGTGTTGCGCTTACAAGGTACATGACCCCCCTTTTCGTGAAAGCATAAGTTGAATTATCTATCCTTTTAAATATTGGACAGCAACCATATTCCTTCATGCACATCTGCAGGTAGTGTACTACAACTGTGTAAAGTTTCATAAAAATCCAATAAATGGTTTATGAGAAGTTGCGCTTACAAGGTATACGATCCCCCTTTTCGTGAAAAAATAAATTGAATTATCTCTCCTTTTAAATTTTGGACAACAACCATATTCCATCATGAACATCTGCAGGTAATGTACTACAAATGTGTAAAGTTTCATAAAAATTCAATAAGTGGTTGAGGAGGAGTTGCGTTTACAAGGTACACGACCCCCCTTTTCGTGAAAGTATAAGCTGAATTATCTATCCTTTTAAAATTTTGGACAGCAACCATATTCCATCATGAACATCTGCAGGTAGTGTACTACAAATGTGTAAAGCATCATAAAAATCCAACAAGCGGTTTAGGAGGAGTTGTGCTTACAAGGTACACGATCCTCCTTTTCGTGAAAGTATAAGTTGAATTATCTCTCCTTTTAAATTTTGGACAGCAACCATATTCCTTCATGCACATCTGCAGGTAATGTACTACAAATGTGTAAAGTTTCATAAAAATTCAATAAGTGGTTGAGGAGGAGTTGCGCTTACAAGGTACACGACCCCCCTTTTCGTGAAAGTATAAGCTGAATTATCTATCCTTTTAAAATTTTGGACAGCAACCATATTCCTTCATGCACATCTGCAGGTTGTGTACTACAAATGTGCAAAGTTTCATAAAAATCCAATAAGCGGTTTAGGAGGAGTTGCGCTTACAAGGTACATGGTCGGACGGACGGACGTGACGGACGGACGGACGGACGTGACGGACGGACCGACGGACGGACGGACAAGGTGATTCCTATATACCCCCTAATCTTTGTTTGCGGGGGTATAATAATTAAAAATATTAAATTAACCCCATTGAAATGCAAAGTATGACATGCAGTTTGGAAAATATAAGGAAATCATAAGAACCATATTTTCATCCAAAATAAGGCATTTACTACAATTATTCATACATATCTTGCCCACATATCTGGTTTTCCAAGGGTACTCGTTCTCCTCCAACAATAAAGCTGATTGCTACGTCATAGCTGAAATATTGATGAAAGTGGTGTTAAACACCATAACCCTAGAACTAGCCCAAAAGATAAAAAGAAAATATTTTACATACTATTAAAATATTAAAAGAATTGTAAATAAGATGGTGAACATGTTTGTGGGCAAACGATCATATCATGGAAACACACGTAAAACATGTCAGATTGGATTGATATTTGATGTTATAATAATTAAGGACAGGACGCAAACCTTGTATTGTATTCGTTTTGTTTTGCTTTAGTTTGCTTACGTTTTTTTGGCCTAGTGACTCGGAAGTAGTCAGTGTGATTTCTTTACATCAGTTCGGTTTAATTCTAAACGTTTTCAAGAAAATTAACATAAAAGTTAACGCTTCTTTACTTTTCTGTTACTATTTATACTCTTGTTAATTAATTTACGCTAACAAATTAATGATGTACATACTACATTTCACTTCTATAAATCTACAGAAAACAATTCTTAAAAATCTAATATTCAAATCAACATTTTATTTTCCTAGATGTTAATATATACAATATATACGAACATCTAAATTCAAATTTTTTGTCAATAATTATAAAAGTTGCCAATGATGTCTCTATGTTAATTTCTATCTTCTAGAACTGCGTGCACATTCTGTAAACTGTATGTGCACTTGAGATTAGCTAGGTCTGCAAGCATCTGTAGCTTATTACTTGTTAAACACCACATTATGAAGGAGAAGACGGTATACACATATTGTTGGTTATTAAACAATAAACTATGTGTAAATTGATTTTAATTTAATTACATTATCATCGAGTTTCCTTTCCCCTTAATCAAAGTAAATTCACCTTATCTACATCTTGTTCAAAAGTGCCGTTAAACACAATAGCCCTAAACCTAAAACATTTCGTCTGAATAATTAAACTATATTATTATTTCTGTCACCACAATATATTTATTCTAGCTAACATACTAGTACATTTACCTATCTAATACCATACAATATTTCTGATATGAAGCAAAAATACAAGCCATTAAAATGATTTTTTTTTATATTTAATATAGATCATACATCATTGTTTTCATCACACGAGAAAGAGGTTTATGACAACCTAATAAAAGTTGTTGGTAGTGAGATGGACATAAGAATAAGACAAAATATACTTCTTATAGTAGACAAGATATCTAATATAGTAGCTACACACATAATTACTGTATCAAGTGGAAGCTTAGCGGAAGGTTTAGATCTTCCCGGAAGTGATGTAGATATAATGCTTGTACTTAATGATGTTACAGTCATTCAGGATGTACAACATATAAATCGTTCATCAATATGCACAACTCTTCTCATGGAGGAAGGAATGGAATTTCCAGGATTTTCTAGATTGAAGTTGATTGCTAACGCCGATCTGCAATGCATATTTACCTCACCTGAATATTTTGTTGAAAGAACAAATGGCTTGTTTTTGTCAAACATATCGTTCATGAGTAAACTGCTTGAGATCAGTTCTAACTTTGAGAATTCAGTACACGGCCCTTGTTTATCTGACAAAAATGAATTGCAAGATATGGCTGTATGCTTTCACTTGTATTCCTGGCCAAGACAAGCAGAACATTTTTCACATCGTCATAGACCTGGTCAGTGGCCACCAGATATATTAATAGACGACATAGTTAACTATGGTTGTATACTAGTACCTATTGGACCGAAAGAAATAGAAAATAATGAATTACTATGGAGAATATCATTTTCTATGGCAGAGAAACAATTGTCACATGCTATGAACTACACACAAATCCTTTGTTACGCTCTTCTGAAACTATCTCTAAAGAACATTATCGACAGAAATGATAAAGTAAAAGGTTTATTGTGTTCCTATTTCATGAAAACGTCTGTGTTCTGGTTATCAGAAGAAATTTCTACTAACGCATTTCAGCTGCAAAGCTTATTTCACTGTTATTTTCTTTGTCTTGATAAAATAATATCATGGGTGAAGTGCTGTTATTGTCCCAACTATTTTATTCCTGAACATAATATGTTTCGTGGAAAAATAAATCAGTCTAATAGTCGGCAGTTGTTAGATGTATTAGAGAGACTACGAATTGGTGAACGTGAAGTTTTAACAGTTAATACATTGTTTAATCGTGAAGCCGTGTTACACGAGTCATGCATTAAATTAGAACTGTTTTTGTATAAGTTTAGTATTAACTATACCCAAATTGATCTAGAAAAGGGATACACGCTGCTAAGTTTTATAAAATCGTTAGCCATGTCACAGTCCTCGAGTATTTTGTCAGGAATATGTAAATATTATTATGCCGTGACTAATCAGTATATTGTTCAGAAGTTGCCGTTTCCTACTACTAATATATCTAATGTACATGTAATACGACGTTATCATAAACACTTACATGACGGTACAAAGTCAGATGCTGTGAGTGGATGGTTGTTATATGCCTCATTTTACTATGTACTCGGTCAGTACAAGACAACGTTAAAGATCATTGATTATGTTTTGTCTCGTTGTACACCAGATATGCTTATGTTACAAATGTTCAATTACCCCACAGATCATATTAAGTACTACAAACAGAACGTAGGTTGTTCAAATATTACACTGAATGAAAAGATGAGACTGGCTACGATAGGAGATGTGCCGTATATACAACATTCAACACTGATACCTCATGAACTAAAACCAGAAGTCCAGAATCATTGCTTTGCTGTACCACCTGTTGTTATGTCACATTCTCTAAGGTTTCTATGTTACCATCATCTTCATAACATTGTCAATAGACAACAGTCATTACGTGATTTATATCTAACAATAAAAGAGAAATATTTTGTCGCTGTAGAAAGGTTATCGAATTCATTAACAGTATTAGGAGTATGTAATGAGATGATAGGTGACAAAGAAGCAGCATATGATTGTTATGATACTGCCTTACAGTGTGAGGATACGATATGTCGTACGGCGGCTAAACGGAAATTAAACCTCAACATAGCATGAACATTTATAACATCAGCTATGTGTATATTATATTTTGTACCCACTAATGTATTTGATCATTATTATTGTATGATTTCAAAGAACTAAGTTTAAAACTACATATGTTTAAGAAAAGTCTTTGGATGCCACAGGGGTAATCAGAAGCTGTAATGTGAGAAAGGATCGGCAATACCCTGGTTAAAAGAGAGAGAAAAAAATGAACAAAACACCGACAATGGTCGTCAAAATACTGAGCGGAAAACTAGATATTAAGCAAGACAGATGAACTAAAAACGGGAATAAGCTCGGTAAGTGAAGAGTAAGCAGTTCCTGCTCCATTAGTGGCACCCTTCGTGTTACTATCTGTTACAAATCTGATGATACGTCACGAATGAGAAAAAATAAAAATAATTGTGTAGATTATTATAATTATGTGATAATTTCAATATAAACCCGTATTCTATTCGCATACTCTATATATATATTTCACTCATCAGAAATAAAATCAGAATGTGTGTAGATAGTATATCGTTAGTTAGCATATTAATATCGTTGCTAAGCATCAAATAAAAAGAAAATCGCCAAATCACGTCTATAATTATTGAATGTGAAGTAACTCTATTTTATAACTAGTGATGCACAACCTACCCTCATTCTAAAATACATTATAAATATTATATAATAGTGGATGTTATATTTATACATGATAAAGACTATACAGAGTTCGGTCTGGACAGGAGGAGTATACCGAGACGATTCATTTATCTGACTTGAAGACTGTGATTTTAATATTCGGACTTCACTTCGTACTGTGTGGTTTGAAAAATAACAACAGATTGATGAACTTTATATATATTTTCAGATTTTTGTAATAATTTTGTATTAATTTTGTAATAACTTTATTGAAGTTATGGTTACTTTCTACATTTCCTTGTATAATAAAAAAAGTTTGATGTAAATAAGTTGTACATACTTCATTATCACATTACGGGACATTTGTATTTATTTTTATTTGTTATTTAACTTCATCTTTGGCAATATTTCTTGCATATCATGGCATTGAAATTTCAGTTTAACATTTTGAAAAGAAACAAGGAATTATACAATATAGTCTAGATATTATGTAAGTAAAACCATATGTAATAAGTAATAAGATCAGAGGAAACAATCTATATACCTTCCAATTATGTGAAAATGCGGAATTTCGAGCCCTTATAGACCTTTGTTTTCACAATAACAAACATACCATATGTACATCAGACAGAAAACACACTTTCCTTTTCCACTTTTCCACCTTGTTTTGAAGAGGGTAAGATTTCAATTGCATACAGGAATGCCAACATTAATCTCTGCTCAGGATCATCCTGTTAAGCTTTCAGAAGTATGAGTAAACTAGACCAAAGATTATTCGGAAACCATTGTGTCTACAGACGGACGGACGACAACAACAGACCCATAACATAAGGCGACCGCAAATTGTTTGGATGCTCAGATAGTTCTTCTTCATTTAGAATATAATTAATTATAACTATAGTATGACCTATGACCTATGCGACATGCTTCGAACTACTTGGACTTTTTGGTTTGCTACCATATGAAGTTGGCATTTTTCCAACATTACATTAAATTCCATGTAGTTGGTTATTGCGCTGCAAGTATCAATTATCCTGGCAAGGATTACAAATATATTTAAGAAGAGTTTGAAGATACCAAAGGGGCAATCAGAATTCGTATATCGAAGAAGAACAGATAACACAATAGCCAAAAGAAAAAGTACAAAAGAACAAACAACGATCTACAAAACATACATATAAAACTAAAGATCGAGTAACACGAACTCCACTAAAAACCGAGGGTGAACGCAGGTTCTCCGGAAAGATAAGAAGTTCCTGCTCCACTAGTGGCACCCGTCTTAGTATATTGTACAACAGAATTGACAATAAATACTAAGCAAACTGCTTGACCATCAAAACTAAAAAACACGTGACAACCAGAGAAACATAAACGGAGTTACTATATTGTAAACAATGATTCACAACCGTGCGGTAATCGATATTAACCTTCATCTTGTTCCACCATTGACTTCCTACACAACAATATAAATGTAATGTTCTTTGACATGACCCCACATGGGATGTCGTTGTATGTTAGAGTATCATCAAAAACAATTATAAAATAATACAACAAACATCTAACTTTAGCTACATCTCGTCATAGGTAGAAACAGAACTCACAACTCTAAGTCGTCGTGTTTTATAGGAGTTATTTCCCTTTAATGTGCACAAATAAAATCGTTTTCATGCAAAGTTTATATAAATATCATATACATATTATTTTCCCCCAAAACATGTCCTCTATCTTAATGTTGTAACAACTTGTGCAATTTATATTTGCTATTAAATTATCCTCTGTAGTTTTATTTTGCAATGTGCGAATATATAACTAACGACTTTACCTTTTCAAATGCTCTTGTAGACAGAATAACAGTCAGCCGGTCGTAAGGGAAATAACTCTTCTAAGAAACCGTAAAATCTTACAGAATTATATTACAGGAATGTGCAAATTATTTGTGATCAATTTTAGCTATACCATAGTGAGAACAAGAAATTAAAAATAAACATGTTCTATTACATTGTATTATACTTTACGTTTTTATTTTCCCTATTTGTCTTTGTTAGCGCAGCCGGTCAATATAACGTTATATGGACCGGCACTGGACTGCCTCGTTTTCGACTCGGTTCCGGAACGGTACCTGCATTATTATTTTAGATAAAAAGTATAATATAGCAAATAGTTCATGTCACTTCTGATCATATGTCAGTATATGGACCGGTACATATACTCCCATATGACCCTCAGTGCCATGAACTATTTTCTATGTATTAGATAGACTCAACGAGGAGGATGTATATAGTGTTATATCACTGAAACAAAGATCCACGTGTAGATATGTCACTTACTTTGACACAAGTACTTATGTCATATTATGTCATAAACAACAATTGGAAGAAATGACAGAGGAACGAAAGACGAAAATACAAAATACGAACGAATGTCTTTGTTATCCCCTCACTATATATATGAGAGGGGGGGGGGGGGTATTGCATTTTAGTAATCTCTCTATGACATGCATATGCTTCGTGCTTCGTGAAAGCTAAAAATGATGTAATGTAGCTTATATGTATAAAAAATAAAAAAAACAATTAATCTTCAAATTTGAACACACAAAACCTCTATTTGTTAAAGCTTGAATATCTTTAACACAATGATCATGAATGTCAAATATAATTAAAGGTTTAGTGTCCTAAATATAGTAACATAATATTGGTTTTATTAGACTCCATTCAAGCGGTAATACCAAACAAATAACAATTTTGACACTAGTATAGATTTAATTTTACACTGAAATAGATTAATATCATAAATCAATTGAATAAATAAATAGCTAAAGCTGTACACACCAACATAAATGACACGCTATGTTTTATTGAAGATGTATTTTATCAATCCACCACACACATGAATGACGGCATCATTCCACTACGACGGGAGTTTTGCGATCATAAAACTAGTCTAACCCCGCCACTGTTGACATTGAAGTATAGGTACTATTTACAGAAAGTGAATGGCCATGTATTTGTGTGCTTAGGATATATATTTATACTCTTTATACTGATGAAAACCTTTCTGATAGTTACAACTATTATTCAATGCATCAGTGAAAATACATATACGATTATAATATTAACTGCAGAGTATGATAATATATATGCAATACAATAATACGAAATGAAATGAAACTAAGAGTTGCGAATTTTTTCAGCTAGTAACAAATATTTAACACGATTGTTAAGTTCTTTAATATTACGTGCAGACAGTAATTGTACTTTATATATGATTTTACATAAACCAACAAAAAAAACTATAGAGAAATTATAATGAAATAAAAAACAAAATATCACACTGTCGAGACAATTCCAAAATATCACACTGTCGAGACAATACTAAAATACCACACTGTCGAGACAATTCCAAAACATCACACTGTCGAGACAATTCTAAAATATCACACTGTGGAGACAATCCTAAAATCAAATATCACATATCACACTGTGGAGACAATTCTAAAATCAAATATCACACTGTCGAGACAATTCTGAAATATCACACTGTCGAGACAATTCTAAGATCAAATATCAAAATCGTAGAAAGAGGTAACATCGATACCCTTAACACACAAATACGTGACCGTTCACTTTGATGGCTTGGTACAGTCACTTCAATAAAAAAGGGGGTGGCCCAAGCCCTTCCTCTTGTGGTCATGCAAGTGCTTTCCACGTGTTAGTGTCAACCTTTTATTACCCATTTAGTACCATATTTCAGGAATAAAGACACTTCATTACTGATAATAAAAATATGTTTTCGTCTTTTGTTACAGACAGATGTTTGTCTCAACCAGACCTGGATACCACTTTTACCATTAACATTTTGTCAATATAAAACATATCTATGCTTTAAAAAACGATTCTTACAAATGCATATATATAGGCTATTACACATTCAGATCAAAGTGTCAATGTATAGATAAACATTAGAGAACAAACCGAACTGTTCTATTACTTTGTATTAGATAGACTCAACAAGATAGATGTATATAGTGCTATATCACTGAAACAAAGATCCACGTGTAGACATGTCACTTACTTTGACACAAATACTTATGTCATATTATGTCATAAAAAAATTGGAAGAAAGGATAGAGGAACAAAAAACCAAGATACAAAATACGAACGAATGTCTTTGTTATCCCCTCACCATATATATATGAGGGGGTATTACATTTTGGTAAGAGGCGACATCCAATCTCTCTATGACATACATATATTTCGTGTCTCGTGAAAGCTAAAAATGATGTATTGTAGCTTATTTGTATAAAAAAAAATTAAAAAAAATATTTTTTTTTCAAACTTCAAATTTGAACACACAAAACCCCTATTTGTTAAAGCTTGAATATTTTTAACACTGTGATCATTACAGTCAAATATAATTAAAACTCTATTGTCCGAAATATTGTAAAATAATATTGGTTTTATTAGACTCCATTCAAGCGGTAATACCAAACAAATAACAATTTTGACATTAGTATAGATTTAATTTTACACTGAAATATATTATTATCATATCAATTACATCATCAAATATTTAAAGCTGTACACACCAACATAACTAGCACACTATGTATTACTGAAGATGTTTATCTATCAATCCAACACACTTGAATGACGGCATCATTTCACTAAGACGGGAGTTTCGCGAACATAAGACAAAGCTAACCCCCCCCCCCCCCCCCCCCCACCGTTTATACTGAAATATAGATACTAAGCACAGAAAGTGTATGGCCATGTATTTGTGTGCTTAGGGTATATATCTAGGCTCTTTCTACTGATAAAAACCTTTCTGATAGTTACAACTATTCACAAGACAGACGCACTGTAATCCCTAAAAAAAAAAAAAACACTGCTAATAGAAATATACATACAATATACAATTACTCAATGCATCAGTAAAAATACATATACAATTATGATACTAACAGTGGAGCATCATAATATATATGCAATACTATAATAGGAACTGAAATGAAATGAATCTAAGCGGCGAATTTTTTCAGCTAGTAACAAATATTTAATAAGATTGTTAAGTTCTTTAATATTACGTAGAGACAGTAATTGTACTGTATATCTGTTTTTTTCTAAAACTTGCAAAAAATATTGTCCTCATCAACCAAAAAAAACTTTAAAAAACTATAAAGAACTGATGATCAAATAAAAAACAAAATATCACACTCTTGAGACAATTCTAAAATATCACACTGGCGAGACAATTCTAAATTATCACATTGGCGAAACAATTCTAAAATATCACACTGTCGAGACAATTCTAAAATATCACACTGTCGAGTCAATTCTTAAATATCACACAGTCGAGAAAATTCTAAAATATCACACTGTTGGGACAATTCTAAAATATCACACTGTTGAGACAATTTTAAAATATCACAATGTTGAGACAATTCTAAAATATCACACTGTCGAGAAAATTCTAAAATATCACACAGTCGAGACAATTCTAAAATATCACACTTTCGAGAAAATTCTAAAATATCACACTGTTGGGACAATTCTAAAATATCACACTGTTGAGACAATTCTAAAATTTCACACTGTTGAGCCAATTCTAAAATATCACACTGTCGAGACAATTATAAATATCACACTTTCGAGACAATTCCAAAATATCACTCTGTCAAGACAATTCTAAAATATCACACTGGCGAAACAATTTTAAAATATCACACTGTCGAGACAATTCTAAAATATCACACTGTCCAGAAAATTATAAAATCAAATATTACACTGTCTGAGACAATTTTGAAATATCACACTGTTGAGACAGTTATAAAATATCACACTGTCGAGACAATTCTAAAATATCACACTGTCGGGACAATTCTAAGATATCACACTGTCGAGAAATTCTAAAATATCACACTGTCGAGACAATTCTAAAATATCACACTGTCGAGACAATTCTAAAATATCACACTGGCCAGACAATTTTAAAATGTCACACTGTCGAGACAATTCTAAAATATCACACTTGGGAGAAAATTCTAAGATATCACACTATCAAGACCATTCTAAAATATCACACTGTCCGAGACAATTTTGAAATATCACACTGTCGAGGCAATTCTAAAATATAACACAGTCGAGACAATTCTAAAATATCACATTGTCGAGACAATTCTAAAATATCACACTGTCGAGACAATTCTAAAATATCACACTGTCGAGACAATTCTAATATATCACACTGTCGAGACAATTCTAAAATATCACACTGTCGAGACAATTCTAAAATATCACACTGTCGAGACAATTCTAAAATCCAATATCACACTGTCCAGACATTTCTAAAATCAAATTATCACACTGTCGAGACAATTCTAAAATCAAATATCACACTGTCGAGTCAATTCTAAAATCAAATATCAAAGTCGTAGAGGAGGCAAAATCGATACCCTTAACACACAAATACATGGCCGTTTACTTTGATGGCTTGGTAGTCTCTATAAAAAGTGTCAGGGTTAAACTAATTTTATTGGCCCAAACCTCTCCTCGTGCGATCATGCACGTGCTTCCCACGTGTTTGTTTCAACCCTCATATATATAATCAGCTGAACAATATTATAAAGAACCTTATAATCTTTAATATTGTACAAACATTGTCCTTTTGTAACCCATTTAGTACCATATTTCAGGAATAAAGACACTTCATCACTGATAATAAAAATTTGTTTTCGGCTTTTTTTTTCAGACAGATTGTTATCTCAGCCAGACATAGATATCACTTTTACCATTAACATTTTGTTAATATAAAACATATCTATACTTTAGAAAAAGATTCTTACAAATGCATATATATAGACTATTGCACATTCAGATCAAAGTATCAATATATAGATAAACGTCAGAGAAAACCAAAGGGGCAACCACGAATGAACATTCTAGAGAAACTGGCAACATAGGGTACACCGTACTACACGTGGGATGTCGTTGTATGTTAGAGTTTCACCAAATACCACTATGGAGTGATACAACAAACATCTAATTTTAACTAAATAAAATCCTTTTCATGCAAAGTTGATATGTAAATAACATACATTTTATCTCCCCCCCTCCCCCCCCCCCCCAAAAAAAAAATATATGTCCTCTATTTTAAAGTTGTAGCAACTTGGGAATTTTCTATTTGGTAATAAGTTATCCTCTATTGTTTTCTTACAAGTGCCAATATATATTCCAACAGACTTTACCTTTTCCATTGTACTTGTAGACCGGATACCAGTCAGTCGGTCGAAAACAAAGCGATTATTATGAAAAGCGTAAAATCTTGGGAATGTGGAAAGGTTCTTGTGACCAATTTCAGCTATAACATGGCGAGAACACGAAATTAAAATAAAACTGTTCTATTACCTTGCATTAGATAGACTCAACGAGGAGGATGTATATAGTGTTATATCACTGAAACAACGGTCCACGTGTAGACATGTCACTTACCTTGACACAAATACTTATGTCATATTATGTCATAAACAACAATTGGAAGAAATGACAGAGGAACGAAAGACGAAAATACAAAATACGAACGAATGTCTTTGTTATCCCCTCACCATATATATGAGGGGGGTATTACATTTTAGTAAGAGGCAACGTCCAATCTCTCTATGACATACATATGTTTCGTGCCTCGTGAAAGTTTAAAATGATGTAATGTAGCTTATATGTATAAAAAATAAAAAAATAATTAATCTTCAAATTTGAACACACAAAACCTCTATTTGTTAAAGCTTGAATATTTTTAACACTGTGATCATTAATGTCAAATATGATAAAAGGTCTATTGTCCTGAATATAGTAAAATAAGATTAGTTTTATTAGACTTCATTGAAGCGGTAATACGAAACAAATAACAATTTTGACATTAGTATAGATGTATTATTAAACTGAAATAGAATAATATCATATCAATTACATAATCAAATATTTAAAGCTGTACACATCAACATAACTAGCACGCTATGTATTACTGAAGATGTTCTTTTTATCAATCCAACACACTTGAATGACGGCATCATTTCACTAGAACGGTCATAAAACTGGTCTAACCCCGCCACCGTTTATACTAAAATATAGGTACTATTTACAGAAAGTGAATGGCCATGTATTTGTGTGCTTAGGGTATATATTTATACTCCTTCTACTGATGAAAACCTTTCTGGTAGTTGCAACTAATCACAAGACAGACGCAGTGTAATTCCTACAAAAACAAATATTGTTTTTATTCCTACGCCACTTTTGGAATTGTTCAAGTGGTTGTCAAATGCAGTCGTCCATTATGTTTTTTTTCAAAAATTTGTTAAATATATTTTCGTCATAAACCAAAAACAAACAAAAAAACAAAAAAAAATATAGATAAATGATGATAAAATAAAAAACAAAATATCACACTGTCGAGACAATTCTAAAATATCACACTGGCGAGACAATTCTAAAATATCACACGGTCGAGACAATTCTAAAATATCACACTGTCGAGTCAATTCTAAAATATCACACTGTCGAGACAATTCTAATATCAAATATCACACTGTCGAGACAATTCTAAAATATCACACTGTCGAGACAATTCTAAATTCAAATATCACACTGTCGAGACAATTCTAAAATATCACACTGTCGAGACAATTCTAAAATATCATACCGTCGGAACAATTCTAAAATATCACACTGTCGAGACAATTCTTAAATCAAATATCAAAATGGTCGCAAAAGAGGCAACGTCGATGCCCCTAACACACAAACACATGACCGTTCACATTGATGGCTTGGTACAGTCGCTTCAATAAAAAAAGAGAGAGGCTAGGTTAAACTAATTATATTGGCCAAAACCTCTCCTGTTGCGGTCATGCACGTGCTTTCCACGTGTTAGTGTCAACCCTCATATATAACCAGCTGAACAATATTATAAAGAACCTTATAATCTTTAATATTGTACAAGCATTGTCCTTTTATAACCCATTTAGTACCATATTTCAGGAATAAAGACACTTCATTACTGATAATAAAAATATGTTTTCGGCTTTTCTTTTCAGACAGATTGTTGTCTCAGCCAGACATGGATGCCACTTTTACCATTAACATGTTATCAATATAAAACATATCTATACTTTAAAAAAGATTCTTAGAAATGCATATAGAATATTAAACGTTCAGATCAAAGGTTCAATGTATAGATAAACGTAAAAGAAAACCGAAGGGACAACCACGAATGAGCATTTCGGAGAAACTGGCAGCATAGAGTAAACAAGATATGAACTCACAAATAATAATGATATACTTGGGTATGTAACAAAATCCTGCTCCATATACTACACTATGTTATCATAAAACAATATAGTTTCTTATATAATTTTATTGTGCCCTCTTCAAATACATTGCTTATGGCTGTCGTAGCCGTGTTAGTATGGTATTTGGATTTACAACTACCTATGTAATCAGTGTCTATCACCACTGATGTTGTGAGTTCGAATCGCGATCAGGGCGAGGTGTACAACATTGTGTGATAAAGTTTGTCAGTGACTTGCGACAGATCGGTGGTTTTCTCTGGGTTTCCTTCACCAATAAAACTGACAGCCACGATATAGCTGAAATATTGTTGAAAGTGGCGCTAAGCACCATCAAACAAACAAAGAAACAAATGCATTGCTTAGTTCTTAATCTTATATTGATATGCTATCGACAGATCACAATTGTATTGATCAAAGGGAGATAATCTAAATTTGATGTTTACCATGTGGTTGTTTATAATCATAATGAAGTTCAATTTGGTTTTGTCTTCCAATTATTTTTGAGAAACCTTCAATAGTCACAGAACTAAAAATAAACTATCAATGGTTTTCATGATAACTTCTGTATTCTAAAAGTGCAAAAATTAAACAGGGGCCGTCGTGGTCGTTATCGTATGGTAGTTGGATTCTAACTACCTATGCAATCAGTGCCTATCACTACTAAAACTGTGAGTTTGAATCAATCTCAGGCGAGACTTACTCAATAAACATGTGATAAAGTTTGTCAGTGACTTGCGACAGGTCGTTGGTTTTCTCCGGTTTCCTCCACCAATAAAACTGACCACTACGATATAGCTGAAATATCGTTGAAAGCAGCTTTAAGCATCATAGCCCTAGTCCTAGCCCAAGTTATACAATTTTAGAAATAAAAAATTATGAAGGGAGTAATCCGGACCTCACACAAAAATGGGTTTGTAGCATTTAAAATAATACTCAAACCCATTATGTAGATGATACATTCCTCTTATTTGACCCAAGACATCACTTGTGGAGGTCATTGTCATGTTCTGAGAGATTCACGCTTGAAAATGAATACGTCTAAAATAGTATGAGTTGAGAAGTAAGAGATATTCCATTCAAATTATTCTCTAGATATACAATATCATGGATCAATCGTAACTACTCGGCCATTCTCGCTACCCTACAAATAACCTCGTACGTAGATAGTAGAAATTCTTCTTAAATTGTTTGCCGGAAGATAAGCTAAGTTAAGCCGCACAAAAATATAGTCCACGAAAATCCAATATGGAAGACACACTAAGTAAAATCTAATCATGCAAAACTAATTAAAACTTTAACTATAAATGAAATATAGAAAATTGTTTAAAATATAACTTTATCAATCTTTCATGTAACTGACATGTGAAAAGTAGTGCGATTTATACGCCTAATGCATACGAGGTTACTTGTAGGGTAGCGAGAATGGCCGAGTAGTTACGATTGTATAATGGATCTATGTAATACTAAATTATAGTGACTGTGAATATCCAGTTCCAGTTATCTCTTGATGAAAATTCTGAAAGAAAAGATTTAGCAGTATTTCAGCTATATCGAGGGAAGAACAACATTTATATATTAATTACTTCAACAAGAGGACCCTTACTAATAAGACAAGAAAATGTTTGAAGATACGAAAGTGGTAATCAGATACCGTAAATCCAAGAACTACAGACAATACAATGGCAAAAAGGACAATGGGACAAGAAAGTGTCTATTTTAGAAAGGTTTAGGAACTTTAGATCTCATTCTGTTAGAGGAAAACTGTGAGATAAACAGATTAGCGGTTCGATGTTTTTCTGGTGCTGTCCAATTCATTGCTACATTATCTTATTTTTGCGGCGGGGCAATATTCTGCTATATTAGTGTAATACCGCTTGTATAATATGGTATCACATATTACAGTCATTATATTAGAGTTTTCGTTCAATTCCTTCGCCTCTGATCCCCACAACAAGGACACCGTGTCCTGGTCTGCCATATTGTTTGCTTGATGTTCGTGTTTAGATGTGACTTTTTCCGGAACCTTTCCAGGGCGTACCAACGTTTTGAAGAAAAAGCATGGAATACAATACCGGTCATAATGCCATATGATTATTTAATCGCTAATGGTATACTTATAAAGACAATCCTTAAAACTATCGGAAGAAATGCCGTTAAATTTGTAAAAGAAATCTGAATAACTTGTTTTGTACTTTATTATAAATTGCAATATGGTATCTTTATATATTTTTTTATAAGATTTTTGGATTGTTCCGATGTAGTGGTATTTTTTGGCATTTATTTGGTTATCCATCGTTATACAAAGATGTTTATAACATTTAATTTGTTATCCATCGTTAAACAAAGATGTTCAAAACATTTAATTTGTTATCCATCGTTACACAAAGATGTTCAAAACATTTAATTTGTTATCCATCGTTACACAAAGATGTTCAAAACATTTAATTTGTTATCCATCGTTACACAAAGATGTTCAAAACATTTAATTTGTTATCCATCGTTACACAAAGATGTTCAAAACATTTAATTTGTTATCCATCGTTACACAAAGATGTTCAAAACATTTAATTTGTTATCCATCGTTGCAAAAAAATGTTCAAAACATTTAATTTGTTATCCATCGTTACACAAAGATGTTCAAAACATTTAATTTGTTATCCATCGTTACACAAAGATGTTCAAAACATTTAATTTGTTATCCATCGTTACACAAAGATGTTCAAAACATTTAATTTGTTATCCATCGTTACACAAAGATGTTCAAAACATTTAATTTGTTATCCATCGTTACACAAAGATGTTCAAAACATTTAATTTGTTATCCATCGTTACACAAAGATGTTCAAAACATTTAATTTGTTATCCATCGTTGCAAAAAAATGTTCAAAACATTTAATTTGTTATCCATCGTTACACAAAGATGCTCAAAATATTTAATTTGTTATCCATCGTTGCACAAAAATGTTCAAACATTTAATTTGTTATCCATCGTTACACAAAGATGTTCAAAACATTTAATTTGTTATCCATCGTTGCACAAAAATGTTCAAAACATTTTAACTACAAAGCATCAGCAAGTTAAATTTTTTTGAGGATTTTCCATTTTTGTTTTATTGTGGTTTGATATTTTTTTGTGTTTCTCGTTGTTAAGAAGAACAGTTTGAAATACACAAGTAATAATAGCTACCATCGGACAGAGTCAATCTTTAAAATGATGTTTATTTTTTAGTGATACAGTTGTACTTGTACCCCTTTAAGCACACTGTTGAACTAATATATGTATTAGATGTACACATGATATAATTTTAAAACATTAACGAGAAATAATTGCTCAAAGGAGAAAGTAACTTGGCTCAATAAAGTTAGGAAAACAAACCAAAGACACGGGTAATGTTGGGCACAACACCCAACGCAACGCAAAGACAATTAAAGCAAAATACACAACACATAAAGTTAAAAGATTAGCAACACAGACCCCACAACAAAATAGGGAGAAAACAGGTGATCATGAATGGTGAGTAGTTCTTCTTTCTTATACGACACCCGCCATGTTACTCATCAAGACAAATCGTGCCCATCACCAGTACACACAAACAAAACATTAACGCAAATCAACTATAGCCCAAAATGTGGCTTCAAGAACAAACATTAACACAGATCAACTATAGCCCAAAATGTGGCTTTAAGAAAAGTTTGAAGATACCAAAGCAGTTATCAGAAGTCGTAAATGGACGAAGGACAGACAATATCTAAAAGAAAATGATGAACTCACGTGCCCAGGAAGTGAAAGCAGTACATACACCACTGGTGGCATTCCGTCATGATACTCTTGTTACAAACCCCGTGATCAGTAATGAATTAGATTGGTTATGAGTAAAATAAATAATAACAGCATAGAAATTACCTCTCCCTAAAATTGGTCTTAACAAAACTTTTATAACATTATTCTGGTATGGAGTTTTATACTCGCTGAGTATCAGATACTTATTCTTACGGAGCCATTGGTTTCACTCCCCACCTTCCTCTTTGTGTTTGTACTGCTATGTATATTATGATCGTCCTTTTACTAGAAACCTTCTGTAAATGGAGTTCCATGTGATATCTAAGAGAAGACAGTTTCACGTAACATTGTTTTCTCTAGAGATTGTATATGTGCACTTGTGACCTTTGCTGTTTGGGCTGTTTAGGCTGATTAGGCTGTTTGGGCTGTTTAGGCTGTTTATGCTGTTTGGGCTGTTTAGGCTGCTTAGGCTGTTTATGCTGTTTAGGCTGTTTCGGCTGTTATGCTGTTTAGGCTGCTTGGGGTGTTTATGCTCTTTAAGCTGTTTGGGCTGTTTAGGCTGTTTATGCTGTTTAGGCTGTTTAGGCTGTTTATGCTGTTTATGCTGTTTAGGCTGTTTGGGATGTTTAGGCTGCTTGGGATGTTTAGGCTGCTTAGGCTGCTTAGGCTGTTTAGGCTGTTTAGGCTGCTTAGGCTGTTTGTGCTGTTTAGGTTGTTTGGGATAAATAGGTTGCTTAGGCTGTTCAGGCTGTTTGGGATGCTTAGGCTGTTTAGACTGTTTAGGCTGTTTAGGCTGTTTAGACTGTTTAGGCTGTTTAGGCTGCTTAGGCTTTTTGGGATGCTTGGCCGTTTAGTCTGTTTAGGCTCTTTAGGCTACTCTTTAGGCTGCTTAGGCTGTTTAGTCTGCTTAGGCTGCTTAGGCTGTTTAGGCTGTTTAGGCTGTTTATGCTGTTTAGGCTGCTTAGGCTGTTTGGGATGCTTAGGCTGTTTAGGCTGTTTAGGCTGCTTAGGCTGTTTATGCTGTTTAGGCTGTTTAGGCTGTTTGGGATGCTTAGGCTGTTTAGGCTGTTTAGGCTGTTTAGGCTGTTTAGGCTGCTTAGGCTGTTTATGCTGTTTAGGTTGTTTGGGATAATTAGGCTGCTTAGGCTGTTCAGGCTGTTTGGGATGCTTAGGCTGCTTAGACTGTTTAGGCTGTTTAGGCTGTTTAGGCTGTTTAGGCTGTTTAGACTGTTTAAGCTGATTAGGTTGCTTAGGCTTTTTGGGATGCTTGGCCGTTTAGTCTGTTGAGGCTCTTTAGGCTGCTTATGCTGTTTAGTCTGCTTAGGCTGTTTATTCTGCTTAGGCTGTTTAGGCTGTTTAGGCTGTTTAGGCTGTTTAGGCTGTTTAGGCTGTTTGGGCTGTTTAGGCTGTTTAGGCTGCGTAGGCTGTTTATGTTGTTTAGACTGTTTAGGATGTTTAGGCTGTTTAAGTTGTTTGGGCTGCTTAGTCTGTCTAGGCTCTTTAGGCTCTTTAGGCTGCTTAGGCTGTTTAGTCTGATTAGGCTGTTTAGGCTGTTTAGGTTGTTTAGGCTGTTTAGGCTGTTTGGGCTGTTTGGGCTGTTTAGGTTGTTTGGAATGTTTAGGCTGCTTAGGCTGATTAGGCTGCTTAGGCTGCTTAGGCTGTTTAAGCTGTTTAGACTGTTTGGGCTGTTTGGGTTGTTTGGGTTGTTTGGGCTGTTTATGCTGTTTAGGTTGTTTAGCCTGCTTAGGCTGTTTGGGATGCTTAGGCTGTTTAGACTGTTTAGGCTGTTTAGGCTGTTTAAACTGTTTATGCTGTTTAGACTGCTTAGGCTGTTTAGGCTGTTTAGACTGTTTAGGCTGTTTAGGCTGTTTAGGCTGCTTAGACTGTTTATGCTGTTTAGGTTGTTTGGGATAATTAGGCTGCTTAGGCTGTTCAGGCTGTTTAGACTGTTTAGGCTGATTAGGTTGCTTAGGCTTTTTGGGATGCTTGGCCGTTTAGTCTGTTGAGGCTCTTTAGGCTGCTTAGGCTGTTTAGTCTGCTTAGGCTGCTTAGTCTGCTTAGGCTGTTTAGGCTGTTTAGGCTGTTTAGGCTGTTTGGGCTGTTTAGGCTGTTTAGGCTGCGTAGGCTGTTTAGGTTGTTTAGACTGTTTAGGATGTTTAGGCTGTTTAAGTTGTTTTGGCTGCTTAGTCTGTCTAGGCTCTTTAGGCTCTTTAGGCTGCTTAGGCTGTTTAGGTTGTTTAGGCTGTTTAAGCTGTTTGGGCTGTTTGGGCTGTTTAGGTTGTTTGGAATGTTTAGGCTGCTTAGGCTGATTAGGCTGCTTAGGCTGCTTAGGCTGTTTAAGCTGTTTAGACTGTTTGGGCTGTTTGGGCTGTTTGAACTGTTTAGGCTGTTTGGGCTGTTTGGGTTGTTTGGGCTGTTTGGGCTGTTTATGCTGTTTAGGTTGTTTAGCCTGCTTAGGCTGTTTGGGCTGTTTAGGCTGTTTAGCCTGTTTAGGCTGTTTAGGCTGTTTGGGCTGTTTGGGCTCTTTGTGCTGTTTAGGCTGTTTAGGTTGCTTAGGCTGTTTAGGCTGTTTGGGCTGTTTGGGCTGTTTAGGTTGTGTAGGCTGATTAGGCTGCTTAGGCTGCTTAGGCTGTTTAGGCTGCTTAGGCTGTTTAAGCTGTTTAGGCTGTTTGGGCTGTTTGGCCTGTTTGGGCTGTTTGG
Source organism: Bathymodiolus septemdierum (assembly GCA_963383655.1). Lineage (NCBI taxonomy): Eukaryota > Metazoa > Mollusca > Bivalvia > Mytilida > Modiolidae > Bathymodiolus > Bathymodiolus septemdierum. The sequence goes on from OY726525.1 coordinate 22,025,190, forward strand.
GCTGTTTGGGCTGTTTAGGCTGTTTAGGTTGTTTAGGTTGTTTAGGCTGTTTGGGCTGTTTAGGCTGTTTAGCCTGTTTAGGCTGTTTAGGCTGTTTGGGCTGTTTAGGTTGTTTGGGATGCTTACGCTGCTTAGGCTGCTTAGGTTGTTTGGGATGTTTAGGCTGTTTAGGCTGTTTAGGCTGTTTTGGCCGTTTGGGCTGCTGAGGCTGCTTAGGCTGTTTGGGCAGTTTGGGGTGGTTGGGCTGTTCAGGCTGTTTGGGCTGTTCAGGCTGTTTGGGCTGTGTGGGCTGTCTAAGGTGTTTAGGCTGTTTAGGCTGTTTAGGCTGTTTAGGCTGCTTAGGCTGTTTAGGCTGTTTGGGCTGTTTAGGCTGTTTGGAATGCTTAGACTGTTTAGCTTGTTTGGGATGCTTAGGCTGTTTAGGCTGTTTGTGATGTTTAGGCTGTTTAGGCTGTTTGTGATGCTTAGGTTGTTTAGGCTGTTTAGGCTGCTTACGCTGTTTATGCTGTTTAGGTTGTTTGGGATAATTAGGCTGTTTAGGCTGTTCAGGCTGTTTGGGATGCTTAGGCTGTTTAGACTGCTTAGGCTGCTTAGGCTGTTTAGGCTGTTTAGGCTGTTTAGGCTGTTTAGACTGTTTAGGCTGTTTAGGCTGCTTAGGCTGGTTAGGCTGCTTAGGTTGTTTAGGCTGTTTAGGCTGTTTGGAATGCTTAGGCTGTTTGGACTGTTTAGGCTGTTTATGCTGTTTAGGTTGTTTGGGATGTTTAGGCTATTAGGCTGCTTTGGTTGTTTAGGCTGTTTAGGCTGTTTAGGTTGCTTAGGCTGCTTAGGCTGTTTAGGCTCTTCCGGTTGCTTGGGATGCTTAGGCTGTTTAGGTTGATTATGCTGCTTAGGTTGCTTAGGCTGTTTTGGCTGCTTAGGCTGTTCAGGTTGTTTAGGCTGTTTAGGCTGTTTAGGCTGTTTAGGCTGATTAGGCTTTTTAGGCTGTTTAGGCAGTTTGGGATGCTTAGGCTGTTTGGGCTGTTTAGGCTGTTTGGGCTGTTTAAGTTGTTTGGGATGCTTAGTCTATTTAGGCTGCTTAGGCTGTTTAGGTTATTTAGGCTGTTTAGGCTGCTTAGGCTGTTTAGGCTGTTTGGGCTGTTTGGGCTGTTTAGGCTGCTTAGGCTGCTTATGTTGTTTAGGCTGGTTGGGCTATTTAGGCTGTTTGGGCTGTTTGGGTTGCTTAGGTTGCTTAGGCTGTTTGGGCTGGTTGGGCTGTTTAGGTTGTTTGGGCTGTTTGGGCTGCCTAGGCTGTTTAAGCTGTTTGGGCTGCTTAGGCTGTTTAGGCTGTTTGGGCTGTTTAGGCTGTTTGGAATGCTTAGGCTGTTTATGTTGTTTAGGCTGTTTATGCTGTCTAGTCTGTCTAGGCTGCTTAGGCTGTTTAGGTTCTTTAGGCTCTTTAGTCTGTCTAGGCTGCTTAGGCTGTTTAGGTTCTTTAGGCTCTTTAGGGTGTCTAGTCTGTTTAGGCTGTTTAGGTTCTTTAGGCTCTTTAGGGTGTCTAGTCTGTTTAGGTTCTTTAGGCTCTTTAGGGTGTCTAGTCTGTTTAGGCTGTTTAGGTTCTTTAGGCTCTTTAGGCTGTCTAGTCTGTTTAGGCTCTTTAGGCTCTTTAGGGTGTCTAGTCTGTTTAGGCTCTTTAGGGTGTCTAGGCTGTTTAGGTTCTTTAGGCTCTTTAGGGTGTCTAGTCTGTTTAGGTTCTTTAGGCTCTTTAGGGTGTCTAGTCTGTTTAGGTTCTTTAGGCTCTTTAGGGTGTCTAGTCTGTTTAGGCTCTTTAGGGTGTCTAGTCTGTTTAGGCTGTTTAGGCTCTTTATGGTGTCTAGTCTGTTTAGGCTGTTCAGGTTGTTTGGTTTTCTTGCTCCCAATGACTTTTAAATCATTTGTCTTTCCATCTTGATTGAGTGTACATGAGGAATGTTATTCCAGAAACGCGTCCTGTACACCAAATAAGATAATACATTTTTTGTGCAAATGAAAAACACCGCTTTAAGTATGTGCTTCGTCAAATACGCCCAGTACGGTATGAATGACTGAGTTGAAAGGGTGTCTGACCACAAGCATATCACCACTGCCGTCATATCGTCCGAGCTTTTGCCACTCATTGAGACTAGAAGTCATGATTTAACTGAACAACTGCTGACGGTGGAGATAAGCACACATAACAAACCAAACAAAATCGTCCTTTGGTTTGTAAATGTTATTGAATGTCTGTAAACAAATTGCTTATTGAAAAAACTCTCGTTTTAAATGTTTTCTTACTGCAACACAAACAGGTCAAGATCTAGAACTATTTGCCTATGTAATTATTTTTTACTTGTGATTCTTCAATTGTACAAAATTCATTTATTAAAGGTGGGAATTTAGCTTAAGATAAACATAATATTTTATTATAATTGATTATAATTAGCCTATTATGTATAATTGATATGTTTGTTAATTTCTAATATAAATATGACTTAATGATAACGTTTTTAAATGGGCGACTGTAACATTGAAAGGGAGTGGTCACGATATTTTCAATTTGCTTAAGAATACAAAGATCATACTTTTCAGTACTATTTGTTCGTTATATATATTCAATTCTGTAAATCAAATAATTGAATTAAATGCACTCTCTTCAAATAAAGTTTTATTATATGTTCAATGAACATTATACGACATTTTAAATCCAACATGGAGGGGGGAGGGTGGGGGGGGGGGGGGGGGGGGGGGGGGCGCAGTCGTGGTCGTGATCGTATGGTAGATTGATTTATAACTACATATGCAATCAGTGCATATCGCATTTAACGTTGTGAGTTCAAATCCTGCACATTTTAGGTGTGCTCGATACAACATATATCAGTGACTTGGGACAGGTCGGTGGTTTTCTCCGGGTACTCCAGTTTCCTACACCTGTAAAGCTGGCCGTCATGATATGACTGAAATATTGTTGAATGTGGCGTTAAGCAGCTTAAACCAAACCCACCCAACGTCACATGTATGAACAATGTGGCATTAATCCTATTGTAGATCAATTTACACCTTCATTATTCGACCTTTGCTATCAGTGGTAACCATAACTAAAGCTTCTGAACCTCATCAGTGGTGTAATGGTTAATGTATTCGCCTAGAATGAGGTTGGTCGTGGGTTCGACACATGGTCGGGTCAAACTAAAGTCTATAAATTTGATATTTGTTGCTTTTCCGCTGTAGTATTTAGTGAAGGATTAAATACTTTGTTGTATCGCAATGAGGATGCGTGAAAAAAATCTTATGGCAGAAAACAACTATCAAAATCTGATTTAATATAAAAATTCAAAATCGTTGGCATTGGTCCTATGTTGACTCCTTTACGGTAAGAGGTATGCATATACCGTTGGTCCGCTGTATTGGGGAATTATCCAAACTGCATACACATCGGACGTAAAATCAAAGGAAAAGTCTGCCACTAGTGGAAAGGTAACTGTTTATCGTTCCGGAACATCCACTGACATGGCTTATTAGACGGAACATCCACTGACATGGCTTATTAGACGTAACATCCACCGACATGGCTTATTAGACGGAACATCCACTGACATGGCTTATTAGACGGAGCATCCACCGACATGGCTTATTAGACGGAGCATCCACCGACATGGCTTATTAGACGGAGCATCCACTGACATGGCTTATTAGACATATTTATGGTTGAAATTTAACAGTTCTTAGGTAATATAATTACTGTTAAAACTGGAGTTCCCCTCCTTCAGACAGAGGAAACCATGGTCGATTTTGGCTATTTTTGGTTTTCATGCTTCCAAATACTTTTAAATTATTTGTCTTTCCATCTTGACTGATCGTACTTGTTGACAACGTCATGTGCACCAAATCAGATAATACGTTTTTGCGCAAACGAAAAACGCCGCTTTTAGTTGGTGCTTCATCAAATACACCCAATGTGGTATACATTATTGAGTGGATATGGTCTACGACCACAATTTAACACCACAGACGTCATAAATGTCCGCGCTTTTGTCACTAATTGAGACTAGTAGTCAAAGATTTAGCTGAAAAATTGCTGACTGGGGCGTTAAACACACACAACAAACCAAACAAAATCTCCTTTGGTTTATTAATGTTATTGAATGTCTGTAAACAAATGGTTTATTAAAAAAACTCTCGTTTTAAATGTGTGCTTCAACACAAACAGGTCAAGATCTATAACTATTTGTCTATGTAATTCTAATTTACTTGTGATTCTTCAATTGTGAAAATTCATTTATAAAATGTGGGAATTTAACTTAAAATAAACATAATAATTTACAATTTAAATTGATTACAATTAGCCTATTATGTATAATTAATTAATATGTTTGTGAATTTCTTGCATAAATATGACTCATTAATACCATTTTTAAATGGTTGATAGTAACCTTTATAGTGAGTGGTCACGATATTTTGAGCTTACTCAGAAATACAAAGATCATACTTTTATGTACTATTTGTTCGTTATTCAATTCTGTAAATCAAATAATTGAATTAAATACTCTATCTTCAAATAAACTAAAGTTCTATTATACAAACATTATACGACACTTTCAACGTCACATACCATTGAAAATTAACTTGTTCTCGCCGTGATATAGCTTGAAAATTGCTGAATTGGCGTTAAACAACAATCACTCACTGACTCAACGTCACATATCAGGTGGTCTTGATCGTATGGATTTAAAACTACCTATCAAATCAGTGCCTATCACCATTAATGTTGTGAGTTCGCATCCCGCTTAGGCGAGGTGTACTCGATACAACATTATGTGATCAAGTTTGACAGTGACTTTCGACAGGTACCCGGTTTCCTACACATGCACAACTGATCGCCACGATATGACTGAAATATTGTTGAATGTGGCATTAAGCAGCTTAAACCAAACCAAACCAACGTCACATGTATGATCGATGTGACATTAGTCCTATGTTAGATCGATTTACATGTGCATTATTGGACCGTTGCAATCAGTGGATATCTCAACTAACGTTTCGGAACTGCATTGTAACTGTATTGTAATGGTTGTCGCGTTCGCCTCGTGTATCGTGGGTTGTACCCCAGGTCGGATCAAACCTGGTATTTGTTGCTTCTCCGCTGTAACATTTAGGAGAAAGAGCAAAGACTTGGTTGGTCCGCAATCAGGATGTGACTGAAGCTACCCACTGAATGTTCGTCTAGTATAAAACGGATATCATTATCATCTCATCGAATGTAACGTGTTCTCTCCATGATATGTCTCATTTGGCGTTAAAACAACAATAACTAACTAAAGTTACGAGTTGATTCGTGTCTGTCGTGAGATGTACCCGGCATAACCTTATTTGATCAAGTTTTTGGGTGACTTCCTCTAGGTTGGTGGCTCTCTAAAGTTACGAGTTGATTCGTGTCTGTCGTGAGATGTACCCGGCATAACCTTATTTGATCAAGTTTTTCGGTGACTTCCTCTAGGTTGGTGGTTCTCTATCGGTTTCCTCCACCAATCAAGCTTAACCCAGAGATGCAACCGACATACTGTACCACCAATCAAGCTTAACCCAGAGATACAACCGACATACTGTACCACCAATCAAGCTTAACCCAGAGATACAACCGACATACTGTACCACCAATCAAGCTTAACCCAGAGATACAACCGACATACTGTACCACCAATCAAGCTTAACCCAGAGATACAACCGACATACTGTACAACCAATCAAGCTTAACCCAGAGATACAACCGACATACTGTACCACCAATCAAGCTTAACCCAGAGATACAACCGACATACTGTACCACCAATCAAGCTTAACCCAGAGATACAACCGACATACTGTACCACCAATCAAGCTTAACCCAGAGATACAACCGACATACTGTACAAAGTGGCGTTCAATAAACCGCTGATTTTGGTATCGGGAATTATGGCTTTTTTCGCAATTGTTGCCATGAAACATCTGCATTTTTTCACGACTTACTTAACACAAACATCCAATTAGAGGCTCACACGAGTTTAAATTTGAAACATTTTATTTGCATAAAAAGTAGCAAATGGGACTGGACACAAGTTGTTACACGATTAGTGATGTACTTTCTCTGGTACAATATATGAACAACAAATGATAACACATAATGCCGACCATGAATTTGTGCAATCTATCTCTCAGTATTATGTCTTTCGATGGCCTTGTATGTTATCTAATATTTAAATAATGGTTGATAACTTAGAGCTATGTTGTTTAACGCCACTTTCAACAATATGTCAGTTATATCGTGGTAGCTAGTTGTATTGGTGGAGAAAACACCGACCTGTCTCAAGTCACTGACAAACGTTATCACATAATGTTGTATCGAGTACACCTTGCCATGAGAAAACCACCGAACTGCCGTAAGTCACTGACAAACGTTATCACATAATGTTGTATCGAGTACACCTCGCCATGAGAAAACCACCGACCTGCCGTAAGTCACTGACAAACGTTATCACATAATGTTGTATCGAGTACACCTCACCATGAACGGGGTTCAAACTCACAACTTTAGTGGTGATAGACACTGATTCCACAAATAGCTGTAAATTAGATAAATAAATAATTAAATAGCCATCTGCTATCTTTAATAGAACTAATGATATTCATGTGACATCTTCTTTCTGACGAAGATTAAATATATTATGTAAAATGTTCAAGATTATAGTGTTCTTTATAATAACCTGTTCGCCCGGTTATATATGAGGGTTGTCACTTTACTCACAAACGGAAAGCACTTGCATGACCGCATCATTTCACTTAGTTGGGAGGTTTGGGTCCATTATACTAGTTTAAACCCGCCACTTTTTATTGAAGTTGCTGTGCTAATCCAGGAAAGTGACCGGTCATGTCTGTCCAATTTTAAGATATTGTCTCTTTCTACGATTTTGCTACTGCAGTATTGGATGTTGGAACTGATATTTTTTGTTTGCTTTTCAATTTATCACATAATATATTTAATTAATGAATAAAACAAGAAAATGATTATTGGCAGTCAAAACTCATCACTAGTTAATTATGTTTAATAAGTACCAGAACGAATTTTATAAAATAATTACAGAATAAATTCATTAAAATCGGACTTTTAAATACAAATTCTACATTTTGGACGTAGGCCCCTTTTTACCTTATCTCATATCTTTGACACAATCAGAGCAGGAACGAGCGTGCTGCAAATACTACTGAGTAAATTGATCAATGGCATTCGATGGTATGAACTGCTTAAAAAGTGGACTTGAAATTAAAAAAATATATATATCATCAGTTTGAAAAATACAGAAATCTATTAAAAAAACAAAAACAAAAAAACAAAAAAACAAAACAGAAACACAATAAACAAAAACAAAATAACAAAGCAGAGCAAACATTCTTAAGAAAGGAAATAAACTTATTTAAAATAAAAATAATAAAAATTGTTGGCATTGGCGCCATGTTGACTCCTTTACGGTAAGAGGTATGGGTATCTTGTTGGTGCGCTGCTTTAAGGAATTGTCCAACCTGTATGCAAATCCTAAATTATTCTTAGTACATTTATTCAGGCCTGCGCATGTCCTCCTAGTTAACCTCGGTTTACACAACCATAATAGTGCGTAGTGTCAGTACCAGGTTAGCTTAGTAGAAAACACAGAACAAAATAAGGGTTGCACACTAAATACATTGTACTTGCAAGCTGTCTGATGACGTCGGCACCTCACGATCTGGCAATGTTATTTACCGTAGTATCTGTCTGTATAGCAACGATTGCAGGCATATATACAAGACGAGAACAATATCTAGAGTGAATTGATAAATCGTGGTACGACCAAATTTAATTTTTTGTAGCAGCTGCAATGCACGGAATATATTTTTTGAAATATTCCTAAAGAAGCGTGACGCTCTTCAAATACGGCAACCTCTATGGTCAACATTTCCGTATTATTTATAAAAATTACCTCTTTGGTGTCTTCAAACTCTTCTTACATAAGGGGCTTCAAGGACAGCCCCACGTGTTTAACCTTCAGTAATACACATGACCATTAAATAAACATTTGACACAATGTTAACCTTAATATAATCTTCAAACAAATATTAATATACTGTTATTATATGTTTATAAATGCTAAAAATCAGACCGGAATAAGGTCTACTTTAATATATAGTCGGATTATGATAAATATATAATAGAAATAACGTTACACTACAGAATTGGATGTTTGATGACATAAGTTGTACCTAAAAATCGGTTTATTTGATGAATAATTATTTTTATAAGTAATGCAAAAGAAAAGTTTATAACAGAAATATTCAAAACATTCACGCATGCGTGTTTTTTTCATTCTAATAAATTATCAATGTCAATATTTTACACAAGGTTTAAATAAATCTTATTTATAATACAACGGCATATTTAACTATTTTTATAACAGGTCTATAATCCAATTAAGCTCAACGTCACGATGTTTTCCCTACATGTTCTGACAATTAGTCGCTGCGGTCTAATTTTTAACCTTTGCAATAGCGAGTGATTGTTGTTTAACGACAACTCAGCATATGTTCAGCTATATCATGTTGAGAACAAATTAATTTACAATTTTATGGTCTTTGGTTTGACCCGATCGGGGCTCGAACCCACGATCTATCACACTCGCGAGCACACTAACCATTACACCACCGATGCGGGTACCTTTGCAAAACGGATGATACTATTACAACTTGTGTACAACCAGATTGTTGACAACAGTAATACAACGGTGCCACTAGTAGACTAGTAACAGCCTCCACTTCCGGAGCACTTAATTTCACCCCCGTTTTTTGTGATGTTCTTGTTGCTCAATCTTCGGGTTTCTGTAGATCACTGTTTTGTATGGTTTTTTTTTTCCTTTGGCCATTCGTGTCTGTTCTTTGATGTTCACGACACGCTGATTTTTATGGCATACTTTTAGTATATAAATTCCAGATAATAAAAAAAAAAAGAGGCTTCTATGAGTCTGTATCGTTCACCTGTTTTAAAAATATAATGGCCATAAGAAAAAGACAAAAAGGACAAACAATGATCTACAAAACACTGCAGAAAAACAACAGATCGAGAATCACGAACTCCACAACGAAAAATATAATTTCTTGTATATTGGCCAGTCGGAAAGACGAATGTCTATCAGCCAAGTGGTTTTTTTTTATCAGATCAAAACAAAATAAAGATTTTTTTTCTAAGGCAGGAATGTCCTCGATCATATAGGTTTCGGTTATGCAAACGTGCGATCAAGGAGACCTTCTCAGAGAGAAAAGTAAAAAGTAAAAAGAATAGGAAAGTGTCAAGCTGTGAATCGCATATGTCATGTGCAAAATACATCCACAGTTGTACTTAAACTGATAGGAAAAGTCAAATATTTACTTCGCCCGGTGATAAAAAGGACAACAAATTGTGCAGATCGCCGTTTGGACTATTTCAGACTTCCATTTCGAAGGCATTACGAGTTATATCATTGTAAATTATCGGGAAAGATAATTGTAGTGTTGAAAGGGTTGGTTATAAAGGAGGCTATGAAATGTGATTGAAGAGACGAGCTTGTTGACAGATACTTCCTTTGTAGAGAGTTGCTGTTAACAAGGAAACTACTGAACCAAGGATTCCTAGTGGTTAAGTTGAAGTCATCAATTCCATAGTTTTACAGTCTCCACCATGAATTGGTTAACCGTTACGGAATATCTGTGTCACAAATGACAACGGGTATGTACCGTTTGTCGTAATAATAACCCTCTCCTTTTCTTATTCATGACTTATTACCGGCAGCTAGAGTAACATGACGGGTTCCATTAGTGAAGCATGACAACTTACCCTTCTGTGTCACTTGAGTTCACAATGGCTTTAGTTGGGCTTATGTTGAACAGTCTATAGTTTCTTACGTAGTGTTTGGTAGATCAATGCTTGACGTTTTATCTTTTGCCCATTGTCCATCTATGACTTACGGTTTTCGATTATCCCTTTGGAATCTTCAAGCTTGTCGTGCAGGTTGAAACAGCATAACACGGTCAATAAATAGAACGAACTGACTACTGAAACAGATTTAGAACACCGTATCTACAAGTGTGAAGGTTGAATGATCACGTGGATGTTTCATGTGACTGTGATGTAATAAGAAGACTTAAGCGATTGTTAAAACTTTCTTTTATAATATCTTTAACATGAATATAAATTGACAATCCATGTTTTATTGTATTGTATTGTGGTAAGAATTACTGTGTTAAATAATAACTTCGAGAACATATACTAAGAAGACGTAAGCAATAAACATATATGCATATTAAACTCTGTGTATTCTGTAAAGAACAAATATGATAATGGTAGTACACTGTTATTTAAGGCATATGCTAAATTTTTGAATAGGTTATACGATATAACCTGGTTTGGGGTAGTTTGCGCTTATTAAACTACAATGTGGCTTACGAAAATAGTAATCCAGGTTATCAAGAATAGCCATGCGCCATGCTAATTCAGCAAAACAGATTGCAGAATTCACCTCAAATTTAATTATTGTAAAAATCACACTTTACTTGTATTTTCGTATAACAAATACATAAAAGGGATAATATGGAAAAGGGTGGTGTTTCTTGAGAAGTACATGTATCTTACAACTAAAGCTCACTTACGAAGTGTCTGAAAGGGGCGACAATGTGCTAGTAAATCAGAATGCATCAAGATATACTAGAGTAAGATGACCCGTGTCACTAGTGGAGCAGGAATTGCTCACCCTTCCATGGCACCCGAGTCTATCCCCGTTCTAGTGGGTTCGTGTTGCCCAAATTTGTAGTGTTCTATGTGTTATTTTGCAACCATTTTTGTCCTGTTATTCTTTTTACTTTTTTTTTTATTTTCTGTCATTAGTCGATTTGCCAACGTTATCAATAATTATATCACAAAATCATCAAAATGTGTAGCATGAACAGCTAAATTAGTACCTTCAGCAGGTAAACTATCAGGTCATTACCGCCCAACTAGATCCATGATGGCGGCGCCCATAACAATCGTAGTGACATTCATATTCATAGCAAACTTCATGACATCAATGAACTACCCAAGAACTATAGACTTAAATGATTACATAAATCCACTACTAGATGGAAATAAATTACATAGCCATCATGCTTTTGTGTAGGAGTCAGAAACACACTTGATAAACTCAGAAAACGCCTTTTGTATTTTGGTTCGGTAAAAAACCATAGAAATCCAGCTTAAAGAAATGTCATGTACTTTATCATACTTATGAGCGGGGATATAGAACTAAATCCAGAGCCGAATAATATATACACATGCGGCTACTGTGAGGTCCCAGTAACTTGGGAACACCAACTGTTGCGATAATTGCGATAGGGGCGACAATGTGTCAGTAAGTCAGAATGCAGCAAGATATACTAGAGTAAGATGACGCGTGTCACTACTGGAGCAGGAACGTAAGAAGACTAAGAAATTGCTTAAATGGGATTTATTAATGTCTTAAACATCAATATAAATTGACAATCTATTGTATTTTTGGTAAGAATTACTGAATTTCAAAAATAATAACTACGATTACATAAACTAAGGAGGTATAATAATAACTACGATTACATAAACTAAGGAGATATAATATTAACTACGATTACATAAACTAAGGAGATATAATAATAACTACGATTACATAAACTAAGGAGATATAATAATAACTACGATTACATAAACTAAGGAGATATAATATTAACTACGATTACATAAACTAAGGAGATATAATAATAACTACGATTACATAAACTAAGGAGATATAATAATAACTACGATTACATAAACTAAGGAGATATAATAATAACTACGATTACATAAACTAAGGAGATATAATAATAACTACGATTACATAAACTAAGGAGATATAGTAATAACTACGATTACATAAACTAAGGAGATATAATAATAACTACGATTACATAAACTAAGGAGATATAATAATAACTACGATTACATAAACTAAGGAGATATAATAATAACTACGATTACATAAACTAAGGAGATATAATAATAACTACGATTACATAAACTAAGGAGATATAATAATAACTACGATTACATAAACTAAGGAGATATAATAATAACTACGATTACATAAACTAAGGAGATATAATAATAACTACGATTACATAAACTAAGGAGATATAATAATAACTACGATTACATAAACTAAGGAGATATAATAATAACTACGATTACATAAACTAAGGAGATATAATAATAACTACGATTACATAAACTAAGGAGATATAATAATAACTACGATTACATAAACTAAGGAGATATAATAATAACTACGATTACATAAACTAAGGAGATATAATAATAACTACGATTACATAAACTAAGGAGATATAATAATAACTACGATTACATAAACTAAGGAGATATAATAATAACTACGATTACATAAACTAAGGAGATATAATAATAACTACGATTACATAAACTAAGGAGATATAATAATAACTACGATTACATAAACTAAGGAGATATAGTAATAATACTATATACATATTAAACAAGGGGCCGTCGTGGACATGAATATATGATAGTGGAATTTATAACTACTTATGCAATCAGTGCCTTTCACCACTTACATTTGTGAGTTCGAATCCCACTCAGGCGAGACTTACTCAATGCAACATTATGTGATAAATATGTCAGTGATTTTCGGCAGGTTGATGGTTTACTCCTGGTATTCCAGTTTCCTCCACCAATAAAACTGACCGCCATGATATTACTGAAAAAGTGTTGAAAGTTGCGTTAAACACCATAACCCTCTAATCCATGAATATTAAACTCTATTTATTTTGTAAAGAGCAAATATGATAATGGCAGTACAAGGCTATATATTATCACACATTACTTGTAGTGAGTGAGTGAGTGAGTGAGTGAGTGTTGCTTAGCGCCAATTCAGCAATTTTCCAGCTAAGTCATGGCGAGAACAAGTTAATTTTCAATGATATGGTGATGTGATCCGCTTTGTTCTAGACGAACACGCTGAGTTGGATTTTAATAGTGCTGCCTTACTGAAACAGCAGTCCGCGGGGACACATGTCGCTCCATTCGCACACATTATTCTGATTCCGAGCTGATCAGTCTTTGCTCTTTCTCCTTAATGCTGTGTGCTTAGCGGAGAGGCAACAAATACCAATATTATAGTCTTTAATTTCACCCGACCGGCACTTGAACCCACCATCTACCGCACTCGAAGCGAGCACTCTAATCATTACGCCACCGATGCGGTTAAAAGATGTATGTTTGTATACCTTTAGAAGTGCACAATTGTGCTGTTGAACCTATGCCAACATTTTGAAAAATAAGTATAAAAAGGTAAGAAAAAATGTTGGTATAGGTTGAATAGGTTAATTGTTATATAAACATGACTAGTCATGTTTAATTAGTGTAAATTTGGGGGAGATATCAATGTCGGTTTAAGAGCACTTTAGGGCTCATGTTGATTTGCTGTCTATGTATATATATATACCGACTCTAAATAAAATTTACTTACTTACTTAAATGTACTCCAAGTCCACAATTAACTGTTATTAAATGTAGAAGTTGTCTAGTTTTTGTCTGAGTATTGAGTGAATAAACTAAGTTAGAAGTAAATATTTAAAAGCATATTTTTTTGGAAATAACAAAATAAATCAGTATATCAGCACACACATATATATATATATGAATATCAATCTTTATGAAAATAAACAAGGACATTATGAGCACATATATTTTATATCAAACTTTATGAAAATAAATCAGGACATGATTGTAACTTAAGTAATGATTGAAGCTCTTACTGGGTTTCCATATATATACCCTTTGTTAGCTTGGTCAACTCTGGTAAAGTAGTGATCATTATTCATAAACTACTGTAATCCAATATTATCCTAAATCACATCAATGTGAAAATGACTGATCTTATGATTATTTAGGTTGGAGTGAGCAATTAACAAATTACTGTCCACAATTATGATAATTCTAAATAGTTATTATTCTAAAATTTTGAACTTAGATTTTAAGAAAATCGTTTAATTGCATAAGTATCATATATTATTTTAAATTAAGACTTTTTAAAAAGATTGTTTATTTAAATTATTCTAAAATTTTAGATTTTCATCTTTTTTATTTACAGATTTTTGTTTAATTTTAACAAACTTATTATTTTACCCGGTATATATAAATTTTACAAAACTTTTTTGGTTAATTTTAACAGAATTATTATTCTATATATAATTTTTTACAAAAGCTTAATATTTTTATATTTTTTATATCTTATATTTATAGACTAAAAAAAAAATTCTTTATACCGGTAAATTTCACTTTTGAGACCTGCATTTTGAAATTTACTTACCTGTAACTATCGTTAATTGTTATATAAGCACCTGTAATCAAATGTTTGTTGGCATATCTTTAATATAATATTTCAAAATGTTGGCATAGGTTGAAGACACTGTTGAAATATACACAAGATTGTGTGTGTTGGGTATGGTGGTGTCCAACACGCATTGACTGTAAATATGAGTAATATGTCGGGTGTCTTGCAAGAGGCAGGAACTGCTTGCCCTTCGCGAGCAACTAAGTTCGCCCTCAGGTTTTGATGGGGTCTACGTTGTTCTTCTTTTTAGTTTCTCTGTGATTTCCTAGTATGTGTTGTTACGTTCTCTGTTCCGTATTGTGATGTCCGTAACGATTACTGCATATAAACGATGATCGGTTCGTCTTCACTTCCAGTTGTTTGTAGGAGGGCTCATGTCTTATTTATGTTATGCTCTGTTCGTCTTCACTTCCAGTTGTTTGTAGGAGGGCTCATGTCTTATTTATGTTATGTTCTGTTCGTCTTCACTTCCAGTTGTTTGTAGGAGGGCTCATGTCTTATTTATGTTATGTTCTGTTCGTCTTCACTTCCAGTTGTTTGTAGGAGAGCTCATGTCTTATTTATGTTATGTTCTGTTCGTCTTCACTTCCAGTTGTTTGTAGGAGGGCTCATGTCTTATTTATGTTATGTTCTGTTCGTCTTCACTTCCAGTTGTTTGTAGGAGGGCTCATGTCTTATTTATGTTATGTTCTGTTCGTCTTCACTTCCAGTTGTTTGTAGGAGGGCTCATGTCTTATTTATGTTATGTTCTGTTCGTCTTCACTTCCAGTTGTTTGTAGGAGGGCTCATGTCTTATTTATGCTATGTTCTGTTCGTCTTCACTTCCAGTTGTTTGTAGGAGGGCTCATGTCTTATTTATGTTATGTTCTGTTCCTCTTCACTTCCAGTTGTTTGTAGGAGGGCTCATGTCTTATTTATGTTATGTTCTGTTCGTCTTCACTTCCAGTTGTTTGTAGGAGGGCTCATGTCTTATTTATGTTATGTTCTGTTCGTCTTCACTTCCAGTTGTTTGTAGGAGGGCTCATGTCTTATTTATGTTATGTTCTGTTCGTCTTCACTTCCAGTTGTTTGTAGGAGAGCTCATGTCTTATTTATGTTATGTTCTGTTCGTCTTCACTTCCAGTTGTTTGTAGGAGGGCTCATGTCTTATTTATGTTATGTTCTGTTCGTCTTCACTTCCAGTTGTTTGTAGGAGAGCTCATGTCTTATTTACGTTGTTCTGTTCGTCTTCACTTCCAGTTGTTTGTAGGAGAGCTCATGTCTTATTCATGTTATGTTCTGTTCGTCTTCACTTCCAGTTGTTTGTAGGAGAGCTCATGTCTTATTTACGTTGTTCTGTTCGTCTTCACTTCCAGTTGTTTGTAGGAGGGCTCATGTCTTATTTATGTTATGTTCTGTTCGTCTTCACTTCCAGTTGTTTGTAGGAGGGCTCATGTCTTATTTATGTTATGTTCTGTTCGTCTTCACTTCCAGTTGTTTGTAGGAGAGCTCATGTCTTATTTATGTTATGTTCTGTTCGTCTTCACTTCCAGTTGTTTGTAGGAGAGCTCATGTCTTATTTACGTTGTTCTGTTCGTCTTCACTTCCAGTTGTTTGTAGGAGGGCTCATGTCTTATTTATGTTATGTTCTGTTCGTCTTCACTTCCAGTTGTTTGTAGGAGGGCTCATGTCTTATTTATGTTATGTTCTGTTCCTCTTCACTTCCAGTTGTTTGTAGGAGGGCTCATGTCTTATTTATGTTATGTTCTGTTCGTCTTCACTTCCAGTTGTTTGTAGGAGGGCTCATGTCTTATTTATGTTATGTTCTGTTCCTCTTCACTTCCAGTTGTTTGTAGGAGGGCTCATGTCTTATTTACGTTGTTCTGTTCGTCTTCACTTCCAGTTGTTTGTAGGAGAGCTCATGTCTTATTTATGTTATGTTCTGTTCGTCTTCACTTCCAGTTGTTTGTAGGAGGGCTCATGTCTTATTTATGTTATGTTCTGTTCGTCTTCACTTCCAGTTGTTTGTAGGAGAGCTCATGTCTTATTTATGTTATGTTCTGTTCGTCTTCACTTCCAGTTGTTTGTAGGAGAGCTCATGTCTTATTTACGTTGTTCTGTTCGTCTTCACTTCCAGTTGTTTGTAGGAGGGCTCATGTCTTATTTATGTTATGTTCTGTTCGTCTTCACTTCCAGTTGTTTGTAGGAGGGCTCATATCTTATTTATGTTATGTTCTGTTCCTCTTCACTTCCAGTTGTTTGTAGGAGGGCTCATGTCTTATTTATGTTATGTTCTGTTCGTCTTCACTTCCAGTTGTTTGTAGGAGGGCTCATGTCTTATTTATGTTATGTTCTGTTCCTCTTCACTTCCAGTTGTTTGTAGGAGGGCTCATGTCTTATTTACGTTGTTCTGTTCGTCTTCACTTCCAGTTGTTTGTAGGAGAGCTCATGTCTTATTTACGTTGTTCTGTTCGTCTTCACTTCCAGTTGTTTGTAGGAGGGCTCATGTCTTATTTATGTTATGTTCTCTTCGTCTTCACTTCCAGTTGTTTGTAGGAGAGCTCATGTCTTATTTATGTTATGTTCTGTTCGTCTTCACTTCCAGTTGTTTGTAGGAGGGCTCATGTCTTATTTATGTTATGTTCTGTTCCTCTTCACTTCCAGTTGTTTGTAGGAGGGCTCATGTCTTATTTACGTTGTTCTGTTCGTCTTCACTTCCAGTTGTTTGTAGGAGGGCTCATGTCTTATTTACGTTGTTCTGTTCGTCTTCACTTCCAGTTGTTTGTAGGAGGGCTCATGTCTTATTTATGTTATGTTCTGTTCCTCTTCACTTCCAGTTGTTTGTAGGAGGGCTCATGTCTTATTTACGTTGTTCTGTTCGTCTTCACTTCCAGTTGTTTGTAGGAGAGCTCATGTCTTATTTATGTTATGTTCTCTTCGTCTTCACTTCCAGTTGTTTGTAGGAGGGCTCATGTCTTATTTATGTTATGTTCTGTTCCTCTTCACTTCCAGTTGTTTGTAGGAGGGCTCATGTCTTATTTACGTTGTTCTGTTCGTCTTCACTTCCAGTTGTTTGTAGGAGGGCTCATGTCTTATTTACGTTGTTCTGTTCCTCTTCACTTCCAGTTGTTTGTAGGAGAGCTCATGTCTTATTTACGTTGTTCTGTTCGTCTTCACTTCCAGTTGTTGTAGGAGGGCTCATGTCTTATTTATGTTATGTTCTGTTCGTCTTCACTTCCAGTTGTTTGTAGGAGGGCTCATGTCTTATTTATGTTATGTTCTGTTCCTCTTCACTTCCAGTTGTTTGTAGGAGAGCTCATGTCTTATTTATGTTATGTTCTGTTCGTCTTCACTTCCAGTTGTTTGTAGGAGGGCTCATGTCTTATTTATGTTATGTTCTGTTCGTCTTCACTTCCAGTTGTTTGTAGGAGGGCTCATGTCTTATTTATGTTATGTTCTGTTCGTCTTCACTTCCAGTTGTTTGTAGGAGGGCTCATGTCTTATTTATGTTATGTTCTGTTCCTCTTCACTTCCAGTTGTTTGTAGGAGGGCTCATGTCTTATTTATGTTATGTTCTCTTCGTCTTCACTTCCAGTTGTTTGTAGGAGGGCTCATGTCTTATTTATGTTATGTTCTGTTCGTCTTCACTTCCAGTTGTTTGTAGGAGGGCTCATGTCTTATTTATGTTATGTTCTGTTCGTCTTGACTTCCAGTTGTTTGTAGGAGAGCTCATGTCTTATTTATGTTATGTTCTGTTCGTCTTCACTTCCAGTTGTTTGTAGGAGGGCTCATGTCTTATTTATGTTATGTTCTGTTCGTCTTCACTTCCAGTTGTTTGTAGGAGAGCTCATGTCTTATTTATGTTATGTTCTTTTCGTCTTCACTTCCAGTTGTTTGTAGGAGGGCTCATGTCTTATTTATGTTATGTTCTGTTCGTCTTCACTTCCAGTTGTTTGTAGGAGGGCTCATGTCTTATTTATGTTATGTTCTGTTCGTCTTCACTTCCAGTTGTTTGTAGGAGAGCTCATGTCTTATTTATGTTATGTTCTGTTCGTCTTCACTTCCAGTTGTTTGTAGGAGGGCTCATGTCTTATTTATGTTATGTTCTGTTCGTCTTCACTTCCAGTTGTTTGTAGGAGGGCTCATGTCTTATTTATGTTATGTTCTGTTCGTCTTCACTTCCAGTTGTTTGTAGGAGGGCTCATGTCTTATTTATGTTATGTTCTGTTCGTCTTCACTTCCAGTTGTTTGTAGGAGAGCTCATGTCTTATTTATGTTATGTTCTGTTCGTCTTCACTTCCAGTTGTTTGTAGGAGGGCTCATGTCTTATTTATGTTATGTTCTGTTCGTCTTCACTTCCAGTTGTTTGTAGGAGGGCTCATGTCTTATTTATGTTATGTTCTGTTCGTCTTCACTTCCAGTTGTTTGTAGGAGAGCTCATGTCTTATTTATGTTATGTTCTGTTCGTCTTCACTTCCAGTTGTTTGTAGGAGAGCTCATGTCTTATTTACGTTGTTCTGTTCGTCTTCACTTCCAGTTGCTTGTAGGAGGGCTCATGTCTTATTTATGTTATGTTCTGTTCGTCTTCACTTCCAGTTGTTTGTAGGAGGGCTCATGTCTTATTTATGCTATGTTCTGTTCCTCTTCACTTCCAGTTGTTTGTAGGAGAGCTCATGTCTTATTTATGTTATGTTCTGTTCGTCTTCACTTCCAGTTGTTTGTAGGAGGGCTCATGTCTTATTTATGTTATGTTCTGTTCGTCTTCACTTCCAGTTGTTTGTAGGAGGGCTCATGTCTTATTTATGTTATGTTCTGTTCGTCTTGACTTCCAGTTGTTTGTAGGAGAGCTCATGTCTTATTTATGTTATGTTCTGTTCGTCTTCACTTCCAGTTGTTTGTAGGAGGGCTCATGTCTTATTTATGTTATGTTCTGTTCGTCTTCACTTCCAGTTGTTTGTAGGAGAGCTCATGTCTTATTTATGTTATGTTCTCTTCGTCTTCACTTCCAGTTGTTTGTAGGAGGGCTCATGTCTTATTTATGTTATGTTCTGTTCGTCTTCACTTCCAGTTGTTTGTAGGAGGGCTCATGTCTTATTTATGTTATGTTCTGTTCGTCTTCACTTCCAGTTGTTTGTAGGAGAGCTCATGTCTTATTTATGTTATGTTCTGTTCGTCTTCACTTCCAGTTGTTTGTAGGAGGACTCATGTCTTATTTATGTTATGTTCTGTTCGTTTTCACTTCCAGTTGTTTGTAGGAGGGCTCATGTCTTATTTATGTTATGTTCTGTTCGTCTTCACTTCCAGTTGTTTGTAGGAGAGCTCATGTCTTATTTATGTTATGTTCTGTTCGTCTTCACTTCCAGTTGTTTGTAGGAGAGCTCATGTCTTATTTACGTTGTTCTCTTCGTCTTCACTTCCAGTTGTTTGTAGGAGAGCTCATGTCTTATTTATGTTATGTTCTGTTCGTCTTCACTTCCAGTTGTTTGTAGGAGGGCTCATGTCTTATTTATGTTATGTTCTGTTCGTCTTGACTTCCAGTTGTTTGTAGGAGAGCTCATGTCTTATTTATGTTATGTTCTGTTCGTCTTCACTTCCAGTTGTTTGTAGGAGGGCTCATGTCTTATTTATGTTATGTTCTGTTCGTCTTCACTTCCAGTTGTTTGTAGGAGAGCTGTCTTATTTATGTTATGTTCTGTTCGTCTTCACTTCCAGTTGTTTGTAGGAGGGCTCATGTCTTATTTATGTTATGTTCTGTTCGTCTTCACTTCCAGTTGTTTGTAGGAGGGCTCATGTCTTATTTATGTTATGTTCTGTTCGTCTTCACTTCCAGTTGTTTGTAGGAGGGCTCATGTCTTATTTATGTTATGTTCTGTTCGTCTTCACTTCCAGTTGTTTGTAGGAGAGCTCATGTCTTATTTATGTTATGTTCTGTTCGTCTTCACTTCCAGTTGTTTGTAGGAGGGCTCATGTCTTATTTATGTTATGTTCTGTTCGTCTTCACTTCCAGTTGTTTGTAGGAGGGCTCATGTCTTATTTATGTTATGTTCTGTTCGTCTTCACTTCCAGTTGTTTGTAGGAGAGCTCATGTCTTATTTATGTTATGTTCTGTTCGTCTTCACTTCCATTTGTTTGTAGGAGAGCTCATGTCTTATTTACGTTGTTCTGTTCGTCTTCACTTCCAGTTGTTTGTAGGAGGGCTCATGTCTTATTTATGTTATGTTCTGTTCGTCTTCACTTCCAGTTGTTTGTAGGAGGGCTCATGTCTTATTTATGTTATGTTCTGTTCCTCTTCACTTCCAGTTGTTTGTAGGAGAGCTCATGTCTTATTTATGTTATGTTCTGTTCGTCTTCACTTCCAGTTGTTTGTAGGAAGGCTCATGTCTTATTTATGTTATGTTCTGTTCGTCTTCACTTCCAGTTGTTTGTAGGAGGGCTCATGTCTTATTTATGTTATGTTCTGTTCGTCTTCACTTCCAGTTGTTTGTAGGAGAGCTCATGTCTTATTTATGTTATGTTCTGTTCGTCTTCACTTCCAGTTGTTTGTAGGAGAGCTCATGTCTTATTTACGTTGTTCTGTTCGTCTTCACTTCCAGTTGTTTGTAGGAGAGCTCATGTCTTATTTATGTTATGTTCTGTTCGTCTTCACTTCCAGTTGTTTGTAGGAGAGCTCATGTCTTATTTATGTTATGTTCTGTTCGTCTTCACTTCCAGTTGTTTGTAGGAGGGCTCATGTCTTATTTATGTTATGTTCTGTTCGTCTTCACTTCCAGTTGTTTGTAGGAGGGCTCATGTCTTATTTATGTTATGTTCTGTTCGTCTTCACTTCCAGTTGTTTGTAGGAGAGCTCATGTCTTATTTATGTTATGTTCTGTTCGTCTTCACTTCCATTTGTTTGTAGGAGAGCTCATGTCTTATTTACGTTGTTCTGTTCGTCTTCACTTCCAGTTGTTTGTAGGAGGGCTCATGTCTTATTTATGTTATGTTCTGTTCGTCTTCACTTCCAGTTGTTTGTAGGAGGGCTCATGTCTTATTTATGTTATGTTCTGTTCCTCTTCACTTCCAGTTGTTTGTAGGAGAGCTCATGTCTTATTTATGTTATGTTCTGTTCGTCTTCACTTCCAGTTGTTTGTAGGAAGGCTCATGTCTTATTTATGTTATGTTCTGTTCGTCTTCACTTCCAGTTGTTTGTAGGAGGGCTCATGTCTTATTTATGTTATGTTCTGTTCGTCTTCACTTCCAGTTGTTTGTAGGAGAGCTCATGTCTTATTTATGTTATATTCTGTTCGTCTTCACTTCCAGTTGTTTGTAGGAGGGCTCATGTCTTATTTATGTTATGTTCTGTTCGTCTTCACTTCCAGTTGTTTGTAGGAGAGCTCATGTCTTATTTATGTTATGTTCTGTTCGTCTTCACTTCCAGTTGTTTGTAGGAGAGCTCATGTCTTATTCATGTTATGTTCTGTTCGTCTTCACTTCCAGTTGTTTGTAGGAGAGCTCATGTCTTATTTATGTTATGTTCTGTTCGTCTTCACTTCCAGTTGTTTGTAGGAGGGCTCATGTCTTATTTATGTTATGTTCTGTTCGTCTTCACTTCCAGTTGTTTGTAGGAGGGCTCATGTCTTATTTATGTTATGTTCTGTTCGTCTTCACTTCCAGTTGTTTGTAGGAGAGCTCATGTCTTATTTATGTTATGTTCTGTTCGTCTTCACTTCCAGTTGTTTGTAGGAGAGCTCATGTCTTATTTATGTTATGTTCTGTTCGTCTTCACTTCCAGTTGTTTGTAGGAGGAGCTCATGTCTTATTTATGTTATGTTCTGTTCGTCTTCACTTCCAGTTGTTTGTAGGAGGGCTCATGTCTTATTTATGTTATTGTTCAGTTCCGTCTTCACTTCCAGTTGTTTGTAGGAGGGCTCACATTGTCTATATTTATGTTATGGTTCTTGTACGTCTTCGTTTGTAGGAGAGCTCATGTCTTATTTATGTTATGTTCTGTTCGTCTTCACTTCCAGTTGTTTGTAGGAGGGCTCATGTCTTATTTATGTTATGTTCTGTTCGTCTTCACTTCCAGTTGTTTGTAGGAGAGCTCATGTCTTATTTATGTTATGTTCTGTTCGTCTTCACTTCCAGTTGTTTGTAGGAGGGCTCATGTCTTATTTATGTTATGTTCTGTTCGTCTTCACTTCCAGTTGTTTGTAGGAGAGCTCATGTCTTATTTATGTTATGTTCTGTTCGTCTTCACTTCCAGTTGTTTGTAGGAGGGCTCATGTCTTATTTATGTTATGTTCTGTTCGTCTTCACTTCCAGTTGTTTGTAGGAGGGCTCATGTCTTATTTATGTTATTTATGCTTGCTTTTGTATAATGGTGTCCAACACATATTATGTTGTGTTGTTGTGTCTTGTTTGACTTCGTTCTGTGTCTTATGTACTCAATGTTGCCAGTTTCTCTGGATTGTTCATTTTTGATTGCCCATTTCAGTTTTCTCTAACATTTATTTAAGTTATATAGCAGTAATGATAGAAGCCAGATTAAATATAGGATACACAAGACGAAAAAAAAAAAAAAAAAAAAGCCACAACACATCATATGGAAAATCATAATAATGAATATGTATTTTGTCGATACATTAAATGGTATTGACATCACTGGAATAAATAAAAACTTAGTTCAAGATTAGCCTTGAAACTGTGAATTAGATTTATTAACCATGACTTTTACATAACTAGACAAAAAGATCATATGATATGGAAAATCATGAAAATATTTTAAGAGACTTACAAAACAATTTAATTATTAGGTAAAACATATTGAGCCCTAGAGAAGAAACTTTAGTCTTGATTGAATAAATAAAAATGACCCCACTGTCGAAACAATGTCAACATATTAAACCTCAAATTCGTAGAGAGAGGCAAAATCGATACCCACTAATACACAAATACATGATCGCTTACTGACCTGTCATGGGACAGACACTTCAATAACAAATGGCGAGGTTAAACTAGATTCATGGTTGCAACCCCCCCCCCTCTTGTGAAATGATGCGATCATGCACATGCTTCCCACATGTAATAAATAAATTTAAACACTACATGCAAATGTTCTTTAAGTTGAAGCATAGTCTGAATTTAATTTAATTCTCCAACAATCTTTATATTTAAATATATTCAACTGTAATGTAAACACTTACATAAATGTTAGAATAAGATGTAAATATATGTGACGTTCTTTAAATCATTTGGAGGGGTTTCCGTGGTCGAGTGGTTAAAGTTGCCGATTCCTGAATACAAGCCTAATACTGCTGACACATACCCAGATCAAGGGTTAATGTTTCCAAATACCGAACTAAGGCCAGGAAGGGAATTCACTGACCAGTTATTACCTATAACACTAACACCTAATATTATTTCGATTTTCACTGTTTTAACTACTGTCAAAACTTAGATTAATGTTAGAGAAAACCGAATGAACAATCAAGAATGGAAAATCCAGAGACACTGGTAACATTGGGTACACAATACACAGGACGGTGACAAGCAACACAAAAGAAAAACACAACACAGAAATATAAATTAATGAGCAACACAGACCCCGACCAAAAAACTGGAGTGAACTCAGGTTCTCCGGAACGGTAAGTAGTTTCTGATTCTTAAACAACTAAGTTAAAGTTTGAAATTTACTTCACTGAGCTTGGTGCTGCTTTGACAGTTTGTAGTGGGATTCGTGTTGCCAATTGTTTCGCTTTCTGTGCAGTGTAAAAGTGTTTTTGACATTTGGTGCTGATTTGACAACTGTTTTACCTGTTTTGTTCAAGTATTGTATAAATACTTTTATAGTGACAGCCGTAAACTTTGAGCCGTAATGAAAGCGGGAGGTTTGGCGCTTTAAAATCAGATTCAACCCACCATTTCTTTAGAGATGCCTGTACCAAGTCAGGGTCATTACGGTTTTCACAGTTTTCCGGTTGTTGACTGAATTTGTCTGTTTATATACTTATGAATTTTGACTTTCCCTTTGTAAGATTGTTCGGAGTTCGGTAATTTTGTTATTACCCTTATTAGGAATTTGGAGTTCCTACAACATTTGTTCTATGGTTGATTGATTTATCAATAGACTAATTTATATATTTCTAATACATCTGGAGGCGTATACCTTTCACACTAATTTTCATCTCATAGTCTTTATGTTTAATTTGTATTGAAGTGAAAAGTAGTTGAATGTTTAGTTGACATTAGCAGAATTGTTATTTTACGGTTCCCACCATGACTTTCTTAACGGTTAGGGAATATCTGCGTCACCATATGTTCCGTTTGTCGTAATCACAATCCGGTCCTTTCCTCATTGATGACTTATCACCAGGATTACTAAGAGTAACACGACGGGTATCACATGTAGAGCTAAAATTGCTTATCCAACTGTCCTGCAATTTAATGCAGAAAAGTGGCCCATTCATTACCTTCTACCAGAAACAGGGGTTGTGCATGCGCGAAAGCGAAGATCAGGAAGAAGACTGTCCGATGGAAAATCCAAATTGTGCTATGATTTAGAAACTGTTGAGTCACCAAAACATTGCCAACACAAACGTTATCAATAACTATATCACAAAATCATCAAAATGTATAACATGAGCAGCTAAATTAGTAGTTTCAGCAGTTAGACTATCAGGTCATTACCGCCCAGCTAGATCCAAGATGGCGGCGCCCATAGCAATCGTAGTGACATTCATATTCATAGCAAACTTCATCACATCAATGAACTACCCAAGAACTATAGACTTAAATGATTACATAAATCCTTTACTAGACGGAAATAAATTACATAGCCATCATGCTTTTGTGTTAGGAGTCAGAAACACACTTGATAAACTCAGTTCGGTAAAAAACCATAGAAATCCAGCTTCAAGAAATGTCATGTACTTGATCATACTTATGAGCGAGGAAATAGAACTAAATCCAGGTTTCGATTAGTATATACCCATGGGGCTACTGTGAAATCCCAGTAACTTGGGAACACCAACGTCTGTTGCGATAATTGCGATATATGATATCACTCAACATGCTTAGAATACAGCTCAAATTAAGTCGAACTCTTACAACGCAGTAACGTCTCTTGGATATGTTGTACATGTGATAGTCAAAACATTGATAGCTTTATATTCCATTCATTTGAGTTTTAAATAACTAACTTGTTTTAGTGTACTATCAACAAGTTGTACCTCCACTATACCATCTATTGATTTGTCGTTTAGCACTACTACATATAGTAGCCCAAAACCACATATAGCTAGAATAAAATAGAGGTTAAACACATTATCATCCACGTCATCCGTGCAAAGCACAAGAACAGGTATACAACCGAAACGCAAAATTATTAGAACATTAGTAATGAACTGTCAAAGTATAAAGAATAAACGATGCGAATTACAAGCAACCATTGAATACATCAAATCAGACAGTATAATAGGAAACGAATCGTAGTTAGCACCGGAGTATGCAAACAGCGAGATCTTCCCGGGAGGGTTCAATAGCATGGTTTATCGCAATGATCGATGCAAAAATTGCGGTGGCGTTTTAAATATCAGTAAGGGAAGGATACACAACTAGCGAAATCAACCAAGGAAGCTCCACTTGCTAGATAGTATGGACAGAGTTACAATCATAAAATGAGAAATCGATAATCTTAGGCTCATTTTATATACCACCTAACACCGGCTTAGAAACCTTACAAAAATCATTAGAAAACTTGCCTAAAAACGCTGAAGACAAGATTATCATGCTAGCACACATAATCTTGAAAAACAACACAATAAAACCTGGAGGTAACCAATTACAATTACACCAAGAACTACTTGATATCGTAGACGAGTTTGGCCTTGAACAAATGCAGACAAATCCAACTCGCCAAGATAATGTATTGGACTTATACTTCACAAATATTCCGTCACTTGTAAAATCATGTGAGACAATACCCGGAATATCCAACCATGACATGCTAGTAATCAATTCAGACTTGAAACCTACATATAATAAACCCAAATGTAGGAAAGTTTACATCTATAAACGTGCTGACATGAATGCAATCAAACAGAACATGATCGAACTAAGTGAAAACATCATCAACACCGATGCAAACTCGCCAATACACGACATATGGGAGAAACTAAAACATGGTATCTATGAAGTTATGGAAAAGAACATACCATCCAAACTAACATCAAATAGACACAACCTACCATGGATAAACCATCAATTGAAAAAAATAATTCAAAAGAAAAATAAACTTTACAACAAAGCCAGACAGTCCAAGAAAAAAGAAGACTGGAACTATTACAAAGTACATAAAAGACATACACAGAAAGCACTAAGACAAGCACATTGGGAGCATGTAAATACCATCCTTGAGGATTCGCTAGAAAGTGGTAACCGTAGTCCCTTCTGTAAATATATTAAAGCGAAAAAGAAAGATAACATCGGGGTCGCACCAATCAAAGACACAGGACAATTGTACTCAGATAGTCAGACTAAAGCTGAACTTCTAAACAAGCAGATTAAATCCGTTTTCACCCAGGAAAAAACTGATGAACCTCTCCCCAAAATACCGGGATAAGAATATACCAAAATAAATAGATTGGACATTACTACTGCTGGTGTACAAAAACTACTTGCAAACTTAAATACCAATAAAGTGAGTGGACCCGATGGATTACCAAATAAAATAGTGACAACTTGTGCAGAAGAACTAGTTTAGCCTAAGCATATTTTATTTGCCAATTAAACAGACAAAATGGATTAGACACAAGTAAAACATACTTATGAAGTCTTCTCCAAATTA
Source organism: Bathymodiolus septemdierum (assembly GCA_963383655.1). Classification (NCBI taxonomy): domain Eukaryota; kingdom Metazoa; phylum Mollusca; class Bivalvia; order Mytilida; family Modiolidae; genus Bathymodiolus; species Bathymodiolus septemdierum. The sequence continues at coordinate 22,052,436 of OY726525.1, forward strand.
CAATTTGCTACAGTAAAGAAGTACATAAAAGGCATGCATTACTATATGTAGCACTAATAACGAATAAATGATGATATTCACAAACAAAATGGGGAAAGCAAAAATTAAGATTGATTCATACAATGTCCATGTTCACACAATTCAATTCCAGTTATACGATAAGGAATCTTTTTGAACATTTAATATAATCAAAAACATATTTAAACATAATAAAATTTTGTTCATAAGTTAAATTATCATTACCACATATCAGCAATTCAATGTCTAGAGTGTAGCAGGTTGTAGCCCTGTTGATATTACCTATCAATGTAGTTCTGACTTGTATGTATATAGGACAATCCAAAAAGAAATGCTTTAAATTTCCAAGAGCAGCAGAAGAACTAGCACCTGCAATCACAGATATATACAAATGTAGCCTAACTACAGGTACTTTACCCAGTGATTGGCGTAATGCAAACGTATCTCCCATTTTCAAACAAGATTGCTACACGTAGCCATATGTCCCCCACCGCAATAGAAAGAGGTCTAATGTGAGTATGTTATCCATGTGATATATTAATATCAGTAAAGGTATCCCCTCTACTGTGTTTTCAAAATTAAAAAGTCTGAATATATCAGCCCTTGAGGAAGACAGAAAAACAATGGCATTTAATATAAAAGGTTGATTACTTCCTCTTGCAAATAAACTGTTTGAGGTCTTTCACATATGACCTTTTGCCAAGTGTCTAAACAAGATCCAACTATGATACAGTAGGTGAAAGTTCCAAATTCCACAAAATTTGTCGAATTAAAATGGCAGCATAGCAGGCTCAATTACACATTATGACTAACAATCCTACCATACATGAACACATTCTGATGAACGGTTTCAGGAGTTGCATGCACAAGATCTTACTCTGTTACACGATGTATAAAATAGTCAAAGTCCCATAACTCCTGTTTAGGTCCTTTGGTTTACTTGCTCTTAAAAGACTTTTAAATTATTTGGCCTTCAAATCTTTTCACTATGAGTGTACCTGATGAAGTTTATTCCAGAAACGTGTTGTGTGCACTAAATTAGATACAGTCAATCCTATCTTATGTGATTTTCCAAGGAAACAGTGAAATATGGTCACATAAGATAGGTGGTTGCTTAATACAGGTTTAATTGATATAAAATGCACTGTGAAGGGAAATAAAATCTAAGGTCACATAATGCAAGATGTTGCTTAATAGAGGTGGTCACAAAAGCAGGTTTGACTGTATCTACATTTTTATTGATACATCACATACACAAGAACATGTGTACCAGTAACAAAATAACTCGCCATTTTCAAATCGCGGTTGTCACTATCACATTTCTCATGTGGGAAAAATCCTACATATCAATTTTCGTTGAAACTGGAGCACTTCGAAATTTAACGCATTTTGGCGGCCATCTTAAAAATGGCTGCCAAAATGACCGCCATTTTGAAATCGCATTGGTCACAATCACATTCCTCTACAAACCTCTAAATATCAATTTTCTTTGTAATTGGAGCATTGGAGCACTTTGAAAAAATGTATGTGTTTTGGCGACCATATTGAAAATAGCTGCCAAAATAGCCACATAAATGCTGCAATGGCCGCCATTTGTCACTATCACATTCCACAGATCGATAATCTTCTAAACATCAATTTTCGTTGAAATTGTAGCACTTTGAAATTTTGATGTATTTTGCCCAATTTCGAACTTAAGCTAGAGATTCCTAATATAATGCTTGTGTGTAAGTTTGAAATCAATTGGTCAACAAATAAAAATCTTAGAGCGCTTACAACATATCTCAGACGGAAGAACTAACGGATGGAATAACGGACTAACGGAATAACGGAATAACGGAATAACGCTCGGGCGGGGGACAAAAAGGCAATAAACATGAAGCAAGTAACTATCGTCCTGTATCATTGACTAGCGTATACTGTAAAATACTGGAGCGCATTATATGTAGACATATACTGAAACACCTTGAAAACAACAACATACTCACACACTTGCAACATGGCTTTAGATCAGGTCACTCGTGTGCAAGCCAACTGATCATTTCATTAAATGACATCATGAAAAACTTTGATGCCAAAATCCAGACAGACCTAATATCATACTTGATTTCAGTAAAGCGTTTGATACAGTACCACGGAGGAAACTATTGCATAAACTCAATCACTCTGGAATAGATGGAAACTTATTGAAATGGTTATCAGCATTTTTAACAAAAAGAGAACAACGAGTTATAGTAGAAGGAGAATTCTCGTCATCTGTAACAGTGGACTCTGGGGTGCCCCAAGGGACAGTCATTGGGCCACTTTTATTTTTGATCCATATCAGCGACCTCCCAGAGATAGTATCATCCCAAGTAAGACTCGTTGCAGATCGTTGCCTGCTATACCGTAAAATCCGTTCTCTACATGACCAACTTCAATTACAGAAAGACCTTAAATCCTTACATAACTGGGCCTTAAAATGGAGAATGAAATTTAACGCCATCAAATGTTATAAAATGACGATACACAGGAGTACAAAAGCAAAAAAACTACACCTACTCACTGGATAACCACCTACTAGAACACGTAAAGTAAAACCCATATCTTGGACTGTTTATCAGCGACAATTTTAAATGGTCATCACATATCAACAAAATTACAAACTGGGCAACCTCCACTTTAGGTTTTCTACGTAGAAACCTAAAGCACTGTTCTAAAACACTCGAAGAAACCGCCTACACATCACTTGTCAGGTCCGTTCTAGATTACAGTTCCACAGTGTGGGATCTCTACTTGCAAAAAGACATTGACCGTCTTGAATCAATCCAATGTCGAGCAGCCCGTTTCGCTTACAACGACTACGGAAGAAAAACAAGTGTAACGGAATTGATGAAAAAGTTAGACTGGAAACCATTGTCAGAACGCAGACGAGAACAGCATCTTATACTTATGTACAAGATAGTAATTCCCACTGAAACACATATCACACCGAATAGAGGGATCACAAGATCAACTACTAACAAGTTGAAACTATACAGCTGCATATTCAGACATTTATAAACACTCATTTATTCCACGGACAATCATAGATTGGAACAACCTAAGTGAAAGGTGTACTAGGGCAACATCATTAGAAACTTTCAAGGGAGAACTCCATGGGCTAGGAGTCCCTCCCTGCAACTAGTAAAACGAAAGCGCGCACCCCCTTCCTGGGTACTATATTCCGTAGTGAAGTACCAGTCCAGTATTCTACAGATACAGATACCATGGGTGTATGTTCAACATTACATGTCATTGTATTCATCTTGATATCATATAACCGTGTACAAGTGCAGATTGTGGATCACATTCTCAAACATTGGCTTATAGACATTTCATACTTCATATACAAGTACAATGTTTCGAAAAATTATCCGGAAATAAATTCCTGTTCAATTTTTGGTAAACAAATACAGAAACTTGTGCACTTTATAAAACCTGGATATTTTAAAATAATTTTTAGATCACGTTTTTCAAACTATCACGATTTATACATAGCAGGGGCGGATCCAGGGGGAGGGGGGGGGGGGGGGGGCGCAACCCCTAAAATTGGAAAAAATATGATGTTTTGGCGTAAAATCGTGATTTTTTCACACGAAATACCCCAACAAATTTCGCGCCTCCCTCCGCAATTGGAAAAAAAAAGATTTTTTGGCGTATAATCGTGATTTTTCACACGAAATACCCCCCATTAATTTTCGCGCCTCCCTCCGCTCGGCGCAATTTTTTTAAGTGCCCCACCCTCTAACTTGAAATCCTGGATCCGCCCCTGCATAGACTTAAGTTATTTGTCTACAAATGTCTTATTATATGTTCATAGTGTTTTCGACGGAATTAATTCAATTTTGTGTATTCTAAAAAAATGGATTATGAAATTAAATAGTAAAATTACATTTAATTCCGCTTTTCGTGATAGCAATATTATAGCAATCGGGCAAAAATTGACTTCGGATTTTTTTTAAACATAGTTTTACATCAAATATATAGAAGGATAAATTGGAAGATTCTGAGTTTTTACCCAGTGCCTGTAATAAAAACGTAGATATCAAGTTTAGTGCGCACTGCGCGTTTCTGGAATAACCTTCATCTGTACGCTCAAAGTCAAAACGTTGGAAAGACAAACAATTTAAAAAGATTTGGGAGCAAGTGAACCAAAGGACCTAAACTGGATCGTCAAAATCTACTAAGGTCATCTATGCCTGAGGAGGGAGAACGGCGGTTACAATAATAATTACAGTTTTGAGAGCAAGTGAACCAAAGGGCCTAAACTGGATCGTCAAAATCTACTAAGGTCATCTATGCCTGAGGAGGGAGAACGGCGGTTACAATAATAATTACAGTTTTGAGAGCAAGTGAACCAAAAGGCCTAAACTGGATCGACTAAGGTCATCTATTCCTGAGAAAGGAGAACGGAGATTAAAATAATAATCACAGTTTTGAGAGCAAGTGAACCAAAGGGCCTAAACTGGATCGCCAAAATCGGCTTGTTAGTATATGACGTCTTATAAAACCAGTATATAAATACTTTATCATTAATGAGCTTAATATTCTTTATTGACAGCGGGGGTGTTTAAATTGTGTATTATATATAGGATACTAAAATTTAAATATTTATTATAAACAAAAAAAATATTACCGAAATTGTACTAATACTGTGATACTGGATAACCACCAATAAAATAGCTTAGACTTTTACAACATAAACATTGTGTTATAACCAAAACTATTATATAAATATTTATGTGAGAACTTTTCGTAATATATTACATATTGGTGCTCTGTGTATCTTTTATAATAGGTACAAGGGTAATATCTGGGCTTTCACATGTAATATAATATATGATGTCCTTGACACGTTCATAAATAAATGACAACAAATAAGTTAAAAGAATGCGAATCGTGTGAACAATTCTATTGGACTAAAATATAAAAATCACGCTTTCGTGTGTGGCTAGAATTTAACAATTTAGTAATAAATTTTTCTCATCGCTGATTTTGACCACTCTCTAAAAGGTTTTTTTTTTTTTGGCTGTATATTCACATAACTGGTATTTCATTATAACTTTTATTTAGGGTAAGATCTTAAGTCTAAAGCCAATTTTAGCAATAGTTAAGATTATACTGTAAAGATAGTTTTATAGGTGTTGAGAATTAAATCCGAGTACCCAACACGGAAAATCTACCGGGATCTGCTTCACGTCTCTAGCAATCACATATTTTTTTTATCGAGAATATCACACAACCACAGGAAATAGAATCTTAATATACATTAGAAGAAACGTTTGAAAATACTAAAGTGGAAATCAGAAACCGGAAATCGAAGGAAAGACAATACCATGGCCAAAAGAAGAAGGACAGACAATACCATGGTCAAAAGAAGAAGGACAGACAATACCATGGCCAAAAGAAGAAGGACAGACAATACCATGGTCAAAAGAAGAAGGACAGACAATACCATGACCAAAAGAAGGACAGACAATTCCATGGCCAAAGAAAGAAGGACAGACAATACCATGGCCAAATGAAGGACAGACAATGCCATGGTCAAAGGAAGAAGGACAGATAATACCATGGCCAAAAGAAGAAGGACAGACAATACCATGGCCAAAAGAAGAAGGACGGGCTATATCATGGCCAAAAGAAGGACAGACAATACCATGGCCTAAAGAAGGACAAACAATGCCATGGCCAAAAGAAGAAGGACAGACAATACCATGACCAAAAGAAGAAGGACAGACAATACCATGGCCAAAAGAAGGACAGACAATACCATGGCCAAAAGAAGAAGGACGGGCTATACCATGGCCAAAAGAATAATGACAGACAATACCATGACCAAAAGAAGAAGGACAGACAATACCATGGCCAAAAGAAGAAGGACGGGCTATACCATGGTCAAAAGAATAATGACAGACAATACCATGGCCAAAAGAAGAAAGACAGACAATACCATGGTCACAAGAAGGACAGACAATACCATGGCCAAAAGATGGACAGATAATACCATGGCCAAAGGAAGGACAGAAAATGCCAAGGCTACAAGAAGGACAGACAATACCATGGCCACAAGAAGGACAGACAATATCATGGCCAAAAGATGGACAGATAATACCATGGCCAAAGGAAGGACAGAAAATGCCAAGGCTACAAGAAGGACAGACAATACCATGGCCAAAAGAAGAAGGACAGACAATACCATGGCCACAAGAAGAAGGACAGACAATACCATGGCCAAAAGATGGACAGACAATACCATGACCAAAAGAAGGACAGACAATATCATGGCCAAAAGAAGAAGGACGGGCAATACCATGGCCAAAAGAAGAAGGACAGACAATACCATGACCAAAAGAACAAGGACAGACAATACCATGGCCAAAAGAACAAGGACAGACAATATCATTGGCTACAAGAAGACGGACAGACAATACCATGGTCAAAAGAACAAGGACAGACAATACCATGGCCAAAAGAACAAGGACAGACAATACCATGGCCACAAGAAGAAGGACAGGCAATACCATGGCCAAAAGACGAAGGACAGACAATACCATGGCCAAGCGAAGAAGGACACACAATACCATGACCAAAAGAAGAAGGACAGACAATACCGTGGCCAAAAGAAGGACAGACAATATCATGGCCAAAAGATGGACAGACAATATCATGGTCAAAGGAAGGACAGAAAATGCCATGGCTACAAAAAGGACAGACAATGCCATGGCCAAAAGAAGAAGGACAGACAATGCCATGGCCAAAAGAAGAAGGACAGACAATATCATGGCCAAAAGATGAACAGATAATACCATGGCCAAAGGAAGGACAGAAAATGCCATGGCTAAAAGAAGGACAGACAATACCATGGCCAAAAGAAGAAGGACAGACAATACCATGGCCAAAAGAAGAAGGACGGTCAATACCATGGCCAAAAGAAGAAGGACAGACAATACCATGACCAAAAGAACAAGGACAGACAATACCATGGCCAAAAGAACAAGGACGGACAATACCATGGCCACAAGAAGAAGGACAGACAATACCATGGCCAAAAGAACAAGGACAGACAATACCATGGCCAAAAGAACAAGGACAGACAATACCATGGCCACAAGAAGAAGGACAGGCAATACCATGGCCAAAAGAAGAAGGACAGACAATGCCATGGCCAAACGAAGAAGGACACACAATACCATGGCCAAAAGAAGAAGGACAGACAATACCGTGGCCAAAAGAAGGACAGACAATATCATGGCCAAAAGATGGACAGACAATACCATGGCCAAAGGAAGGACATAAAATGCCATGGCTACAAGAAGGACAGACAATGCCATGGCCAAAAGGAGGACAGACAATACCATGACCAAAAGAAGGACAGACAATACCATGGCCAAAAGAAGAAGGACGGGCAATACCATGGCCAAAAGAAGGACAGACAATACCATGGCCAAAAGAAGAAGGACGGGCAATACCATGGCCAAAAGAAGGACAGACAATACCATGACCAAAAGAACAAGGACAGACAATACCATGGCCAAAAGAAGAAGGACAGACAATACCATGGCCACAAGAAGAAGGACAGACAATACCATGGCCAAAAGGAGGACAGACAATACCATGACCAAAAGAAGGACAGACAATACCATGGCCAAAAGAAGAAGGACGGGCAATACCATGGCCAAAAGAAGGACAGACAATACCATGACCAAAAGAACAAGGACAGACAATACCATGGCCAAAAGAAGAAGGACAGACAATACCATGGCCACAAGAAGAAGGACAGACAATACCATGGCAAAAAGAACAAGGACAGACAATACCATGGCCATAAGAACAAGGACAGACAATACCATGGCCACAAGAAGGACAGACAATACCATGGCCAAAAGAACAATGACAGACAATACCATGGCCAAACGAAGAAGGACACACAATACCATGGCCAAGTGAAGAAGGACAGACAATATCATGACCAAAAGAAGGACAGACAATACCATGGCCAAAAGAAGAAGAACGGGCTATACCATGGCCAAAAGAACAAGGACAGACAATACCATGGCCATAAGAACAAGGACAGACAATACCATGGCCACAAGAAGGACAGACAATACCATGGCCAAAAGAACAATGACAGACAATACCATGGCCAAACGAAGAAGGACACACAATACCATGGCCAAGTGAAGAAGGACAGACAATATCATGACCAAAAGAAGGACAGACAATACCATGGCCAAAAGAAGAAGAACGGGCTATACCATGGCCAAAAGAATAATGACAGACAATACCATGGCCAAAGGAAGACAGACAATGCCATGGCCAAAAGAAGGACAGACAATACCATCGCCAAAAGAAGGACAGACAATACCATGGCCAACAGAAGAAGGATAGACAATACCATGGCCAAAAGAAGGACAGACAATACCATGGCCAAAAGAACAAGGACAGACAATACCATGGCCAAACGAAGAAGGACACACAATACCATGGCCAAAAGAACAAGGACTGACAATACCGTGGCCAAAAGAAGGACAGACAATATCATGGCCAAAGGAAGAAGGACAGGCAATACCATGGCAAAAAGAACAAGGACAGACAATACCATGGCCAAAAGAACAAGGACAGACAATACCATGGCCACAAGAAGAAGGACAGACAATACCATGGCCAAAAGAAGAAGGACATACAATACCATGACCAAAGGAAGAAGGACAGATAACACCATGGCCAAAAGAAGAAGGACAAACAATACCATCGCCAAAAGAAGGACAGACAATACCACGACCAAAAGAAGGACAGACAATGCCATGACCAAAAGAAGAAGGGCAGACAATGCCATGGCCAAAAGAGGGACATACAATACCATGGCCAAAAGAAGTAGGACAGACAATACCATGGCCAAACGAAGAAGGAAAGTCAATACCATGGCCAAAGGAAGAAGGACAGAAAACACCATGGCCAAAAGAAGGACAGATAATACCATGGCCAAAAGAAGAAGGCCAGACAATACCATGGCCAAAAGGAAGGACAGACAATACCATGGCCAAAAGAAGGACAGACAATACCATGGCCAAAAGAAGGACAGACAATATAATGGCCAAAAGAAGGACAGACAATACCATGGCCAAAAGAAGGACAGACAATATAATGGCCAAAAGAAGGACAGACAATACCATGGCTACAAGAAGGACAGACAATACCATGGCCAAAAGAACGACAGACAATACCATGGTCACAAGAAGGACAGACAATGCCATTGCCAAAAGAACAAGGACAGACAATACCATGGCCAAAGGAAGGACAGACAATGCCATGGCCAAATGAAGGACAGACAATACCATGGCCAAAAGAAGGACAGACAATACCATCGCCAAAAGAAGGACAGACAATACCATGACCAAAAGAAGGACAGACAATACCATGGCCAAAAGAAAGACAGATAATACCATGGTCAACCGAAAAAGGACAGACAATACCATGGCCACAAGAAGAAGGACAGACAATACCATGTCCAAAAGAAGAAGGACAGACAATACCATGGCCAAAAGAAGGAGAGAGAATACCATGGCCAAAAGAAGAAGGACAGGCTATACCATGGCCAAAAGAATAATTACAGACAATACCATGGCCAAAAGAAGAAGGACGGGCAATACCATGGTCAAAAGAAAAAGGACAGAAAATACCATGGCCAAAAGAAGAAGGACAGACAATACCATGGCCACAAGAAGGACAGACAATACCATGGCCACAAGAAGAAGGTCAGAAAATACCATGGCCACAAGAAGAAGGACAGAAAATGCCATGGCTACAAGAAGAAGGACAGACAATGCCATGGCCAAAAGAAGAAGGAGAGACAATACCATGGCCACAAGAAGAAGGACAGACAATACCATGGCCAAAAGAAGGACAGACAATACCATGACCAAAGGAAGGACAGGCAATACCATGGCAAAAAGAAGGACAGACAATACCATGACCAAAGAAAGGACAGATAACACCATGGCCAAAAGAAGGACAAACAATACCATCGCCAAAAGAAGGACAGACAATACCACGACCAAAAGAAGGACAGACAATGCCATGGCCAAAAGAAGAAGGGCAGACAATACCATGGCCAAAAGAGGGACAAACAATACCATGGCCAAAAGAAGTAGGACAGACAATACCATGGCCAAAAGAAGAAGGAAAGTCAATACCATGGCCAAAGGAAGGACAGAAAATACCATGGCCAAAAGAAGAAGGACAGACTATACCATGGCCAAAAGAAGGACAGATAATACCATGGCCAAAAGAAGAAGGCCAGACAATATAATGGCCAAAAGAAGGACAGTCAATACCATGGCCAAAAGAAGGACAGACAATATAATGGCCAAAAGAAGGACAGACAATGCCATGGCTACAAGAAGGACAGACAATGCCATGACCAAAAGAACGACAGACAATACCATGGTCACAAGAAGGACAGACAATGCCATGGCCAAAAGAACAAGGACTGACAATACCATGGCCAAAAGAAGGACAGACAATGCCATTGCCAAATGAAGGACAGACAATACCATCGTCAAAGGAAGGACAGACAATACCATGACCAAAAGAAGGACAGACAATACCATGGCCAAAAGAAAGACAGATAATACCATGGTCAACAGAAAAAGGACAGAAAATACCATGACCAAAAGAAGAAGGACAGACAATACCATGGCCAAAAGAAGGACAGACAATACCATGACCAAAAGAAGAAGCACAGACAATACCATGGCCAAAAGAAGGACAGACAATACCATGGCCAAAAGAGGGACAGACAATACCATGGCCAAAAGAAGGACAGACAATATTATGGCCAAAAGAAGAAGAACAGACAATACCATGGCCAAAAGAAGAAGGACAGACAATACCATGGCCACAAGAAGAAGGACAGACAATACCATGGACAAAAGAAGGACAGACAATACCATGGCCAAAAGAAGAAGGACGGGCAATACCATGGCCAAAAGAAGAAGGACAGACAATACCATGAACAAAAGAACAAGGACAAACAATACCAAAAGAACAAGGACAGACAATACCATGGGCACAAGAAGAAGGACAGACAATACCATGGCCAAACGAAGAAGGACAGACAATACCATGGCCAAACGAAGAAGGACAGAAAATACCATGGCCAAAAGAAGAAAGACAGACAATACCGTGGCCAAAAGAAGAACAGACGATATCATGGCCAAAGGAAGAAGGACAGGCAATACCATGGCAAAAAGAAGAAGGACAGACAATACCATGACCAAAGGAAGAAGGACAGACAACACCATGGCCAAAAGAAGGACAGACAATACCATGGCCACAAGAAGAAGGACAGACAATACCATGGCAAAAAGAAGGACAGACAATGCCATGGCCAAAAGAACAAGGACCGAAAATGCCATGGCTACAAGAAGAACAGACAATGCCATTGTCAAAAGAAGAAGGACAGAAAATGCCATGGCCAAGAGAAGGGCAGACAATACGATGGCCACAAGAAGGACAGACAATACCGTGGCCAAAAGAAGGACAGACAATACCATGGCCACAAGAAGGACAGACAATACCATGGTCACAAGAAGAAGGACAGACAATACCATGGCCAAAAGAACAAGGAGAGACAATACCATGACCAAAAGAAGAAGGACAGACAATACCATGGCCAAAAGAGGAAGTACAAACAATACCGTGGCCAAAAGGACAGACAATATCATGGCAAAAAGAAGAAAGACAGGCAATACCATGGCCAAAAGAAAAAGGACAGACAATACCATGGCCACAAGAAGAAGGACAGACAATACCATGGCCAAAAGAAGAAGGACAGACAATACCTTGGCCTAAAGAGGAAGGACAAACAATACCGTGGCCAAAAGAAGGACAGACAATATCATGGCCAAAAGAAGAAAGACAGGCAATACCATGGCAAAAAGAAGAAGGACAGACAATACCATGACAAAAGGAAGAAGGACAGACAACACCATGGCCAAAAGAAGAAGGACAGACAATACCATCGCCAAAAGAAGGACAGACAATACCACGACCAAAAGAAGGACAGACAATGCCATGGCCAAAAGAAGAAGGACAGACAATACCATGGCCAAAAGAAGTAGGACAGACAATACCATGGCCAAAAGAAGAAGGACAGACAATACCAAGGCCACAAGAAGAAGGACAGACAATACCATGGCCAAAAGAAGGACAGACAATACCATGGCCAAAAGAAGAAGGACAGAAAATGCCATGGCTACAAGAAGAGCAGACAATGCCATTGTCAAAAGAAGGACAGACAATGCCATGGCCAAGAGAAGGGCAGACAATACCATAACCACAAGAAGGACAGACAATACCATGACCAAAAGAAGAAGGATAGACAATACCATGGCCAAAGGAAGTACAGACAATGCCATGGCCAAAGGAAGTACAGACAATACCATGGCCAAAAGAAGGACAGACAATACCATGGCCAAAAGAACAAGAACAGACAATAAGATGGCCAAAAGAACAAGGACAGACAATACCATGGCCTAAAGAACAAGGACAGACAATACCATGGCCAAAAGCAAAAAGACAAAAGGACAAACAATCATCTACAAAACACAGAAAACTAAAGATTGAGTAACACGAATCTCACTAAGACCGGGGTTAACTCACCTGAATGTGCTCCGTCGTGTTACTCTTGTTACAAACCCGTGTTATATGGTAGGTTGGTCTTGACACACCAACAACGCTGTTAGTGTCAATATTCACCCTAGGTATCACAACGAACATAACGAACATTGACATGGACGTCTCTCTTTGATATAATATAATACAGCTTTTTCTTATTATAACTCTCAGACATTTTGGGAAGGAAAACCCAAACATTTAAAAACGAACTGATATGTGAAGCCCCCGGTCTGTGGGAACCTTAATACCTTCAACACAAAATGTATATGCAAGTGTACAATTGAATTAGTTAATTAATTAATATATATCTCCCGCGATAGTTTCGAGGTAAAGAAATATAAAAAAGATTAACTGTTGCTGACCGCATGCAAAAGGGGGTTTGTAGGTTGACCGATACACAACTCGCCCTACTGTCGGGAACGCAAATGAGTGTCTCGTGTATCTAGGATAACACAATACTTGAACGTAAAGACAACTTGCAATAGTGCATAATGATAAAAAGATAATCGAAGAGAAGCAACTGAGTGCGCACAACGTGTTTCTGAAATAACAGACTTAAAGTCGAAAGATTGGAAGGCCAAACAATTGCTATATAAATATCGGAGAAGAACAGACAACACAATGTCCAAAAGAAAAAGTACAAAAGGACAAGCAATGATCTACAAAACATACACATAAAACTAAAGATCAAGTAACACGAAACCATTACCATTATATATATATATAGTATTAACCTAGTATCCTTAGTAACTTTGAGATCCAATGGGACAGATATATTGTATGGTTGTCACTTGCTTCTTGACGTTTGTATAATATACTTTATTTCATATGACTGTATAATGAATTCTTCATTATCCTATACAATATATCAAAAATTGCTGAGTTAGATTGCTGTCAAATTATAATATTAAGTATATATGTACCATCTACACACGCTTATGCACATGTCTTACGTCTATCCCTAGATTTGCCTTACGAGAAAAGGTAACACTACGATTAATGAAGCTCCTTTTAATAGGGAGTGGATGTGGTCGAGTGGTCTAGGGCGCTGAGCGTAAGGCTAAGCGAACGGTGATGCATTGTATCAATGGTGTGAGTTCAAATCCCGTCCAGGGAAGAACAAAAATATGACAGCTCAAAAATCTAATTCTAACACTGTTTGGTTTAATTTTCAGACGTATATATACGTCGAGGGAAGAACAAAAATTTGACAGCTCTAAAATCTAGTTCTAACACTGTTTGGTTTAATTTTCAGGCGTATATTTAATATTTAGTATTAACCTAGTATCCTTAGTAACTTTGAGATCCAGTGGGACAGATATATTGTATGGTTGTCACATGCTTCTTGACGTTTGTATAATATACTTTATTTCATGTGACTGTATAATGAATTCTTCATTATCCTATACAATATATAAAAAATTGCTGAGTTAGATTGCTGTCAAATTTTAATATTAAGTATATATGTACCATCTACACACGCTTATACACATGTCTTACGTCTATCCCTAGATTTGCCTTTCGAGAAAAGGTAACACTACGATTATTGAAGCTCCTTTTAATAGGGAGTGGATGTGGTCGAGTGGTCTATGGCGCTGGACGTAAGACTAAGCGAATGGTGATGCATTGTGTCAATGGTGTGAGTTCAAATCCCGTCCAGGGAAGAACAAAAATTTGACAGCTCAAAAATCTATTTCTAACACTGTTTTGTTTAATTTTCAGACGTATATATACGTCGAGGGAAGAACAAAATTTCACAGCTCAAAAATCTAATTCTAACACTGTTTGGTTTAATTTTCAGACGTATATATATATACGTTTGAAAATTAAACCAAACAGTGTTAGAATTAGATTTTTGAGCTGTAAAATTTGTGTTCTTCCCTCGACGGGATTTGATCTCACACCATTGATGCACTGCAGCACCATTCGCTTAGTCTTACATCCAGCGCCCTAGACCACTCGACCACATCCACTATATATACTCCAGGACTTACAAAGTTATTTAAATGATATTTGCTTGACGCCATTCTTGGCCTTAATTTCAAGGGAAGTAACTTGTACAGAAGACAACTTGTGGAGATTTTAATAGGTATGCTATCTAAACAGACGCAATGATTCAATTCTTGTAAATCTTTATCTTTATACTTAATTGTATGCAAATGTAAGACTGTATGTTTTTAACATGTTTCATCATAACTCCTTTTTTTTTGTGTTACAATTCTCATATCCCATTATGCAAATATGGAAATTACGTACATTTAATTTGGTTTATTTCGAAAATAAATTGAATTTGAGGATACACAGTAGATTTGTGTACGAAAAAAATACAATTTTTTGGAGCCGCAAATCGAAGAAAGACAAACAACACAAAGTAAAGCGACAAGCCACTACACAGAGAACTAAAGATCGAGCAATACGAACCCCACCAAATACGGGGTTAAAATCTGACATTTTACCATAGTTAAAAGGTTGATATTTCTTATTTTGACATACGGTACAATACCCACCTTTTTTCAGAACGGCCGTAAGCCACCCAAATTTTTTAAAAAAATCAAAAATATATGTATTTAAAATGTAGCAGCTCAAGAACTTTGCTCATCCTCCGCTATTTTGAAATCTTTGTCCACACATACAACGAAAAAATAAAATAATAAACAACGAATGGCTGTAAAATGTTACACTACCGCATAGAAATATGGTGTTACTTATCTATTTAGTCTTCTGTGTGATATTGTTTATGGCGATTAATAATGTGCAATCTAGAGACGCCGTCAGCATTAGGCACACAAGACACATATAACGACAACAAAGTAAACAAAAACACATTATAGAAAATTAAATAGATGTTGGACCCCACCAAAAAAGGGGGACTGTGAACCCATACCAGGTGCGACGCATACATCAAATGCATGAATATAGACTTTGGTAATAAGTTTTTTGCTACATGTATTATGATGGGGCAGTCGTGCTCGTGATCGTATGGTAGTTGGATTTACACCTACCTATGCAATCAGTGCCTATCATTACTAACGTTGTAGGTTCGAAACCCGTTCATTACAACATTATGTAATAAAGTTTGTCAGTGACTTGTGGCATATCAGTGGTTTTCTTCGGGTACTCCGGTTTCCTCTACCAATAAAACTAACTGCCACGATATGACTGAAATATTTATGAAAATGGCGTTAAATACCATAACCCTAACCTACATTGTACATGTAATATGGACGGAATAACTTGCACATAGTCGACGTGAACCTTGAGAAATTAACAAAAAAGAATATGATCCGATTATAATAGGGCTTTTTTAATGAAAATATATTGTGGTATTAGGAAGAGTATAACGTAGGTAATATTGATACAAACCCGTTATGGTTAATTTTCATTTCAAACAAAATCGTATTAATTTATAATTCTTTTTTTAAACTACATGAAATATTCATTTCGCTTAATGTTAAAAACTTCTCCGTAACTCATTAATATTTATAAATGAAATAATGATTAATCTCAATTATCATTTGTAGTGAAAGTTCTTATTTGCAATTAGGATTTTTTTACGTAAAACATTGGGTTGTAATATAATAACGGACTGTTGACCAGCTCTGTTTGCGTACTTTATTCTGATTGGCCACTCGACATCTATAATATCTAAAGCTAATATTGACCTTTCGTGACGAAACAATTACGTGGTCTGTAATATAAAGATGACCAATTGGTTATACCATACTGCATAATTGAAATTTAAGAAACAAGGAGAAGAACTGAGGCACGGTAAGAACATCTTGGTCTTCTTTTTTAAAATATCATTATAGTTAGTGATAGAGCTGTTAATATTAAATTATAAAAGATTGAGAGGTAATACAATTTTTTTCTCTCCAAATTTAAAAAAGAAAAAAAAAATTGGTTCCGAAAGTTTTTTTTCCAAATCAAAAACATAATATGTTTGTTTCGGAATTTAATCATTTGGATTCCTCCGCACAATATATTTAAAATATTTAAAATTGATTTCTTTTCATTTTCGATCCGGTAAGACGACAATAAAGCAAAATTAAATAAATAAATCCTTTCTGTTCTACAGTCAAAATTTATTTTAGAAATTTTATTTAAGACAAAAAAATAATTGAAAAAAAAGTGTTCTTTATTTTTGTTCAAGACAAAAATAATGGTGTGAAATTTTAGCATTCTAATCGTGACTGAGAACTGTCGTGGCTGTGATCGTATGGTAGTTGAATTTACAACTACCTATGCAATCAGTGTCTATCACCACTGATGTTGTGAGTTCGAATCTCAATCACGGCGAGCTGTACAACATTATGTAATAAAGTTTGTTCAAGACAAAAACAAAAATGTTGTGAGATTTTACCATTTTAATCCTGATCTATGATAAAACTTTTAATTTTTTTATCTAATAATCTAATGATTTAAATTATGGGTTTATGGTGTTTAACGCCACTGTCAACAATATTCCAGTTATATCATGGCGGTCAGCTTTATTGGTGGAGGAAACAGGAGTACCTGGAGAAAATCAGCGACCTGCCGCAAGTCGCTAACAAACTTTAACTAGAAAAAATGTATCTATCTATCCATGACTTTATATATTGTAGTGCAGTGAAACATGCCATTATGATTGTTGGATTGCAATATTCCATGCATATTCGTGATTGATTGATTATTGCTTATCGTCCAGCGAGCAGTATTTCAGCTATATTCAGAACGACAACAAGTAAAATAATATATATAAAAAAATGGAGCGGGAAAACGACTGCTCACTAGAAGAGTATGGAGAGTTGGTAGGGGCGGGAAAAAGCCCAGTATTTTTTAGCGCTACAATGCGCCCATTTTATTTTCCCGTAGTGTCTATAACGTGCAGGCAGTGTGGCACAATCCAAACAAATTTACGATAATGGTACACGATCAGACTTTCTGCAAAGTTTCATTAAGATTGGTTCAGAAATAATCCCTGGCCCGTTTTTGTTTCCATGGTAACAGTAGCCATATTTGTTCAGTCAATTCATATTCATTTGACTCGTCTAATTTCAATTGTTCTACTAAGGTTTATTAAATATGTGCAGTTTTATTAACATGGTTTAAACCTTGTAGCTCTTTTGGCTTTCTTTTCATTTGTTAACCATATAGCTACGGATTTCTCCTGTTTAGTAAATTTCTCAATTACGACCTCAACTAAAGTCGTACGTTTGATTTACAATAGCAATGTGTAGTGGTTTGATTGACGTGCATAATAAAATGAAAAACAAACAAAACATTACACTGTCGGAACAATTCAAAGATCAACTATCTAAATCGCAAAAAGAGGCAAAGTCGATATAATTCGTTTCGTTATTTTTTTTTTGCAAACTTCTATACTTAATAAATTTGCATATTTATATTGTTTATTGTTCTTGACTCCGCCATTGCATACCACATTTTAATTTGGAGAAAATATGAGAAACGCATAAAAATTTAGAATCAATACTGGACGGCGCTTAACTTTGCACACGCAAACCTGGAGATTACGTGTCGGGTTGTGCAAAATTATCCGAAGTCGATTCTGAATTTTTGCGTTTTATTTACGAGTTCAGAAAATAAGATGGCGTATCAAAAAATCATAGCAGCCACAATTCCACAGCTAGTTCAATGATTACCAAGCGTGCAACATGTTTGTGTTTACGTATTTGATTGATTACCTTGGTAGCAGCGGGAACTTTGAAAAAAAAATCAGGCTTGAATGCGCATATACGCAATATCGGCAACTTTCCTTTAGTTTCATAACATTTGAAGCATTTAAGGTAAAATGCATTGGAGGAGGAAAGAAGTATAATTTTATAATAAGAAACAAAATTAAAACAGGTTCCCGACCGTCACACATTACCAGGTGAACAGCGTTGATTATAAGAAGACCTTGAAGATACCGTGTATCGAAGAACAGACAACAAAACGGTCAAAAGAAAAAGTAGAAAAGGACACACAACGATCTACAAGACATACAAATAAAACTAAAGATCGAGTAATACGAACCCCACTAAATACCGGTGGTGAACTCAGGTGCTCCGGAATCGTAAGCAGTTCCTGCTCTACTAGTAAGGAACGCTCTAATCGTGTACACTATGCATAGCATATTTATTCTTCATGACACATAAGTTTGATTATATCTAAACTTTATTCTTTCAGAATCATGAAGCTCTTCTTGTTGGCTGTAGCCGTCTTTGGGGTCATAAATGCTAGAAGTTTATACGAGAGAGGATTGTCACGTGACGACAAATGGTTTGATGGTCTCAGAGATCTTGGAACAGAAGTCATCGTCGAAACGTTTGACCTTGAGGGAGCAAAAGAGCAAGTTAGACAAAATGTCGAAGACTGTATGCAACAAGCTGACGTAACCAGTTGTTTGGAAGGAAAGGTTGATGCTGTCTCTGATGGTCTTGGCGACAAAGTTTCAAAAGCAGACAGAGATGACGCTAAGATTAAGGTTGCAGCCTTGGCCGATTTTCTTGCCGCAGTTCACGGAGCATGCGCTGATAAACCTGAAGATGAACTCGCAAAATGCGCCTTTGCAGTAGGAAAACATATGTGTGAAGCATCGGACTTTGATATGAAGAAATGTATGGGTGGTGTAAAGTTTGTTCTTGAAAAGGCTAAACAAATGGCTGAGGCTGGAGATAAGAAAAGAGGACTGTCACGTGATGACAAATGGTTTGATGGTCTCAGAGATCTAGGAACCGAGGTTATCGTCGATACTTTTGATTTGCAAGGCGTAAAGGAACTAGTAAGGGAAAATGTTGAAGATTGTATGACAAAAGATGACGTAACGGACTGTTTGGTAGGAAAGATTGATGCCGTTGCTGACGCTCTTTCACACGATGTCTCCCAGAAGGAACGTGATGACGCTAGAATGAAGGTTGAGGCACTGGGAGATTTTCTTGCAGCCGTTCATGGAGCCTGCGCTGATAAACCTGAAGACGAAATTGGAGCATGTGCCTTTGATGTGGGGAAAGTCATGTGTGAAGAGTCAGACTTTGATATGAAGAAATGTATGGGTGGTGTAAAGTTTATTCTTGGAAAGGCTAAACAAATGGCTGAGGCTGGCGACAAGAAAAGAGGATTGTCACGTGACGACAAATGGTTTGATGGTCTCAGAGATCTTGGAACAGAAGTAATCGTCGATACGTTTGACCTTGAAGGAGTAAAAGAGCAAGTCAGACAAAATGTCGAAGACTGTATGCAACAAGTTGACGTAACCAGTTGTTTGGAAGGAAAGGTTGATGCTGTCTCTGATGGTCTTGGCGACAAAGTTTCAAAAGCAGACAGAGATGACGCTAAGATTAAGGTTGCAGCCTTGGCCGATTTTCTTGCCGCAGTTCACGGAGCATGCGCTGATAAACCTGAAGAAGAAATTGGCAAATGCGCCTTTGCAGTAGGAAAACATATGTGTGAAGCATCAGACTTTGATATGAAGAAATGTATGGGTGGTGTTATGTTTGTCCTCAAAAAGGCTAAACAAATGGCTGAGGCTGGCGACAAGAAAAGAGGATTGTCACGTGACGACAAATGGTTTGATGGTCTCAGAGATCTTGGAACAGAAGTAATCGTCGATACGTTTGACCTTGAAGGAGTAAAAGAGCAAGTCAGACAAAATGTCGAAGACTGTATGCAACAAGTTGACGTAACCAGTTGTTTGGAAGGAAAGGTTGATGCTGTCTCTGATGGTCTTGGCGACAAAGTTTCAAAAGCAGACAGAGATGACGCTAAGATTAAGGTTGCAGCCTTGGCCGATTTTCTTGCCGCAGTTCACGGAGCATGCGCTGATAAACCTGAAGAAGAAATTGGCAAATGCGCCTTTGCAGTAGGAAAACATATGTGTGAAGCATCAGACTTTGATATGAAGAAATGTATGGACGGTGTTATGTTTGTCCTCAAAAAGGCTAAACAAATGGCTGAGGCTGGCGACAAGAAAAGAGGAATGTCACGTGACGACAAATGGTTTGATGGTCTCAGAGATCTTGGAACAGAAGTAATCGTCGATACGTTTGACCTTGAAGGAGTAAAAGAGCAAGTCAGACAAAATGTCGAAGACTGTATGCAACAAGCTGACGTAACCAGTTGTTTGGAAGGAAAGGTTGATGCTGTCTCTGATGGTCTTGGCGACAAAGTTTCAAAAGCAGACAGAGATGACGCTAAGATTAAGGTTGCAGCCTTGGCCGATTTTCTTGCCGCAGTTCACGGAGCATGCGCTGATAAACCTGAAGAAGAAATTGGCAAATGCGCCTTTGCAGTAGGAAAACATATGTGTGAAGCATCAGACTTTGATATGAAGAAATGTATGGGTGGTGTTATGTTTGTCCTCAAAAAGGCTAAACAAATGGCTGAGGCTGGCGACAAGAAAAGAGGATTGTCACGTGACGACAAATGGTTTGATGGTCTCAGAGATCTTGGAACAGAAGTAATCGTCGATACGTTTGACCTTGAAGGAGTAAAAGAGCAAGTCAGACAAAATGTCGAAGACTGTATGCAACAAGTTGACGTAACCAGTTGTTTGGAAGGAAAGGTTGATGCTGTCTCTGATGGTCTTGGCGACAAAGTTTCAAAAGCAGACAGAGATGACGCTAAGATTAAGGTTGCAGCCTTGGCCGATTTTCTTGCCGCAGTTCACGGAGCATGCGCTGATAAACCTGAAGAAGAAATTGGCAAATGCGCCTTTGCAGTAGGAAAACATATGTGTGAAGCATCAGACTTTGATATGAAGAAATGTATGGACGGTGTTATGTTTGTCCTCAAAAAGGCTAAACAAATGGCTGAGGCTGGCGACAAGAAAAGAGGAATGTCACGTGACGACAAATGGTTTGATGGTCTCAGAGATCTTGGAACAGAAGTAATCGTCGATACGTTTGACCTTGAAGGAGTAAAAGAGCAAGTCAGACAAAATGTCGAAGACTGTATGCAACAAGCTGACGTAACCAGTTGTTTGGAAGGAAAGGTTGATGCTGTCTCTGATGGTCTTGGCGACAAAGTTTCAAAAGCAGACAGAGATGACGCTAAGATTAAGGTTGCAGCCTTGGCCGATTTTCTTGCTGCCGTTCACGGAGCATGCGCTGATAAACCTGAAGATGAAATTGGCAAATGCGCCTTTGCAGTAGGAAAGCATATGTGTGAAGCATCAGACTTTGATATGAAGAAATGTATGGACGGCGTTATGTTTGTCCTCAAAAAGGCTAAACAAATGGCTGAGGCTGGCGACAAGAAAAGAGGATTGTCACGTGACGACAAATGGTTTGATGGTCTCAGAGATCTCGGAACAGAAGTCATCGTCGATACGTTTGACCTTGAAGGAGTAAAAGATCAAGTCAGACAAAATGTCGAAGACTGTATGCAACAGGCTGACGTAACCAGTTGTTTGGAAGGAAAGGTTGATGCTGTCTCTGATGGTCTTGGCGACAAAGTTTCAAAAGCAGACAGAGATGACGCTAAGATTAAGGTTGCAGCCTTGGCCGATTTTCTTGCCGCAGTTCACGGAGCATGCGCTGATAAACCTGAAGAAGAAATTGGCAAATGCGCCTTTGCAGTAGGAAAACATATGTGTGAAGCATCAGACTTTGATATGAAGAAATGTATGGACGGTGTTATGTTTGTCCTCAAAAAGGCTAAGCAAATGGCTGATAGAGATTAGACAGCTCGCATTCATAGAACTTGATTACTATAAATACGGCATGGGATTAGACACGTATATCTTCGAGTAAGAAACAGAGCAGATACTCATTTTTTTCATAATTAAAAGATTCTAGTGGAATGTAATCGTATTTAATATTATTAAATTGATGTTGACGTTAAGTATGAGTTGTTTGGCAGTTTTTATGTTTGTTTGTTCGTTTTTTTTTATGTTTAACACCACTTTCAACAATATTTCAGTCATATCGGGGCGGTCAGTTTTATCGGTGGAGGAAACCGTAGGACAGGGAGAAAACCACCGTCCTATCGCAAGTCAATGACAAGCTTTATCACATAATTTTTACACCTAGCCTTGATCGAGATTCGAACTCACAGCATCAGTGGTGATAGCAACTGATTGCACATGTAATAGTAAATCAAACTACCATATGATCACAGCCACGACGCCCCCCGCAGTTTTTATGATTCGAATAATAGCGTACTTAATAATAACGCTGTTCGCCCGGTTACATGTCAGCGCTAGGTGGAGCTATGGTGTTTAACGCCACTTTCAACAATATTTCAGTTATACTGATGCGGTTGAGGATGTCAAGGTTTACATTTTACTCTCACGTGGAAAGCACTTTAATGACCGCATCATTTCACTAAGAAGGGAGGTTTGAGCTAATAAAGCTAGTTTAACCCCGCCACTATTTATTGAAGTTGCTCTAACAATCCAGGAACGTGAGCAGTATTACATTTGCATTAGAGGTATCGATTTTGCCTCTTTCTATGATTTTGATAGAAGTAGAAGTATTAGTTTATATTCACAGCGCAAAATACAGATCAGTGCCTATCACCACTAATGTTGTGAGTTCGAATTACGATCAGGGCGCGGTGTACAACATTATGTGATAAAGTTTGTCGGTGACTTGCGACAGGTCAGTGGTTTTCTCCAGGTCCTCCGGTGTCTTCCAGCAATAAAACTGACCACCACGATATGACTGAAATATTGTTGAGAGGGGCGTTAAACACCATCATACAAACAAACAAGCAAAGCGTCGTCCCATTCTCCACTTATGATGCATGATTTATGTTATGTAAAAAACGCTTAAACAGTGATTGTCATCAATTATAATTCGAATAATAGCATTCTTAATAATAACGCTGTTCGCCCGGTTACATGTCAGCGCTAGGTGGAACTATGGTGCTTAACGCCACTTTCAACAATATTTCAGTTATACTGATGCGGTTGAGGATGTCAAGGTTGACATTTTACTCACACGTGGAAAGCACTTTAATGACCGCATCATTTCACTAAGAAGGGAGGTTTGAGTTTATAAAGCTAGTTTAACCCCGCCACTATTTATTGAAGTTGCTCTAACAATCCAGGAACGTGAGCAGTATTACATTTGCATTAGAGGTATCGATTTTGCCTCTTTCTATGATTTTGGTAGAAGTAGAAGTATTAGTTTATATTCACAGCGCAAATAACAGATCAGTGCCAGTAGTATATGGGCACACCTCAGACGGTATTTGAGGAGGTGCTATGAGGGATACCGGAAGTGATCGTGTGCGCATGCGCAACCGGAAATGACGTCACCGTAAGTCACCGGAGGTCACCGGAAATGAAAGGGAGATAATTTCCCGCTTTTTTATCCGTTTTTCTCGCGTTTTTTTTTCCGGTATTTCCTGCCAGTTTTTTCCGGAACTCCTCTAGATTCTATGTATCAACAATGGAATTGTGAATGCAACCTGTATCGGGTCACTATAGACCTGTTACCCCTTATGTTAAATCATTTTCCCTCCTGAATTGTGCAGTCAGCCGTGATTAATTGACTCAGTAGTATGTGTATGCAATATATGACTGAATTTTCTATATATGTTCTTTTGTTTGTTTGCTTTTTTCGTAAATACAATGTTATTCATCATACGAGGCTTTATATTATACCAAAACGCCAAGTACATTTTCTAAGCTTTATTGATAAGACGATGCACAAACGTCTTGACTAATTACGGCTCTTCACAGGAACATCTGTCTCAATCGATAATGAAGTATTCCAAACCGAGTAAATTTACATAATTCTGTGTTGCTTAACCTCTCATTATTATTCTATTATTCTAAGTATTGTACTGTTCATATGGGTTTTAACACCGTGTTTTAATTATGCATACCTTAATTGATAATTCACAAACAATTACACACTGAATATATTACCATACCACTACAAAATTGTATGATTATATAAGATGGGTTTTTAATTTTTACGGTCTATCGTGCAACATTATATTTATATTGGTTTTCCCCGCATTTACTTATTCATACGCGTGCCAGTGAAGTGGGTATTCAATACGTGAAGTATTCAAAAAGAGATTAACCCCCAATGATCAGACAAGTTGAAACATGAATATATTTACTACACATGCCCTCCGATGAACTCTAGATGATTTAAATATAGACATAATACATAGAAGCATTCTTTATTGCTAAATTGATTTCAACCGTTCCAGACTCCAATGTTAAAATATGCAGATTATGTGAAAAACGATATACAGATATTTGTGTACACGTGTGCTGTAAAGGTCAATATTCTTTCGAAATCCGATAAGAATTTTCTTTTGAAGAATTTAATTAGCGTTATATTTTTTGCAACTTTTCGTCTGCTAAATATATTGATTTTATGTTATCGGATAATCAAGATATTTGAAATGTCCTTTGCTAAAAGTCGCGTGGCGTCTGCTACATTCCTATTTAATTGTATGTTTCAGATGATACTTTTGATTATAATTTAATAGTTTATGTACCTTGGCAGATCGCCATGAATAAATAAGGTTGCCATTCATGGATTCAAAAGTAGTTATTTTCCGTTATTAAATAACAATCTGTATTCTCATAAACCATCGTGATACATTGGTATAGAGATACACAATATATACAGAAAATAAATAAAAACAATAAATACAATAATAACAATAGTAATTACCCAGGAGGTAGTAAACTAGAATTAATGTTTCTGATCAATTGACAGAGTTTCCTTAATTTTGATTATGGTTTACTACTTATTATTTCTTTTAATTTCAAAACATTAATTCTAGTTAAGTACCGCTTTTCAATGCATGATTCTCTTTTGTCATGGAAATAACTGCATCGCATTATATAATGAAATTCGTCCCCAATTTGATTTTCTTGACAGAGTTGACATTTTCTATTTTCCCTTGCGATATTATTCCATCTTCCAGTTTCTATGGGTAATTTTGTATTGGTGGTTCTAAATTTGTAAAAAGTGAAAATGTCTTTATTTTCTAAAATATTAAAATAGTTTTCAAATTCGAATATTTGTTTATAAAGTTTGTAGTTCAATGCCTTTGGGGAATTTTCTAAATTGCTATTCCATTCTTGTAAAAAATGATCTCGGAGACGTAATTTTACATAAGCGATCACCCACTCAGTATTAAAGTTTATATTCTGAAATGTCCATTCCATTGATAGGCCACAATTATCCAATATATCTTTTACACATTTTACCCAAGGAGCAGATATATTCCATTACAAAAAAAAATATGCAAATATGTAAATTCGTTTTGATGGCTTTATCAATTGTACATTACTTTTTTTTGGCTACGTTTTAAGTTATCGGATAATTCACATTATTCAAATTACCATTATTAATATAAAAGACAAGTAATTTTTTTTTGTATATCATATTAAGAATTTTCTTTTGAAGAATTTAATTAGCGTTATATTTTTGACAAACTTTTCGTCTGCTAAATCTATTGATTTTATGCTATCGGATAATCAAGATATTTAAAATGTCCTTTCGTAAAAGTCGCGTGGCGTCTGCTGCATTCCTTACACGGCTTAGCTATATTTACTCGGGTGAAACCAAATGACGTTTATTTTACAGGATTTGTCATTGTAAAATTGATAGCTCAGGATCCCTTTCACTGGTTATCTGCCCCTTTCCCGCTATTTTTTATTTTCATGGGGAGCGCCATCAATAATTACACAACCATGGATTACTGTCTTCAAGGGGGCCTAACATGAACATTTACTTATTTTTGTTGGTGTTCTACCACCTAGAGCACACTGAACGACAACTTAGTTATTAGTAGTAGTTTTTTTATATTATAGTATTATTTTTCAAATCAGACATGCATAAATTTGAAATGTTAAGAATTTGGACTATAGTTATAACAAGGAAGCTACTATACCAAGATTTTCCTATTGGTTGAGTTGAAGTTTTTCGCTCGCCACTATGACTCGGTTTACCATTACGGAATACATGTGTCACAAATGACCACAGATATGTTCCACTTGTCGTAAGCACTTCCCGGTCCTTTCCTCATTGATGTGTATAACATTATTGTATAGAGCGGATATACTAAGTTGATATAACTTGTTTCTAATTGTACATTGATGACAATAAAATGTGTTTAGACTAAATTAATGGCGTGTCACCGAGCTCGTAACTATGGTAACACGATGGGTGCCACTAGTGGTGCAGAAACCGCTAACACTTCCAGAGCACCCTAGTACATCCCAGGTTTTATTTAGATTTGTGTTATTCGATCTTTAGTTTTCTGTTTATTCTTTTGTCAATCGCTGTTTGTCCATTTTTCTTTGCCCATTGTGTTGTCTGTCCTTCGATTTTGATTGGTGAAAATTTATTCCAATTAGGTTTTTCCTTTTTTATCTGATATACAGTTGTATAGAAATATAATTATTTTGTCACTTAGCTGAGATTCCCTTATTTCTTCTGGTTCCCAGTTTTTTCAAAATTTCAGAATTCATTAGATTAGGCTCAACTGAATAACTCTGCTTACTGCCAGTAGTTACCCTGACTTGTTCTAGGGTTGTAGCGCATTCAGGTTCACTCTTCTCTTCTGTATTTCTCTCTTGATGACGTAAGCAAAACTTACAAGGTCTCCGTGATAATGCATCTGCATTGTTGTGTTGCCTACCTGGAGATGTCAACGCATCTTTTAACCTAATAAAAGCCTGTTCACATTCATCATTCCACTGAAATATTGAGCCTTTTTCACAGTTTATGCAATGGTCTGGCTATGATTGCAAAGTGTTCACACATTTCCTGTAATAGGAGCAAAGACCAAGAAAGCTCCCTCATTTGCTCAGGTGTTTTTGGTCTGGGCCAGTCTTGAACAGTTTTAACTTTATCAGGATCTGTACTAATTCCTTCTTCTGAGACCACACGCTCCAAAAAACTTAACATTAGTTTGAAATTTTTTTTAACTAGATGAAGGGTTCAATCACCCCCAAGTCAAGCATTCTAAGTATTTTCTCCTTTTCTGTTTGTCTCTTACCATATGGTAAGCGTCTGGGTGATTGCCTTATTGGTACTGCACTCTCTGTATTGATTTTATGTTGTACCAAATCTGTATGACCTAAATCACCTTTGGATTTTGAGAAAAAAACATTTGGTGTTTTGTTAACAATTTTGACGATGTGATTCGAGTTTTTAATACATTTTTCATGTTCTTTAAATTTCTAATCACTATTTTCTCCTTTTATTGTGTTTTTGTGCATCCGTGTTCAATATGTTCATCATACATTCGTTTTGTTTTTGTTTTTGTCGTTTACTTTTTGAGGTTTCACTCGGATTTTCGTGTTTATTCAACATCTTAATTACTATTTTGTTGACTTGTTGGAGTTTTGTCATAGATGTTTACGTTAGTATTCGATATTTTCATAATGTGTTTCATTCTGTCTGAGATTTTGTCGTTTACCTTTTTGATTCCTTCCTCCAATTTTCGTGTTTATTCAACATCTTAATCACTATTTTTGTTGACTTGTTGAACTTGAGCCCAGCGAGGATAACACTTCACTTAAAATCTCAGTGTCAAAAAAGTGAAACAGAAAATACTACAATGCAAACTGACAATACACAACATGAAAATAAAATTGGTCAAAATCAAGCATATAGTTCAGTAACACCTACATGCACAATCAGTTGTGGTCAGATTACTGATAAATTTATGATGCATTGCAGTAAGTGCCAGCAATGGATACACTATAAATGTACCCTTTTACCTGCATATCAGTTATATATGTTTGTAAACACAACTAGAAAATTTACATGTGAAATGTGTTCAAATGTCCCAATAAGGTTTAAACAGAAATGGGACCCATGTATTCAGGAAACATTTGATAAACCATCTTTAGACACCACACAAAAAGAATGTGATCATTCAAAGACTCTTGAAATTGTCAATAGAATTGAACAGAGTATAGTCACAGCTCTGACAACAATCCATGATTCCAGTCAAGAGGAAAACATCAAAATCCTAAACAGCCAAATAGATGAATTGAAATTTGAAAAAGAGAAACACTTATCCAGTCTGTCAGATCAAATGTCTAGGCTATCATTTGACACTAACGTAATTCAGTCTTTGTCCAAAAAGTTTGACGAAATTAATGCGTCAAACAATAATGTTACCGAAGCCATTAAGGCCCTGAATAAAACACCTTTAAAATGTCACAAACTCTACAGAACACTTCTGAAATGCTACAAAGAAGTTCAGCAAACAACAAGGACTTGTCACAAAGCATCAGCACACTTACTCAGAGGTTGACGGTACAAAATGCTAGTGATAATACTAGTAGTGTAAAAAAAACAACCAGGATCTCATAATGTACAGACTACACCGACCAACTTGCCAACATCAAACCGTTTCGCCGTGTTGGCCGATTTAAATGATTCCATTCAGGAGGAGGGCACCACAGAAAGCAGGAAAATATTGATTATGGGGAATTCCCATATTAGAAACATTAAAACTAGATATTTCATAAATGATTGTTTGGTTAATAAAATTATGGCATTTTCTTTCAATCAAGCTATAGAAAAAATCTCTAGTCTTGATAATGATTATGATTGTGTTTGTGTACAAGTTTTTACAAATGACTTAAGAGAGTCAAGTCCAGAGGAATGTGTCCAACTGTGTACCAAGTTTTCTGTTGAATTATCTCAACAATGTGAATTTGCAAAAAATGTTATTTCACTGCCATTCCCAACAGTTAATGACATTTCTCTTAATGGGCAAATGCAGAAATTTAACATTATCATGCAGTACAAGTTTCTTAGCCACCCTACTGTTAGTTTACTTGACAATGCAGGTCTTTCATTCAGAGGTAGACCCATTTACAATTTTTTGGCAAAAGATGGCCTACACTTGTCAGTACAGGGTACTAACATCTACGCTTCAAGCATGAAATCATGTTTCAAGAGATGTCTGAACATTGAAGAAATTCAACAAGCTAAACATGGCAGACAAAGCATAAACTTTGGTCCTCCTAATTCTGATTCAATGTACAATGAACGCAACTCAAAATGCTTTGATAGGACATACCAAGCACTAAGTAGAGAAGGTCCTGGTTTTGGTACAGGCAATAACCAGTTTAATCAAAACCCAAACTTTGGTCCTCCTAATTCTAATTCAATGTACAATGAACGCAACTCAAAAGGCTTAGATAGGACATACCAAGCACTAAGTAGAGAAGGTTCTGGCTTTGGCACAGGCAATAAACAGTTTAATCAAAACCCAAACTTTGGTCCTCCTAATTCTAATTCAATGTACAATGAACGCAACACAAAAGGCTCAAAAGGCCTTGATAGGACATACCAAGCACTAAGTAGAGAAAGTCCTGGCTTTGGTACAGGCAATAACCAGTTTAATCATCCCCATCATCCCCCATTTATGTATCCATTTTTCCCTGGGTTTAATCCTGGCTAGAGCCTTTAATTTCACATACAGGTATATTGATGACGTTTTATCTATCAATAATTCTAGATTTGCAGAATTTCTTCCATTGATATATCCTCCAGAGCTGGAAGTTAAAGAGATCACAGATACAGCTTCGTCTGCATCATCTTTGGACTTATACCTCGAATTTGACGACAGTGGTCAACTCAGTACTAAAATTTATGATAAACGGGACGACTTCAATTTTAAAATCATAAATTTTCCAAACATGTGCAGCAATATACCAGCTTTTCCTGCATATGGTGTATACATCTCGCAATTGATTCGCTATGCAAGGGCCAGTAGCAATTATTCTGATTTCCTGAAACGTCATGTTCATCTGAGAAACAGGCTACTGGACCAGGGCTATTAAAAGATTCGCCTTATTCGATCACTTAAAAAGTTTATATTCCGATACCAAGATCTTGTCGAAATATATTCCGTCTCTGCAAAAACGATTATAAGCGATGCATTTTCATATAGTGAAAATGTATAAAGATAAAGAAGTCAAGAAAAATGTCGAGGATATTTTTTTATCAATGTGTGACGTAAAAATATTTTTGAAATTTACGTCACCGAATATGGTACTGCTTTGACAACTAATTTACCTATTTCGTTCCTGTATTTAAATACTGTTATAGTGACAGCCAGAACCTTTGAACCGTAATGAGAGCGGGAGGTTTCACGCTTTAAAATCTGATTCAATAAGGGTAATAACAAATTTACCGAACTCCGAACAATCTTACAAAGGGAAAGTCAAAGCTCATATTTATATAAACAGACAAAATCAGTCAACAACCGGAAAACTGTGAAAACCGTAATGACCCTGACTTGGTACAGGCATTTCTAAAGAAATGGTGGGTTGAATCAGATTTTAAGGCGTCAAACCTCCCGCTCTCATTAAGGTTCAAAGGTTTCGGCTGTCACTGTAACAGTATTTAAATGCAGGAATAAAATAGGTAAAATAGTTGTCAAAGCAGTACCATATTCGGTGACGTAAATGTCAAAAATATTTTTACGTCACACATTGACAAAAAAAAATATCCTTGACATTTTTAACTTCTTTATCTTTATACATTTTCACTATATAAAAATGCATCGCTTATAATTTTTTCTGCAGAGACGGAATATATTTCGACAAGATCTTGGTATCGGAATATAAACTTTTTAAGAGATCGAATAAGGCGAATCTTTTAATAGCCCAGGTCCAGTAGCCTGTTTCTCAGATGAAGATGACGTTTCAGGAAATCAGAATAATTGTTACTGGCCCTAGCATAGCGAATCAATTGCGAGATATAAACACCATATGCAGGAGAAGCTGGTATATTGCTGCACATGTTTGGAAAATTTATGATTTTAAAATTGAAGTCGTCCCGCTTATCATAAATTTTAGTACTGAGTTGACCACTGTCGTCAAATTCGAGGTATAAGTCCAAAAATGATGCGGACGAAGCTGTATCTGTGGTCTCTTTAACTTCCAGCTCTGGAGGATATATCAATGGAAGAAATTCTGCAAATCTAGAATTATTGATAGATAAAACGTCATCAATATACCTGTATGTGAAATTAAAGGCTCTAGCCTTATGAATCTTCTTATCTTTTACAAGCTTTTGAAGAAACTCCGACTCATATGAGTATAAAAATAAATCGGCTAGAAGAGGGGCACAATTCGTACCCATTGGTATGCCGACGACCTGCTGAAACAGTGCCCCTCCAAAGGAGACAAATATGTTATCGATGAGGAACTCCAGCATACTGATCACTTGTTCCTCGGAGTAGCATGTTTTACCTTTTTGAATTTTGTTTGAAAAATATGTGGAATTGTAGCCTAACACAAAAAATTTTGAGCCATAGTTTCTATGACTAAAAGTTTATGAATTGTTTCTTTTAAGCGGGTTTTTAATTTGTCATGCGGTAGGGTGGTATATAGAGTTGAAAAATCAAAAGTTTTGATGGAGGATACCGGAGAGAAAGATCTTGATTTCAGGTTATTCAAAAGATCTTTAGAGTTTTTCAAAATCCACATGTTTTTCAAAATCCACTACGCGAGTAAACAGTTTCACAATATTTCTGTTGTCCCTCTTTTACTGCAGACAGAATCGTTGTCAGGTGAATAGACAATTCTTTCGTCGAACAAGTTGATGATCCCGCTATGTACCTTTCTTTGCATGGTGTCTTATGGAGTTTAGGTATCCAATATAAATAGGGTAAATCCTCAGACTCTTTACCAGAGGGAATGATTAAAGAGGTCATGAATGATCTGTGGTTAGCTAGGATTTCATCTTTGTCGAACGAAGTTTGTTTGTATGTGGTATTACTAGAGGTGTTGCTATTTATGCCTAATTCCTTGATTAGGCATTCGAAGTAATATGATTTACATACAAACACGATATTGTTGGAAGCCTTGTCCGCAGGAACGATAACATATTTGTCATGAAGAGAGGAAAGACACTTAACAGCTTTTTGGTCTTTAAATGCAGACTTAGGTCGACTATTAACACATTTTTTGAGTTTGTGAATCCGACCTTGCACTAGAGACCTAATTGTTCTAACCCAGTCTGACAAGGACTCTAACTGAGGATCTTGGTCTACTTCTCTCTTTATCCACCTTCTGGCATAATCTTCAACAGCATTCATAGTTATCTTGAAATGATGTTTCCAATTGATGTGTTGAGGTTCTCTGAATTTAGAACCATGAGAAATCACCTTTCGGAGACTCTCATGCCTGTACCAAGTCAGGGTCATTACGGTTTTCACAGTTTTCCGGTTGTTGACTGATTTTGTCTGTATGCATAATTATGAGTTTTGACTTTCCCTTTGTAAGATTGTTCGGAGTTCGGTAATTTTATTATTACCCTTATGATTAGATTCTAAAATACAGGACACATATTTATTATAATGTAAGAAGAACAGCTTGTCTTACATACAGGTATAATCATGCATTTGATCATGTTAACATGATCAATTTTCATGTATTCATATTTTATTTCATTCTATTTTTCAACAGAAGAGCAATTTACTTTTGAAGAAATGAGTCTTGCAGTCTTACACTTCTGTGCATTTATATCATTTATTCTTTTTTATGTAAAATGATGGTACTTTATTATAATATGCATAGATTATTGTTTTATTACATGTATTGTGTAATATATGTTTTTTCATTCTTATATTTAATGATAAATTTGCATCAAAATGTGCATAATAAGCATACATTATTATCAGACACATAACAGTATTATGATTTTTTATTTTTTATTTAATGACAATCAGCTTGGAAGTACTTTGATAATATATCTGTAATATGGCCAGTTACGGTTTCATAGATAAAATGTATTACTTATCATGAATTTACTATATACTTCTTACTCTAAAATAAAAACAGGGTTAATTATTAGAATAATTGTATTTATCTCTGTAACCTTTATAAAGAATTCAGTCTTATAATTTGTTACTGACTTCACTAAAAATGTATTGGAGTTATCTCCCATACACTGCATGTTTTAGACAATAGCTACTTATTATTCAAATGCATGTAAATCTTTTCTTTACCATAGGTACTGAGATAGTCAACGATTATATTAAATCTTAGACATTTTTATTATGACAGAGAAAAAATCTTTGCATGTTGCATGTTGGAATATAAACGGGTTTACTCATAAGGGATATAACAAGTTCAGTGACCCTAGATTTTTTAATGAAATCCAAAATAGGGATATGTTTTGCCTACTTGCAACTCATTGCTCACTAGAGGAATCTTTAAAACTGCCATTTTTTACATCTGTACATCTAATAAGGCCGAAGTCTGCACGTACAAACAAGCGATCAAGGGGAATTTCTGTGTATGTGAAAAATAATATCAGAAAGGGCATACAATTTTTAACTCATAAATCTAATGACTATATTTGATTACAATTGACCAGAGAGTTTTTCAATCTTGAGAAAGATATTTATTTATGTTTTATATATGATCCTCCAGGAAATTCAACATATACAAATTCTCTTGAGGAAAATATTTTAGATATTCTTGAAGAAGATATCACAAAATATGCTGTTGACGGCGATATCATTTTAATGGGAGATATTAATGCCAGAACTGGGGACCAAGAGACAGATTTTATTCCAAATGAATGTATATCAGATCATGTTCCATTATTTGAAAATTATGCACCAGATATAAATATTCCTGTGCGGTATAGCATGAATCAAACAGGACTCAGGAAATTAAATGGTCGAGCTCCAGGATATTTTGTGGGTAAATTAACTTGCCACACTCCAAGAGGTAGCAGTGTAGTTGATTATGGGGTAGCATCCCAGTGCCTCATTCCTGATATTAAATTTTTTACTGTTCATAGGTTCCTGGCTGATCTTTCAGACCACTGTCAAATTTCTCTGTTGCTAAAAGTAAACTTTACACATGAAGAAAATAACAAAAATCTCCCACTTATGCCAGATAAATATATCTGGGATAAAGAAAGTGGCCCCGAATTCCAAACAACACTGACCTCTATACCATATTCTGATATGATGGTTGACAGTCTTAACTCTATTATTTGTCAAGCTGCCGATATATCGATTAAAAAAGTAAGATATACTGATAAAAATATTAAAAGTAAGAAAACAAAAAACAGAATAAATTAAAATGGTTTGACCAGTCTTTAGTAGGTCTCAGAAGGCAGCTTGAGCAAAAACAGAAGCTTCTTGACAAATATAGGAGGGATCCTCAAATTAGAGGATCTTTGTTTAGTTTGCCCAAGAAGTATAGGAAAGCAAGAAAGTTAAAATATAAAGAATATAAAGAATATAAGACCAGTTAGACCTGTTAAGGGACAGTCACCCAAAAAGTTACTGGTCTCTTCTAGAAAAACTTAATCATTTAGATAAACCTAGTTCAAGCTCTCCATCAGATGAAATCCCAGGGGAGGAATGGTTTAGATATTTCAAAAGTTTAAATAAAAATAATAAAAATGTAGACTCTTCATTTTTAAATAAGTTAAAAGATTTAGAAAATGTTAAAATTTTTACAGAGCTTGACTGTAGAATTTCAAATAAAGAAATTATAAATGCAATATCATCTTTGAAAAATAATAAAGCTAGCAGCTTTGATCAAATATTAAATGAAATGTTGAAGTTTGGACAAACTTATATTATTGATCCACTTTGTAAATTGTTTAATAATATTTTAAGTACAGGTAAATTCCCAGTCGTATGGGCAAAAAGAATAATTGTTCCCATTTGCAAAAGTGGTGAAACATGTAACCCTTCTAACTATAGGGGCATTACAATTGGCAGTTGTATTGGCAAGTTGTTTTAAAAAATTCTAAGTAATAGATTAGACAATTTTCTAACAATGCATAATATTATATGCCCTGAACAAATAGGTTTTAGTAAGGGCAGCCGTACTAGGATTTTTCTAAAGCTTTCGACAAGGTTTGGCATAAAGGTCTTATTCACAAAATGAATTCATACGGAATTCAAGGGAAGTTAATAAAATGGTTCGAAAATTATCTGTTCAAAAGAAGACAAAAAGTAATTAATAAAAACTCTTGGTCAAGTTTCGAACCTGAGTAGATTATTTGCTGACGACACATCACTCGGATATTCTAGTCAAAGTGTTGATCAAATAAAAACTGTAATCAATCATGATCTACTCGAACTAAATACCTGGTCTAGTAAATGGCTAATGTCATTCAATCCCGAAAAAACAGAAATCTTGTTTTTCTCCAATACCGGTAACATAGACAACATCGAATTTTCTTTTAATGGCAAAAGTATCCCTTTATCTACTAGCCATAAGCATCTGTGAGTTATCCTCTCCCAAAATGCAAAATGGAATGAACATTTAGAAAATATGATAACAAATATAACCAAACATTTAGGTATATTACGGAAATTAAAATTCAGTCTAAATAGATCCAACTTAGAAAAAATGTATTTATTCTACATTCGCCCCCTTTTTGAATACGCTTGTGAAGTCTGGGATAATTGTGGAATTGGCTATTCAGACAAATTAGAAAAACTTCAATTAGACGCTGCCAGAATTGTAACCGGTTTACCCATTTTTACAAAATCGGAGTATTTATATGCTGAGACAGGTTGGGAAACACTATCAGAGCGGAGATACCGCAGAAAACTCCAATTATTTTTTAATATAAAATGTGGAATGGCACCTGAATACTTGCGTCATCTAGTTCCCCCAACTATTCAAAGTACTACTATATACCCTTTGCGAAATGGTGATAATTTTATAGTTCCTTTCTGTAGACTCTCTATAACCAGTTCGTCATTTATTCCTTCCACAGTTAAAGAATGGAATAAACTTGACATTGCAATCAGAAAATTAGATTCATTATCCAAATTCAAAAACGCTATTCGTCTTAACAGCCAATCAAATAAGATCTCAGTTCCCAAACTTTATTACTATGGCCCTAGAAAGCTAAACGTGATCCTAACACAAATTGGATGTACAGCTTCTTTCCTCAACCATGATCTCCATAATGTTCATATTTTATCTCGCCCAGCGTGTAGCTGCGGTGCCCCCCAAGAAGATGCGAACCACTTCTTTTTTGTTTGTACCAAATATTCTGAAATAAGAAATGAACTGTTTCTCAGCATAAGCGATTTGTCTCAATCGATCAATACTTCACTTCTCACTTCAGGAAGTGAAGCCTTAAGCTATGCAGATAATTGCTTTATTCTTTATTCAGTTTCCGGTTCATATAAAGGTCTAAACGATTTCTAATCGTTTAATGTACTAGCCAAGCATCATCCAGCATCCATACACACACACACACACATACTTTTTCTTCATTTCTTTTTACTCGTTTACTATTTTCAGCTATATTATATGATATAATTGTATTTTTCTTGTTTTCTTGTGCATTCTCAATATAATGTAATAATGAGTGTATATATAGGAGAAGACTCCATAAGTTGGTAAAACTTGTGTCTGATCCTCTTTGTATCATTGATCAAATAAAATAATTATAAACTAAGACTGCAGTGTCTCATTTTAAATTCATTTAGAACTGAAGCTATGCAGCAAATCTCAGATATTTGCAAAAAAATTGCAACATTGGATAACAAATCTAAATTTATTTGGTTACTTTCAAATCAAAATATAATTATTATTAATATAGTCATACAACTGTTGATGTCATGAACAGAAGCTAGAACTAAATTGTTATCTGGGAGTGAGGTTTGTCCTCCGGGCTCTCTTCCAAGTTCACATTGTATTATTACATCCAATATAGTGGTATAATATATATTATGCATATACCTATTAAATTATATGCATAACATACAAATCTAAGAAAATAATAATAACAATAATAATAAATTAATAAATAAATGATACATAATAATAACTATTTAATGAAAAGAATTCAAGTGTAAACTTATGTGTATGGTGTATATATATATATATATATTTATGTAAATCCACTCTAAAGTTCAATGTAATCAATCCATAATCATTGTATTAAATTCTTTGTTAATTGTTCTGCCCGAAAGGGCTCCTTAATTGGAAATAAAAATATTTGTATTTGTATTTGTTACAGTTTTGTCATAGATGTTTACGCTAATGTGTGCTATTTTCATTGTGTGTTTCGTTTTGTCTCAGATTTTGTCATTGGAGGAGGAGGAGGAGGAGGAGGAGGAGGAGGGTTTTTCACAGTAAAAGTACAGGAGTATTCCCCAAAATAACATTTTCTCTTCTACAGTATTACCTGAAAGGAAACTAGCCGGGAAGATATACAGCAAATATGTATATAACGTCTCTCAATGGAACCTGAAAAGGTGTCCTTTATGAACAACTTTCCTTGATATACAGGTTAATATTATATACACTATTTATTAATGGGAAAATGAAGTTGCTCTTTATAGACAGTTATTTGTCATACAGAGATGATGCCCTTAAAGACAGGTTCGACTGTATAATAAATATCCGAATTAAAGCAACATTTTTTTAAGCTTCTGACTTGAAGAAGGGATAGTGGACCTTTTAAATATTTGTCATTTCTTGTTTGAACTAGATAATGGGCATACAGTAACAAAGTACATAGCAATATAATGCCAAAAGTAGAACTGCATTTATGATTGTTTGTTATTTTTGGTAGTGTTTGTTAGGAACATGTTGTATCGGTATTTCTATACATAGATATATGTATTTGTCCAAGTCCGGCCATCCATGTTGAAAGTTCACCCCATCTAAGGTTCCGTATAAAGTCTGGTAGTCTCCATAAAACCACAAGATGCGATGCGATATTGGGGTCATCATGTGTCGGATACGGTGTACGAATCTCCTGACAAAGACGGATTTTCCAAGATTGGACCTTAATGCAACAGACAGTTATTCTTTGGTTCTAAGGAGGGTTCTCTAGGATGTCCGCATCTATCATTTTCTAGCCCTGGCTATCTTCCCACCATTTTCTTTTCATAATTATATTTCAATAATGGTTTTCACCTACGGTGTTTTCGGATCAGAGCAACCTCATTTTCTCATTAATAAATAGTTATATAATATTAACCTGTATATCAAGGAAAGTTGTTCATAAAGAACACCTTTTCAGGTTCCATTGAGAGACGTTATATACAGATAGGCTGTATATTTTCCCGGCTAGTTTCCTTTCAAGTAATACTGTAGAAGAGAACATGTTATTTTGGGGAATATTCCTGTACTTTTACTGTGAAAAACCCTCCCTCCTCCTCTTCCTCCTCCTCCTCCTCCAATGACAAAATCTCAGACAAAACGAAACACATTATGAAAATATCACACATTAATGTAAACATCTGACAAAACTGTAACAAGTCAACAAAAATAGTGGTTAAGATGTTGAATAAACACGCAAATTGGAGGAAGGAATCAAAAAGGTAAACGACAAAATCTCAGACAGAATGAAACACATTATGAAAATATCGAATACTAACGTAAACATCTATGACAAAACTCCAACAAGTCAACAAAATAGTAATTAAGATGTTGAATAAACGCGAAAATCCGAGTGAAACCTCAAAAAGTAAACGTCAAAAACAAAAACAAAACGAATGTATGATGAACATATTGAACACGGATGCACAAAAACACAATAAAAGGAGAAAATAGTGATTACAAATTTAAAGAACATGAAACATGTATTAAGAACTCGAATCACATCGTCACAATTGTTAACAAAACACCAAAATGTTTTTTACTAAAATCCAAAGGTGATTTAGGTCATACAGATTTGGTACATCATAAAATCAATACAGGGAGTGCAGTACCAATAAGGTAATCACTCAGACGCTTACCATATGGTAAGAAACAAACAGAAAAGGAGAAAATACTTAGAATGCTTGACTTGGGGGTGATTGAACCCTTCATCTAGTTAATTTTGTTTTTCAAACTAATGTTAAGTTTTTTGGAGCGTGTGGTCTCAGAAGAAGGAATTAGTACCGATCCTGATAAAGTTAAAACTGTTCAAGACTGGCCCAGACCAAAAACACCTGAGCAAATGAGGGGGCTTTCTTGGTCTTTGCTCCTATTACAGGAAATGTGTGAACACTTTGCAATCATATCCAGACCATTGCATAAACTGTGTGAAAAAGGCTCAATATTTCAGTGGAATGATGAATGTGAACAGGCTTTTATTAGGTTAAAAGATGCGATGACATCTCCTGGTAGGCAACACAACAATGCAGATGCACTATCACGGAGACCTTGTAAAGTTTGCTTACGTCATCAAGAGAGAAATACAGAAGAGAAGAGTGAACCTGAATGCGCTACAAGCTTAGAACAAGTCAGGGTAGCTACTGGCAGTAAGCAGAGTTATTCAGTTGAGCCTAATCTAATGAATTCTGAAATTTTGAAAAAACTGGGAACCAGAAGAAATAAGGGAATCCCAGCTAAATGACAAAAAAAAAAAATTCCTATACTGCATATCAGATAGAAAAGGAAAAACCTAATTGGAATCAAGTTTCACCAATCAAAATCGAAGGACAGATAACACAATGGGCAAAGAAAAATGGACAAACAGCGATTGACAAAAGAATAAACAGAAAACTAAAGATCGAGTAACACAAATCTAAATAAAACCTGGGGTGTACTCGGATGCTCTGGAAGAGTTAGCGGTTTCTGCACCACTAGTGGCACCCATCGTGTTACCACAGTTACGAGCTCGGTGACACGCCATTAATTTAGCTTAAGCATACTTTATTGTTATCAATGTACAATTAGAAACAAGTTATATCAACTTAATATATCCGCTCTATACAATAATGTTATACACATCAATGAGGAGAGGATCGGGAAGTGCTTACGACAAGTGGAACATATCTGTGGTCATTTGTGACACATGTATTCCGTAATGGTTAACCGAGTCATGGTGGCAAGCGAAAAACTTCAACTCAACCAATAGGAAACTCTTGATATAGTAGCTTCCTTGTTATAACTATAGTCCAAATTCTTAACAAATTTATGCATGTCTGATTTGAAAAATAATACTATACTATAAAAACTACTGCTAATAACTAAGTTGTCGTTCAGTGTGCTCTAGGTTGTAGAACACCAACAAAAATAAGTAAATGTTTATGTTAGGCCCCCTTGAAGACAGTAATCCATGGTTGTGTAATTATTGATGGCGCTCTCCATGAAAATAAAAAATAGCGGGAAAGGGGCAGATAACCAGTGAAAGAGATCCTGAGCTATCAACTTTACAATGACAAATCCTGTAAAATAAACGTCATTTGGTTTCACCCGAGTAAATATAGCTAAACCGTGTAAGGAATGCAGCAGACGCCACGCGACTTTTACGAAAGGACATTTTAAATATCTTGGTTATCCAATAGCATAAAATCAATAGATTTAGCAGACGAAAAGTTTGTCAAAAATATAACGTTAATTAAATTCTTCAAAAGAAAATTCTTAATATGATATACAAAAAAAAATATTACTTGTCTTTTATATTAATGATGGTAATTTGAATAATGTGAATTATCCGATAACTTAAAACGTAGCCCAAAAAAAAGTAATGTACAATTGATAAAGCCATCAAAACGAATTTACATATTTGGATAGTTTTTTTTTGCAATGGAATATATCTGCTCCTTGGGTAAAATGTGTAAAAGATATATTGGATAATTGTGGCTTATCAAATGTATGGACATTTCAGAATATAAACTTTAATACTGAGTGGGTGATCGCTTATGTAAAATTACGTCTCCGAGATAATTTTTTACAAGAATGGAATAGCAATTTAGAAAATTCCCCAAAGGCATTGAACTACAGACTTTATAAACAAATATTCGAATTTGAAAGCTATTTTAATATTTTAGAAAATAAAGACATTTTCACTTTTTACAAATTTAGAACCACCAATACAAAATTACCCATAGAAACTGGAAGATGGAATAATATTGCAAGGGAAAATAGAAAATGTCAACTCTGTCAAGAAAATCAAATTGGGGACGAATTCCATTATATAATGCGATGCAGTTATTTCCATGACAAAAGAGAATCATGCATTGAAAAGCGGTACTTAACTAGAATTAATGTTTTGAAATTTAAAGAAATAATAAGTAGCAAAACATAATCAAAATTAAGGAAACTCTGTCAGTTGATCAGAAACATTAATTCTAGTTTACTACCTCCTGGGTAATTACTATTGTTATTATTGTATTTATTGTTTTTATTTATTTTCTGTATATATTGTATCTCTATACCAATGTATTGCGATGGTTTATGAGAATAAAGATTGTTATTTAATAACGAAAAATAACTACTTTTGAATCCATGAATGGCAACCTTATTTATTCATGGCGATCTGCCAAGGTACATAAACTATTAAATTATAATCAAAAGTATCATCTGAAACATACAATTAAATAGGAATGTAGCAGACGCCACGCGACTTTTGACAAAGGACATTTCAAATATCTTGATTATCCGATAACATAAAATCAATAGATTTAGCAGACGAAAAGTTGTAAAAAATACAACGCTAATTAAATTCTTCAAAAGAAAATTCTTATCGGATTTCGAAAGAATATTGACCTTTA
The DNA here is from genome assembly GCA_963383655.1 of Bathymodiolus septemdierum. NCBI lineage: Eukaryota > Metazoa > Mollusca > Bivalvia > Mytilida > Modiolidae > Bathymodiolus > Bathymodiolus septemdierum. Next base: position 22,094,577 of record OY726525.1, read on the forward strand.
CAGTACACGTGTACAAAAATATCTGTATTTCGTTTTTCACATAATCTGCATATTTTAACATTGGAGTCTGGTACGGTTGAAATCAATTTAGCAATAAAGAATGCTTTTATGTATTATGTCTATATTTAAATCACCTAGAGTTCATCGGAGGGCATGTGTAGTAAATATATTCCTGTTTCAACTTGTCTGATCATTGGGGGTTAATCTCTTTTTGAATACTTCACGTATTGAATACCCACTTCACTGGCACGCGTATGAATAATTAAATGTGGGGCCTCATTAGAAAACCAATATAAATATAATGTTGCACGATAGACCGTAAAAATTAAAAACCCATCTTATAAAATCATACCATTTTGCAGTGATATGGTAATATATTCAGTGTGTAATTGTTTGTGAATTATCAATTAAAGTATGCATAATTAAAGCACGGTGTTAAAACCCATATGAATGGTACAATACTTAGAATAATAGAATAATAATGACAGGTCTGTAATTAAGCAACACACAATTATGTAAATTTACTCGGTTTGGAATACTTCATTATCGATTGAGACAGGTGTTCCTGTGAAGAGCCGTAATTAGTGAAGACTTTTGCGCATCGTCTTATCAATAAAGCTTAGAAAATGTACTTGGCGTTTTGTTATAATATAAAGCCCCGTATGATGAATAACATTTTATTTACGAAAAAAGCAAGCAAACAAAAGAACATATATAGAAATTTCAGTCACATATTGCATACACATACTACTGAGTCAATTAATCACGGCTGACTGCACAATTCAGAAGGGAAAAATGATTTAACATAAGGGTGAATAGGTCTATAGCGACCCGATACAGGTTGAATTCACAATTTCATTGTTCGTACCTAGAATCTAGAGGAGTTCCGGAAAAAAACTGGCGGGAAATACGGGGGGGAAAAACGCGGGAAATACGGGTAAAAAACACGAGAAATTATCTCCCTTTCATTTCCGGTGAGGTCATTTCCGCTTGCGCATGCGCACACGATCACTTCTGATACCCCTCATAGCACCCCCTCAAATGACGTCTGAGCTGTGCCCATATACTACTAGTGCCCATCACCACTAACGTTGTGAGTTCGAATTACGATCAAGGCGAGGTGTACAACATTATGTGATAAAGATTGTCAGTGACTTGCGACAGGTCTTTGGTTTTCTTCAGGTCCTTCTGTTTCCTCCACCAATGAAACTGACCATCACGATATGACTGAAATATTGTTGAGAGTGGCGTTAAACACCATCAAACAAACAAACAAGCAAAGCACGTCCACAGATGGTAGATAGTAGATTATCTCCATGGTGCTAGGGGTGTCGGGTTATAATAAATAGCCTAACAGTGCGCCATAGATGATCCCGTCTTAGGAGAGTGTCACGCTCCATTCCTAATGCAGATTTTAAAAAATGGGTAGCCGCTATAAAACTCTACTTTTCATCCCTACAAACTGGACAAATAAATACCCTGTTGCATTAGTAACACCGGTCGTCCCATTCCCCACTAATGATGCATAATTTATGTTATGTAAGGAATGTTTAAACAGTGATTGTCATCAATTATAAACAAAACGAACAATCATCTCTCATTTCAACTGTACTAACTTAAAACTTTTATTGTTTAGCTTGTTCTTTTCCTGAATATGCATAGGAAGAGTTTGAAGATATCAACGGGGTAATCGATCAGAATCCGTAAATCGATGAAGAACAGATAACGCAATGTCAAAAACAAAAAAGCACAAAAGGACAAACAACGATCTACAAAAAATACATATAAAACTAAAGACCGAGTAACGAGAATCCTACTAAAAACCGGGAGTGAACTCATGTGCTACGGAAGGGTAAGCAGTTTCTGCTCCACCCGTCGTGTTAATCTGGTTACAAATCCGGTGATAAGTGATGAATGAGGAGAGGTCTGGGAAGTGTTTACGACAAAAGGAACATATCCATGGTTATTTGTGATACAGATATTCCATAACGGTCAATCATGATGACGACATTAACACTTTCGAAGTGATGACTTCATCTTAACCAAGAGTAGCTTCATTGTTAGGAACAACCATCTATACTCAATATGCAGGTGCTGCTGAAATGTTGCTACATATAAATGGAAAGTTCACAATGGGAAAATTGAAATCATCTATTTCGTCTTAAAGTTTCGTTCTTAACCACCCTTCACTGTCAATTTCGAGGTGTAAGTCAAGGCATGAAGCAGACCTCTCTGTATCTGTGATTTGCCGATGGTCGTTCAACAACCAACATTCAATCTATGCATAGTACATAATGGCGTGAACAACTGACATTTAATGACATGATGATGCCACGTGGGGCGAGATTTGTATTGTGCTACCACATGGAAACAACAATAAATAGGTAGACATAGCGAGTATACCTATCTATAACATCCAATAATAAATCACAAGAAAATGATGACTGGTATAATATGCAGTAAATTACAAATTATATGTACGATACCATATCATATACGAGGGATCACCGTGGTCGTGATCGTATCGTAGTTGGATTTACAACCATTGCCTATCACCACTAAAGTTGTGAGTTCAAACACCGCTCATGGCGAGGCTTACTCGATACAAGACTATGTGATCAAATTTGTCAGTGACTTGCGGCAGGTCGGTGATTTTCTACAGGTACACCGGTTTCTTCCACCAATAAAACTGACCACCACAATATAATTGAAATAGAGTTAAAAACATCATAAAACCAACCAACCAACCAACAACCATATCATATACGTCTGGTGACAAATGATTTCATTGAACTCTTAATTTCATGGTTTCCTATGACTCTCGTGATGACAAAGACATTTGGTATGCCAACAATAATAAGAAGAGTTTGAAGATACCAAAGGGAAGTAATCAGAATCCGTATATCGTAGAAGAACAGATAACACAATGGCAAAATCAAAAACTACAAACAACGATCTACACATAAAACGAAAGTTCGAGTAACACAAACCCCACTAAAAACCGGGGGTGAACTCGTGTACTCCGGAAGTGTAGGCCGTTCCTGCTCCACTAGTGGCACCCTTCGTGTTAATCTAGCTACAAACCCTGTGATAAGTCATAAATGGGGAAAGAACCGGGAAGTGTTAATAAGAAATGCACAGATATAATCAAAATGGTGTTTTCCTGATGAACTACATCCAACAATTATATGTATTACTTTGTTATATCTACAGGTCTAATTGTTTTCACTTAAGATGGAAACATCCATCCTATCCTCTTGGACTTTTTCCTCTTGGACTTTTTCCTCTTGAGCTTTTTCAGGTTATATTTCTTCTTCTTAAAAGCTTTTTTGAAGTTCTTCCAACGTTTTCTCTCCTGCTTTGAATACAATTGTTGTGCCTTTGCTCGTAAACGCCTACTGAAACCAATCGGATCTAAAACAAAGATATTGAAATTGAGGAAAACAGACAACTACTTAGGGTTAAACACTCATCCTTACTCATACTCACTCGCTCTCTTGACAGACATTGATATACGGGATATACTCATCTTTGATGGAGCTTAGACACTGACTTGCAGGCAAACACCATCGACAAAACTTGCTACCTATAAAATATAACTGAAATATTGTTGAAAGTGGCATTAAACACAAATAACAATAACTTACTATAAAATATGGTGTCAAGCACGTCTTGACTATATGAGTAGTATGATGGTGTTCTATAAGTAGTAGGAACTGATTACCTTCACGATTATCCCGGTTTTTTGGTGGGGTCTGTGTTTCTCATCTCCTTTTTTATTTTGATACTTTTTTGTTTTCTTTCTATGTATTGTGTGCCCAATGTTACCATTGTCGCTGGATTGTCCATTCTTAATTTTGCCAGAATGAAAGAAATGTAGTGTCACTAGTCGAGCAGTAACTGCTTGCCCTTCCGGGGAATCTGATTTCTCCGCCAGTCTTAGGGGGTTCGTGTTGATCGATTTTAAGTTTTCTGTGTAGTGTTTGGTAGGTCGTTTTGTTCTTTTCTACTTTTCCTTTGGCGTACTATTTCAGTTTTCTTCAACGCTTATGTATATAACGAAATGTAATAAACATGAATTGTGCACACATAGTAAAAATAACATTTGCACATCCAAAAATTAGACACATATGAATTATCCAATATTTGTGACAATAAAACCAACGATTAACCTTGCACAGCTTAAAATACTATACAATTATCTCCTAATTCATGTACATTTTACGTTCTATTGATATTAAAATCTTTATGGGCCGTCATGGTCATGATCGTATGATAGTTGGATTTACAACTACCTAAGCAATCGGTGCCTATCACCACTTAAGTTGTGAGTTCGAATCCGTCTGATAGCAAGTTGTACTCTCTACAACAGTATGTGATAAAGTGTGTCAGTTACTTGCGACAGGTAGATGATTTTCTCTGGACACTCAGGTTTCCTCCACCAATAAAATTGAATGTCACGATATAGCTGAAATATTATTGAAAGTGGCGTTCAACACCATAAGCATAACCCTATAATTTCTAAGAAAGAAATAAATTACAAAATCCAAAACAGGAGATCATGAATCCATCTTGGATTCCAGAGCAGTATCAAAAACAAAACTGTCGTTGAGGATATACGATTTCAGCTCTTGTTGCCATTTCAATTTTCACACTGATTTTGTATAAATAATGCTAGAAACATTATTACATGTTTTTGGTAAGAGGCCTAGGTTAGAATAGTACATATGCCATATGGATTATGCTATGTCCGAATATGTTGTTCAAAGTAAAACATACAATCTGAAACATGCTATGCTAAGGAAAGAGGTCATATGAAAAACAGTAGCCATTCCATGTGGATTATATCAGGCTTGAGCAATACGTTTCAGGTAAGACAGTAAATATGCCATGTGGATTAAGTCATGTTTGGGTAAGAGGTTATATGTAAGACAAAATAATGCCATGTTGATTATGTCATGTTTGGATAAGAGGTTATATGTAAAACAATAACATGTCATGGCGTACCCTGTTTGGGGTATGATGCTCAAAGTAAAGTATAACAATAAACATACAATGTGGATAACGTTTCCAATGTTGCTTCCTCCAAAGTTGTTTCTTCAGTTTCCACAGTTGTTAACGGAAGTGTTTAATCCAATGACCCTTTAACCCTATTAACATCCTCCACCATCTGTCACGTGACCATGAATTCCACAACCAACCACGATTAAAACCTCCATTCCAAAGATATGATAAACACCAAGGATTGGGTGCTGTTGTCATCAATGACGTAGTTGGTATTGTGGTCGACGTAGTTGGTATTGTGGTCGACGTAGTTGGTATTGTGGTCGACGTCAATATTTTTGTGGTAGATTGCGATGACGTAACACCATTTGTCGTAGTTAATGTTGATAATGTTGTCATTGGCGTTGTATCCACCGTATTTGTTACAATGGATGAGGTGCTGCAACGAATTTTACAAATAGAAGGATAGTATTTGTTAAAACTAATTTCGATCTCACTGTAAAATACATACATGTATTTACATCCTTTTGGTGTCACTGCTTTGTGGTCTGACATCTCATTTTGCCAGAATGAAAGAAATGTAGTGTCACTAGTCGAGCAGTAACTGCTTGCCCTTTGAGAATCTGATTTCACCGCCAGTCTTAGGGGGTTCGTGCTGATCGATTTTAAGTTTTCTGTGTAGTGTTTGGTAGGTCGTTTTGTCCTTTTCTACTTTTCCTTTGGCCATTGTGTTGTCTGTCTGTCAATTTACGTATTCTGATTACCCCTTTAGTATCTTCAAACTCTTCTTTTCCGCACTATGTTAGATATCTATGTTTTTACAGGACTTGCTGTGTATATATCAACCTTTCATTTGAATGATTTTTAGAAGGTTATAAACAGATCGTCTCATTCAACTATGTTTTTTTTAAATGATGTATAAGATTTTGTTAGATTAATGGCTATTTCATCATATACCTATAATTTACTCCGCATTTTGAATGATTGTTCATAAAGAAAGACAACACACCTGGACAAATCACCATTGATATTTATAAATGAAATAATGATTAATCTCAATTATCATTTTTAGTGAAAGTTCTTATTTGCAATTAGAATTTTTTTTCGTAAAACATTGGATTGTAATATAATAACGGACTGTTGACTAGCACTGTTTGTGTACTTTATTCTGATTGGCCACTCGACATCGTGACGAAACAATTACGTGGTCTGTAATATAAATAAAGATGAACAATTGGTTATACCATACTGCATGATTGAAATTTAAGAAACAAGGACAAGTACTGAAGCAAGGTAAGAACATCTTGGGCTTCTTTTTTTTAATATCATTATAGTTAGTGATAGAGCTGTTAATATTTAATTATAAAAGATTGAGAGGTAACACACTTTTTTTCTCTCCAAATTTAAAAAAGAAAAAAAAAAGTTTATTCCGAAAGTTTTTTTTCCAAATTAAAAACATAATATGTTCGTTTCGGAATTTAATCATTTGCATTCCGCACAATATATTTAAAATATTTAAAATTGATTTCTTTTCTTTTTCGAACCGCTAAGACGACAATAAAGCAAAATTAAATAAATAAATCCTTTCTGTTCTACAGTCAAAATTTATTTTAGAAATTTTAATTAAGAAAAAAAGATAACTGAAAAAAAAGTGTTCTTTATTTTTGTTCAAGACAAAAATAATGGTGTGAAATTTTAGCATTCTAATCGTGACAGAACTGTCGTGGCTGTGATCGTATGGTAGTTGGATTTGCAACTACATATGCAATCATTGTCGATCACCACTGATGTTGTGAGTTGTACAACATTGTGTGGTAAAGTTTGTCAGTGATTTGTTCAAGACAAAAACAAAAATGTTGTGAGATTTTACCATTCTAATCATGACCTATGATTAACCTTTTAATTTTTTTATCTAATATTCTAATGATTTAAATTATGGGTTTATGGTGTTTAACGCCACTGTCAACAATATTCCAGTTATATCATGGCGGTCAGTTTTATTGGTGAAGGAAACAGGAGTACCTGGAGAAAATCAGCGCCCTGCCGCAAGTCACTGACAAACTTTAATTAGAAATAATGTATCTATCTATCCATGACTTTATACATTGTAGTACAATGAAACATGCCATTATGATTGTTGGATTGTAATATTCCACGCATATTCATGATTGATTGATTATTGTTTAGCGTCCAGCGAGCAGTATTTCAGTTATATTCAGAACGACAACAAGTACAATAATATATATTAAAAAATAGTATTTTTTAGCGCTACAATGCGCCCACTTTATTTTCCCGTAGTGTCTATGACGTGCAGGCAGTGTGGCACAATCCAAACAAATTTACGATAATGGTACACGATCAGGCTTTCTGCAAAGTTTCATTAAGATTGGTTCAGAAATAATCCCTCGCCCGTTTTTGTTTCCATGGTAACAGTAGCCATATTTGTTCAGTCAATTCATATTCATTTGACTCGTCTAATTTCAATTGTTCTACTAAGGTTTATTAAATATGTGCAGTTTTATTATCATGGGTTAAACCTTGTAGCTCTTTTGGCTTTCTTTTCATTTGTTAACCATATAGCTACGGATTTCTCCTGTTTGGTAAATTTCTCAATTGCGACCTCAACTAAAGTCGTACGTTTGATTTACAATAGCAATGTGTAGTGGTTTGATTGACGTGCATAATAAAATGAAAAACAAACAAAACATTACACTGTCGGAACAATTCAAAGATCAAATATCCAAATCGCAAAAAGAGGCAAAGTCGATATAATTCGTTTCGTTATTTTTTCTTTACAAGCTTCCATGCTTAACAAATTTGCATATTTATATTGTTTATTGTTGTTGACTCCGCCATTATATACCACATTTTAATTTGGATAAAATATGAGAAACGTATAGAAATTTAGAATCAATACTGGACGGCGCTTAACTTTGCACACGCAAACCTGGAGATTACGTGTCGGGTTGTGTAAAATTATCCGAAGTCTATTCTGAATATTTGCGTTCTATTTACGAGTTCAGAAAATAAGATGGCGTATCAAAAAATCATAGGAGCCACAGTTCCACAGCTAGTTCAATGATTACCAAGCGAGCAACATGTTTGTGTTTTCGTATTTGATTGGTTGCCTTGGTAGCAGCGGGAACTTTGAAAAAACATCAAGCTTGAATGCGCATATGTGCAATATCGGCAACTTTCCTTTAGTTTCATATCATTTGAGACATTTAAAGTAAAATACATTGGAGGAGGAAAGAAGTATAATTGCATAATAAGAAACGAAATTAAAACAAGTTCTCGAACGTCACACATTACCAGGCGAACGGCGTTGCTTATAAGAAGACCTTGAAGATACCGTGTATCGAAGAACAGACAACACAATGGTCAAAAGAAAAAGTAGAAAAGGACAAACAACGATCTACAAGACATACAAATAAAACTAAAGATCGAGTAATACGAACCCCACTAAAAACCGGGGGTGGACTCAGGTGCTCCAGAAGGGTAAGCAGTTCCTGTGCCACTAGTAAGGGAAGCTCTAATCCTGTACACTATGCATAGCATATTTATTCTTCATGATACAGAAGTTTAATTATATTTAAATTTTATTCTTTCAGAATCATGAAGCTGTTCCTGTTGGCTGTAGCCGTCATTGGGTTCATAAATGCTAGAAATTTATACAAAAGAGGATTGTCACGTGACGACAAATTGTTTGAATATCTCAGAGATCTTGGAACAGAAAGCATTTACGAAATGCTTCACCTTCAGGGAGCAAAAGAGCAACTTAGACGAAATGTCGAATACTGTATGCAACAAACTGACATAACCAGTTGTTTTGTAGGAAAGGTTGATGCTGTCGCTGATGGTCTTGGCGACAAAGTTTCAAAAGCAGACAGAGATGACGCTAAAATTAAGGTTGCAGCCTTGGCCGATTTTCTTACTGCCGCTTACGGAGCATGCGCTGATAAACCTGAGGAAGAAATTAGCAAATGCGCCTTTGCAATAGGAAAACATATGTGTGAAACATCACACTTTGATATGAAGAAATGTATGGACGGTGTTATGTTTGTCCTCAAAATGGCTAAACAAATGGCTGATAGAGATTAGACAGCAAACATTCATAGAACTTTATTACAACCAATACGACATGGGATTAGACACGTATATCTCCGAGTAAGAAACAGAGCAGATACTCATTTTTGTTTTTATTATTAAAAGTTTCTAGTGGAATGTATTTAATATTATTAAATTGATGTTGACGTTAAGTACGAGTTTTTTTGGAAGTTTTTATGTTTTTTTTGTTCGTTTGTTTGATGCTTAACACCACTTTCAACAATATTTCAGTCATATCGGGGCGGTCAGTTTTATCGGTGGAGGAAACCGTAGGACCGGGATAAAACCACCGTCCTGTCGCAAGTCAATGACAAGCTTTATCACATAATGTTTTACACCTAGCCCTGATCGAGATTCGAACTCACAACATCAGTGGTGATAGACACTGATTGCATAGATAGTAGTGAATCAAACTACCATACGATCACGGCCACGACGGCCCCGCAACTTTTATGATTCGAATAATAGCGTTCTTAATAATAACTGTTCGCCCGGTTTCATGTCAGCGTTAGGTGGAGCTATGGTGTTTAACGCCACTTTCAACAATATTTCAGTTATACTGATGCGGTTGAGGATGTCAAGGTTGATATTTAACTCACACGTGGAAAGCACTTTCATGACCGCATCATTTCACTAAGAAGAGAGGTTTGAGCTTATAAAGCTAGTTTAACCCCGACACTATTTATTGAAGTTGCTCTAAAAATTCAGGAACGTGAGCAGTATTACATTTGCATTAAAGGTATCGATTTTACCTCTTTCTATGATTTTGGTAGAAGTAGACTTATTAGTTTATATCCACAGCGCAAATAACAGATCAGTGCCTATCACCACTAATGTTGTGAGTTCGAATTACGATCAGGGCGCGGTGTACAACATTATGTGATAAAGTTTGTCAGTGACTTGCGACAGGTCGGTGGTTTTCTCCAGGTCCTCCGGTATCCTCCATCAATAAAACTGACCGCCACGATATGACTGAAATATTGTTGAGAGTGGCGTTAAACACCATCAAACAAACAAACAAACAAAGCACGTCGACAAATGGTAAATAGTAGATTATCTCCATGGCGCAGGGGGTGTCGGGTTATAATAAATAGCCCAACAGTGCGCCATAGATGATCCCGTGTTAGGAGTGTCACGCTCCATTCCTAATGTAGATTTAAAAAAAAAGGGAATCCGCTATAAAACTCTACTTTTCATCCCTACAAACTGGACAAATAAATACCCTGTTGCATTAGTTACACCGGTCGTCCCATTCCCCACCAATGATGCATAATTTATGTTATGTAAGGAATGTTTAAACAGTGAATGTCATCAATTATAAACAAAGCGAACAATCATCTCTCTTCTTAACTGTACTAACTTAAAACAAAAAAAGATCACGACATAACGTGTTCTTTTCCTGAATATACATAGGAAGAGTTTGAAGATACCAAAGGGGTAATCGATCAGAATCCATAAATCGAAGAAGAACAGATAACACAATGTCCAAAAGAAACAAATACAAAAGGACAAACAACGATCTACAAAAAATACATATAAAACAAAAGATCGAGTAACGCGAATCCTACTAAATACCGGGAGTGAACTCAGGTGCTATGGAAGGGTAAGCAGTTCCTGCTCCACCCGTCGTGTTAATCTGGTTACAAATCCGCTGATAAGTGATGAATGAGGAGAGGACTGGGAAGTGCTTACGACAAGAGGAACATATCCATGGTTATTTGTGACACATATATTCCATAGCGGTGAATCATGATGGCGACCGTAACACTTTCGAAGTGATGACTTCATCTTAACCAAGAGTACTTCCTTGTTAGGAGCAACCATATATACTCAATATGCAGGTGCTGCTGAAATGTTGCTACATATAAATGGAAAGTTCACAATGGGAAAATTGAAATCATCTCTTTCGTCTGTATCTGTGATTTGCCGATGGACGTTCAACAGCCAACATCCAATCTATGCATAGTACAATGGGGGGTATTACAATTTGTGTGGTATTGAGATCAAAATAGTGGCAATGTTATGTTTTATCAGCTGGTTGCTAATTTGCGGAGTATGTTCCCATCCTAGGATGTTTTCAATCTCCATTACTAACCAATAAGGCAACGTAACTGATTATAAAATTAAGCTAATTATATTCGTGTTTATTCATAATTAATCCCCAAAAAAATCTGTTCCGCAAAAGTGACTAATGGTTTTAATATCCTGTCTAAATCCCTGTACATAATGGCGTGAACAACTGACATTTAATGACATGATGATGCCACGTGGGGCGAGATTTGTATTGTGCTACCACATGGAAACAACAATAAATAGGTAGACATAGCGAGTATACCTACCTATAACACCCAATAATAAATCACAAGAAAATGATGACTGCTATAATATGTAGTAAATTACAAATTATATGTACGACACCATAGCATATACGAGGGATCGCCGTGGTCGTGATCGTATCGTAATTGGATTTACAACTACCTATGCAATCATTGCCTATCACCACTAAAGTTGTGAGTTCAAACACCGCTCATGGCGAGGCTTACTCGATACAAGATTATGTGATCAAATTTGTCAGTGAGTTGCGGCAGGTCGGTGATTTTCTACAGGTACATCGGTTTCATCCACCAATACAACTGACCACCACAATATAATTGAAATAGTGTTAAAAACATCATAAAACCAACCAACCAACAACCATATCATATACGTATGGTGACAAATGTTTTCATTGAATTCTTAATTTCATGGTTTGCTATGACTCTCATGATGACAAAGAAATTTGGTATACCAACAATAATAAAAAGAATTTGAAGATACCAAAGGGAAGTAATCAGAATCCGTATATCGTAGAAGAACAGATAACACAATGGCAAAATCAAAAACTACAAACAACGATCTACACATAAAACGAAAGTTCGAGTAACACAAACCCCACTAAAAACCGGGGGTGAACTCGTGTGCTCCGGAAGTGTAGGCCGTTCCTGCTCCACTAGTGGCACCCTTCGTGTTAATCTAGTTACAAACCCTGTGATAAGTCATAAATGGGGAAAGAACCGGGAAGTGTTAATAAGAAATTCACAGATATAATCAAAATGGTGTTTTACTGATGAACTACATCCGACAATTATATGTATTACTTTGTTATATCTACAGGTTTAATTGTTTTCACTTAAGATGGAAACATCCATCCTATCCTCTTGGACTTTTTCCTCTTGAGCTTTTTCAGGTTATTTTTCTTCTTCTTAAAAGCTTTTTTGAAGTTCTTCCAACGTTTTCTCTCCTGCTTTGAATACCATTTATGTGTCTTTGCTCGTAAACGCCTACTGAAACCAATCGGATCTAAAACAAAGATAATGAAATTGAGGAAAACAGACAACTACTTAGGGTTAAACACTCACCCATACTCATACTCACTCGCTCTCTTGACAGATATACTCATCTTTGATGGAGTTTAGACACTGACTTGCAGGAAAACACCATCGACAAAACTTGCCACCTATACAATATAACTGAAATATTGTTGAAAATGGCATTAAACACTAATAATAATAACTTACTATAAAATATGATGTCAAGCACGTCTTGACTATATGAGTAACATGATGGTGTTCTATAAATGGTAGGAACTGATTACCTTCGCCATTATCCTGGTTTTTTGGTGGGGTCTGTGTTACTCATCTCCTTTTTTATTTTGTTACTTTTTTTGTCTTCTTTCTATGTCTTGTGTGCCCAATGTTACCATTGTCTCTGGATTGTCAATTCTTAATTACCACTTCAGTTTTCTTCAACGCTTATGTATATAACGAAATGTAATAAACATGAATTGTGCACACATAGTTAAAAATAACATTTGCACATCCAAAAATCAAACACATGTGAATTATCCAATATTTGTGACAATAAAACCAACGATTAACCTTGCACAGCTTAAAATACTATACAATTATCTCCTAATTCATGTACATTTTGCGTTCTATTGATACTAAAATCTTTATGGGCCGTCATGGTCATAATCGTATGGTAGTTGGATTTACAACTACCTAAGCAATCGGTGCCTATCACCACTTAAGTTGTGAGTTCGAATCCGTCTGATAGCAAGGTGTACTCGGTACAACATTATGTGATAAAGTGTGTCAGTTACTTGCGACAGGTAGGTGATTTTCTCTGGACACTCAGGGTTTCCTCCACCAATAAAATTGAATGTCACGATATAGCTGAAATATTATTGAAAGTGGCGTTCAACACCTTAAGCATAACCCTATAATTTCTAAGAAGGAAATAAATTACAAAATCCAAAACAGGAGATCATGAATCCATCTTGGATTCCAGAGCAGTATCAAAAACAAAACTGTCGTTGAGGATATACGAGTTCAGCTCTTGTTGCCATTTCAATTTTCACACTGATTTTGTATAAATAATGCTAGAAACATTATTACATGTTTTTGGTAAGAGGCCTAGGTTAGAATAGTACATATGTCATATGGATTATGCTATGTACGGATATGTTGTTCAAAGTAAAACATACAATCTGAAACATGCTATGTTAAGGAAAGAGGTCATATGAAAAACAGTAGCCATTCCATGTGGACTATATCAGGCTTGAGCAATACGTTTCAGGTAAGACAGTAAATATGTCATGTGGATTAAGTCATGTTTGGGTAAGAGGTTATGTGTAAGACAAAATAATGCCATGTGGATTATTTCTTGCTTGGATAAGAGGTTATATGTAAAACAATAACATGTCATGTTGATTGATTGGTGTTTAACGTCAACTTTAGCAGTATTTCAGTTATATCGTGGCATACCCTGTTTGGGGTATGATGCTCAAAGTAAAGTATAACAATAAACATACAATGTGGATAACGTTTCCAATGTTGCTTCCTCCAAAGTTGTTTCTTCAGTTTCCACAGTTGTTTACGGAAGTGTTTAATCCAATGACCTTTCAACCCTAATAACATCATCCACCATCTGTCACGTGACCATGAACTCCACAACCAACCATGATTAAAACCTCCATTCCAAAGATATGATAAACACCAAGGATTGGGTGATGTTGTCATCAATGACGTAGTTGGTATTGTGGTCGACGTAGTTGGTATTGTGGTCGACGTAGTTGGTATTGTGGTCGACGTCAATATTTTTGTGGTAGATTGCAATGACGTAACACCATTTGTTGTAGTTGATGTTGATAATGTTGTCATTGGAGTTGTATCCACCGTATTTGTTACAATGGATGAGGTGCTGCAACGAATTTTACAAACAGAAGGATAGTATTTGTTAAAACTAATTTGGATCTCAATATAAAATACATATTTACATCCTTTGTGTGTCACTGCTTTGTGGTCCGACATCTTATTTTGCCAGAATGAAAGAAATGTAGTGTCACTAGTCGAGCAGTAACTGCTTGCCCTTCCGGGGAATCTGATTTCTCCGCCAGTCTTAGGGGGTTCGTGTTAGTATCTTCAAACTCTTCTTTTGTGCACTATGTTAGATATCTACGTTTTCACAGGAATTGCTGTGTATGTATCAACCTTTTTATTTACAAGAGGAAGCACTTGAATGGGCTAATGATGGCTATAAACAGATCGTCTCATTCAACTATGGGTTTTTTAAATGATGTTTAAGATTTTGTTAGATAATACTTAGATTAATGGCTATTTCTTCATATACCTATAATTTACTCTGCATATTGAATGATTGTTCATAAAGAAAGACAACACACCTGGACAAATCACCATTGCTGTCAATTGTATCTTCCTGTGTAGAATATACTGTGGTACTGCTGGATGTTTCGCTGTATGATATAACAGTCAGAGGTGATGTATCTAATGTGGGTGTTGTTTCTGTCGTTATATCTATATATGGCGAGGTCTGAGTATCGATATCATTCGATTCTGTGGTCAATGTGGTACTACTTTGCTTTGGTTCTGTAGAGGTATATTTTGCTGTGTATCCTCCGTTGGTAATGTGGGATGTTTCTGTTGCTAAAATAGTGCTATCTGAAATGAATACGCTTCAACATACATGGTTCTGTTTAGGGTATTTTGCTAATTTACACAAAAGATATTGGTACATTTCAAATTCATTTAAAGATTACATATTTGTGCTTATATAATGCTTGTATATAAACGATAGAGAATGCTGAAGATGCAATAACAAAATGGACAATCCAGAGAAACTTGCAACATAGGGAACACAAGACGAAGAAAAACAAATCAACACATAACATAATATGTGTTGGACACCACTACATGCAAAAAACACAAATAGTGTAAATAAAACATGACCCCTCCTACAAACAACTGGAGGTAAAGAAGAACCATACATCGTTTTTATGCGGAAATCGTAATATAAGGTAGATAAATCAAATGTATTAAATATGCTATAAAATGTATACACGAGATCTAGAACTTTAATGTCTCCGCTAGGTCTATTGAGTTTTCTTAATATCCACATTTGATTAACGCCACTTCTAGAAAAGCTCGTTTGGACAGCTGTAAGAATGGAAGTTAAAATTGTTGTAGAAAGAGGCATGGTAGAATACTCCAAACACTTTAAATTATGGCATTAAATTATTTGGCTTTCTAATCTTCAATTTTGAACGTACCTAATGAAGGTTTATCCAGAAACGCGTCAAACGTACCTGATGAAGGTTTATCCAGAAACGCGTCATGCACAATGAAGTTTTATTACAGCTCCCATGATATAATGTTGTTAGCACGGACACTTCTGTATTTTTGATATCCAGTAGAGTGAAGAAAGATAATATTCCTATCTTTCATGGAGAGAGCAAAAGAAAACAAGACAATGAGTGCCGGGTAAGAACTAAACTTTACGACAAAAGAGATGATTTCAATTTTCCCATTGTGAACTTTGCATTTATATGTAGCAACATTCCAGCAGCACCTATATATGGAGTATATATCTCTCAGTTGATCCGATATTCCAAACATTATGATTCCTATCATGATTTCCTTGATAGAGGGTAGTCGCTAACAACGAAACTATTGAACTAATGATTCCTAGAGGTAAGGTTGTAGTTATCACTTCATATGTTTTACGGTGGCGACCATGACATAAAGGCTTCCCTGGTTACCACTTTGATCACTTCATATGTTTTACGGTGGCGACCATGACATAAAGGCTTCCCTAGTTACCACTTTGATCACTTCATATGTTTTACGGTGGCCACCATGACATAAAGGCTTCCCTGGTTACCACTTTGATCAATTCATATGTTTTACGGTGGCCATCATGACATAAAGGCTTCCCTGGTTACCACTTTGATCACTTCATATGTTTTACGGTGGCGACCATGACATAAAGGCTTCCCTGGTTATCACTTTGATCACGTCATATGTTTTACGGTGGCGACCATGACATAAAGGCTTCCCTGGTTGCCACTTTGATCACTTCATATGTTTTACGGTCGCCACCATGACATAACGGCTCCCTGGTTACTACTTTGGTCTCTTCAAACTTTTCTTGTGATCATCAATAATTTCCTATTTGTTTTCTTCGGTTTAACGCGACAGTGAATTGAGAACATGAACGTCAGCACTCCAGGAGAGAACACTAAGCATTAGGCTTCGAAATCTTAAAACATTTTTCAAATGGGAATTTCGTTTAAAACATTCTAATGCATTTGCTAAATCTGGAAGTCCATGTTAGGTCAGCGTGTAAATAAACCACAATGTTAGTAGCGATTAATACCGGTATTCTAAATAAAATCAGCATCAACCGCGTATTTCATACCTTGACTGACAGACACGTGACTTGTTTGTATATCAGGATAGTCTGACGTCACTGTTGCTTCTGATGTTAATTCCACTTCCATTGTATGTGACGTCACAGTTGACGTTAGGACAGAAGTCTTTGATAACGGCCTGACGCTGCATGTCCGGCAACACCGTACGTCTCTTGTATAATTGTCGTATGTCCCACATCTGTTGTAATTACAGTTTGCTTGTCTGTCACCGTACTCACAACCTTCAAAAAAGAAGTATCCTTCTTGTGATACTTACAACTTCGTGATTTTCACTTCCTTCGAAACTGTATGGATTAAGAAAATATACTTGGATTTGGAATGTTTAAAAACAATGTTTATCTAATTTTATTAATTTTTTTTTAAACCGGAACACTCGATTGAAGAGAGTTCCTCACCTTTCATGCTGTCATACACAGAGTAAAAAATAAAAGTTGACGTTATTGTTTGTTTATTTACATATACAGTCAAACCTGCCCATCAGGTCATCTCTATTAAGCAGTCACCTGTGTTAAAAGGTCACCCTTTTCTTGTCCTGTCATAGAAAATTTCATATGAATTGAACCTCTTTTAATAGGTCACCTGTCTTATAAGGTCACTTTTTCTTTGTCCTAGAGGTGACCTCTTAATACAGGTTTGGTTGTAATTCTTTATGTTTATATATCTTTTGATTGATCAGATTAGTAATTATCATAGGTTATCTTTTTCATTGTTTGATTGGAATAGTACATTAATCACAAATACGTGTGCTTTATTAACATAGTTCTTGAAAATTAAAACAAAAATATGTTCATTTGTAGAGTTAATGTGCTTTAACAAATCAGCATAGCAAAATATAGATCATGAAGACATGATATATACAGATATACCGAGAGGTACAAATGTGTTTGACTGTTTTACTTTTTAAATACCTTTGACGAAATTCTAATAAAAGTAGTTCCAGAAAATGCGATATGTGGGTAAAATAAATTTTGAAAAAATTGAAAAAGAGATGAAATAAATAAAGAAATTTTATCGAAAATAAATATTCAAACAGAAATTTAAAAATGGGGGCATTTCCATACCACGAGCATGATTGTTCTGTATACATCTTAATTAAATGAAAATGAGTTTCGAGTTATGTCATTTTTTACGTGTTTCGTTTATTTGAAAAAGATCTACAGGTTGGTTTGGTTTATGGTGTTTAATGCCACTTTCAAGCGCGTTGTGCGCACTACATTTGATATATACGTTTTTATTTCAACCAATCAATATTGGTGTTTTAAATACCATAAACCAAACCAACATGTAGACCATTTTCAAATTAACGCGCCATGATATCGCTGAAAAGTTAAACAACAATCACTCACTCAAATTAACGAAACAAGTCAAAATTGACATAACTCGAGACTGATTTTCGGCAGTTACCTCCTATACCAGTATAGAGATCACCACATGATTTACAGCAGACCAATCTAAGTGTTGGTTGGTAACAGTCGTAGGTACGGTTATTTACAATAATCCTCTTCTCACATCCATCACTGTTAGGTATAACTGGCTGGTTCCCAAAAGGACAGTCAGCTATAGGAAATAATAAATGTAAACATAACATTCTCCGTGACCATTAATGTGCACAATACAGGGGCGGCATGACATCACCGAATATGGAAACACTTTGTACAGGATGGAAACGAATGGAAATATGTCCGTAATATTTATTGATGCAGTCGCGCGATACGTCGGCAGTAAAATTTAATCACAATGTATTAATTAACATGTTCTATCAATATTAAGGTATTGAATTCAGTTGTGTATACAAATGAAAAAGAACAAGAAATGAATCTTTAAAAAGTGAGCATTAAAATATTAAGGAAGTTGTAATCATTGGCTTTTTTTGTGGGGGTTTTTTTTTGGGGGGGGAGGGGGAAGGGGGGATTTGTTTTCGTTTTTTTGGGGGGTTGGGGGTTGTGGGGGGGGGGGGGGTATTATATTTTTTTCTGTTTTTTGTTTTTGTTTTTAGTTTTTATTTAGTTTTGTTTTTGGTTTTTATTTTGTTCTTCACACTCGGTTACGTTCTACTTATGATATCAATATAGATATTTGAGATTTAAAACAAATCTAAACAAAACAGTTCCTGATAAATGGGCGCTTCGTCCTTATTGGTTCCCCTTAACATTCATAAACCTTGATATTCTTTTCTACCAAAGAAATCTGAGAAAACTATACTTGTCATGTATTTTCCAATGTTAGACCAACTACACCGGGCATGCTGTTTTGGCCATGGGGTTGTTTCTCACGAATTACTATTGCCTCTTGCTCCGCAATCATTTCATATGAACTATTTATTATTATATTCTTAGATCCATACCATGTAAATAAATACAAATACGGATTTTCAAAAATAATTCTACGCGATATCAACTAATTCCTGGCGGGTGGTACACAGTTTTCCCTTGGTTTGATTGAATGGTGCTTTACGCCAACTTTAGCAGTATTTCAGCTATATCCGCGTGGCGTTTTAATTATCCCCTTGATCCATACCAACTACATGTTTACATTCATTTACCACAGATAAACAATATATGACAAACAAAAGAGGACGATCTCCATTTTGTAATTTGAATTTCTTGTGCTTTTGTATTCAGCCTGATATATAACCATGAAAACTAAAATATACTTCGTTCACTCTACTCAATCATCGATGGTTTGCTTCACGGTTTAATATGTGTATTATTAAAATGAAAAACAAAAATATCAAACTGTCGGAACAATTCCAAAAGCAAATATTAAAATCATATAGTAAAATCAATACCCCTGACACAAAGACAAAGCCTCTCTGACCTCTCTATGTTTGAAATTAATATATGTTTATCAATGTTTTATCATGTTCTTTTGAAAGTCCTTCATATCGTAGGACATTTTTTCTCCAAATATATAAATAAAACCGATGAAAATCTAGTTTTATCCTGGCTTGGTACAGGCAATTAATTATAGTGTTTTTTATGAATAAATAATGTTTAATTTATTTACTATATAAAAGTAAATATTAAATACATTATCTGCATATTTTTAAACATTTTAAAAAATAGAATATATTTTAAATGTTATATTGAAACAACCTTTATTTTTTATTTTGTATTTTATATCATTATATTAAATTTAATTAAATTTACTATATTTTTATATCATTTAGTTAAATTGGTGAAATCAGGGGAGATAATCCACATTTTTTTTATTTGCATAAAAATAAAATTAAAAATCCAATAACACCAGATTAAAACGTTCATGCATAAATTATGAACTGTTTTAAGCATTCATTGATACAATTATAATAAAATATAACAATAAGCCGAAATAACGACACCGACGACCAAACGAAATACAGAGACACAAGCAAATCTACGTAATGAAAGAAAAAATTAAGTTACATGTAAATAAATATATATGAGTTGACACAATTTCATAAGATTGAATCTGGTTATAGCAAAAATTCTATTATGCACATTAGGGGGGGTAAACACCAGTAATTCTGTTTTCTTCACACTGACAGTTTGAACTATGTTTTTGTTTAATTCTTAAAATCCTGTTTGAAGATTCCTAATCCTACTGATTTTTTCATAAAATTTGTCTGACGTTATCAAGCTTAATGTTTCTGGTTCATGTCAGATCCTGGGGAAAATAGAGGAACCGTGAGGATCCAGTACTGGAAATCAATTAAACTAGGATGAATTGTTAAATGTACATGTACATAGGCTCGAAAAATGGATATAATTGTATAGTCCTCATATATATGTACTCCGGTATACATGGCAACCGCCTTTTCTGATAATGCCTTTCCCACTTGAAATATTCGATCCACTCAGACACATTGATTTACCTGATTCCGAGTCAACCAGTAGTCTTTACTCTTTCTCCTTAATACTGCGTGCTTAGCGGAAAAGCAACAAATACCAATTTTATAGTCTTTGGTTTTACACAATCTGTACTCGAACCCACAATCTACCGCACTCGAGGCGATCACGCTAACCAATACACCAGCGATGCAGTTATATATATACATGTACGTATGTGTATTGAGTTTTCATTTCTCTCGCGTAGCGCTGATTGATAAACACGTCAATTGCGCATTAACACAACGTGAACAATGTTGTGAGATTGTTCGGTCTGTGGAGCTTGGTCAGAGTAACAAAAAAAACCTAAATAATCTTTCCCAGATACCCAAAGGGAGTAGAAAATTGTGTGTTGATATACTGTTTAAACTTTCTTTTCGTAATGACCGGATCATCAAAAATGACAAAAGCATGAATTTAGTTTAGTCTTTGGCCCTCGGGGGCATAGATAACTTGCCTAATATTAATTAAAGATGTCAGTAATAAGAGGGTATAAAATCTGAACCTCGATGATTAACCGAGATATTTTGAACAACAATAAGTTGGTGATAATTTCTGTCTTTCAGCATCAAATGCTTTACAACTCCTAATGTAGTGGTTTTCATATATATAAAGTCATATCTCAATTTATTGGACTATAACTGGAACCAAAGCGCCACCCTCCCCAGGGGCGGATCCAGGATTTCAAGTTGGGGGGGGGGGGTATTTCGTGTTTGGGGTATTTCGTGCGAAAAATCACGATTTTACGCCAAAAAATCATATTTTTTCCAATTTTAGGGGGGGCGCCGGGTGTGCCTCCCCCTGGATTCGCCCCTGCTCCCCTCCCCTTCCTGAGGCCAAAAACGTCGATGTTAACATTGTTGCGTTCATCCGCAACTGGTAAAGTAATAATAAAATATCATCCCAAAAAAATACACCCGTTTTATACAGATCTTAAATCTGTATCCTCTATTCACATATAAGGGGTCGTCGTGGTCGTGGTCGTGATCACATGGTACTTGGGTTTACATCTACCTGTGCAATCAGTGCCTATCGCCACTAAAATTGTTATTTCAAATACCGCTCATGGCGAAGTGTACTCGATACAACATTATGTGGTTAAAGTTTATCAGTGACTTGCGACAGGTCAGTTGTTTTCTCCGGGCACTCCGGTTTCCTCCACCATATTTCGTACACCATAACCCTAACCCAATATCGACATATGTAAACGATATGATAACTTGTTGTTCAAACAATTACGTGACGTCCTTTAGTGCCATTTTACCAGTAGGCTATATATTATAAAAAATCAAATGCTTTTAATTTCTTATTGAATAATTTCTTATACAAGTATACTTACATGGCGCTGTTGGTGCCAGTGAGGAAAATGTACAAACTCCTTCTAAACAAAGCTGAAAAATGTTATAAAATACAAATTATACTTCACCTTGTGATATGATTCGAAATTCGGGAAAAGAGGTATCCACGGAAAATATTGTCTCTACTTAATGGACTGACGAGTTATGTCCCCTGGCTCATACCACGTACGCTACTCTTTTCGCTCACGGTGGTAGCTCAGATTGAGGCAGATTAATCAGTGTACATACTTAAGGTCATGTAATTTAAAAGAAAAATATGACAAGATGATCATAAAATGTATTAGCCCATTCGGTTGTCATAATTTTTATAAGTACATGTAATAGTACATGTATATGGAATCTATATTGACCCACAACTCTACATTAAAACTGAAAAGAAACATGTAGAAACAACACAACAAAACATACAAAAATAATAAATAAGGTTGTTTGTTTGCTGGATGGTGCTTAACGCCACTTTCAACAATATTTCAGTTATATCGTGGGCTGGCTGTCAGTTTTATTGGTGGAGGAAACCGGACGACCCGGACAAAACCACCGACGTGTCACTAAGGAGACTGCTAAAATATGATGTGAATATCAGTTTGTTATATAAAGAT
This sequence comes from Bathymodiolus septemdierum, assembly GCA_963383655.1. Classification (NCBI taxonomy): domain Eukaryota; kingdom Metazoa; phylum Mollusca; class Bivalvia; order Mytilida; family Modiolidae; genus Bathymodiolus; species Bathymodiolus septemdierum. The sequence goes on from OY726525.1 coordinate 22,117,279, forward strand.
GGTCGAAATGTGGTTAAATTTAAGCTATTTCCATCAATAGTGGTAAGAGGAGTTGACGATGGCATTAAGATGAATTTACATCGTCAACTTTTCGCCTCACATTCCCTTTAAGCTGTACCCAGGACACTTTTTCAAACACAAAATTGCCAGTATAAACACATATCCAATAAGGGTAATAACTAAATTACCGAACTCCGAACAATCTTACAAAGGGAAAGTCAAAACTCATAATTATATAAACAGACAAAATCAGTCAACAACCGGAAAACTGTGAAAACCGTAATGACCCTGACTTGGTACAGGCATTTCGAAAGAAATGGTGGGTTGAATCAGATTTTAAAGCGCCAGACCTCCCGCTCTCATTACGGTTCAAAGTCTCCGGCTGTCACTATAACAGTATTTAAATACAGGAACAAAATAGGTAAAATAGTTGTCAAAACAGTACCATATTCAGTGAATGTAAATGTCAAAAACACTTTTACGTCACACATTGATAAAAAAATATTTTTGACATTTTTCTTGACTTCTTTATCTTTATACATTTTCAACTCAACTCTCTTCCAATAGTTGATGGACACATTAAACGTGCTTGACGACTTCAAAATGTAAATTATTTCCATCAATTGTGGTAACAGGATTTGATAGCAACAACTCGGACGTTGACGTTAGATGGTGGGTAAGGAGACACGGTTGTCAGTAAGGGTTTTTTAATTTGGCTATCCTGCTTAGACCCTTTGGTTTTCTTGCTCCAAAAGGATTGATCGCAATTTTTGTTTGGTTCATGAAGACATAACCTCAATCAGGTTGTACACACCGTGTAACCCGCGTAGTGGGATACACAAGGGTGTGTACAACCTGATTGAGGTTATTTCGAAAGAACCGAACACATAATTTCGATCAATCCTTATAAATTAATTCAAGCTTTTTTTGCTATGATATTGAAAAATATATTTATTTTTTCAAAATAAGGCAAATAATCGGAAATAAATTTATATAACCCCAAAGGTGCCTCATTTAAAGAAAATCACCTGATGACAACGGCACGCGACGCCTTGAGAACGACGTCTATTTTCAGATTCAGTACATATGAAAATAACCTCAACTTTTTACACCAATCAAAACACATATAAAATGACATGCGACTCTAAAATTAATTTATTTTATATTATTTAGCTTTCCAATCTTTTGTGTTTGAATGTGACCTGGTGAATGTTATTACAGAAATGTATCTCTGTGTACGATAGAGCACGACATGTCTCGTGTAACATAACACTACATGTATTTAAATAATTTTTAAATAAAAAAAAAAAAAAAAAAATGAAGACATCAAATATTGCACACGACTCGTTTTTGGAATAAGAAAAGTTTGAAGATACCGGATCAAAAGCTCGGAAAGCCAAATAATTGTAAAAATCTTTGAAAGCAAGAACAAGAACACCAGTATAGCTAGAATAGGCTAAGGTATGCCCGAGGGAGGGGAACCTGAACTATAGTAATAATTACATTATTTAGGAACAGTAAATTTCAAATATAAACATATCTAATAAACCATTTCAGTGCCGAAACAACACTGACAACTGGGCAGATCATTCCTTCGAGGAATAAAGTGTACATTGTGCTAATTACAAAATCATATAATATTTCTATACATGTATATATATATATCCCTTGTAATATAAGAGCTGGAGTAATTGAAGACGGTGGTTTTCGTTGTGTTTTATATATCTAAATTTAAAAAGCAAACGTGTCTCTGAGACGAACAGTAGGGCCATGGATTAATAAGGTTGTGGTATTTAACGTCACTTTCAACAATATTTCAGCTATATCGTGGAGATCGGGTTTTTTGGTGGAGAGAACCGGAGAACCCGGAGAAAACCACCGACCTGTCGTATGTCACTGACAAACTTTATCACATAAGGTTGCATCGAGTATCCAGAGAAAACCACCGACCTGTCGTATGTCACTGACAAACTTTATCACATAAGGTTGCATCGAGTACCCAGAAAAAACCACCAACCTGTCGCAAGTCACTGACAAACTTTATCACATAAGGTTGTATCGAGTACCCAGAGAAACCCACCGACCTGTCGCAAGTCACTGACAAACTTTATCACATAAGGTTGTATCGAGTACCCAGAGAAAACCACCAACCTGTCGCAAGTCACTGACAAACTTTATCACATAAGGTTGTATCGAGTACCCAGAGAAAACCACCGACCTGTCGCAAGTCACTGACAAACTTTATCACATAAAGTTGCATCGAGTACCCAGAGAAAACCAACAACCTGTCGCAAGTCACTGACAAACTTTATCACATAAGGTTGCATCGAGTACCCAGAGAAAACCACCAACCTGTCGCAAGTCACTGACAAACTTTATCACATAAGGTTGTATCGAGTACCCAGAGAAAACCACCGACCTGTCGTATGTCACTGACAAACTTTATCACATAAGGTTGCATCGAGTACCCAGAGAAAACCACCAACCTGTCGCAAGTCACTGACAAACTTTATCACATAAGGTTGTATCGAGTACCCAGAGAAAACCACCGACCTGTCGCAAGTCACTGACAAACTTTATCACATAAGGTTGTATCGAGTACCCAGAGAAACCCACCGACCTGTCGCAAGTCACTGACAAACTGTATCGCATAAGGTTGTATCGAGTACCCAGAGAAACCCACCGACCTGTCGCAAGTCACTGACAAACTTTATCACATAAGGTTGTATCGAGTACCCAGAGAAAACCACCGACCTGTCGCAAGTCACTGACAAACTTTATCACATAAAGTTGTATCGAGTACCCAGAGAAACCCACCGACCTGTCGTATGTCACTGACAAACTTTATCACATAAGGTTGTATCGAGTACCCAGAGAAGACCACCAACCTGTCGTATGTCACTGACAAACTTTATCACATAAGGTTGTATCGAGTACCCAGAGAAGACCACCAACCTGTCGTATGTCACTGACAAACTTTATCACATAAGGTTGTATCGAGTACCCAGAGAAACCCACCGACCTGTCGCAAGTCACTGACAAACTTTATCACATAAGGTTGTATCGAGTACCCAGAGAAACCCACCGACCTGTCGTATGTCACTGACAAACTTTATCACATAAGGTTGTATCGAGTACCCAGAGAAAACCACCAACCTGTCGTAAGTCACTGACAAACTTTATCACATAAGGTTGTATCGAGTACCCAGAGAAAACCACCAACCTGTCGCAAGTCACTGACAAACTTTATCACATAAGGTTGTATCGAGTACCCAGAGAAAACCACCAACCTGTCGCAAGTCACTGACAAACTTTATCACATAAGGTTGCATCGAGTACCCAGAGAAACCCACCGACCTGTCGTATGTCACTGACAAACTTTATCAGATAAGGTTGCATCGAGTACCCAGAGAAAACCACCAACCTGTCGCAAGTCACTGACAAACTTTATCACATAAGGTTGTATCGAGTACCCAGAGAAAACCACCGACCTGTCGCATGTCACTGACAAACTTTATCACATAAGGTTGCATCGAGTACCCAGAGAAAACCACCAACCTGTCGCAAGTCACTGACAAACTTTATCACATAAAGTTGTATCGAGTACCCAGAGAAACCCACCGACCTGTCGTATGTCACTGACAAACTTTATCACATAAGGCTGTATCGAGTACCCAGAGAAACCCACCAACCTGTCGCAAGTCACTGACAAACTTTATCACATAAGGTTGTATCGAGTACCCAGAGAAACCCACCGACCTGTCGCAAGTCACTGACAAACTTTATCACATAAGGTTGCATCGAGTACCCAGAGAAACCCACCGACCTGTCGCAAGTCACTGACAAACTTTATCACATAAGGTTGCATCGAGTACCCAGAGAAAACCACCAACCTGTCGCAAGTCACTGACAAACTTTATCACATAAGGTTGCATCGAGTACCCAGAGAAAACCACCAACCTGTCGCAAGTCACTGACAAACTTTATCACATAAAGTTGTATCGAGTACCCAGAGAAACCCACCGACCTGTCGTATGTCACTGACAAACTTTATCACATAAGGCTGTATCGAGTACCCAGAGAAACCCACCAACCTGTCGCAAGTCACTGACAAACTTTATCACATAAGGTTGTATCGAGTACCCAGAGAAACCCACCGACCTGTCGCAAGTCACTGACAAACTTTATCACATAAGGTTGCATCGAGTACCCAGAGAAAACCACCGACCTGTCGCAAGTCACTGACAAACTTTATCACATAAGGTTGCATCGAGTACCCAGAGAAAACCACCGACCTGTCGCAAGTCACTGACAAACTTTATCACATAAGGTTGTATCGAATACCCAGAGAAACCCACCGACCTGTCGCAAGTCACTGACAAACTTTATCACATAAGGTTGCATCGAGTACCCAGAGAAAACCACCAACCTGTCGCAAGTCACTGACAAACTTTATCACATAAAGTTGTATCGAGTACCCAGAGAAACCCACCGACCTGTCGTATGTCACTGACAAACTTTATCACATAAGGCTGTATCGAGTACCCAGAGAAACCCACCAACCTGTCGCAAGTCACTGACAAACTTTATCACATAAGGTTGTATCGAGTACCCAGAGAAACCCACCGACCTGTCGCAAGTCACTGACAAACTGTATCACATAAGGTTGCATCGAGTACCCAGAGAAAACCACCGACCTGTCGCAAGTCACTGACAAACTTTATCACATAAGGTTGCATCGAGTACCCAGAGAAAACCACCGACCTGTCGCAAGTCACTGACAAACTTTATCACATAAGGTTGTATCGAGTACCCAGAGAAACCCACCGACCTGTCGCAAGTCACTGACAAACTTTATCACATAAGGTTGCATCGAGTACCCAGAGAAAACCACCAACCTGTCGCAAGTCACTGACAAACTGTATCACATAAGGTTGTATCGAGTACCCAGAGAAAACCACCAACCTGTCGCAAGTCACTGACAAACTTTATCACATAAGGTTGCATCGAGTACCCAGAGAAAACTACCAACCTGTCGGAAGTCACTGACAAACTTTATCACATAAGTTTGTATCGAGTACCCAGAGAAAACCACCAACCTGTCGTATGTCACTGACAAACTTTATCACATAAGGTTGTATCGAGTACCCAGAGAAAACCACCGACCTGTCGCAAGTCACTGACAAACTTTATCACATAAGGTTGTATCGAGTACCCAGAGAAACCCACCAACCTGTCGCAAGTCACTGACAAACTTTATCACATAAGGTTGCATCGAGTACCCAGAGAAAACCACCAACCTGTCGCAAGTCACTGACAAACTTTATCACATAAGGTTGTATCGAGTACCCAGAGAAAACCACCAACCTGTCGTATGTCACTGACAAACTTTATCACATAAGGTTGTATCGAGTACCCAGAGAAAACCACCAACCTGTCGCAAGTCACTGACAAACTTTATCACATAAGGTTGTATCGAGTACCCAGAGAAAACCACCGACCTGTCGTATGTCACTGACAAACTTTATCACATAAGGTTGTATCGAGTACCCAGAGAAAACCACCGACCTGTCGTATGTCACTGACAAACTTTATCACATAAGGTTGTATCGAGTACCCAGAGAAAACCACCGACCTGTCGCATGTCACTGACAAACTTTATCACATAAGGTTGTATCGAGTACCCAGAGAAAACCACCAACCTGTCGCAAGTCACTGACAAACTTTATCACATAAGGTTGTATCGAGTACCCAGAGAAAACCACCAACCTGTCGCAAGTCACTGACAAACTTTATCACATAAGGTTGTATCGAGTACCCAGAGAAAACCACCAACCTGTCGTATGTCACTGACAAACTTTATCACATAAGGTTGTATCGAGTACCCAGAGAAAACCACCAACCTGTCGTATGTCACTGACAAACTTTATCACATAAGGTTGTATCGAGTACCCAGAGAAACCCACCGACCTGTCGTATGTCACTGACAAACTTTATCACATAAGGTTGTATCGAGTACCCAGAGAAAACCACCAACCTGTCGTATGTCACTGACAAACTTTATCACATAAGGTTGTATCGAGTACCCAGAGAAAACCACCAACCTGTCGTATGTCACTGACAAACTTTATCACATAAGGTTGTATCGAGTACCCAGAGAAAACCACCGACCTGTCGCAAGTCACTGACAAACTTTATCACATAAGGTTGTATCGAGTACCCAGAGAAAACCACCAACCTGTCGCAAGTCACTGACAAACTTTATCACATAAGGTTGTATCGAGTACCCAGAGAAACCCACCGACCTGTCGTATGTCACTGACAAACTTTATCACATAAGGTTGTATCGAGTACCCAGAGAAAACCACCAACCTGTCGTATGTCAGTGACAAACTTTATCACATAAGGTTGTATCGAGTACCCAGAGAAAACCACCAACCTGTCGTATGTCACTGACAAACTTTATCACATAAGGTTGTATCGAGTACCCAGAGAAAACCACCGACCTGTCGTATGTCACTGACAAACTTTATCACATAAGGTTGTATCGAGTACCCAGAGAAAACCACCAACCTGTCGTATGTCACTGACAAACTTTATCACATAAGGTTGTATCGAGTACCCAGAGAAAACCACCAACCTGTCGTATGTTACTGACAAACTTTATCACATAAGGTTGTATCGAGTACCCAGAGAAAACCACCAACCTGTCGCAAGTCACTGACAAACTTTATCACATAAGGTTGTATCGAGTACCCAGAGAAAACCACCAACCTGTCGCAAGTCACTGACAAACTTTATCACATAAGGTTGTATCGAGTACCCAGAGAAACCCACCGACCTGTCGTATGTCACTGACAAACTTTATCACATAAGGTTGTATCGAGTACCCAGAGAAACCCACCGACCTGTCGTATGTCACTGACAAACTTTATCACATAAGGTTGTATCGAGTACCCAGAGAAAACCACCGACCTGTCGTATGTCACTGACAAACTTTATCACATAAGGTTGTATCGAGTACCCAGAGAAAACCACCGACCTGTCGTATGTCACTGACAAACTTTATCACATAAGGTTGTATCGAATACCCCTCGTCATCAACGGGATTCTATCTCACAACTTTATTGGTGATCAGCACTGATTGCACAGGTAGGTGTAAATTCAAATTATTATACGAACAGTAAATTTTAAATACTTATCAATGTGTGGTCACTAATTGCTGGAGACAAAACAGTAAAGACACTTTTTGATATGTTATTATACATGCATCTGCATGCGATTCCTCATTGCATAAACTTATAAATATATCCAACATGATCATCTGTCCACACATAACTCTTTTCCTCCCTTTTTTTCACTGTTTTTCTGTTCTCTTTAACATGTGTAATTGTTACTGGTATACTTACATTAATGTACATGCTCTTTTTCATATGTATATGTGTTATATTTGTTATGTAATTTCAAGGAGAAGACTTCATAAGTTGGTAAAACTTGTGTCTTATCCTGTTTGTCTCTTTGAGCAAATAAAATTGTTATAAACTAAAAATTATAAACTAAACATGCATCTGGAAAATGTTTGCATCATAGTAGAATATAATAGTAAAACATATTGCTGTTACCATGCTAAATGTCTCCATTTCTAAGATCATGTCTTCCCTTGGGGCAAAACAATTCATACACTTACCGATGTGTTGCTACAAAAAGTACCATCTCCAGGTAGTATCAAAGAACATGTCTGCCTTTCTGGAACATAACAGTAAGCTCCTCTGCAAATGGATCCAAAATCAGAGCCCTGTATTCCCTAAAACATTTTAATAAAACAAATTTGACTTCTGGTGTTGTCAGTTAAAACAAGGGACGTTTGTTCTTTAAAACTCGGACAAATTTACCAAAGGTTTCCGGAAGAGCTAACCAAAACTATACCCAGTAGTTACGACATCCTTAGCTTTATACCCGTGATATATCAATGGGTTTACCCACAGACATTTCCAAACAAAAGTGATGTAAATAATATTGTCCTGTTCTAAGATCAACGTTTCATTTTCTGTGACTTGTAGGTATTATGTTTAAGAAGGTAGTCATAGCTATCAAAATTACCATAGCATTTCTATCTTTAATATGAATGGTGTCCTTCAACTTTGATCTACAATTTAATTGACTTCTGGAAATATGTTTATTATTCGGGGTTATGGTGTTTAACGCCACTTTCAACAACATTTCAAATATATCGTGGCTGTCAATTTTATTGGTGGAGGAAATAAGAGTACCCGGTGAAAACCACCGTCCTGTAGCAAGTCACTGACAAACTTTATCACATGATATTGTATCGTGTACACCTCGCCTGACCTGAGCGGGATTCGAACTCACAACTTTACTGGTGATATGCACTGATTGCATAGGTAGTTATAAATCCAACTACCATACGATGACGACCACGACAGTCCCTTAAAGCTATCAGAAATAAACTTTAACATAAGATTAACTACCACATCAGATTTTATTTTTAGATGTAATTGGATTATGTATGATGCCTACTCACTCTGCATAAAAAAGATTCAGAACCATGAATATATCTACATTGGTCATCGATATCTAACACTTCCGCTGATTGCTCGCGAAGAAATAATGGAACATCCGGAATGTAATCTGATGGCTCAGAATTTGACAAACAGTTATCACCATTTCTGTAAAGAATATAAAACATACATTGTATTTGCTTCAATTGTTTGAAGTCATCACTAATACAAGATCTCACTGTCGTCATCACGTTACCAAATATCCATTTTCAGATGGCAATGGATCTCTACCCTGTTACGTTGATTTATTTACTTTACTCAATCACTGACAAGGGTTTTACTGAATCACTGACAAGGGTTTTACTGAATCACTGACAAGGGTTTTACTGAATCACTGACAAGGGTTTTACCGACTTGAGTATATGAGCAACACAGTGGATGTCCTATAAAAAGCAGGCACATGGGTTCACTCCCGGTTTTTTTGTGATGTCCATGTTAATCTTCGTGTTATCTTTCTGTGTTGTGTTTCTTGTGTTGTTTGTGGATTGTCCAGTCTTTATTTCTCTATCGTTTTACTCAATAAAATAGCATACGCATTTGTTCTTACTAAATTAGTGGCACAGAGTGGCATATAATAATAAAATGAAAAACTAAGCGAAAATTAGATGATGAGGTCCGCTTTATAGTAGACCAACACGCTTAGTTGAATTTTTATAGTGCTAGCTCACCGAAACAACAGCCCGCGGATAAACATGTTTCCCCACCCGGAAACATTATCTTGATTCCTTTGCACTAGTCTTTGCCCTTTCTCCTGCGTGCTTTTTGGAGAAACAACAAATGCCAATTTCATAGGTTCGAACCCACGATCTACCGCACTCGAGACGGGCACGCTAATCATTACACCACCGATGCGATTGAAAGTTTAGAAAGGATATACATGTACATTTGTATATACATTGTATATATATTTGTAGATCATAATGGGTAACGTGTTTGGAGCGTGTATTGTTGTAATAATTACAATGTAAGCCATGCCTGTTCTATGATACCTACGAGTTCAGGCTGTCAATATAGTTCTTAAAATAGTTTATAGAACAGGAGGAGAATTTCCACAAGTTAGAAGCCCGAGTTACATCCGGGAACCGAAACCTGGATGTCATTATATACAAGAAGGATGGTAAACAAAAGTTGCCATCTAGATCTTTCCTTGCACCAAGACTGCAAATAAATGTTTACACATTATATACATATATGTATTCTTCTTTTTGGTAAAAAACATAAATTCTCTAAAATCATCACAAACAATTAATCATATATCCAGTAGGTTCTTTCTGTGCTTATTTCATTCGGGATTGATGTAGTATGCTGCTACTCATTCAATTACATTTTTATCGAAAAAACTGGGAATGAGAGTTAACCACCAATGTATCGGGGGCCGTCGTGATCGAGGTCGTATGTTAGTTGGATTTACAACTACCTGTGCAATCAGTGTCTATGACCAAAAAAGGTGTGAGTTCGAACCCCGCTCATGGCGAGGTATACCCAATACAACTTAAATAATTTATGTGATAAAGTTTGGTGGTGACTTGCGGCAGGTCGGAGGTTTTCTCTGGGTACTCTGGTTTCCTACACCAACAAAATTGACCAACACGATATAACTGAAATGGTGTTGAAAGTGGCGTTAAACACCATAATCCTTGGACAACAGCTGTCACCGTAAGTTCGTTTTAACTGTGCACAAAGAGGCGAGCACAATAAAAACTTGATGAAAAGTCACATGATACACACAAAATAGAACGTTCGTAAACTACGTTGAGTCAACGAAATTTAAAAACTGAAAAATCGACAAAAATACAGAAACCACGTTTTGAGCGCTGTCAGCTTGTCTTGTATTTAATACTTTAATACTTGTAAGGGTCGTAGCTGATTGGACGGTTGAAAATATAACCTCTGACATGACCCCAAAATGGACGTCTGTAGATGTGAATGTTTAATGCCAAAAACAAAAGATTAAGCAAACATCAGTTCTTAATCAGATTATCAATATGTTGTATTAATCTTTCTTCTTTACCAGGGGATTAAATGAAGCAGATTTTTAAAAGATTCAAAGCTGAAATTCAATGAGAAAAAATTAAAGATGTCCCTGTACTGACCTTCGGCCTAACTCTTGTGCTATTATACTTATGGTTCTTGTATCAAAATGTTCCTCAACCACAGCGACAGGTCCTATCATGAGTTCCTGGAGTGATACTGGCTTACAAATAGATGAAGGATATGACAGTCCTATAATTATAGATATACAGTGCATTACACCCTCATTAACCCGCCACCCTTTAAACCTTACTATACTATTTTTTGACGATTAGCGAGGCTGGCAATATATAGATAAAACATAATGTTCGTTAATTTTGACTTTGAACTTTAATGGATGGTGATCAGTGATGGCGGCGGCTTAAAGCGAGGAAGAATAACGGGTAGGCCTTGGTATTATAAGAAGAGTTTGAAGATACCAAAGTGGTAATCAAAATCCGTATATCGAAGGAGAACAGACAAAACTATGGCCAAAAGAAAAAGTACAAAAGGACAAACAACGATCTACAAAACATCCACATAAAACTAAAGATAACAAATAATGTATGTAATATTTTTAGTTTGGAAGTTTGAAATGTAAGATATACAGGGCATCAGAATCAAGTTGATGGGCTTAATTTTAATGGATAAGGAATTCGCATGTACTGAGAAAAATGCTTAAATCGGCATTTGCGGTAGTACCTACCGACAAAATTTGTGGGCGGAGTTTATCATCAGATCACCCCATTGATATGAACAGCATATTTATGAAACTGTATGTCACATACCTCAGATATTTGAATTTTCGAAGTTAATTTTTGTAGTTTTTAGACTGATGAAGAATATTATTTTTAATAAGACTGAAAGTGACCATGCCTGTCAAATATTTTGCTCCAAAAGTAATTGTGAAACTATGTATCATTGATTGTTCCTCCTCGAGGTAACCGTGGTCAAAATAATGAACAATTTGAATGTTTACACCGCTCACAGCTATTTATACCCCCGCTCCTGATTTAATTAAGAATAAGATATAACTAAATCGTATAGCGTAATAGATGATGTATGTTTTTAAATATAACAATGCATGTATTGTATATTTCCTGTATTACCTGTATTTGAAGAAGAGCCGCCATAAGTCAGGTTGTAACTACAAGAAAGAAAATGTAATCTGTATTTTGTTTGTTAAAAGAAAACAAAAATGTATTTGTTCCCTTCACAAAAAAAAAAATTTGACTGGCTAAATCCTAATTTAAACACAATGTTAACCAGATATATTAGTTTATTTACAAGTCTTTATCCATCTGTCCCCAAGACATTTTTTCAGACCATTTTTTACTAATGTTTTAACCCCGCCACTTTTATTGAAGTGTCTGTACCAAGCCAGGAAATTGGCAGATCATTTATTAGCGTGTTAGGGGTATCAATTTTGCCTCTTTTTACGATTTTGATATTTGATTTTGGAATTGTTGCGAGAGTGTGGTTTTTCCTTGTTCAATTATTTCTAAGTGTTTGTCTAGTTGTGCCAACAATAGTTTTCAGTCATCTTTACGTCAGATTTACGCTTTTTTACAGGAAAGTTATGATTATCATTATTACACTTTAAACATAGCTCACATAATGTCTAGGTACTGCTCGATTGATACAGTGTGAATACAATAAGAACAACACGTTTACGCGAAACTTACTTGTAAAGAGCGATTTACTAAAAGACATCCCTTGGTAATTTACATACCCTGTAAATAAAATCGCATAATCGAAGTTCGGGAGGTCTTTACTAGAGTTGATCCAGTTCAGAAAACGGCCAAGGACAGATGCAGTATCCACCATTTCTCTTGAAGATCCAACTTCCGGTTTTTGCTTTAGTGGTGTCGTCCATATTGATGACTGTGCAGTCTTTAAAAAAATATATTTCTATTTATCAATTAAGATAGGACTTTAACTAACGATTTCCGCATAAAAACGATGTTCTGTGCGTCTTTACCTCCAGTTGTTTGTAAGGAAGACTCATTCTTATTTATGTTATTTGTGTTTGTTTGCGAATAGTTGTGTCCAGCACATATTGTGTTGTGTTTATGTTTTGTTTGTCTTCGTCTATGTTGCCAGTTTCTCTATTTTGATTGCCCCTTCGGTATTCTCTAGCGTTTATTCCTTTAATTTGAGAAAAAAAGATATTCTTGAAATTACTTATATAAATGTAAATTTGAAATATATAGGCATCAAGATGTATTTGGATCCTATTAACCGATGTGACATTTGTTTCAAAGTAAGTACATGTATATGACAATTTAGGCTGTTTATTATTATTACTATTATTATTATTATTATTATTATTTTTATTATTATTATTATTATTATTATAATCAATTTGTACTTCTTAGTTTGTTCGTTGATCGCACGATTTCTTTATATATCCCACCATGACGTTAACCGTTACGGAATATCTGTGTCACAAATAACCACTGATATGTTCCACTTGTCGTAAACACTTTCCGGTCCTTTCTCCCTTTCACGACTTATTACCAGATTTGCAACTAGAATAACACAACAGGTTCCACTAGTGGAACAGGAATTGCTTACCCTTTCGGGGCACCTGAGTTCCCCCGGTTTTTAGTGGGGTTCCTGTTACTCGATCTTTAGTTTATGTGAAATGTTTTGTAGATCGTTGTTTGTCCTTTTGGCCTTGTTGTCTGTCCTTCTTCGATTTATGGATTCTGATTATCTCTTTGGTATCTTCAAACCCTTCTTAATAAATAACGAATGTGATAACATATACCTTTGATATATTAAGGTCACTATACGTCAGTACAAATTTAACTTCTGGAATACTAATCCCCATGTAACGTCTATTTAGCTGAAAGATAATACAATATTTCATTGACACCAAATGGGAACATTTCTAAATGTTATTTTGTCTATAGGTGAATGAATGATTATTGCTTATCGTCAAGTGTGCAATTTTTTAGCTACACACATTTCGATGAGATGATGATAATGTCCGCTTTGTACTAGGCCTACACGCTGAGTTGGATTGTAATAGTGTTAGCTCACTGAAACAGCAATCTGCGGGTAGACATGTCGTCCATTTGTTTTGTTTCTTATTCCTTATGATGCTCGGTTAGCGGAGAAGAAAGAAATACAAATGTTATTGTCATTGGTTTGACATGACCGGGACAAGCACACACTCAAGACGAGAAAGCTTATACCATCAATGCGGTAATATATTTATATACAGTTCTAATACATTTTATGATAAGTAAGCATTCACTTGCGTTTTCTGTTTTACCGGATATTATGTTTCCAAAACGCAAACTGTTTGACGGCATCAATCGTGTAAATGATACCGGAAAATATTAATTTGACACCGTCCAATCAGAAAAGGCGTTACATATATACAATTGTGTTAGGATAGTGGTGGCGTTTCACAAGAGAACACATAGAACATATTAAATATAATAAGATTTGGATAACTAAAGTTCGTGAGAATATAGGTTGGTTGGTTGGTTTGTGTTGTTTAACGCCATTTTCAACCATACTGCAGCTATATCGTGGCAGTCAGTTTTATTGGTGGAGGAAACCGGAGTACTCGGAGAAAAACACCAACCTGCCACAAGTCACTGACGAACTTTATCACATAATGTTGTATCGAGTACACCTTGCCATGAACGGAGTTCGTACTAACAACATTAGTGGTGATAGGCACTGATTGCACAGGTAGTTGTAAATCCAAGTACCATACGATCACGACCACGACGGCCCCGTGAGAATATAGGAAGTATTTTTAACGTATATCCAAAGATAAGTATTAAGAATGTGATCTAAACATACGACTATAAATACTCACTCCATCAAAAACACGAGCGTAATAAATTTCCATTTCAATATGTGTCTCAGTCTCATTTCCTTCGAATATATCTAAAAATCTGCAATTAATATAGAATAGAGTCCAACCTCGAATTTATGAAGTCGAAAGGACCAATAATATAACTTTTAAGTACATGTAGTCGAGGTATCTGTTATTAAATGAGATAAAGTTTAATCACCAAGATTTTACTCAGAGTTAAGCAGGGAAATAACTTGTATCTGGGTTCGAGATAATCATAGAAAAACTAAGATTTCTCCTCTCTCGGGAATAGGTAATCTTAGCCGATTTTAGCTATCCTGATTAGGCCGTTTGGTTTCATTGCTGCTAAACCTTTAAATTATTTGGCTTTCCAATCTTTCGATTTTGAGCGTACCTGATTAAGGTTATTCCAGAAACGCGCTCTGCGCACTAAATTTGATATCTACGTTTTTATTACTGTAGTTTATGCTCCAAACAGAAATTAATTATAAAACAGCGCATTCAATTCAAAATGAGCATTACAAAATGTAACCAAGTTAATTTAACAGTTATGTGCTTCGATATAAGTATATATAATTACGGTCTTTAGTTTAACCTTATTTTGTAATGTATCACATCGGCTAATGGTTAGGGCTATGGTGTTTAACGCCACTTTCAACAATATTTCAGTAATATCATGGCGGTCAGTTTTATTGGTGGATGATACCGGAGTACCTATACCACATACTAATTATTGACACTTAGTACTACTTGATAAACATCTCATTGAAAATTAACTTGTTCTCGCCATGATATAGCTGAAAAATTGCTGAATTGGCGCTAAACATCACTCACTCATTCACTCACTCACTCACTACTACTTGATATATACCTAGAGTATACAGCATAATCTACCACAAACAAAACTTCTATCGTTATATTTTCTTTTGTTGTTGTTTGTCTTCTGTATCTGTTTACATCTAATTTACATGTCATAGATAAAATAAACAAAAATGTTAGATTCTCAAAACACATAGATTTATTTGTTTTATTTTGTTTTTTGCTTTTTGTTTTGTATTGTTTTTGCTTTTTTGTTGTTTATTTTTTCTGTTTTCTGTTTTGTTTTGTTTTTGTGTATGGAATAGTAGTCCGTGAAAACCAAAGTCCTGAAGCAATTAATTAACAAACAGTATCACATAAAATAAACCTTGTCCACAACAGGAAATCAAATTACAGAGATTAATGGTGCTAGAAACGGTTTCCATAGACACAATGTATATGTTAGTTCAACTATCATAGGCACAATGTATATGTTAGTTCAACTACCATAGGCACAATGTATATGTTAGTTCAACTACCATAGGCACAATGTATATGTTAGTTCAACTACCATAGGCACAATGTATATGTTAGTTCAACTACCATAGGCACAATGTATATGTTAGTTCAACTACCATAGGCACAATGTATATGTTAGTTCAACTACCATAGGCACAATGTATATGTTAGTTCAACTACCATAGGCACAATGTATATGTTAGTTCAACTACCATAGGCACAATGTATATGTTAGTTCAACTACCATAGGCACAATGTATATGTTAGTTCAACTACCATAGGCACAATGTATATGTTAGTTCAACTACCATAGGCACAATGTATATGTTAGTTCAACTACCATAGGCACAATGTATATGTTAGTTCAACTACCATAGGCACAATGTATATGTTAGTTCAACTACCATAGGCACAATGTATATGTTAGTTCAACTACCATAGGCACAATGTATATGTTAGTTCAACTACCATAGGCACAATGTATATGTTAGTTCAACTACCATACGAACAAAGGGACCGTCCTGGTCGTATGGTAGTTGGATTTTCAATCATCTATGCAATCAGTGCCTATCATCTCTACAGTTGTGAATTCGAGTCCAGCTTATGGAGTGGTGTACTCGATACAACATTATGTGATCAAGTTTGTCAGTGACTTGCGACAGGTCGGTGGTTTTCTCCGGTTTCCTTCACCAATACAACTGACCATAACGATATAACTGAACTATTTTTCAAATTGGCTATAGGTACCATAACTCTAACCCCTAACTTATACGATCGCGTCCACGGTGGTTCACTAATAATCCTTGAAATTATTGAGTGGAATAGTGTTTTATGTTTTTACTCAGTATAGTGTAAGTGTAATGTAACATGACGGGTGCCAACACTGGAGCAGGAACTGTCTACCCCTTCGAAGCATCTGAGTGCAATAACGGTAAATTAGTAGCTTGGATAGTTTTCTATGTTACATTTTTCGCTCATTGTTTGTCTTTTGTCTGTTGGCTATCGTCCTTCCATTGGCAGATTCTGAAACACTTATGACATCATCTTCATACATCTCTTGCATTAGGTTTGTTTACTAGTGTGGGATATTGTTATATGTGTATAAGAAACAGTCTATGGTATATGAAGAACGCGCACTTTGTGGAGATAAAAACACATTGACAGTTAGATAGCATAGTTTATAAAAAGAAACTTTAAACAATATGGTCAATAATTTTAACAATATTGAGAGAAAACCAACCATTGAACGTGAAGAAAAGGCCACGACATGCGGCGTTGGAAATCCAGTTCCTGGCATGGTACAAGTACACAAATGTGGCGGGGTTAAATTGACTGTTTTCCTTATTGATAACATTTCTTAAAACATAGGGATTGTAAATTTTATATACCTTTGGTAATCAAAGATATTTGTTGCTCTAAATGGCTTTCAGTAGAAACGATACTTAGAACATAATTTCAATAATTTTCTTGATGCTTAAGCATATTTTATTTTAATCAATTCGTCAAATATACAGACAAGTCTATAATGACAATAAAATGTAAATATACAAGATGATTAAAGAGATCCGGAAACAAGAAAACCGTCATTTTGTCAGGTAACCCTTCAATAGTCTATGTTAAATTCGTGATCAACAATTACCGGTATATTTAGTAGGTGTCTATTATCATTTAGAATGAAAACCCGTTTAACTTGTCTGAAATATCACTGTTTTATTTTGTTTGTTTTTCTATTAAGACATATTTGACGTATGTTAGGAGGGGCACACTTAAAAAAATTGCGCCGAGCGGAGGGAGGCGCGAAAAGTTTTGGGGTATTTCGTGTGAAAAATCACGATTTTACGCCATAAAATCATATTTTTTCCAATTTTAGGAGGCGGGGGGGGGGGGGGGGGGGGGGTGCGCCCCCTGGAACCGCCCCTGTAATTAAACTGTTTACGTTACTGATAGTCGTGAAGTAATAATAACATGCTTTAAGTATAATAATAAAGCACCACTACCTACATGCAAAATTACAAAACCCACACCTATATTAAAGAAGTCTATAGAGTTATATGATGACTATATCCACCCAATTCATATACTGCATGCTAAAATTACGACATCACAAGATTGCATGTTCCATTCTTTGAATTAATTTAGTTTATGATCAAATTATTGGTGTTTGGTGCCACTTTCGACAATATTCAATTGATAACGTAACGGTCATGAATGCACACTTGTATCCTAACCGAACGATTAGAGCCAAACAAAAATAAATGACATTGAAATGTATGCATTATTAATGGAAATGCGCGACGAAGAAATTTATTAAGGAACATAATAAAATTCTAAACATATATCCTGTCAATTAGTTTTTTTTCTCAAAAACTACTGCAATACATTTACTATTAGTCTAAACCTGTAAACATAGTAAGCCGTGTTCCCTAAAATTATCATGAGCGAACACATCAGATATATACAAAAAAATAAAATAGATAAACATAACATGTTATATATTAACCTAATCTGTTGTCCAGTATTTGACATCGCCTGTCAAAGTCGTAATAATGGCACTGTGTGTGTAAAGTTAAAAAAAAAAAGATAAGATGCTGACTGAGTAAAAATGAATAATGTGCATAAAAACATTGACTAAGTGTGGCTCTGTTGACAATTATTTCATCTTTTTTGCAATATTGGGCGTATAGTATCAAAATATGTTCAAGTTATAACTTACAAAATCGTCAGAGAATTACAAATTAAGACTTAAATTAAAAAAAGATAATCATTCTCACCAGATGTCGCTAGTTTTTCTACTCGTTTATCTGAAACGTAAAAACCGTAAACATGGAATCACAGTTTCAATTACAGATACCCACAAGAAAATTCTATGGTCTAGAAAATGGACGTAGCTCTTCTCCGTTGAGTGGTTTGGAAAGTACGTGAAAGAGAAGAAGCGGTAACTCCTTATTACCACTAGTTTGTTAATATTGGTCCTTTGTGGCCGTTGCAGGTCAACATTGTTCGACTCTTGTACTTGTGGCCGTTGCAGGTCAACATTGTTCGACTCTTGTACTTGTGGTAGTCAATACAAATGTCCATATGACATTCCCAGTAACATCCTTTTACCTCCGTGATTTTTGTCCTTCTTGGTAGCGATCATATGGTAGTTGGATTTATAACTACCTACGCAATCAGTGCCTATCACCACTAACGCTGTGAGTTCGAATCCTGCTAATGGTGAGGTGTACTCGATACATTATGTGATAAAGTTTGTCAGTGACTTGCGACGGATCGGTCGCTTTCTCCAGTTTCCTCCATCATTAAAACTTACCGCCACAATATGACTGAAATATTGTTGAAAATGGCGTTAAACACCATAATCCTTATCCTATTCGTGAATATAACTGAAATAGCAGATGAAGGTTGTTCCAGAAGCGGGTCGTGTGTATTAAGTAAGATATACATGTATATCTATCTACATTATTATTACATATCATTGGGTCGATACATCTGCTGGACTGGGTCGATACATCTGCTGGTGGACGATTAGTCATCTAGGGTATCATCCGCACAGTAGTCAGTGCTTCGGCGGCATTGATCTTGTTTATTTGATATATTCTTGTTTGAACTATAGAGTTCCTTAATAATGTAATTATTTAAAACTATGGACTATCTCATGGCATATGTAACATGGACTATTTCATGGCATATGTAACATTGGTCTTATTTGACTATCCTGCTTAGGACCTTTTACTTTACGTTGCTTTCAAAGATTTTAAAATGATTTGGCTGTTCAATCTTTTGATCATAAGAGTATTCCAGAAACACGTCGTGCTCGCTAAATTATATAGCTACGTTTTTAATACGCTAACTGGACGCTAAGCAAACTTTTAAATTAATCAGTATCAATTAATTAAAACGGGGCGTATTTTTTTGGAATTGAGCGTACCCGATGAAGGTTATTCCAGAAACGACTCGTGCGCTATTACATTTGATAACTACGTTTTTATTCATATTAAAGCTGTATAGATAAGAAAAAAATATACTTACCATTTATATGTATACATATAGAGCTGGATACAAACACTAAACAGAACACATACAAGTGCTGCATTGTACATGTACATAAAGTCTACAAAACGTTTACAATAATTTATAATTTCTTATAAGAATGACTCATTTCCCCCACGACGTAGAAAGTGTATGAGGAACATTGTTACCCCGTCAATGTTTTAAACACTTTACATGTTGACAAATAAGGATATACAATGACGTATAACACACCTAGAGTTTTATATTACTTAAAACATCCACACAATTTAGAAAACAGCCTTTCCTAACATATTTGTTTTATTAAATATTCAAACAGACACCCATCACCCTCCTTTTTTTTTCTTTCTTTGAGAATGTAAATGGGCGTGGATATTTCTTTTTGAATGCACTCATTTGCAAAGTTGTCAATGGAGGGACACATAGCTTCCTGTCGTATTCAAATACAATGTATACATTGTGCCCTTCTCCCTTTTTCTTTGAGAATGTAAATGGGTGTGGATCTTTCTTTTTTAATACACTCATTTGTGAAGTTGTCAATGGAGCAACATAGTTTTATTGGTGGAGGAAACCGGAGTACATGGAGAAAACCACCGACCTGTCGCAAGTCATTGACAAACTTTATCACATAATATTGTATCGAGTACACCTTGCCATAAGCGGGGTTCGAACTCACCACATTAGTGGTGATAGTCACGGTTTGCATATGTAATTGTAAATTTAACTACCATACGATCACGTCCTCCTTTTACCATAGGATCACAAGAACATCAGCCCATTATTTCATATAAAATAAAGGCTCAGTAGGCTGAGCCTGTGTCGCTCACCTGCCATTCTGTTTTGAAGAAACGTTTATACAGAACCTTTCATAGGTGCTTCATTCCAAATTTAAGTTAATTTTGCCAAATAGTTTTAGAGAAGATTTTTTTTTAAATTGGTCAATCACAAACAAGAACTGCCTATGCCCGCCATGGATAGTTTGTACAGGCTAAGCGGTTTAAGAGGACGAGATTTTTTGGTTAAATTGACCAACCAGAAACAAGAATTGCCTAAATGAGCAATCTTTATAGAGGATCGTCCTTAGAAGCTTCCTGCCTAGTTTCGGTTTATTTGGTCACAAGCGGCTTCGAATTCAGAGAAAAAGATATTTAGAAATTGACCAACCAGAAACAAGAATTGCCTTTGGCGGCCATTTTTGTTAACGGATTGGGACGAAATTAGCAATCTTTATAGAGTATCTTCCTTAGATGCTTCCTGCCAAATTTCGATTCATTTGGCTAAGCGGTTGCAGAGGGGAAGATTAAAATGTGAAAAGCTAACGGATGCCAAGTGCTGGCAACACAGATTCTCACATTGCCGTTGGCAAAGTGACTTAAATAAGAGTTAAGCAAGCTTAAGGGATATGGGCATTTCAACAACATTCCAGTTACATATAGTATGGCAGAGTAAATCAGAGTAGGTGGAGACAACCTGTTACCTGTTACCTGTTACCTATCTTGAATCTTCATCCACTGCCTGGATAACCGTTGTTGCCAACGTATACACCACTGAAGTCCAGAATCATTAATGTCTGGTATGGTGTGCCCCTATCACTTATCCCTAACTTATCTCTAAAATATCCCTACCTAAACGGGTTTAAACGTATTTTAAAGTATTTAAAAGTATTTATTTCTATATACACGAGTCATAAAAGAGTCAGCTGTACTAATAAAAGGTAAAAAGAACAGCTTCTAGCGTGCCGATGGATGGTACGTTATTATATACATTGTCCACTAATCTTCATTCTAAAACCGTTAAAAAAATGTCCTGGCATATCCAATTAAAATTGCTAAAAAGAAAATGTTATTCATTACGAGATTCAGCAAGCTTTCACCCTGCTAAATCTTATATATATATATTCATTTATATGCCTAATCTACGTCTGTCTGCTCTCTAACATTGTTTTTCTAGATCTTATTATGATACCGTAGTTATTTTGTGTAATCGTTGCTGGTACAGTTTATAACATAAACCTCTGGATAAGGTTTCTAAATAGCTCCTTTCTTTTAGTGGTATAAAGTCAAATTTTGTACAGTCAATTAGTAGCTGTAGCATATTTTGATCCTCCAGTAGGTCTGTGACATAAGGTGTCAGATTCTCATTTGTTTCCAGATATGATAGAATTATATCCATGAATGGTTTTCTTACTTCCTGTAGGCTTGCACATTGCAGTATGAAATGAGCCGTGTTTTCAGTCTCCTGTTTGCACATAGGACAAAGGGAGCTGACCTCACCTTTCCTTGCGAATTTTGCTTTGTGTTCCTGTAAAGTAAGCGTTCCTGTGGCTAGTTTCACCTTGACCGCTGCCATTGTCACGGCGAATGTTGTTGCATATTTTTTTCTTTGGTGATTCAATTAACATATAACAACATATAGTGTGTCAGTGACTTGTGACAAGTCGATGGTTTTCTCCAGGTACACCGGTTTCCTCCACCAATAAAACTGACTGCCACGATATAACTGAGATATTGTTGCAAGTGGCGTCAAACAAAATAAACCTAACCCCTAATCCATCTGGAGTCTTTCATTCATCTTTGGCCATCCAATCATAGGTGAATTATTATAGTTATTATACATGTTATATTATATTAAATGTGAATTGATTTATGGTGGTATTTGATAGGCTCTGATCTGGCCGTGCAGTCACTGAACATAAATATGTTTTCCTGGTTTTTGTGTGTGTTTACATGTATCTTTGTATGTCTCCAATTATTTCAATCATTCGATTAAATTGTTTGCCCCTTGTGGGCCCTTAATTGGCAATAACAAATTCTTATTCTTATTCTTATTTTTATGCAAGACAGTTTGATATATTGACAAATCAGACAACAGTTCTCAATATGTGTTCGATTTTGATACCTCAAGATTTAGTAGGCTCAATACTGGCTGAAAATATGAACCATCACATGACCCGAAACAGGATGTTGTTAGATGTAAGTGTATCGCCAAAGAAAAAAAAAGATATATAGAATCTAACACCGGCAAAAGTGCAAGAGAGGGTGTCGGAGATTTCCCTGTCTTGCACTTTTTGCCGGTGTTTGATTTTATTTCTCACTTTTATCAGCTGTTTTTAGTTTCGTGTTAGTTTGACAGCTATTTACTTTTAGCAGACGATCATGTAAACAATGTGAGTTATTTCCCCTTCATGTCAATCAAAAAAGTTTTTTGTGTATTGCGTGAAGGTTATTATGTAATAATATGGCTGATTGTTAGGATTTGCGTGTTTATAAAGGACGAAGTCCCGTGTTTATAAAGGACGAAGTCCTTATAACGGTAAGCTGTCCGATTTTTCCTTCTATATTGATAGCCAAATATCTCAGTGTTCACCGGAAGTTTAAAAAATAGATCAATTGATAATTTAGAAACGCAAAAGAAATATATTTCAATGAAAAATTCCCAATTCTTTAATTATTTACTCTATGCCAAATCGAAATAAACTTGAAATAAAATTCTAATAAAAAAAAATCTCTTTCTACGAAACTCCCGACGGAAGAGCGGCGTACGGTAGGTAAAATGAGCTATAACAAAAATTAAATCGGCTACAAAATTCATTCAGAATAAAAGATAATAGCCTCACCGGACGCAATTACGAACGAAATAAAAAGTATGTCTCCTAATTGTTCCTTCAAAACATGAATTAAAAAAATGCTTTTATAAATAGACACCCCGCTAAATTACTCGTATTTGGGAGAACATTATTCATGCGCAGTTGTTGAATGTTGCAGATGACGGGTTTTCATATTTGTAAGCAGAAAACGATCGACAATTGCACTTGGAATCTATCGCTAAAATTCATTGAGGTACGTATATTTTGTTATCTTATGCCTGTAATTGGAAAGAATATGATCTCCTGGTTCTATGCATATATAGAACACATTGAAATTAAAACAAAAACAGTCAATATAATACATTTTCCTTACCTTGATCTATCCCAAAATGTCAAAATCCATGATGTACCTTATTCATTGAAGAGTCCAAGGAATTCCGAATGCAAACTGGCACACATTTATGGTATGAATAAAGGAAAGGTTTTTATTTCATGTGTATTATATACAAATGGATATGTGAACGTAAATGAATGAATGCTCTTTCAATTTTAACAGTCGTAATTAAATAATTTACACTAGAAAGGTTATTATGATGTCGTTCGAAATTGTGTCCGGATCTAGGTCACAGAGTGACTAGAACGGGGTCATGAAAATCTGTTTAAATACCACCCAAAATATGTACCACGCATATTTTTTTATCAATAGAATTCTCGATCCTATTACTAGTGACGTCATGAATAATGTAACGCTAGCCACGTGACAATACGCGCCAAATACAAGAAATTAAATTACAACAAAATAAGACCAAAAAAAAACGTTAAAAATGATTAGCTGTATCTCCCTACACTTTATCGAAATTCACCCAAATTTTCACATGAGCTATGGCATTTTACTCCGCAAGTACAAAAACGTCATGATTACGTTGTAAAAAGAACAAGAAAATCCATTAAAAATCAGTTTTTGTTTTCACACCGGGGATAAAATCGTTATCTACGTGTCTACCCGTGGGCATTGAGATTGTACCACCCTTCAGCAACACTGTACAGCCTTCGGCTTCGCCTCAGGCTATACAGAAGTGCTTCAGGGTGGTACAATCTCAATGCCCACGGATCGACACGTAGATAACTTATATTATCCCCGGCTTGATAAAAATGTCGGCTTTTGATTGGTCGATGACCCGTTGGTACAAAACCCATGCTACCGGTTGGTAGTTACGTAACGTCACTGGGGGGTCTTTACGTTGCTATGCATGATGTAAAGATGGTGTAAAACGTAAACAATCTCAAAGTGCTTTGCATTCAACATGGAATGGAGAACGGAGGACGTATTTCTTGAGAGAAAAAAAGATCAAGCGTCTCAATAAATGCAGAAAAAACAAACAATGCACCAAATAATGTTGAGAGATTTAAAGTTCCTACGGTATTGATGGTCATGTTTAGCATGTGTAACATTTTGCTGATTCGCGTTACCTGAAACATTGATTTTGTTGTCATGTTGCGTCTTTATAGAAATGGTCAATTGTTTGAATACAATCATTTTAAAATCATTTGTCATTATTGTTTTCACATCAATTCTTCATTTGTTTTATCGTACTAATACCACCCAAAATATGTACCAAGCATTTTTTTATATCAAGAGAATTCTCGATCCTATTACTAGTGACGTCATGTATAATGTAACGCTATTCACGTGACAATACGCGCCAAATACAAGAAATTAAATTACAACAAAATAAGACCAAAAAAACGTTAAAAATTATTAGCTGTAGGGTGATACCAAAGGTATCTCCCTACACTTTATCGAAATTCACCCAAATTTTCACATGAGCTATGGCATTTTACTCCGCAAGTACAAAAACGTCATGATTACGTTATAAAAAGAACAAGAAAATCAATTAAAAATCAGTTTTTGTTTTCAAACCGGGGATAAAATCGTTATCTACGTGTCTACCCGTGGGCATTGAGATTGTACCACCCTTCAGCACCACTGTACAGCCTTCGGCTTCGCCTCAGGCTATACAGAAGTGCTTCAGGGTGGTACAATCTCAATGCCCACGGGTCGACACGTAGATAACTTATAATGTATACTACGTTAGTGCAAAGGGAGAAAATAGACGAGTGGTTAGAGAAGCAGAAAAGCATAGGATCCTTCGTGCTTGCCATTCCGATAGTACCGCTGGTAAATATATCTTCTATGTCTTTTAAATACCGAGTCCGACGTTGCATGGTATTACTAGAGTTAATGTATTCTAATGCATGCAGTACAGTTACAAAATTTAACTGTAATATTGAAATATTGAAAATATGAAACATTTGAAATTCAATTGACAACAGAGTTTTTTAGGTTCCTTTAAAAAAGAACATTTATATAAGAAATAATACGGATTATTTGAACTTGGCGACAACAATATTGTCCACAATACTGTACAAAAAATATACGAGTATTGTACAATACTCATTACTCGTATACGAGTATTCTTCGTATAGAGTATTCTTGTCATATTTTAGCATTGTATAAGTTGGAAAATAAAATGACAATGAAAATGTATTTTTGGCAAAAAAAAAAGTAATAAATATTAGGACTTTTGTATAAAAAAAAAGAATTTAATAACATTTTGTAATTGGTGCCAGCTTGGGTTGTGTTTTTACAAAGTATTTTGTTTATTGTGTTAGACAATGATGCCTCGGGGTCATTTACCTGTATGGGGTCATTTACCTGTATTGTAGTGTGAAAGAATATAAAACTATACAACCTTTTAATTAATATTTTCAACATATGAGCACATATGTTACAAGTAACAATAAATAAATAAATATTACATTAAATCACTACAAACGTTCATATACTTCTATTGCTAGTAAAGAAAGCCTCATGTTGTCGATAGTGTTAACCTCCATGAGTTGACATCTTGCCAGTTCTTCCATTGTATCTTTCTTCTCTGCTAATGTTTTCTTCAAGTCTTCCTTGTTCATTCTCATAATAGTCTGCATTACATTCTTTACATTCAAAGCTTTTTCGATTCTCGGATCTTCTTGTTCCTGGTGAACTGGTTCTTGCCTGTGTTCTTCAATACGTCGTTTCCTATATTGATAGTGTGTTTCATCATCTGTTCTGGTGCGTTTGATGCTGTGACCAGTGCCGGGGTTGTCTACAAGAAGTTGTACTGCACGTTTGTTGTCATAAGTTGATGAGTGTTCACGTCATAGAGTTGATGCTAAGTCTTTTGCCTTGGTAATTGACTTTATTTCTCCAGACTGGATTTGAGTTTTGAAGTCTATAATGCACGATTTTTGTTCTGTAGCTAAAAAAACAAGCACATGTACCGTACCCCCTTACTTTTTTGTTAAAATTCTAAATAAAATCTTTGCGAGAATATCATGACAAAATATTAAGAAAATATCAATTGTCATTTTTTTTATTTTTTTTTCTACATGCAAATTTATTCATGAAGAAACCACTAAATAATCCATATTTCACAAATAAGTAGAATTTTTGGACTACTTAACCTATTATTGGCAATGTACATGTTCATCATCTTTGAACGAAATTATCATAGGAAGCTATTGCAAAAAACCGGATGCAATTATCTTTTACCGTTTTGAAATTGTGATATTTTCTTTACCACTATAAAAATCCGCATCTTAAAAATTTGTCGAAAAATGGTGGAAATTCGATCGTAATATCTCGAAAACTAAGTCACGAAGGTATATTTTTCTTTGCATATTTGGAAAGAGCATGTCGAAATTGACCAAATCACGAATTTTCATGAAAAAATCAATTGGCAATCCCTACTGTATCGTATTCCCTTAAATATACAGACTGTGGACAACAGTATTCGCACGACGTCATTTACAATGCGGAAATGGCACCGCAAATAAGCAAAACTGTGAATGTTGAAAAAAGACAACATCAATCAGAAATATAACAACGGCCCTTTTAAGGTCCACCAACATTTCATAAAAAGAGTCTAATTGTGCTATGTATCAAAAATAAATATGTATTAAAATTATTAAAAAATGATTAAATCTTTTTGGGAAAATAGTGAAAATACCTTAAATTAACTAAAAGCTAAATAATTTTATATTAGATCTAAATAGTATGGTTGTTGACAACATGTCAACCTTGTAAAAACACAAACCCAAGCTGTCAAAAATGAAACCATGTAATTACTTTTTTTTATTCAAAAGTGATTTGAAAAGACATTAAATATCATCTATGTTAATTTCAATATTTATTATAACAATATTCTTTCTTTTTTTTTTTATTTTTTTTTACAATACTCGTATATGTTTTTGTACGAGTATTGTTGTCGCCAAGTTCAAATAATCCAATAATACATACAGTTGTTTTACGAGTGTTCAAATAATAAACAAATATGCATTTTCCAGATGTACTGCGAATGTCAAGTATTGTAACAATATGCTTGCATACATAGGAACCATAGCTGCCAGTTCACCCCCTTTTTCATTTTTTTCAATTTGACTTTTGAAAATATTGAAAAATATGTTGAGTTCATTCAAAATTATGCCGAGCCTTTACACGTTCGTTTCTGTCTTTTAGGTCACTTTGGTAGAGATAAAACGGAACTTAAAATCAGGGAAAGATACTATTGGGCTATTGTAATGAAAGTTGTTTCTTCTTGTGCCTTAATTTACGTCAGAGCTATTGCATTCAACTTGGGTGGGAACAAATTGCCTAGACCCGGACAATTCAGCCTAGGCTATTCATTCCGACCGGCCCTTTTAACCTAGTCTATGTATTCCGGCCGGCCCATCTGGCGGGTTGGAACAAATTGCCTGCTACACTGGTGAGGCTAACGTGTACGGATCATAAATAAATAATAAATAAATAAGCTTTATTTAGAGTCGGCATGGTTAAAACAACATACAACATAAGCTCTGTTGAGCTTTCATTGTATTATTGAAATTTTAGGACTTCGTCCTTCAAACAGGTTGCCTGTCTCATATTAAAAGATTGAAAACTTATATACAGTGAATTGTTTATTTCAAAAAGGAAAAGCATGGAGAATTGGGGTGGGTGGGGGCAGTTAATATAAACTGTGCAGCATGCATTTGCCGGTAAAATGCACATGATTTTTTTGTCTTGCACTAGTGCAAGATAAGAAAATCTAACATCGCTAAAAATAGGAACTGGTATGTCTCAAAAGTGAGAAAAGACAAACATCTAATATTAATGAGATTACATCTAGTTCGTGTGATGGAATAAAACTCACTATTTTACTGAGGATGTACATTGACTGCAGATCTAGAGGTCAATGTAAATTCAATTTCAACCATGATGAAGGAGTCATTGTTGTCATGATCATATGGTAGTTGGATATACAACTACCTATGCAAACTGTGCCTATCACCATTAACGTTGTGAGTTCGAATCCCATCAGTGACTTGCGGAAGGTCAGTGGTTTTCTCCGGGTACACCGGTTTCCTCCACCAATAAAACTGACCGCCACAATATAACTGAAATTTTGTTGAAGGTGGCATTAAACACCATAACATATGCCCTCTCCCCTTCCCTTAAATAAACAAAAAACATTTTCAATATCCAATTTTACTCAACAACAATACATGCAATGAATGAAACATTGCTATCACAATAAATAATCAATAAAATAACATGACAATTTATAAAGATCAGGTGACAAAAAAATGCACATAAATTGTTTGGTCATATGACAATTGTACAAAGATCAGGTGACAGTATACAACAACATTTTTGTCACATGACAATTTTACAAAGATTACCTGACAATATGCATCTAAATATTTTTTTGTTCACAGAAAATTTTACAAAGATCAAATGACAATATTCATGTATTAAACGTTTTGTCACATGACAATTTTACAAAGATCAAATGACAATATGCAGCAAAATTTATTTTGTCCAGCAGAAAATTTTACAAAGACCATGTGACAATATTTACCTACAGTAAAAATATTTGTCATGTGATAATTTTACACAGACCATGTGACAATATGCAACAAAATTGTTTGTCATATACAACAACATGCGCCAATTAAATCATGTTTTAGCACAAATTTCATAGTTTGATGGCAGATCTTAATAATGTAATTTACATCTGTAAAGAAATTGTTATCAATATTCTTCTCCTTGTTTTCTTTGGTTAACATATATACTATTGACAATTTAAACCAGAAGTAAATAAAGATTGCATAAACTTAAAATCAGCAAAAATAAACTATCCTTTTTTGGCCCTTTGGTTTACTTCCTCTGAAAAACTTTTTAAAATATTTGTCTTTCCAATATTTTGACTTTAACTGTTATTCAAGAAACCGTGCTGTGCACACTAAATATGATATCTACGTTTTCATTGGTATTATAAGTTATAAGTTTTAAGTCACACAGAATTTGAATTTGAATTTTTGGTGTTTAATGCCACTTTCAGCAATATTTCAGCTATATCATGGCGACCAGTTTTAGTGGTGGAGGAAGCCGGAGTACCCGAAGAGAACCACCGACCCTGGGCAAGCAACTGGTAAACTTTATCACTTGCGGCTGTGAGTCGAGTGCACTTTTTTGTAATTTACAAAGCTGGGTGGGAACCCACGTCGTATTGGTGATAGGTTTGTATGAGCTGTTAGATCCAACGACCTAACTCATTGAGCCACCCGGGCCCCAAGTCACACAGAAAAACAACATAAATTTAAATCTGAAAAAAAAATATAAGTTGCCATCTTTTGTAAAAAAAAATATAAAAAATTTACATGTCAGATTGAAGTCTTTAGTTTTCCGTGTAGTGTTTTCTAGATAATAGTTTGTTCTTTTGTCTTTCTTCAACTTATAGTTTAGTATCTTCAAGTTTTCAGCTTAAAATGACTCCCAAGAGGTAACCATTGATCACCTTCAACTGGTCCTTCAGAGTAGTCTCCCATTTCAAAACATTTTCTAACCTTTTCAGATCAAACGGTTTCTCTACATTCCACATACTGCAAAATATCTTAAATTAGAGTGTCTCAATTTTAGTCGAATTTTTTCAAATGACATATTCTTGTGTTCTTAAATTTTTAGATTTTCCATTTCAAAAATCATAATATCAAAATATTATACTTCATTAGATTCTTAAATTCGTGGATAAGTTGCATTGGCCCACAGAATAAACAAGAATAAACAGTATTTCACAATCACTGCATAAACAAAATTCTACTTAAATTATAAAAAAGAAGACTAGATACAAAAATGTACAGTACTAAAAATAGTTCCCATTCATTATACCGGTATTTATGCTTATTAACATAACAAACAATTACATCTCACTCAGACCCGGAGTTGATATTTACAATATCCAATGGTAACTATCACATTAATACATACATTTTAACTACCGGTACTGTTATTTGAGGACAACATTCTCAGGATTTCATCTACCTATACAATCAGCATCTAATATCACTTGGGGTCATCGTGGCCGTGATCGTATGATAGTTGGATTTACATCTACCTATACAATCAGGGCCTATTATCACTTAAAATTGTAAGATCAATTCCCACTCACCCAACATACTGGAAATAACTAAACGTGATGAAGTTTGTCAGTTATTTGTGGCAGGTCAGTGGTTTCTCTGTCAACTTTGGTTTTATCCACAAAAAAACAAAACAAAACAAAAAACCCACCAAACTGACTGTCATGATATAACTGAAATATTGTTGATGAGAGTATATTTCTGTAACTCTAAACCAGCTGTTCTTTTAATAATAAACTAAATGATGGGTATTAAATTAGTAAGAAAGAATATGGATTAAAAACAAGGGGTTAAGCACAATGGTAAATCCGGCACCCGTCTTGAATATTTGTTTACTCATGATATATTTTAATGACATCTATATAACTTGAAGTAAACTTATTGCAAATTCCCAAGCTTGAGGGGCCCTAGGCTGCAGCCTATACTAGCATATAGGATAATCTGACCCTGCATACACCATGCATATGTAAGATCGAGTAGATATGACCTCTAATCGACTTCTGTCAGCTTTTAGTGGAGCGTAGCATATTATGACAGCTGATTTTAATTAGATTTTTTTCACTAGTTATATGCAACACAAAAATGGTATTATGGCCATCATTAATGTTTCTAAGCTTGGATTGTCATAAACTAATTTATGTGCTATGCACATTCATGTCTCTTATATGGCATATAATACAGCTCATTTATGTGCTATGCATATTCATGAGTTAAACACAAGTCTTATATGGCTAACAATACAATTCATTACTGTACTATGCATATTCATGAGTTAAAACACCTAAGTCTTAAATGACCAATAATTCAACTCATTTCAGTGCTCTACATATTCATGAGTTGACATACTTAAGTCTTATATAACTAATAATACCATATATTTTATGCGCTATGCATATTCATGAATTGTGGTACATATATTTTATGCGCTAAGCATATTCATGAATTGTGGTACATATATTTTATGTGCTAAGCATATTCATGAATTGTGGTACATATATTTTATGCACTTAGCATATTCATGAATTGTGGTACATACATTTTATGTGCTATGCATTTTCATTAATTGTGGTACATGTATTTTATGCACTATGCATACTCATGAATTGTGGTACATGTATTTTATGCGCTATGCATATTCATGAATTGTGGTACATATATTTTATGTGCTATGCATTTTCATTAATTGTGGTACATATATTTTATGTGCTATGCATTTTCATGAATTGTGGTATATGTATTTTATGCGCTATGCATATTCATGAATTGTGGTACATGTATTTTATGCGCTATGCATATTCATGATTTGTGGTACATATATTTTATGTTTTTCCTTTTACTGATATACTTCAGTCCTACCTGGCCGATGATACAAAATAAATGTTAAAGAAAACCGAAGGGACAAACAAGAATGGATAAATCAAGAGACACTACTTTATCATTTATATGCTGTGCATATCAATGAGACTACACATATACAACGACTACATTTATTATAATGCTATTTTGTTATACTGTATCTAATTATACGGCTATTTTAGTTTACAATAAGAAATAAAAAAAAATTTCAGTGGTGTTCGGCAAACGCACGTTTCACTGTAAAACAGACTACAATTATTATATCATGCTAAAAATAACTAATCCATATTTGGAATAATGTGCAATTTCATTATACAGGAGAGACATTTAGTTGTCTAACGTAAAGTTTTATAAACATTTGTCAGACTTTGTCTTTGACAAGAAAACACTCCATTAAAAATACACACATGATTATAATAACAAACAAACAAACAATGAAAAAAATATAGACTATATCAGTCTACTATATATATATATACCTCTTAATAACTCCCCATGAACAAATATCAATGACTAGCATGGAAATCAAACTTTAATAGTCCTTTTGCACTTTCCTTACATGATTAAAAAGTTATACATTTTTCCATAGGAGGTATTTTCCTTAAGATGGGCACAATGGCACCCGTTCTAGCAAGAGCAGCAGAAAGGACAAAGAATTTGATTATATTTTTTTCTATAATTTGTAGATAGATGAACATTGTTGACAAGTTCTTACAACATTAAACATTTATAGAGATAATAGAAAAAGCACATGTCATTTTCATTGAACTTTCCATGACAAGGGAAATAACTCCTATAAAAAAAACATGTAAATACATATAATTATAGAATCAAGTCAGAAATGTGCAAATGGTCTATTATGTTTTGTTACAAAATGTATTAATAAAAATTTTGCTGATCAACAAAACTGGAAGAAGTCTTTCAAATCATAAAGCACCAAGACTCTTCAGTGAAATGGCAATTAAATGTAAAAAATAAATCTGACCTTCATTTATTCTCTACTTAAATCTTTTAAATTATGGCCTTAATTATTGGTGTTTAGCACCACTTTTAATAATATTTTAGGATTAGTCCCAAGTTATATGGGTTTTTTCTTTGACTTAGCCAAGTGATATTGCCATGTCAACAGACAGAAAATTATAATAATTTAGTTTTAGTGCTAAGCTAAGTTTAAGTTTTTTTTCTGATCTAACTGAGTGATATCGTCATGTCAACAGACTGACTATGACACAGAAAATTATAATAATTTAGTCTTAGTGTTAAGATAAGCTTAAGTTTTTATCTCTGATCTAACTGAGTGATATCGTCATGTCAACAGACAGACTATGACACAGAACAATTATTTTATGTCAGTTTGACATAAAACACAATATGGCATTATCTATAAAAACAAAAATGTCAGATTTGAATGTCGTCATACATTATCACAAAAATCAAGGTTAGTTCTACAAGACTCACTGTGATACTAACTATAATATCTGCCTTGACCGTCATAACTGTTGTTACTTTATATACTGTGAAAATACTAGTTCTATAAGACTCACTGTGATACTAACAATAATATCTGCCTTGACCTTTATAACTGTTGTTACTTTATATACTGTGAAAATACTTTTATTCGTTGGCACCATTTTCGTGGTTTCTACAAAATGCATTGGTCCTTGGGTTTTTGAATTCGTGGTTTCAAACATTACATGCAACAATCAATGGGAAAAATGTATTTCGTTAGATTTTAATTTTCCGGGTTTAAGTGAACCACGAAATCTGCAAAAATTAGAACCCCACGATTACTAATGATTTCACAGTATATTATAATGTTAGTTTTATTAGTGAAAGAAACAGTACCTGCTGTAAGTGACTGACAAACTTTATCAAATAATGTTGTATCAAGTACACCTTAACATGAGCAGGAAATAAACTTTCAACTTTTATCAGTGATATGTACTGATTATGTTTTTAAATCAAAAGATTCAGTTTGATTCAATGCAATAGAAAAATAAAAATATATCCTGTTTCACAAGCTACAATATATGATAATTAAAGTCAGCCAAAATCTTAATATCTCATTTGGGCTGTTCATTAATCAATCAAACTGCACCATTTTATCTTTAATAATAATAATAATAATAATTATTTATAAAAATCTCTATGTAACGAGGGTGTCTCAATTAGTACAAGTCTAATTTTTAATTAGGTCCTCATTAGAACTCTGTATTAAAACTGCCATCATCTTTATTACAGCCCAATCATGGACTCGGTTGTATTACATTTTTTTTAACGAATCATTAAGATGTAATTAACCAATCAAAGACTATCATTTAGTCATCAATAATTCATTGCACATGTCATACAAAAATCATAATATCATTTCTCTACACATCTTGTTTGTATGGAAACATGGAAGTGACATGCAGAAATTTTCATTTGTCTTGTGGCCACGACATACTATAGTGTGGTAATGAGATGCCACGACATACTAACGCGTAACCACATCTTGCTCATCGCCATACGTTAGTATGTCGTGGCAACTCGATTGTATATCGTGGCCACACAATAGTATGGTTTATGAAAAGCGTAACCTGCTCTAAACCAGGTTATACAAGTATAATCTGTTAAAAAATTGAACATATTTACAGTCAGATTGCAGTTTTTACATCAAATTAAATTATAAATACATATTCAATACAAATCAATCAATCAATCAAATCAAACAATTGATAAACTTTTAAATATACAGTTGACTCTCATTGTCTCGAATTTCCGGTTGAGTCAAATTTTTATCGAAGTCCCGAACTTCGTTGTGTATAAATATATAATTTGACTCCTGTTGAGTTGAATTCGGTTGAGTCGAAATTTCGGTTGTCTCGAATAAAAGTTTTGGTCCCCGAGATGTAGAAAGCCATATTATTTACATTCGTTAAGTTGAATTTACGTATCAAAACATGTGTATTACCTTGGGATTAAAATAGGATCACAGGTGAAACATCCGGTCATTGACTTTGACATTTTTACCTTAGGCTATTTCACATGTTTATTTCACAATCTGTCAAATTAATTAGTGATTATATTTGAATTGGTTTGGTATTATGACACAGGTTAGATGTGTACAACAAAAAATTATCGATTCATAATAAGTGCACTTGAGTCGGCATACATCAATGATTATGAAAAGTACACAACGGAAGAGTTTTATCTATTGAATTATTTGTCGGAAATTAATTTTGATTAAAGAAGAATAGTTTTCTTCTACACTTTATTGAATCATAAAAACACACAATTTATTGTAAATAAACAGTATTGCACAAAGAAAAATACGTCATGATGAGTGAAGTTTAATGACAATGCAACAGTTGAAAAACATAAACAAAACAGATAAACATAATCATACACACAAAAAAGATATCTAGAAGTTATCAGTCGTTCCACAAGATTCAAAGAATTTAACAGAGAAAAAACAGCAACAAAAACATCGAATATGTTTAAAATCGTTCCGAGAATAGGGACATGCGATGCTGGTTTTAGCTCTTCAAAATTTTGCTCGAGTTGTCTCCCTTTCGTCGTTAAACAAACTACACTTCCGGTATTTTCGTAGCTCCTCTACGAGTCGAACTACGGTTGACTCGAATTTTTTCCATCGATTACGAGATAATGAGAGTTAACTGTATTTATTACAACAATTAAAACTATCCTGATATTTTTACTTCCTGGTAAGAAAAGATACAATATACCGACCATAATACAAGCCATTCCATTTAAACATAGGTTGATCCTGAATATCTATTTTTAGAAAACTTGAACATATATATTTAGAAAAATTCTAGACTAGTAGAAAAGAGACAAGCACCCAGAGTCTGAACCAATTGAAATTGTGCTTTAGTCCATAGGCAAATCTTGGTCATAAAAAGCAGACTTGTTATTAGGATCAACAAATGTATATTTGGAACAGCTCTACATTCACTAAATATAGTAATAAGAAAAATCACACTTTGGCATATAAAGGACAATAAAATATTTGGATTGAAAAAAAAAACATCACAAAACACACGAAAAGCACAATATTTTATCAGTAAATACATATACTTCACAACAAGTTTAACTGCTGTATGAGATTAACTTAATGTTGAAAGAAAATAATCTTATGTTGAATGAAAATAACCTTATGTTGAATGAGATTAACTTTATGTTGAATGAAAATAACCTTATGTTGAATGAGATTAACTTTATGTTGAATGAAATTAACTTTTTGTCGGCCAAATTTACCAGGACAAAAACTCCAGCTGAAGAACCTAATGACGACAATACCATACCATAATTGTCTGCCTCCATTCCAAGGAGTCTGAGTTAATTTGCATTAACATAAAAGCAGAAATTTGAGATTAAGGTCATTTATTCAACAAAACATAATTTTTCATTTTAAACAACATATGGCAATCAACTACAAAATATCAACAGGTTGAATAAATAACAATATTATGTAAAGGTGGAATGGAGGCAGACAATTATGGTATGGTATTGTCGTCATTAGGTTCTTCAGCTTGAGTTTTTGTCCTGGTAAATTTGGCTGACAAAAAATTAATTTATTGTAAATAAAAATATTTTGGCTGCAAATTTACACACTTGGAAATTTGTTTATGGTAACTAGAGTATTCTATTACATAGAAGATAATTGATACCATGCGGTCAAGGATGGCATGATCAGTGCGTGAATAAGGTGTAGATCAATATTCACTGGTCAAACAGAGTTATGACAACTAATCAGCTTTAAGTGTATGATATTCGGGCCGCATGTTATGACCGCGCTTTCATTAGCCAAATTGATCTGCAAAAGGATAGACGCCATCATTTTTGTTCCAAGAATTTTTAATAGATTTCCCCACCCATTTCCACCCGATAAGCTTAATTATCATTCTTCCATCCCGCTATATCTACCTGCTGACTCAATAAGCAAAACTCGTATCAAAGTTCGCGTGAGCTGAGCTGAACTTATCAACAGTGAGCAGGAGTTATCATCAAATTCTCCGAACATTTAAACGATAATTCCTGTCAAGATGACAAAAGTAAATAAAATTCAGCAACACCCTTAGCTAGTTAACATTTTATTTTTTAAACATATATCAAATTAGGAACTGTCGTGTCAGCAATATCAACAAACATCGACCTACAAAAATGTACTTGTCACAATTCTTGATAACCTCTGCTGAGACGTCATAATTTTTACATCATAAGCGAGGTCGTGACCTTTATGTTTTCTAAAACGGAACGGCATTGGTAAGTTTTTACAAAATCGGTGAATTGCCGACTTTGATGTTTGCAATAAAAAAAAACCAATGAATATCACCATTAAAGGAAAAATTCAACAATCTTAACATTTATATAAACCTGTAAAAATGAATGGTATATTTGCAAACTACTTATGAACTATGTTTTGGGGAAGCATATTTTGAATCATGTGATTTTTCCCGCGAAAATACAAATATAGATGTATCCGTGTTTATGTTTGATTTAAGGATGATAAACATGTCATCTGAATGTGAATATGATTGATACTGAAAAATATCAGCCTGCTCGACCGAATATGAAGTTTGTGACTCATTCGCTTCGCTCACTCGCCACCAAACTTCATATTCTGGCTCGGTAGGCTGATATTTTCGGTATCAATCAATTCACATCCAGATAACATATACTTATTATTTTAAAATCACAAGTTTTGTTATTTGTGTCTGTTGATTATATTGAGAATTATTATATTATTGCACATGGCTTTTGCATTGTTTTTAAGTTGATGAGGTGCTTTTTATTCCCCACCTTTGTATAATATTGTCATTTATTCAACCTGTTGATAATTTGTAGTTGATTGCCATATGTTGTTTGAAATGAAAAATTATGTTTTGTTGAATAAATGACCTTAACCACATTTACAATAAATTAATTTTATGTTGAATAAAAATTAACCAGATGTTGAATGAAATTAACCTTATGTTGAATGAGATTAACCTTATATTGAATGAGATTAACCTTATATTGAATGAGATTAACCTTATGTTGAATGAAATTAACCTTATGTTCAATGAGATTAAAGCTATGTTGAATGAGAATAACTTTATGTTGAATGAGATTAACTTTATGTTGAATGAGAGAAACCTTATGTTGAATGAGATTAATTTTATGCTGAATGAGATTAAACATATGTTGAATGAGATTAACCTTATGTTGAATGAGATTAAGCTTATGTTGAATGAAATTAACCTTATGTTGAATGAGATTAACCTTATGTTGAATGAGATTAACCTTATGTTGAATGAGATTAACCTTATGAGATTGTTGAGGTGTGCAAAACAATGTGAAAATTTTAAATTGAAACATACAATATTCTGACATTGATGAAGCTTTATAAAAGAACTGTATTTTTTATAATATCAATGAAAATAAAACAAGTAAGGATGTACACAGCTACCCTGATCCCTAATGTATGTTGAAAATGAGTCTACATAAATAGTAAAAAGCTTATATTTAACAGTATAGGATAATGCTAATAGCTGCTTTCTTAACAAATTTCAAATTATTTCATGACATCGTCCTTGTAGAATTAAATTCTATGCTTACTGACTAACTGTCATTACATACTGTTTTATGAAATGCATAGGTTCCTCAGCACCCCCCTTTCTGATCCAATTTCGATATGAATGTTAAAAACATGAATCAGGTGAAAATGGAAAGGCTAGATTCTCTACCCAGAACAAAAAAAATCAATTTAAAATAATGTTTTTCTAGGTATAAGGCCACGAAAAAACATTCTGTGTTTCCACTAATATTCTTGAAAACAATAGGGGGATTATGGTGCTTTACTTCACTTTCAACAATATTTCAGTTATATCGTGTTCAGTTTTATTGGTGGAGGAAACTGGTGTACCTGGAGAAAACCACTGACCTGTAGCAAGTCACTGACAAACTTTATCACATATTGTTGTATCAAGTACACCTCCCCATGAGCGGGATTCGAACTCACAACTTTAGTGGTGATAGGCACTGCTTGCATGGGTAGTTGTAAATCTAACTACCATATGATCCCAACAAAACGACCATGAGGATCTGACTTCATATCAGTACTTATCCAAAACTGTCAATAACAATTTAGGGTTGGTAGAGTTAGTGAAAATACATGTATTTTTTGGCTTAATATTACCTTAATCATAAAGAAAATCAAGTTCAATAAAATTGTATGAATGTTTGATAAAGTAATTCGAGATTCAAAAAACTTGAACGTAAGTAAATGACAGAGACAGTAACGTACATAACAACATTCATGTCTTACATTTAGCGACTTTTGTCACAGACGAGACAACATGAACTTAAAATGCGTAAATATTTAACGTAAATAAATAAATGATTCAAGTCTTCACGATATAAATGCAAAATAAAAAATGTACCGGGTTATAAATAAAAACATGGTAGCTCGTTCTCTCACTCGTAAGACAAGTCTGCATATTCTTTTTTTTTCTTATAGATATACACCTACACACAAGACAACATATACCTAATAAACAAATATTTTTTCAAGTATAATAAATATCCAAGGAGAGGTCATATTTAAGTATTGGTGGAAACTTGAATCTCTGGAAGAAAACACTGACCTATACATTACTCACAAACTTCATCACATAAAGTTGTATCAAGTACACCTTGCCAAAAAGATTGTATCAAATACACCTTGCCAACAAGATTGTATCAAATACACCTTGCCAACAAGATTGTATCAAATACACCTTGCCAACAAGATTGTATCAAATACACCTTGCCAACAAGATTGTATCAACTACACCTTGCCAACAAGATTGTATCAAATACACCTTGTCAACAAGATTGTATCAAATACACCTTGCCAACAAGATTGTATCAACTACACCTTGTCAACAAGATTGTATCAAATACACCTTGCCAACAAGATTGTATCAAATACACCTTGCCAACAAGATTGTATCAACTACACCTTGCCAACAAGATTGTATCAACTACACCTTGCCAACAAGATTGTATCAAATACACCTTGCCAACAAGATTGTATCAAATACACCTTGCCAACAAGATTGTATCAACTACACCTTGCCAACAAGATTGTATCAAATACACCTTGCCAACAAGATTGTATCAAATACACCTTGCCAACAAGATTGTATCAACTACACCTTGCCAACAAGATTGTATCAACTACACCTTGCCAACAAGATTGTATCAAATACACCTTGCCAACAAGATTGTATCAAATACACCTTGCCAAAAAAGTTGCATCAAGTACACCTAGCCAAAAAATTGTATCAAGCACACCTTTTCAGGTTGGGAGTCAAAATCATAAATTTTTATTTGTGATGGTGCTGATTGTTATATAACTGTTGCTAATTCAACAGACACATGCTCATGGAGGTCCCAAGTGGAGGGAAGCACATAAATTTACTATGTTTTTCACTAATACATTTAAGGCAATAGGAGGAGTTACCTTCCTTTATTCTCATGGAGCTCTTATGTAAAGAGGTATGTTCCTTCAGTGTCATGGAGGAAGGGAGGTTGTTGGACACACTTTTAAAATGGGACCACAAAGGACTACCATAGCAAAGTTTGGCTTAGCTTTGCACAAGGGTTGCAGAGGAGAAGATTTAGATTTTATGATGTATGACGGTAGGATAACAGATGCCAAATGATGACAAAAGCTAGCACGGCCCTTGGACAAATGTTCCAAGAAAGCTACCAGAGAGGTTGGTTGCAATATCGGTTTCCCCTGATAGACTATTGCGGCAAAGTTTGGCTTAATTTTGCACAATAATTTCAGAGGAAAAGATTTAAATGTGTAAACTTTATGACGAATGAACGAAGGACAACAGACGCAAAATGATAACAAAAGCTCACATTGCCTTTGGACAAATGATCTAAAAAAGCTACCAGAGGGGTTGGTTGCAGTATTGGTTTCACCTGATAGAGAAAAATGTCTCAACTTTTTTGTGCTAATAGTTATTTGTTATTTGATGTGTCTGTTCTTAATAAATTCAGATACAAAGATCAATGTAAAATCTATATAATCCTGAGCAATAAAAAAGTGCCATGTTTTGTCAAGTAAAAATTCACTCACACTCAATGAATTATGGAGTAATATAATACAGAACATTTATGTTTTGAGTTTAATCTTGTAGAGCTTAAGCTTAAATCCCAGAAGTTCTGTGAGGACGGCAGAAAATGCTGATAAGACAACCACTCGGGTTATATTATATATCACAGGATTAGCTGTCAGACCTGAGACTTTAAATGGACTCTCCAATTCCTGAAATAGACCAATCAAAAGTAGATATCAACATGTGACTGATTTTTTAAATTTCGGACTATGATCTCCAGGGAAAAAACTTAACATTGGCCCAGTACTCCAAGGCCCCTAATTTTGTACCTGGGTCCCTCAATTTTTCCGGCAGTATCCCAGGAGGCAACTGAAATATTGAACATTTTATGTAAAATGTAAGCTGCTCGGATCCCAATTTTTCAGGATCTGCCACTGAAAATGTTTTCTTGAGAACCTAACTGGATACCACAGTAAAGATGTTAAGCTTTGTCCATGAACAATTGTCTGAAATCAGTTTATAAATACATTAAAATTCTATAAATAGTATTGGTGGGCAGATCATCTTACTCTGTCATATCTTACCAGTAAAAACTAGAGGCCCACCAGATCATAGATTATTGGTTTATCATTTATGCAATTTGGGTTGAGTCAAGTTCGTTGTTTTTATCAAAACATGTTTCTTCATTTTGCCATAGGGTTCTATGTAGAAATTTTGTCTTGCTGAGGCAGCCATCTTTAATTTCTAATCAACACAAATAATGATAACTTCGTAAAGGACTATCTAATGCTTCTTCGTGCATAGAGTTTTATTAAGTTTTTTATGTTTATGGTGTTTAATGCCACTTTCAACAATATTTCAGTCATATCGTGGCGGTCAGTTTTATTTGTGGAAGAA
The DNA here is from genome assembly GCA_963383655.1 of Bathymodiolus septemdierum. NCBI lineage: Eukaryota > Metazoa > Mollusca > Bivalvia > Mytilida > Modiolidae > Bathymodiolus > Bathymodiolus septemdierum. Next base: position 22,159,492 of record OY726525.1, read on the forward strand.
ACCGGAGTACACCGAGAAAACCATCGACCTGCCGCAAGTCACTGACAAAATGTTGCATCGAGTACACCTTGCAATGAATGGGATTCAAACTCACAACATTAGTGGTGATAGGCACTGATTTTGAAGTCATATAAAAAACAAGTTTTAGTGCATTGCTAAAAAAAATGTAGTTGCCATTAATATCATTTTTACTCATATACATTCAATGTAATTTGATGACAAACCTTGAGTAAATCTTCTGCGAGTTTGAGTACATTGTTAGCTACCATTAACTCCTCCTTTTTGTGAGGTTTTTGCTCCATTTGTAAATACAAGTTAATCTGTTCTGTAATCAGCACCGACAGGTTACGATATTTTTTGTTAATTTTGAGTCCAAGCGTCAGAAATCGGAACAGATAAACACCAAATGCCATACTCCAAAACAAGAGTTCCCAGTTACACAAAAAATCTCCATAAGATTCTGTGTCTTTTAATAACTAAAATAAAAATTCCATATATTTAAAGAGTTCAGAATAAAGGCCAGGTGAGTGAGTGATTGTTGCAATTTTTCAGCATTATCATGGCAAAAACAAGTTCATTTTCGATGAAATGAGGTCTGCTTTGTACTAGACCAACACGCTTAGTTTCATTTTTATAGTGCTAGCTCATTGAAATAACAGTTCGCGGATAGACATGTCGCCCCACTCGGACACATTATCCTGATTCCAAGCCAACCAGTCTTTGCTCTTTCTCCTTAATGCTGCATGCTTAGCGGAGACGCAACAAATACCAATTTTATAGTCTTTAGTTTTACCCAATCGGGGCTTGAACCCACGATCTACCGCACTCGAGGCGAGCATGCTAACCATTACACCACCGATATTGTTGAATATAGGACAAGATTATATTCATCATCATCCATTAGTTAGTTATGATCATGTGGTGGAAATTTTTTCTTCATTTGCTTTATTAGGTCTGAAGATTTGTTTAACCCCAAAAATCTATTTATAGTAACATCAGCCATGTTGGATGCTTGGCTAGATCAGATATAATTTGAAAGTAGAGAGCCTAATGATGATCCAGGGTAATTTTGGCTGAAATTAGTTTCAGAGGAGAATCTTTTTCTTAAAAAAGTATAGGACGTATACCGGAAGATCAACGATGGACACTAAGTGGTGGCAAAAGGTCACATGACCCTTTGAATTTGATGAGCTAAAAAATGAAAAATTGTTAGATAGTCCCTCATGTTCATCATATCCATATCATTTCTAGTAAAAGATTTAGGATAATTGTTATGCCACAGAGCGAGAAACTCTTACCCTTCCGAAGCACCTAGCTGTACTGCCAGTTTTTGTTAAGAGTTTATAGGTTTGGTTAAGCTTATGGTGTTTCATGCCAATTCCAATAATATTTCAGTTATATTGTGGCGGTCATTTTTATTGGTGGACTATCCTCGAGAAAACCACCGACATGCCATAAGTCACTGACAAACTTTATCACATAATGTTGTATCGAGTACACCTCATCTGAGCGGCAATCGAACTCAAAATGTTAGTGGTGATATGCACTGATTGCATAGGTAGTTGTAAATCCAACCACCATACGATCACGACCAAGACGGTCCCTGTTAGAGTTTATAATGTTCCATCTTTAATTATTTCATTTCAATTTCATAAAATGTTTCACTGGAGTTATCTATTCTCTATGGATTGAGAATTTGGAAATTGTACCCTCATATTTTAACTTTACTATGCTTAACGGACAGACAAAACAAAACAGCTTTCAGATCAACCCCTCCCCCACGCCACAAAAATAAAAGAACCGCCTAGCGCATAAATGTGCGACGTATCCCCCCGCACTTGCATAATATTTAGTTTTATTATAGGATTAAATGCATTTTTTCCAGAGTTTATTTATGTGTAACCTGGACCAATTCACTCAAAAACAAATAAAAGTCCGAAGGACTTTTATGTAAGTTTGTGAGTGACTTGGTCCAGGTTATACATCAATAAACTCCGGAAAAAATGCGCTTAATCCTTATAATTCTGTAACTAAGTATTTTTTTTTTCATTTTTTTGAAAAATTTACCAGTACGCACATATACATTCCATTGATGTGTGTCGGCCATGAATAACAAAATGCACTAACCTTGTTTTCCTACAATGATAACTAGACGGTGATGTAATTAAATTACTGATATTTTCCAATTTGATGGCATTTTGCATTTAGCTACTCAAACAAGTAAAATGCTCACAAAATCATAAAATAAATCAGTAACCAGCTTGTGTCAATCAGCGTCCCTTGTAAACAACGTCACAGGATGACGATATATTATAAAAGTCAAAGGTGATAGATGGTTGTCTTAAGTATTTTTTTCGGAATTTTATTTTTATGTCAACAATACAAGCTTTTTTTTTTATTGGCATTTATTTTGTTATTTCATATCTAACAATAATTGTCGATTATTAACAATAAACATTGTTTCTTTTATCTTTTTTTATTATCGGGAATCCAAGCCGCCATTTTGTTTACATTAAGAAAAAAGTAGTCCGGTGAACATCGTCTATCGAAAAATAAACTTCATAAGTGCTTATACCCAATCAGAGTATAGGATTTCTAATTATGTAAATCATATAAGAATTATATATTTATAGAAAGCAGCCTTGCAGTCTTAATGTATAACATACTTTATTGAAGAATGGAGTATATTGCAGCATGATCTGAATAATATACAGGAAGTACTCCACTTTGAACACTGTGTAAGCCTCTGATGTAAATATAGATTTTCCCCCAAAACCCTTGCTTCAAATATTTCCATGTTAGAACTCACCCAAGATAATGATAATTACAAGCCACATGCAAAAAATTATTCAAATCTATCCATGTTTACTAAAGTTATCGCGTAAACAAGACACAATTCTCCATATTGGTGATTTTTCAACTAAAAACTAAGATTTTCCCTCAAAACCCTTGCTTCAAATATTTCCATGTAAAAACCCATCCAAGATAATGATAATTACAAGCCACATGCAAAACAAATTTCAAATCTATCCATGTTTACTCAAGTTATCGTGTAAACAACACAATTCTCAATATTGGTGATTTTTCAACCAAAAACTAAGATTTTCCCCCAAAACCCTTGCTTCAAATATTTCCATGTAAGAACCCATCCAAGATAATGATAATTACAAGCCACATGCAATTTTTTTTTTCAAATCTATCCATGTTTACTCAAGTTATCGCGTAAACAAGAAAGTGTGATGGATGGACAGACGGAGGGACCGACAGAGGGACCAACGGCAAGACGGCCGCTATTACTATAGCCCCTTACCTCATGAATTTTCAGGTATGATATATATAGGAAAAAGGTAAAATAAAAAGTGACCAAATGTAACCTACCTGAAGACACATTAAGGTGATGAGCACTATGGTAATAAGAAAGCAAGCAGAGACAATCACATCTACAGACCGCTGGGGGCCTCTTTTCTGAAAAGAGAAAATAAACATTATATACAGTCAAACCTGCCTTAAAGGGCACCTATGTATAACATATCACTGTCTATAAACGGCACCTATATATAACATATCACTGTCTATAAAGGGCACCTATATATAACATATCACTGTCTATAAAGGGCACCTATATATAACATATCACTGTCTATAAAGGGCACCTATATATAACATATCACTGTCTATCAAGGGCACCTATATATAACATATCACTGTCTATAAAGGGCTCCTATATATAACATATCACTGTCTATAAAGGGCACCTATATATAACATATCACTGTCTATCAAGGGCACCTATATATAACATATCACTGTCTATCAAGGGCACCTATATATAACATATCACTGTCTATAAACGGCACCTATATATAACATATCACTGTCTATAAAGGGCACCTATATATAACATATCACTGTCTATCAAGGGCACCTATATATAACATATCACTGTCTATAAAGGGCCTCTATATATAACATATCACTGTCTATAAACGGCACCTATATATAACATATCACTGTCTATAAAGGGCACCTATATATAACATATCACTGTCTATAAAGGGCACCTATATATAACATATCACTGTCTATAAAGGGCACCTATATATAACATATCACTGTCTATCAAGGGCACCTATATATAACATATCACTGTCTATCAAGGGCACCTATATATAACATATCACTGTCTATAAAGGGCACCTATATATAACATATCACTGTCTATCAAGGGCACCTATATATAACATATCACTGTCTATAATGGGCACCTATATATAACATATCTCTGTCTATAAAGGGCACCTATATATAACATATCACTGTCTATAAAGGGCACCTCTATATAACATATCACTGTCTATAAAGGACACCTCTATATAACATATCACTGTCTATAAAGGGCACCTATATATAACATATCACTGTCTATAAAGGTCACCTACATATAACATATCACTGTCTATCAAGGGCACCTATATATAACATATCACTGTCTATAAAGGACACCTATATATAACATATCACTGTCTATAAAGGGCACCTATATATAACATATCACTGTCTATAAAGGTCACCTACATATAACATATCACTGTCTATCAAGGGCACCTATATATAACATATCACTGTCTATAAAGGACACCTATATATAACATATCACTGTCTATAAAGGGCACCTATATATAACATATCACTGTCTATCAAGGGAAATCTCGCTTTACCCATTAATTAATAGTGCATATAATTTTAACCTGTATATAAAGGCCACATTTTAGTGGGGTTCGTGTTACTCGATCTTTAGTTTTATATGTATGTTTTGTAGATCGATGTTTGTCCATTTGTACTTTATCTTTTGGCCATTGTGTTGTCTGTTCTTCTTCGATATACAGATTCTGATTGCCCCTTTGGTATCTTCAAACTCTTCTATCATGTTCTATTGAGTGACTTTTATATACAAGTTTGACTGCACCACATTAAATGAGTCCATTTTAATTAATCATAAATCTATGCCTAATATTGTTTTAAAAGGAAATAAAATTACTTTTTGCCTGACAAAAATAAGGTTCATTTCATTTGGCCATTTAACACAGTTGCTGCAAACAATACTAGAATTTAAAAAAAAACAATGTAAAACCACTCAATACTGGCTGTCTGTTAGTAAACCAGAGTACCCGTAAAAAACCACCGACCTGTAGCAATGTCACTGACAAACTTCATTACATATTTTTGCATCGAGTACACTTCACCATGAACAGGGTTCAAACTCACAGCTTTAGTGGTGAAAAAAACTGATTGCACAGGAAGTTGTATATCCAACTACCATACAATCATCACCACAATGGCCTCTCCCTGGAAACCAAAAGATTGGCAGATGATGTAAGACAATATTGCAATATTCAACAAACCACAGATAAACAAAAAGTTGTTTTTGAAAATGTAGAGGCAAATTTAACAAAGCGATGTAAACTACTCAGTGTCCAATTAGAAACAAAGATGGTGACATGTAATGTTAAATATCAGTAGAGAAAGTCAAGGACATACATATTTATTCATTCATTCACATTGTCAAGGGATAACATAAAACATGGACAATTTACCTTGTGATGGAGCATAGTATTTGATTTTCAATGCAAAATGGTATGGAATGGACATATACAAAATAATAAGTACCATATTTTGGAGTGAGTGAGTGAGTGATTATTGTTTTACGCAAACTGAACAATTTTTCAGCTATATCATGGCAAGAACAAGCTAATTTTCAATGAGATGATGATGAGATGCACTTTGTACTAGACCAACACTTAGTCAGATTTTTATAATGCTAGCTCACTGAAACAACAGTCCACTGATAGACATGTCGTCCCACTCGGATACATCATCCGGATTCCGAGCGAAGCAGTCTTTGCTCTTTCTCCTTTATGCTGCATGCTTAGCGAAGAAGCAACAAATACCCATTTTATAGTCTTTGGTTTGACCCACGATCTACCACACACGAGGAGAGCACGCTAACCCACGATCTACCACACGAGGAGAGCACGCTAACCATTACACCACCGATGTGGTTTCCATATTTTTGAAAAATGGTTGATGTGATATAGACTATAAATGATATAGATTCCTTGTTGTAATTCAGAACTCACCTTTAAATATGACCTGATAGACAACCATGTTTTGATATTTCTGACTTTATTAAGTCTAAAATGAGGCATGTCAAACTTTTTTGCTCGTCTGGCTGATGTCAGGTAACAGAAATGTTTTGCATAGAGCAGACGCTGAAAATAAAATAGAAGATACGTGTAATACATGTACAATGCTTTAATGACTTTAAGAATTTGACAATGAACTAGAAGGAATCTTTTTAATTTATCATTGATAAATGAATTATCTCCCTTTATGATTATCTGACATATTGAATTCTATATAATGTATTTATACCAAGTTTACCAATCTTAATATGATTGCTTTTGTAGTAATATTCAATATTAAATATACAATATACGTACACTGTCAGAAAATATATAATTGATTTGTACGAGCTTTAGCTATAGGAAGAAAAGCGAGCCTGTGGCAAGCTTTATTGCTCTGTTTCTCAGCAAAAGGAAATGATTTTGATTTAATTTGATTTGATTTTTTAGTGTTTAACACCACTTTCAGCAATATTTCAGCTATGTCATGGCAACCAGTTTTAGTGGTGGAAGAAGCCGGAGTACCCGGAGAGAACCACCGACCATGGGCAAGCAACTGGTAAACTTTATCACTTGCGGCTGCGAGTCGAGTGCACCCTTTTTTGTAATTTACAAAGCTGGGTGTGAATCCACGCCGTATTGGTGATCGGCTTGTATGAGTTGTTAGGTAATCCAACTATCTAACTCATTGAGCCACCCGGGCCCCAATGAATTTGATATTTTCCGACAATGTAAATATATTGTGTATATCCTGCAATGACAAAACGTCTTAAATATCTGCCAAATTGTTTTGGAAGAGGAGAAACAAGCATCATTCTATATCTTAGATATAAATATGTAAATAAACAACTTGAAAGCATAAATACAGTAGTTTATAGTTTGATCACATGTTCAACAATTATTCAAAGAATCTTAGGAAATGGTCTATTTTTGTAACATTTTCACATAATGTACATGTATTTCACATTGTGACACCAAAAAATTGTCATGTGATGTGAGATGCAACAATCTAACATTGGTATATCACATCGTATATCCCTGTCGCACATCTACAATCATGAGAGAGTAAATATATCCATTCAATTCTCTCTAGATCTTTCCTTTACTCTATTACTGTATATAACTGAACGGACTGACAAGACTTTGTTAGCAGTATTTTGATTGGTTATTCTAAAATTCACCTGGAAAAAAACATATGATTTCAATTAATCCATTTGATTGTTTTTTGTTATTATTACCTGTTTAAATGTTCTATGAGACACAGATAATAGGAAGAAGAAAATAGTCCCAAGCCAAAATCTTTGTATTATACCATTAAACATGATCAGATTCAACCTGAAAATAATCGAAACACAAATTCAATGTCAAATTACTCATAATCAACTTCAATGGTTTATGGTGTTTAACACCACTTTCAACAATATTTCAGTTATATCGTGGCGGTCAGCTTTATTAGTGGAGGAAAACGGATTACACAGAGAAATTTAAACCACCGACCTCTCGCAAGTCACTGACAAACTTTATCACATAATGTTGTATTGAGTAAACCTCGCCAGCGTGAGATTCGAACCCCCAACATTAGTGCTGATTGGCACAGATTCAATAGGAAACTATCATACGATCACGACGGCCCAACGCTAAGACATGTTTTACTGCATATCATTACATACAAAATACAGTCAAACATGTATTAAAAAGTCAACTTTGGGACAAAGAAAAAGTAGGCTTATAAGACCATTTAAAAGAGGTTCAATTCATATGAAATTTTCTATAACAGGACAAGAACAAGGTGACCTTTTAATACAGGTAACTGCTTAATAGAGGTAACTGCATGGGCAGGTCTTGGTGTATATAGTAAGCATGATTAGACAAACCTCCAGGAATTATTCATCAGATACGACACGACTTTCCAGAGAAGGTCCATTATTACAAAGCTTGGTAACTCTTTTATATGATAAATACGGAACAAGACTGGCGTCAGACACAGTAATATAGAAAACATTAGACCAATCAAAATGTAGTCAGAACTCTCTGGGATGTCGTCAACCTTCTCAATAATTGTCCATCCCAGTTCAAGGGCAGTTAACTCTACTTTCTGACATTCACCGGATTCCCAGATCACACAGCTCACTACAAAATAAAATAATAGTTGTCAAATTGTTGCATGTTTAAGTTGAATTCTATACATTAGGGTTTAAAAATATTGATTTATACTACAGATAAACCCGACATGTTGACAACATTTAATGGAAAAAAAAAACTTTTATTCAATCTGCTTACTTTTTATGTACAATACAGAGAGAGACATAGTATGATAAATCATTGTGATAAACATCTCCCTCTTCTTAGTAATACTGACATAACTTTTGGTCTGTTTAATCTATTTACTTATTTTGATATGGATTTTGGGTGAACAAAACTTGAAGATACAGTCAAACCTGTCTTAGGCGGTCACTCATGGGGAATGTCAAAAGTGACCTCTTAAAAGAGGTTCAGTAAAAACGGACCAAAGTTGTCATCAAATGGATTGCCAAGCACTTTCACGTAATACATTTTGTACATGTATTTATGGATGTAAATGAACATAAGTTATGTTGAATAATGTAGTTCAAAGTTTATTTTTTAAATGCATATGCATTAACGTTTACACATACATTTGTCTGTATGTAAATAAACAGTTCGATAGATCTTAATATTAACCCGGTGTCGAATATAAAATACCAATGCGGATCGATAAAAATCTGAAGCGTCCCCGTGCATATCAACAAATTTTGAATGGCCAACCTTCGCATATATGAGCATATTAAATACGAGAGCTTGGATTTTATGCAACAGAAATGAGAAAATAATAAATCAAAGTTCGTTCTGCTGAAAGTAGCTTCGGACAAAAAGTTTGGTCCACATTTCTCATAGCACAGTCGGATTTCGTTCACTTTCCAATGGGCCATTGTTGTTTGTTATTGAACGAAATTAAAGTTTCTTTAAAAACCGTAATGTATTACTTTTCAACAAAATCACTTTCAAAATACTTAACGGCCACTTTTCACACTTTGCATTTTTTAATAGCCTCATGTTTCTAATTTAACGTTAAAATACGACTTTGAAACATCTTGTCTCCGACAAACTTTTATTGCACCTGTTTTCATAAAGATTATTTTAATGAGCCTCAATGAACACTGTTTACACCTATTCAATTGTTTATTAGGATCTCTTTTTATCTATGTTTAATTAACATCTAAATTACCAACTCAATTAGTTGTATTTCCCTTCGGCGATTATTTATTATCTTAAAGGTAACCGTATCACATGATCGATCGTACACATTATGTCATGTGATAAGATGTCCAAAATGGCCGTTATTAGAAGACGATCTCACAATTCACGCATGAAATAGGTGATCGTTGGCCGCGTTAGAGAGGTGACCGTTGAAAAGAGTTAAACTACAGTGTATATAGTAATATTAGTTGGGCGGGTCTCAAACTGACCGTTAGACAGAGGTGACCGGTAAGGCAGGTTAGACTGTATATTTAATAGAACATAAGATATATCCAAATCACCAAGATTAGTGATACATCTATCACAGTGATGTATCGTGCTATTTCTCTGACTGTACTGTAAGAGAGTGATTTATCACGCTATGTCTCTGACTGTACTGTAAGAGAGTAATCATAGCTTAACATCAATGTTTTAGCTATATCATGAAGAGAACAAATTTCTTTTTAATGAGGTGAATGATGTTGATATCTGTTGTGTACTATACCAACACGTTGAGTTGCATGTTTATAGTGATAGCTCACTGAAACAGCCCACAAACAGACATAAAGGATCTAACGCCGGTAAGAGGGAAAGACGGAAAAATCTCAGACACCCAAGGAAAAAATTTCTGGGTCTCCAACGAGGCTCTGCCGAGTTGGAGACCAATAGAAATCTTTCCCGCGGGTGTCTGAGATTTTTCCGTCTTGTCCTCTTACCAGTGTTTGATTCTTTTTCTTAATAAAAACACCTAATCGTTTTGCTTACATTCCATCAAGCATTTTCCCGCAAATTTTTTTTTCCATTGCTGAAGTAAATATTCAATTTATCCATATGCATACGTGTATTGGCAGTATTTTTAATGTATTTCATAATAAAGTACAATGTATTTAATAAATATATTATAAATGTTACTACAACAGAGATAAATACATGTAAAAAAAATATTTGAATTTGGTGAAATATTTGAATTTGGTGAAAGGGGGGTAATTTCTTTCTGTACGTTAGTTACTAACAAGGGAGAGCACTCTATTATTTACTCAAAGTAAACAAACATTGACTGGAAGAGAGGCGGAAAAAAGAATCAAACATCGTGAAAGGTGCATGTTAGCTAGCATAAATTGATAAGTGGCTGACTAGATAAATAAACAAAACGTAAATCTTTAAACGATTTTATTGATACAATGACATTTTGCGAAACGTAACATTTTTACGGGAAAAGTAGCGTGAAATTCTTATCTCACCCACGGGTTGAGACATATAGAATCTAACACCGGCAAAAGTGCAAGACAGGGAAATCTCTGACACCCGAGATTGAAATCTTACCCGAGGGTGTCAAGAGATTTCCCTGTCTTGCACTTTTTGCCGGTGTTTGATTTTATTTCTCACTTTTATCAGTAGTTGTGCATTGTTTGACAGCTATGTACTTTTAGCAGACGATCATGTAAACAATGTGACTTATTTCCCCTTCATGTCAATCAAAAAAGTAATTCCGTATTTTTGTGTATTTCGTGAAGGTTATCATGTAATAATATGGCTGATTGTTAGGATTTGCGTGTTTATAAAAGATTGAAAACTTATATACGGTGAATTGTTTATTTTAAAAAGGAAAAGCATGGATAATTCGGGGGGCAGTTGACATAAACTGTACGGCATGCATTTGCCGGTAAAATGCATGTGATTTTTTTTGTCTTGCACTAGTGCAAGATAAGAAAATCTCACATCGCTAAAGATAGGAACTGGTCTGTCTCAAAAGTGAGAAAAGGATATCTCACACAGCTAAAAATAGGAACTGTGCTGTCTCATTAGTGAGAAATGTTGATCCACCCGAACACATTATCCTGAAATCTAAGCCGCACGATCTTTATTTATATACCTTAATACTGCTACTTAGCAAATAAGCAGTAAATAGAGAATAAAGGGCATTTTGTTTTCGATACTGTTTTTATCAGGGCCATGATCTGGCAAACCTGATAGGGTGAGCCAGATGATGGTCCTGATAAAGACAGCATCGAAAACAAATAGCCCTTTATTTTGTTTATCGGTAATTTAAATACAAAAATCATTAAAATGTTGGAAAAAAGATTTTTTTGCAGATACAGAAAAGATTTCGGGTCTAAACTCTATTTATTTCCATGCAAAAACTATTCTTTTTGGAGACTACTTTTTAGCGTATTTTGGTTTGTGAAGCATCATTTATTCAAACCGCATGTGCTTCATTTTCAGTTGAACTATGAATGTGATGTCATTTTCGCCGTTCCTCAAATTTGTGCATATTTTGTGGATAACCCGCATAATTTGGAAATTGATTCATTTAAAATTGCAGTAAGTAAACATAAATTATTATATTTTAAGAATTCAAACAGTTTCTTTCTGTGTCCACATGATAATGTGTGTCACACGCGTACACGTTATGTCAAACTGTCATGAGTGACATGACTCATCGATGGTGTACTTTCGTTTTCGACAGGTAAACATTCCACATACTTCAATCGGATATGTGTATTCATTCACATTTTAAGATAAAATCGTCATGACATGCCATGAGAAACATAATATCATCAAATAATGGTCTAGACGTAGAAAGATTGTCATTTTCCTGGTTACTGGATAGTACTTTGTTTATGTTGAATCTTAGTACATTTTTAGTAGCTAGTGTATATGGCAAATAGAACATCAAGTCTCAAGACATCCAGATTTTTTTAGTTGATCATCTTAAAATAGTTCATGTTGCATGCATTTTTGTAGATTTTCGTATAGCAGACGAAGATGTAGTGTAATTAATAGGAATTTACTGTGGAAACAAAGTGAATTATATTAATTTATTTTTTCTTCAAATTTAATTGAATATTTTATTGCAAACAACCGCATTTTACAATTTACTTTCCGAAACAGCATGACATTGTTTTCATTAGCGACGACCGACATTGGCCTAGCATGATTGCATCACAGTTCATATCCTTCCGTGTTGGTCAGCGCATGTCAAATGATGAACCGACCCAATAAATTTCTGATATGGTCTAGTACGTCGACCCTAGCTTTATCTATCGGCACACTTCAAAGGAATACGGCACAAATTACCGATAAATACCATTTATAAAGTCCTTGGCTTTACCTGACCGATGATCTAACAGAATATCTACCCCACTCGAGACAAGCACGCTAACCTTTGAAGTGATTGTATCAATTAAATCTGCACTGTGATCACCTGACATTACCTCTGTATAATTGTACTAGTACCCAAATGACAGAACACTAGATTTAAAGAAAAAGGCACAATTTAGGTTACAATATTTGGTAATAAGAATTTTCATGTTCTAAATTATGCTATATTTATACCACAGTTTTCCCCGAGTTAAATGGTTAAACACGAACACGAAACACTGTGGTATAAATGATTTGTAGCATGAAGCCATGCAATATCACATCTTGGTCGTTGATTATTGCATGCATCTCTGAGAGTAATAAAACTACAGCTTCACAGATTTAAAGTGTGTAATATCTTGTATCTGCGTGTATTACTTTATAGTTCCTTAGCTGTTCTGGAATATAAACCATAAAAAGATCAAAGGAAAAGAATGCATTCATGTTACAAGACTAGAGTATTATAGATAAAAATTGTCACACTACTTGCACATAAACCTGTAGGAAGCTGCTAATGAGCAATAGTTTGTTATGAATGTTCCTTGGTAGCCACTTGCAAAACTGACTTTTCAAACGCTATCTTTTTCCTCTACATGTGGCAATCAAAATTTCTGCCAATATATTCATTTCTTCCAAAGAGAATATCACAGTCAAATATCATCTATTTCACCTCAAGTCTCAAGACTTTTATCAGTTTTATGCTGAAACGTTGAACTTGTGTAGAAATAAATTATACCTATATTTTTTATCAGACCACGTGTTATATAATACACAGACATAGAATTTATATTTTACAAACCTTTATCAGGCGGGACATAATGGTGTCCTAAACTTGAGCTGCTGGTAGGCTAAAAAATAAAACATAATTCATTTGTCAATTAAAAAAAAATCTTGTAAATTTTCATTAAAAATCATTATTAATGTGAAATCATCAAAACTCATTGGATTGCAATTTTCGTTGTTTTTGTGGGCACTCATCATCAGTAACTCACGGATGATCACACTCCAATACTCTCCTCTCATCTTCCACAAGTCGAACAATGCAGAAATCCTAGTAGTCACATGATTATTTATCTCGCATTTGATTGGCAGGCTCTGCTGAAGTTGAAGAACTTATCATTTGCACTTATGTTACATTCTACTGGACCAGAAAATTATTTGACACAATTTTAATACCTTAATTCTCTGTTAAATACAACAATACAATGAAAAGTTGCTAGAATCACCGACCGTTCAATAATGCTTAATAACTATATAGAAATGAGGGAAGGGATGGGTCAACAGCTTTTGACTGCCACTAAAAAAAGTATGGAGAGTTCTAAAGGGTAAAAAAATGTAGTCTTTTGTAGGGTCTACAAAAGATGTCTAATTAGAGAGCAGTTATCATGGCTTTCTCCAAACACGTTGTCCACTATTGTCCATGGCCTGGCTTTCCATATTAAAATCTTACAATCCCCACCCCCATCGAAACTGCTCCCCCTATCCACGATCCAGACATGCTGAGCAGCTCTGTGGGTTTGAGCTCTGGGAACCTTCACCAGTATCCAGTATCTTATAACAAATAGCCTTATAAAATTATAAGAGAAATCATGTGACCATATATAATTCATAATTCTACAATACTGCAAAACAAAACACAAGTTATTCTCCTTTTACCAAGTAAGGAAGTGTCTACACTAATACAACTAGCAAAAGCAAGATGGAGCTAATAAATTACTTTCCCTTTGTCATACAATAGGCAAGGGAGATAATCAAATACTTTCTCTTTGTCATACAGCAGATAAGTGGTTTATTTTGTTGCCTCCCTTATCTACTTTAATATAGACCCTCCCCCCCAAAGCCTCTCCGCTACACGTTACAACCCTTGGTCTTACGAAAGCAGTTCTCAAAATGAAAATTTGAATTTACTGGTCCTAATCAAATTCTTGAATATTATTTCTATATACATGTACAGTTGACTCTCATTATCTCGAATTCGATGGGACCATGGAAAAAATTCGAGTCAACCGTAGTTCGACTCAAGAGGAGCTATGAAAATACCGGAAGTGTAGTTTGTTTAACGACGAAAGGGAGACAACTCGAGCAAAATTTTGAAGAGCTAAAACCAGCATCGCATGTCTCGATTCTCGGAACGATTTAAAACTTATCCGATGTTTTTGTTGCTGTTTTTTTTCTGTTAAATTCTTTGAATCTTGTGGAATGACTGATAACTGCTAGATATCTTTTTTTTTTGTGTGTATGATTATGTGTATCTGTTGTGTTGCATTGATTCAATAAAGTGTAAAAGAAAACTTTTCTCGACCAAAAATAACGCCAATTCTGAGAAATAGCGTGATTTCCCCTTTTATTACAACAGTTAATTAAGAGTAACATTTTTGAGAAATTGTACATCTTTAATGAAAATTAATTTCCGACAAATAAATCAATAGATAAAACGCTTCCGTTGTGTACTTTTCACAATCATTGATGTATGCCGACCCAAGCGCACTTATTATAAATCAATAATTTGTTATTGTACACATTTAACCTGTGTCATAATAGATTATACCAAGCCAATTCAAATATTATCACTAATTAATTTGACAGATTGTTAAATAGCATAAGGTAAAAATGTCAAAGTTAATGACCGGATGTTTCACCTGTGATCCGATTTTAATCCCAAGGTAATACACATGTTTTGACAGATAAATTTGACTTAACGAATGTAAATAATATGGTTTTCTACATCTCGGGATCAAAACTTTTATTCGAGACAACCGAAATTTCGACTCATCCTAATTCGACTCAACAAGAGTCAAATTATATATAATTATACACAATGAAGTTCGGGACTTCGATAAAAATTCGACTCAACCGGAAATTCGAGTCAACCGAGTTCGAGACAACGAGAGTCAACTGTAGTTCTAAATAAAAAGTGAAGGAAATACGTCGCTGTTTTATTTTCTTGAATCCCGTAAAGAATCCAATGTTTACCCACGCAATATTCATACGACCTGACAGTGAACTCATTCGGGAAAGCGTTTGCGCATGTGCGAAATTGTTTGTTGATGAAGAAAGCACATGGCACAAATCGAATTGTGGAATTGAAAAAAAACATTGACGGATTCTATGCGAATATGACACAAAAAGGAGGATTCAGCAAGCTGTGTGTAAAAATTAAAAAAAGATGTAATACCGACCTACTCCATTTTTCAACACGTAAGTATAATTCAGTATTTTATTTCGACCGAATCATATTTTAACAGTAGAATTGCATCGTAGTTTTTTATATATTCCTTTTTTCAGGAGAAAACGCTAGGTGATATCTCTTTTAAATTAGAGACTAAAATAATGAACTTCATGTTTGTATTTTTCTAAAAAAATATAATCAAGACAACTTAAGTGTTGTCAATAATATGCAATACAATTTGTTTACAATTTTCCCTTTATCGGGCCCCTTTGCAGAGTTTGGGTTTGTTTTTATTGATTTCATCACATATTTCCGATTTTAAGTGTCATTCTTACTAAATACCATTATATAATATTAATTGATTACCCCGGGATCCAATTTCATAGATATATTTCTTAAATTATATTAATTCTAACGAATTTACATGCAACATGCTTCCTGGTTATTAATAGCAGTTATCAGTATCCAGCAAACTTCGGAAAAGCAGCCGACTTATAATTAGGTTGTGTTAATGGCGATTTTACCAACAGACATTCAAATTCTTTTCACTAATTACGACATTATAACATATTTTTTAAAACTGGCTTCTTGTTCAGAACATTTTATTAGTTTAAAACATCGAATATTGGCAACTTTCAATATAAACAAAAAATTTGAATTCTGACAGCCTTTAACTATTGAGTACTATGCAAGACATTCATTTGATTGGAGATCTTCCCAGCAAGCACTAGATTAGGCATACCAAAGGATAGTAACTTCATTTTGAGGATTCCAAATAATTTTAGAATAAGATTCATAAAATTCACAAATTTCAAGACAAAAGTTGAAATTGTAAAGTTATATAAAAAGTACAAAATGTACTTCTTCCTGCACAGACAGGTGAAATGTCTGCAAAATGGAGTGAGTGAGTGATTGTTGTTTAATGCCAATTCAGCAATATTTCAGCTATATAATATCATGGCGAGAACAAGTCAATTTTTAATGAGATGACGAGATTCGCTCTGTACTAGATCGCTCAATTTACTGGCTTCAGGTACAGGCACCTTAATAAAAAGTGGCAGGGTTAAACTAGTTATATGGACCTAAACCTCCCCTCTCAATAAATTGAATTTGACATTAAAAATGTTTAAATGAAATGATATTAGGTTACTTATATATCTAATTCACACAACACTATCATTCTATTGGTTTCACATTACTATCAATAGAGTGGCCCTAAGTTTATAAGAAGGTGACTACTGTATTATATGCTTATATTGTATTTTAGAACTAGATTTCTTTTAATATTAGACATTCAATATTTTTCGCTATTTTTTTTTGTTCTAGCTTCACTTGCCACGCCCACCAGGAAATATAACGTTAGAAATTCCCACACGTGAGTTATATTGCCCGGTGACGATTTCCGGTTTAATTTTAATAACAGCACATGTTCTGTTAATGTTCATTATCAGAACTGTTATATTAATTGAAAATTCTTAGTTTGTCTCATCTAGTATGTGAACTTATTAATAATTTTATTTTAGCTTTGATTAATTATTTTACTATTGAAATATAATATAACAAATAATATTCAATGTGACTATGGTCAATATACAAGAACATTTTCCCTCTGTATCTTGAATTGCATGGATGTGTTATTTTGCACTCCGTTGGGCATCCATGCAATTCAAGGTACCTCGAGAAAATATTCTTGTATATTGACCACAATCACATGGAATATTTGTATAATATCCGACATCTGGCCTGAGGGGAGTGGCCCTATAAGAGGGGGTCTATGGTATTATAACTTTTCGTTTCCTCCAAGTATCCTTTACAGACAGTAATATCAGAGATCGTTCCTACATGCTAGAGTTTCTAAGATATGCTTTTTATAATGGTATATTTATAGATGTTTATTAAGCTACATGTAACCATAGTACAGGGCTTGACACTAAATATAATTATACATTTTAAGTATATTTAGTCATACATGAAGCCACTAAATGACTCCACTGAACACATTTTTTGTATATGTCTGTTCTATATATGCCTATTAACACAATATATTTTTTGTGGCAATCCTGGACTGGGTTGCACAAACGTCAATTATATTTAAGTCTCAATTAAACCTCAAGTGTAAATTAATTCTCTGTACATTTCAAGTAAATTTAAGTCTCAATTAAGTTTTAATTTAAAGTAAGCAACCCAGTCCAATACTGTAAATTATCAATAAAAACTCTTTTTAAATTTTCAAAATATCTTCAATTTTTCCAAAATATTAAAAATCAAGTTCCTTACTCCTTCAGTCCTTGTCATTAATTGTCAAGCCCTGCTCATTATTATAACCATAATGGTACCAGAAAAGATAGAGTAAGATATACATACAGGCTGAAGTAGATTTATTACATGCAATTGACTATCTCCTGTTGGCTGATTGGCTGATGAAGAGGTCAATAATGAGTTTGAGGATTCTTGTCCAGGGTCATTTATTATGTCAACATCTGACCCACTGCTACTAGAATAGGTAGATGTCGTATCATCTGTGTGCACTCTGTCTTCCCACTCTTCTGAGCTCATGGTAGTCTTAAAATACATCAAAAAGATTACAATGTACAATCAAATCTGCTTTAAAGAACACCTCTATATATATACAAATCACTGTCTATAAAGGGCAGTCTCATTTTTCCAATTATCGAATAGTGCATGACCTAACTTTTCGAGGGGAGACAAACCGTCGGGTCTTCATCACCTTATGAATATTGAGGAGTTTTCATCACCTTATGAATATTGAAGAGTTTTCATCACCATATGAATATTGAAGAGTTTTCATCACCTTATGAATATTGAAGAGTTTTCATCACCATATGAATATTGAAGAGTTTTCATCACCTTATGAATATTGAAGAGTTTTCATCACCTGATGAATATTGCAGAGTTTTTCATCACCTGATGAATATTGATGAGTTTTCATCATCTTATGAATATTGAAGAGTTTTCATCACCTTATGAATATTGATGAGTTTTCATCACCTTATGAATATTGAAGAGTTTTCATCACCTGATGAATATTGCAGAGTTTTTCATCACCTGATGAATATTGAAGAGTTTTCATCTCCTTATGAATATTGATGAGTTTTCATCATGTGCTTACTACTTCAAAGTACTAATATTCAAATTTCTAATTATTGATGCACACTATAATCTCAATCTGGTATACATTTTAGACTTCATTAGTAGTAATGGGCCTAAACTAAAGAAAATGGTAAATTTTAAGAACAATTGCAATGAAAAATCAATCAAGTTTGCTGGCCCAATCAGTTTTTCACTGGCCAAGGGTAATGCAGTACAGTCAGAGACATGGCATGATTTGAACATATCTTTTGTTATATTATTATTAAATATATCTTCAAAATTTCATTTACTTATTATCACCCAATAAGGCATATCAAAATACCTGTAAGTAAATAGATTAAACAGACCAAAAGATATATCAGTATGAGTATCACTAGGATGAGTCATTTGAGTGATATGTCTATCACAGTGATTTATCATGCTATGTCTCTGACAGTGACAGTACTGTAGGATCCAGCCTAAAGTAACAGACTTTATCTTAGTAAAAAATTTACAGCGTGATAAAGCTTTATAATTTATTTGCTGGATGTACTGTATAATATCCTACATATAAACTTAACCTACACATAAATCAAATTTAAATGAAGTCCATCAATTGGCTGGGAACACAATAAAGCAAACAAAATAAACAGCTGCGCCAAGAGCACATGATACGCCCGTCGTCAACATTCATACAATATTTGTAAAGACTTTCTTTCCTATAACTCTTGAATGAAAAATCTAAATTTCACCAACAGCTGCACCATAAACATGAATTGGAACATTTATACAATATTTATGTTGAAATAAAACATTCTAATTGTTTAAGTCCCATAACTCTGGTATGAAAAATCAAAATTTCACCATAAAGTATACAGACCGTAAGACCATCAATTCCAATAACTCTGTGAAATTTGAAGTGAATTGGCCAAGGGGTTTTTAAGTTAGAGTGCGACATGTGAAACAGACGGACGGATATTGGTATACCATAATACATCCCGTCATAAAGACGGGCGTATAAAAACCAGTCAATTCTACTGGGATAATATATAAGTAATATTGAGTTCAAAGGACTTCTATTGTATTGTAAGCTTAACTTAATATCAATACAGTTAAACCTGTCTACATCAAATGCTGAACAGGGGTTAGGGTTAGGATGTTTGACAGCACTTTTAACAATATTTCAATTATATCGTGGCTGTCATATTTATTGGTAGAGGAAACTGGAGTACCCAGAGAAAACAACCGACCTGCCGGAAGCCACTGACAAACTTTATAACATAATGTTGTATCGAGTACACCTCATCAGGAGCGGGATCCGAACTCACAATGTTAGTGGTGATAGGCACTGATTGCACAGGTAGTTGTAAATCCAATTACCATACGATCAAGACCACGACGGCACCTCAATCCCTGAATAAACCAGAATCCTGCATGAAATAAATTTTAAATATAAATAAAGTCCTGCAGTAAGAAGTCTAAGTTAAATTAAATTGTATAAACGGATCATCCGTTTATTCCGAACACAAAAGTTGGTCCCAAGGAAGATTCGCCTTAGACAGGTTTTACTGTATCAATGTTGATCTCTTACAATACCTTATGACCACTGGCTTGACTAGTTTCACCTTCTGATGAACTCAGATCCTTCTTAAAACTATCTTTATTCCTCGTCAAAGTTCTCTTTGATCTGTAAGATGGTCCAGACTCGCTACTCTCGTCACCAGTATTATTCTTCCTCCGTCTTAAACCTTGTAGTACAGCAACTTTTGCTTTTATTTTCGACTCGTTTTCAGATTCCGATCCTGAATTGTTTCTTTCAGGATCGGTGTCTGATGTCACTTCCTTTTTAGGCTTATGGTGAGGCATTTTTGTCAGTGGGAGTGAACTCGATCGGGAGAGGAATGTTTTATGAGTGAAGTCAATCCCACTATCTTCACTAAAATTCTCTCCATGTCTAACAAAATTCAATTGTTCTCTGAGATTTCTACTTACGCCGACATTTTCTACATGATTTTTAATGCTGATAAAATTATCTAATGTTTCGTCACTGTTATTTTCATCTTTTTTGACTTGCACTTTATCGTGATTATCCAAATTATTTGAATCTAGAGTAGAATTTGAACTGCTTATAGAGCTCAAACTCTCATACATAGGCTTAATATTAAATTTTTCTGTTTCCTCTTTACACAAATCTTCAGTGTGTAAAATAGTACCATCGACAAAGTTAGGAATTGTCAGTCTGTCACAAAGTTGTTCGCCATTTTTGTCTGATATATGTTTATCGCTAGATAAAATGTCAATATTGTTTGTCTTGGCAGTGTTGTCATGACAACCATTTATTTGGTCACTATCAATATGATTTTTTTTCTGCTGATTCACATCTATTAAAGAATTGGACTTTTGTGAACTATCAGAATGGATGTTACGGCTCAATTTCCTTTCATCTGCATCAACATACAAGTTTTTCTTGTGTTTGACAGCTGTTTCTTGTTCAGATTCTGTGCTGTCTCTATGTTTACAACAATTCTCGTCTTCCGTAGAAATCTCGCTATCCTGACTCTCTTGCTTTTTAATTCTGTCGCACGACACTGATTTTTTATGTTCCTCGTGGTAAGAGTCACTCCAACTTACAGATTTACTCTCTAATCCACCAGATTTACTTGGTTTCACGATAAAGTCTTTACTTTTCACAACTCGTTTTGGACGGCGATCAACATTTGGAGATTTTCTGTCTCCCTCCTGAGACAGATTTGTAGAATTCCTGGTAGACTTGTCACAACCAAGGCTTTGTGCTGGTGTACATTTTTTCCTCTGTTCACTTTTCTTTCTGGCTTGGTATTGTCTGAATAGAAAAAAAATGGTTACGGTATTAAACATTGATTGATTGGTGTTTAATGCCAACTTTAGCAGTATTTCAGCTATATCGTGGCGGGGTATTAAACAAATTTATATAGGTTCCATAAGTCTGCATTGACACAAAAATATGGAAACAAACTGAGTGAGCAATCGTGTCAAAAAACAGTAACATGGTAGGTACCACACGTGGAACAGGACTTCTGAAGCACCTGAGTTAACACCTGGGGTCCGTTGTTGAACTTGTGCTTAAACTAATCATATGATTAGCCCTAATCACATGATTAATTCCTAACCACATTAAATGCAATGATTAAATACTGTTACTGAACTTTTTTTAAGCAATGTATTAACTAATCTTATGGTTATTTTTTAATCATTTGATTAGCAAGTGATTACCCAAAATGCAGTTGGGCAAAGCACATTGTCTTCACCTGTTGTCTGCAGGAAAAATGAAGGATGAAGTGAACCCCAAAAAGCAGCCTAGGCTGAGAAAGGTTAATTTCTCCCTGTTAGAGGAGTCAATATTTCAAAGAGACGTAGAAAAAAACTTTGATATGTTGAAGAAAAAGCATTCTAATGCTGAGATCAATGTGGAGAAAGTCAGAATTTGGTCAGAAATAATTACCAAATCAATACTTCTAATTATATGTCCTTAATAAATAAATAAATTTAAAAAAATGGTTTCTTACCAATCAGTTCATTCAGAGACATATAAAACATGTGTTATATGTCTCTGGTTCATTAAAGTGTAGTGCAAAAATATATTTTAACTTCTTTAAAAGTGTGTGTGTGGGGTGGGGGATAAAATAAACTAGTATTTTTTCAAAATTTATATACATTTTCTTTAGTCAATATCCCAAAATCAATATTGAGGACCTCTTAGTCCTCTATAAGGAAACACTGTGCAGTAAGCATGTCATTTCTAAATGCATTAATTCCAATAAACATGCTTGTATTCTTTTTAGCCTACCTGGCCCGAAGGGCCACGTGAGCAATTGTCTTCACTTTGCGTCTGTCGTTGGTGATGAAATTTGTGATCTTAGTGCAGATTCAATAAAAACATGTCCGTCATGACAGTTTTCGCTTCAGCAATTTTGCTTTTAATCATCTCCTCAGAAATAACTCGGCCAATGGGTACCAAACTTACAGGAAATGATCATTGGATGACTGACTTTTTAATTTGTGATTTTTATATCGATCAGATTTTCAACATGGCTGTCATCGAGGGTCATTCTTTTGCATTGGACCCTATGGGAAATATAATACTAGTGGCATTATTTGGAAATGGTTTAAAAGAATATTGTAATATTAAGCCAGGGCAGCGATACAGGATCCTTTGGGCCTCTAGTTTCTTTTAGCCTTTATTGTGTTTTTTTTTTTTTTTTTTTTTGTAAAACAGAAATGGTGAATTCCTGCTTCCTCGGGTAAACGAAATAGCTCAGTGTCTGGTTATTGCCTGTTCATGTATCTATTTGTTATTATTTGTTTACTGTGCTACTTTCATGATTTGGACATCTTACCATGTTAACATATGTCCCCCATGCAAATATTTTCAGTATTTTCTCCGTAAAACAAATGCAGTTAGGGAGCAACCATTTCATGGATATTTATTGGGGAACTAAGAAGTAAAATTAGATCCTTGTTATCTTTTTTGGTGTAACTGTGGTTCTTGAAATTTTCATTTTAAAACAATCCTTACAGGCTTTTGGATCCTGATTGACTTTATTTCAGCAAAATTTGGATCCTTACTTTTTCTTCAAATTTCTTCATAGCAACCCCCTCCCCCCCCACCCCCCCTCCTCAACAGTTAGTGATGTTTAATGTGTGGTGGGTTCCTCAATTTTACACCCCAACAAATGTTACAGGTGCATAATACTATCCCTTCCAAATCTATATCTTTCTCTTAAATGTTCATCAGAATAATTCATCAAAAGAAAGTGTGTTTTCTCATTGTAAAACATGATTTTTTTTCTAGGCATCACCCCTATATTCTAAAAAGTAGTATCCGCCATATTTGAATTTAATCAAGTGATTAAGATTTAATACAGGTATAGGAGATGTTTTAGTTTAATTACATCTTAATCATGATTAACTTTAATCACATGTTCAACAACAAACTAATTATGTGAATAGATTTAATCATATGATTAAGCAAATTTAACACAGTGTTAGTGTTAATGACAAGTTGAACAACCGACCCTTGGTTTTTAGTAGGGTTTATGTTGTTCAATCTTTAGTTTTCTGTGTAATGTTTTGTAGATCATCGTTTGTCCTTTTTCTTTTGGCCATGGGTATTGTCTGTCCTTCTTTTGGCCATGGTATTGTCTGTCCTTCTTCTTTTGGCCATGATATTGTCTGTCCTTCTTCTTTTGGCCATGATATTGTCTGTCCTTCTTTTGGCCATGGTATTGTCTGTCCTTCTTTTGGCCATGATATTGTCTGTCCTTCTTTTGACCATGGTATTGTCTGTCCTTCTTCTTTTGGCCATGGTATTGTCTGTCCTTCTTTTGGCCATGATATTGTCTGTCCTTCTTTTGGCCATGGTATTGTCTGTCCTTTTTCTTTTGGCCATTGTATTGTCTGTCCTTTTTCTTTTGGCCATGATATTGTCTGTCCTTCTTTTGACCATGGTATTGTCTGTCCTTTTTCTTTTGGCCATTGTATTGTCTGTCCTTTTTCTTTTGGCCATGATATTGTCTGTCCTTCTTTTGACCATGGTATTGTCTGTCCTTCTTCTTTTGGCCATGGTATTGTCTGTCCTTCTTTTGGCCATGATATTGTCTGTCCTTCTTTTGGCCATGGTATTGTCTGTCCTTTTTCTTTTGGCCATTGTATTGTCTGTCCTTTTTCTTTTGGCCATGGTATTGTCTGTCCTTCTTGTGGCCATAGTACAGAGATGCAGCTAACCGTCGGCCCTGTCGGACCTAGGGGGCAGAATTTTAGAGGGTCCGGCAAATGACGTCTTTGTGTCGGACCTAATGACCGGCAAACATTTTTACTGCTTGGGGCTGTCAAAAATAAAATTTCTGTCGGTCCTGGTTACCTCTTAGACCCCTAAGCGAAGGATCTTTGATTATCGTTAATAAAGTCAAAAGTCGTAAGCAAATCGGTAAAAATTTCTGTTCCTTTCTGTTTATGCTAAATTTCGGGAACCAGTTCCCATTCCGGATTTTATTTCGTATCCTATCGGTAATCGTTGTAAATTGTAATTTGATCATTTCCGTTATGGCTGCATGGCCAATTAAGTTTACGGAGGGGTCTAAATCTGGAAAAAAGCACCCACTACCTATCGATTTATCTAGAGAATAAAAAAGCCAAAGGGTCGGCATATGAAAAGGAGATGCGACCGGGGCGGTCCTTTAATCGAAAATGGAAGGACAAAATGAACAAACAAATGACGACTTGATTTCAAAATACTCATTAGAGGAATAATAAAATCTTACTAATATGAAGTATTGATTATTTGATGTTGCAGGGCTATCTAAATTGAATGTGGTCTCAGTCACTAACCCTCCTTTGGCAATATTCTGGTCGTAGTAGTCGTTAGCTGTGTCATGAGTTTGGTGCTGCTTTTGACAACTGTTTTACCTGTTTTGTTCAAGTATTGTTATAAATACTGTTATAGACTATAGTGACAGCCGGAAACTTTGAACCGTAATGAAAGGGGGGGGGGTTTGGCACTTTAAAATCTGATTCAACCCACCATTCCTTTAGAAATGCCTGTACCAAATCAGGGTCATTTTTTTCACAGTTGTTGACTGATTTTGTCTGTTTATATACATATGAGTTTTGACTTTCCCTTTGTAAGATTGTTCGGAGTTCGGTAATTTTGTTATTACCCTTATTTAAGATTGTCCCTTTAATCATACTGTATTGAAAGTGAAATATTAAAAAATTTCTAAAAAAAAAGTAGGTCTGGCAAAAAGTTGGTAGGTCTGGCAAAACTCTCTTACTTGCAGGACCCAATGTCTGACAGGAATTTTTTTTTATCTGCAACTCTGATAGTATTGTCTGTCCTTCTTTTGGCCATTGTATTGTCTGTCCTTCGATTTACAGCTTCTGATAGGCCCTTTTCTAATTTGCTCAGTGGCAATTTTACAGTTATTTCATAGCGAAAACAGGTTATTCTTAGAAGTGAGATGATGATGTCTGTTTTGATTGATTGATTGATTGATTGATGTTTAAAGCCAACTTTAAAGTTTTCAGATATATCAAGGCACTATGTTCAAGATGTAAGCATGCAATATTATATTCATCTGTGACTTACCTGATAGATTTTATATCAGTGAGATCTGTGTGAGACATGAGAATGTGATATTATAACCTTCTGTGACTTTACCTGATATTTTTTATATCACGATGAGATCTGTGTGAGACATGAGACTGTGATATTATAACCTTCTGTGATTTTACCTGATAGATTTTATATCACGATGAGATCTGTGTGAGACATGAGACTGTGATATTATAACCTTCTGTGACTTTACCTGATAGATTTTATATCACAGTGAGATCTGTGTGAGACATGAGACTGTGATATTATAACCTTCTGTGACTTTACCTGATAGATTTTATATCACGATGAGATCTGTGTGAGACATGAGACTGTGATATTATAACCTTCTGTGACTTTACCTGATAGATTTTATATCACAGTGAGATCTGTGTGAGACATGAGACTGATATTATAACCTTCTGTGACTTTACCTGATAGATTTTATATCATGATGAGATCTGTGTGAGACATGAGACTGTGATATTATAACCTTCTGTGACTTTACCTGATAGATTGTATATCACGGTGAGATCTGTGATATTATAACCTTCTGTGATTTTACCTGCTAGATTTAATATCACGGTGAGATCTGTGTGAGACACGAGACTGTGATATTATAACCTTCTGTGACTTTACCTGATAGATTTTATATCACGGTGAGATCTGTGTGAGACATGAGACTGTGATATTATAACATTCTGTGATTTTACCTGCTAGATTTTATATCACGGTGAGATCTGTGTGAGACATGAGACTATGATATTATAACCTTCTGTGATTTTACCTGATATTTTTTATATCACGATGAGATCTGTGTGAGACATGAGACTGTGATAACACTGTCTGTGAGTGTATATAACCCAACAGTAACATCAAGGCTATAGGTATAAAAACCTCACTCAACGTCAATTCCTTGAAAAGAAAAATAGTTCATATTACTGGTAATCAGAAAGGCCTTTGATTGATTGATTGATTGATTGATTTGTTGTGCTTAACGCCACTTTCAGCAATATTTCAGCTATATCATGGCGACCAGCTTTAGTGGTGGAAGAAGCCGGAGTACCCGGAGAGAACCACCAACCATGGGCAAGCAACTGGTAAACGTTATCACTTGTGGCTGCAAGTCAAATGCACCCTTTTTAGTAATTTACAAAGCCGGGCACGAACCCATGCCGTATTGGTGATAGGCTTGTATGAGTTGTTAGGTAATCCAACTACCTAACTCATTGTGCCACCCGGGCCCTATTAAAGAGAGGCCTTTGAGATAAAATTTGTACTGTCAATGTTTACTGTATTGATGTATAGAATACTAGTCTTTGTCTAAACAAACTTGGTATAACTCTAACACTCGTTTGTGTGTATAACATGCACAAATAGGTTTGGTTTAGGTTTATGGTGAATACTGCCACTTTCAACAATATTTCTGTTATATCGTGGTGGTCAGTTTTATTAGTGGAGGAAACCAGAGTACCCGGAGAAAATCACCGACCTGTCCCAAGTCACTGACAAACTTTATCACATGATGTTGTATCGTAAAGGTTAAAGTAAAAATTACAATTAAAGTGATACTTGAAAAGACAAAATATGATTTTATCAATGGTAAATTATTGTAGATTTTGCATATCATAAACAAATGGTGGCCAGCTGAATGGTTAATTAGCTCATTATAAGTTTTCATTGATATTTTGTTATTCTCAACATGTAATTTGTCTGCTTGTTAAAGTTCCTTTAAGAACAATAAACTGAAACAAATTTTCGGTGTGATAAACCTAATATCAATATCTCTATTCTAATGTCAAACTAAATATTAACCCTTGGATGTGAATTTGACGGCAAACTTTTAGACAATGGGAAAATGTGTTATACAATAATTGCATTCAAACAATTGATTGATTAATTGTTGTTTAAAGGTAACATGGCACTAACATTTATTGATTGTTTGCTTGATGGTGTTTAATGCCACTTTCAACAATATTTCAGGTATATCATGGTGGTCAGTTTTATTGGTGGAGGAAACCAGAGAACTCGGATAAAAACACTGACTTGTCGCAAGTCACTGACAAACTTTATCACATAATGTTGTACACCTCCCTCTGATCGAGATTCAAACTCAAAACATCAGTGGTGATAGGCACTGATTGCATAGGTAGTTGTAAATCCAACTACCATATGATCATGGCCACCACGGCCCCAACATTTATTGATTGACTGATTAATTATTGCTTAGGTCACATTGTACAAACATTGATTAATTGATTGATTGATTGATTGGTGTTTAACGTCCAGCGAGCAATTTTTTGATTAATTGTTGCTTAATTTCATATTGTACTTACATCTTGCACTAAAATAGCACCAAAATTCTGACAAAACACAACCGTAGCCAGTACTTGTAATGTATATAGTATAAATAGAAACACAACAAACTTAGACGTCGTCTGCTGTAACCACCTGTAATAGAAATATCTATCAATCCATTGTGAGAAAAGTTTGAATATAAGAAAGGGGTTATCAGAAGTCGTAAAATATTGTTTGACAGACAATAAAATGACCAAAAGACAAACAATGATCTATAAAATACTACACAGAAAACTAAACATCGAACAACACGAACCCCACTAAAAACCGTGGAATGAACTCATATGCTCCAGTTCCTGCTCCAGATGTGACACCCATCGTGTTACTCTTGTTACAAGTCATGAATAAGGAAATGACAAAAGGAACATTAATGATCTATAAAACACTACACAGAAAACTAAAGATAGAGCATCACAATCCCCACTAACAACCGAGGGTGAACTCAGGTGCTCCATACACTAACAACCGAGGGTGAACTCAGGTGCTCCATACACTAACAACCGAGGGTGAACTCAGGTGCTTCATACACTAACAACCGAGGGTGAACTCAGGTGCTCCATACACTAACAACCGAGGGTGAACTCAGGTGCTCCATACACTAACAACCGAGGGTGAACTCAGGTGCTCCATATACTAACAACCGAGGGTGAACTCAGGTGCTCCATATACTAACAACCGAGGGTGAACTCAGGTGCTCCATATACTAACAACCGAGGGTGA
The DNA here is from genome assembly GCA_963383655.1 of Bathymodiolus septemdierum. Taxonomy (NCBI): domain Eukaryota; kingdom Metazoa; phylum Mollusca; class Bivalvia; order Mytilida; family Modiolidae; genus Bathymodiolus; species Bathymodiolus septemdierum. Next base: position 22,188,536 of record OY726525.1, read on the forward strand.
ACTCAGGTGCTCCATATACTAACAACCGAGGGTGAACTCAGGTGCTCCATATACTAACAACCGAGGGTGAACTCAGGTGCACCATATACTAACAACCGAGGGTGAACTCAGGTGCTCCATACACTAACAACCGAAGGTGAACTCAGGTGCTCCATATACTAACAACCGAGGGTGAACTCAGGTGCTCCATATACTAACAACCGAGGGTGAACTCAGATGCTCCATATACTAACAACCGAGGGTGAACTCAGGTGCTCCATATACTAACAACCGAGGGTGAACTCAGGTGCTCCATATACTAACCACCGAGGGTGAACTCAGGTGCTCCATACACTAACAACCGAGGGTGAACTCAGGTGCTCCATACACTAACAACTGAGGGTGAACTCAGGTGCTCCATACACTAACAACCGAGGGTGAACTCAGGTGCTCCATACACTAACAACTGAGGGTGAACTCAGGTGCTCCATACACTAACAACCGAGGGTGAACTCAGGTGCTCCATATACTAACAACCGAGGGTGAACTCAGGTGCTCCATATACTAACAACCGAGGGTGAACTCAGGTGCTCCATACACTAACAACCGAGGGTGAACTCAGGTGCTCCATACACTAACAACCGAGGGTGAACTCAGGTGCTCCATACACTAACAACCGAGGGTGAACTCAGGTGCTCCATACACTAACAACCGAGGGTGAACTCAGGTGCTCCATACACTAACAACCGAGGGTGAACTCAGGTGCTCCATACACTAACAACCGAGGGTGAACTCAGGTGCTCCATACACTAACAACCGAGGGTGAACTCAGGTGCTCCATACACTAACAACCGAGGGTGAACTCAGGTGCTCCATACACTAACAACCGAGGGTGAACTCAGGTGCTCCATACACTAACAACCGAGGGTGAACTCAGGTGCTCCATACACTAACAACCGAGGGTGAACTCAGGTGCTCCATACACTAACAACCGAGGGTGAACTCAGGTGCTCCATACACTAACAACCGAGGGTGAACTCAGGTGCTCCATACACTAACAACCGAGGGTGAACTCAGGTGCTCCATACACTAACAACCGAGGGTGAACTCAGGTGCTCCATACACTAACAACCGAGGGTGAACTCAGGTGCTCCATACACTAACAACCGAGGGTGAACTCAGGTGCTCCATACACTAACAACCGAGGGTGAACTCAGGTGCTCCATACACTAACAACCGAGGGTGAACTCAGGTGCTCCATATACTAACAACCGAGGGTGAACTCAGGTGCTCCATACACTAACAACCGAGGGTGAACTCAGGTGCTCCATACACTAACAACCGAGAGTGAACTCAGGTGCTCCATACACTAACAACCGAGGGTGAACTCAGGTGCTCCATACACTAACAACCGAGGGTGAACTCAGGTGCTCCATACACTAACAACCGAGGGTGAACTCAGGTGCTCCATACACTAACAACCGAGGGTGAACTCAGGTGCTCCATACACTAACAACCGAGGGTGAACTCAGGTGCTCCATACACTAACAACCGAGGGTGAACTCAGGTGCTCCATACACTAACAACCGAGGGTGAACTCAGGTGCTCCATACACTAACAACCGAGGGTGAACTCAGGTGCTCCATATACTAACAACCGAGGGTGAACTCAGGTGCTCCATACACTAACAACCGAGGGTGAACTCAGGTGCTCCATACACTAACAACCGAGGGTGAACTCAGGTGCTCCATACACTAACAACCGAGGGTGAACTCAGGTGCTCCATATACTAACAACCGAGGGTGAACTCAGGTGCTCCATATACTAACAACCGAGGGTGAACTCAGGTGCTCCATATACTAACAACCGAGGGTGAACTCAGGTGCTCCATACACTAACAACCGAGGGTGAACTCAGGTGCTCCATACACTAACAACCGAGGGTGAACTCAGGTGCTCCATATACTAACAACCGAGGGTGAACTCAGGTGCTCCATATACTAACAACCGAGGGTGAACTCAGGTGCTCCATATACTAACAACCGAGGGTGAACTCAGGTGCTCCATATACTAACAACCGAGGGTGAACTCAGGTGCTCCATACACTAACAACCGAGGGTGAACTCAGGTGCTCCATACACTAACAACCGAGGGTGAACTCAGGTGCTCCATATACTAACAACCGAGGGTGAACTCAGGTGCTCCATACACTAACAACCGAGGGTGAACTCAGGTGCTCCATACACTAACAACCGAGGGTGAACTCAGGTGCTCCATATACTAACAACCGAGGGTGAACTCAGGTGCTCCATACACTAACAACCGAGGGTGAACTCAGGTGCTCCATACACTAACAACCGAGGGTGAACTCAGGTGCTCCATACACTAACAACCGAGGGTGAACTCAGGTGCTCCATATACTAACAACCGAGGGTGAACTCAGGTGCTCCATATACTAACAACCGAGGGTGAACTCAGGTGATCCATACACTAACAACCGAGGGTGAACTCAGGTGCTCCATACACTAACAACTGAGGGTGAACTCAGGTGCTCCATATACTAACAACCGAGGGTGAACTGAGGTGCTCCATATACTAACAACCGAGGGTGAACTCAGGTGCTCCATATACTAACAACCGAGGGTGAACTCAGGTGCTCCATACACTAACAACCGAGGGTGAACTCAGGTGCTCCATACACTAACAACCGAGGGTGAACTCAGGTGCTCCATATACTAAAAACCGAGGGTGAACTCAGGTGCTCCATATTGATCTTCACACACAATAATATCTATTGCCAAGCTTAAGCAACACAGGTGATATGAAAAATTATCTGTGATTTCTAATGTGACATTACATTGTATATTGACATTATTGACGTCACCTTGATAAATCCTCAATAAACATACTATTGTTGATATTTTTTTGCTCGAAATGGACTTCTCATGATTCGCCTTTGATGTGATATTGCTGTGAGAAATCTATTTTCGCAATACCAGTCAACGATAGTATATATGTACATTTGTATATACTTAATTTACATCTGGAACATAAGCTGTCAATATTAGGCCACAACAAATTAAATACTTATTGTTTTTCTAAAACTTTTCTTATAATTAGACCAATTAATGACTTAATTTTTCGTAAAAAAGTTTAGAACAATTTTTTAATGTTCTTTGTCTTCAATTCCAATATTAAGCATCCTACTGATACAATATGCAATAATGATGTCATCTGAAAGACATGTACAGCCATTGACCCATTTGTTAAAGTCTTGGTCACTGAGGAAAGTGGACCTGATCTCAGCATAAACCGTTCATATGTAGTATATGGTGAATTATTGATATTTATCTACTGTTGTCTTCTCTGCTGAAACTTCATTTTCTTTTTTATTAAATTTGCAAAAGTTCTGTTTGGAGTAAATAAACAAGCTGTCAATTTAGCAGTTCTTGGTGAGCTAGGAATGTACCCAATATCTATTCATGCTTTTAAATCAGCGATTGAATACTGGCTCCACATACTTAAATCAGAAGATACTCTTTTGTATAAAGCTTATGAAACTAACAGAAGTCTACCTGACAACTTTGTGACAAGGATCAACATACTTTTGAATAAGCTTCATTTATCCCATATTTGGGATAATCAAAATACTTTTTCTAACAAACGACTTCTTCACGCAATTTATAAAAAATTGACTGAAAATTTTAATATGTTCTGGAAACCTAGAATTTGTTATGACAGTTTGACTGCTAATGGAAATAAACTTAGAACATATAGGAATTTGAAAGGAAAATATGAAATTGACACCTACTTATTTTTAGACATTGACAAACTTTAATAAAACAATTTATGCAAATAAAAATTAGTAACAGTAAACTTATGATTGAATTGGGAAGACATAATAAAACAGATATTAATAACAGGATTTGTCCCTTGTGTAAAAATGGAGTTGAGGATGAATATCATTTTATCATTTTATGCTCCAGCTTCAACAATTTCAGGAATAAAATGTTTGCCAATATTCTTAGTATTTTTCCATCTTTTCATGTTTTGACTGATGAGAAAAAGTTTCTTTATTTATTTCAATGTGAAGAATATGATATTGTAGAAGTGATTGTGAAGGGAGTAAACGAAATGTATAATAGGAAAAATGAGTTGATTGATAAATAATTTTTATGATTTCTGTAAAGGATATTTTTGTGTATTGTTTAAAAAATGATGGCAATTCATTGCACTATGTGATAGTTTCATGAAAATATAGATCACTATTATATGTAGTATTTTGATTGATATTTAAATCATATTTAAAATGTACCACCTCCTCATACCAAATGTCGTCAGGGAGACATGCGTTTCAAACATGTAGTTTGATTGGATTTAATAGTTACTTTGTTTTGTATTTAATGTGTTGTTTTGGTAACAATCCTTTGTATATGGATTTCAAACCAATAAAAATTCTGTTCTGTTCTGTTCTGTTGTATGATATTTGTATCGTATTATCTCAGTCTTTGCCTTATTTTTTTTCCACCTACTTGCCCGAAAGCCAAATTTAGAAAAAAACAACTTTTATTTATTAAAACAAATTCTTTCATAATTTTCACTTGTCTGAATCCAGTTTTACTTGTCCCAGGCTTCAGGCAAGTGGGTTAGAGTGAAGATTGTTATCTGGCTTCAACCCTTTTGGGGTAAAATTGTGCTTAATGAAATATCACGATGCTACAGGTTTACTTTACCATTTGTAATGAAACGGGAAGAACAATACACGACTGATAGCTTTGTGTACGATATACGTCCAAGATACTTGTGGTTTAGCTCTCGTAAAAGTAGAACCTAAAAATAGAACATTTTTATTAATATTACGACCTAATTATTATTTAGCTCAATCAACACAAAAATAATAATAGTATGTCAAGTAAGGTCAAACCCACTCATGCGTGCAGTCACCTGTATTAAAAGGTCAGATCTTTCTTGTCCAGACAGAAAATTTTATATGAATTGAACCTCTTTTAAGAGGTCACCTGTCTTATAAGGCCACTTTATTTTTGTCCTAAAGATGACCTCTTAATACAGGTTTGACTGTATAGTCAAACTTGTTTATAGTGGTCACTTGTGTGAGATATCTGAAAATGATGAAAGTCACCATTGTGAGCAGTTGACTATTATACAAAGATGACTGTCAGGTTTGACTGTAATTTGAAATTTAAAAAAAGCTCTGGAGGAAGCTGGAGAACAAAGCCCAGCTGCAAGTCAATGACAAATGTTTTTACTTTTTTTTCAAGTTGTATGAAGTGCAGTGCCATCTTAACGGATGGGCACGCTGAGCAGTTACCCAGGGGCCCCACGAGCAAAGGTGTCCCATTCTAATCTATGAATGTTGTGTACAGAATGTTTTTGAATGTTTAAAGACTGATTTTGTTGGAAGTACCAATACAATATATATATATATGTTTAATTATATCAACATTTTTTATTCCTGAATGTGGTTGTGTAGGTAGGGGTCCCAGTGCACTGCTTTGACTGGGGGCCTATGATGCTGATAAAACAGCCCTGATGAAGTGCAATGTAAATAAAGTCTTGAATGTATTATTTTGTATTATTTTACAAGCATCAAAAAGAGAACAAGGAACACATGTGATACAAGTACATACGAATACATCTTAGCAGAATTGAATTCTTGATGTGAAAACTTTCCCATTTTTGCTGAAATGCAATGAAACAGCAATATGCAAATTAAATAAGGCATTATAAAGAGAAAGATGGACACAGTTACACATTTTATCTTTTATATTCCAATAAAATTACAATATAAATAATAATGTAATTCAATATCTTAAACAAAGTTTGAATCTATATATTGTTTCATGATTCTTTCTATTTTTTGTCAGTTTCTAGAGACAGATTATTTCCATGGTTACTGTATCAATACACAATAACCATTACAGTATCAACCTAATTCAATCCCTTATTCAGTGTAACACATGGACAGCATACAATTTACATTTACTTATTGTAGATTAGCTAGAAAGGATATGGATGTAAATGGAATTTAGAGACTTTTCAACATTATTCTTATTCTTAGACCCAAGTTATATAACCAGAACTTTTATTACTGTTTTACATTTGTCAGTCACAGTATGGTGGTAAATGTGAAGAAAACTCATACCCTAAGAGGAATATAAAACAGACCCTAGCCTGCAGTGGAGTGGTACTCTTTACTTCTGCCTATAAACACTACATCTGGGTATTTTGTAATGCTTGGCATTATAATGCCCTTATTTCACAAAACATTTTCCTTCAAAATTATTACAATGAAATGCAAACCTGCAATCAAACCTGTCTAAATCCAAAAAAAAAAAAACCAACAAAGACCAAATAAAACAGGTGGCTGCTTAAATAAGGTTTCTTAACACTTATTTGAGATCACTGGGACTTTAAAATAGTGATCTCTGAGTCAAATTTATTGCTTAATAGAGGTGGCGGCATCTTCTATATAATAGAGTGGTTTTGCAAAAAAAAGTTGTATTTTACCTCTGATCAAATCAACATCTATAAGTTCTGTCTTGGCTCTCACAGATCTTCTTGGTGCATTACGTATACCCTGATAAGTAAAAGAAAAGACGACTCTGTAATCTAAAACCGTTTGTTAACGGACCGGGACGAAATGAGCAATCTTTATAGAGAACCTTCCATAGATGCTTCCTGCCAAGTTTTGGTTCATTTGGCCCAGCGGTTTCAGAAGAAAAGATTTCTAAAAATCGTCCAATCAGAAACAAGAATTGCCTGTGGTGGTCATGTTTGTTAATGAATCAGGACAAAATGAGCAATCTTTATAGAGGACCTTCAATAGATGCATCCTACCAAGTTTCAGTTCATTTGGCTAAGGGGTTTCAGAGGAGAAGATTAAAATGTGAAAAGTTAACGGACGACAGACAACAAGTGATGGCAAAAGCTCACGTTGCCTTTGGCAAGGTGAGCTAAAAATGGTAAAACTAAACAAAATATCTTATGACATGGTTATATGTATGTATAAAAAAAATTTAATTCAGAAAAATGATGTCCTAAATGTAGGAAAATGCTCCATTTTATTTAGTGGCCAATTATTGGTTTTATCTATTAAAAGTATTAAAAAGCATATTTTGTTGCAGGTAAAACCACTTTTGCCTCTCTTACATAATTACTGTTCCTTGAATTCTACAGCATCCATGATTTGTCATGTTGTTTTGTCTTTTAATATATCAGAGAAATTCCTTGATGGAGGGGGGGGGGTATGGTTTTTAACGCCCTTTCAACAATATTTCCGTTATATCGTGGTGGTCAGTTTTATTAGTGGAGGAAACCGGAGTACCCGGAGAAAACCATAGACCTGCCACAAGTCACTGACAAACTTTATCACATAATGTTGTATTAAGTACACCTCGCCTGAGCGGGATTCGAATGTACAATATCAATGTTATTGGTGAAAGGCACTGAGTGCATATATAGTTATAAATCCATTAACCAAATGATCACGACCACGACGGCCCCAATTTCTTGATGGGAATTGGCTGTACATGTATATACAGTAAAACATAGATCATAATCTATACATATACGAGATTGTTCTTATTTCTAGGGAATCCCCTTTTTGTTGATTTTATGCTTGGATTTCATCAACAAATTTAAAATACTAATAAACAATTAAATTCCTAAACCAGTGATATATATTTTTATTAAAAATATTGTTTTTGCTTAATTAATTGATTAAGTACATTTTTCTTACACAAAGGTAATATTTATTCATTTTTATAAAGACCCTCAAATCAAAAATACCCAGGAAATTAAAAAAATTCTTATGATACCGTCAGAACTTTACGATCGACAGATTGTTCCCAAAGCTGTTTGTCATGAAGACCAATCTACAAAACAAAAAAAAAGACATATATTAGGCAGTTTCCTGTTACACTTACCATACCTTACTAGAGTTATGTTGTTTAACGGCACTTTCAAGAATATTTATATCATGTCGGTCAGTTTTATTGGTTCTGGAAACCAGAGTATCCGGAGAAAACCGCCGACCTGAAGCAAGTCACTGACAAACCCATACCTTAGAAGGATTACTAAGATACATATGTATAAGGCTGCCTAGTATATATTTTTTATTGCATCTTGAAAAAGGATCAAACTTTTTCACATGCATTTGATATTCAGTAGTTTGACAGATGAGAAATAACTAGCTACTGTGGTAATTAGCATGATTAATATAGCTAGTGTGGTAATTAGCATGATTAATATAGCTAGTGAGGTAGGGTCAGTCAACAGCTAACTACAGAAAATACAAAAAATGTATAATAATAAAATATAAACTATTTCTTGTAAAAAAAATCAATTTTTCAATTATTGATTTTGAACTTTTTTCAACGTTCAGAATTTAAAATTCTTGATAATTTGTGTTGATAATACAGTCTTATCACCTGAGATAGATTCTGCTAATCATCTTCACTAGCCAAGGGTTACGATCCGCTCTACTCATAACCCTTGGCTAGTGAAGATGCTGCTAATGACAAAGTAATGTACATATACAAAGATTGTTGTGGAGTAAGACGATAAAGTTGCAGTGGAATAAAGTTTGATTTTAAAAACGTACAAATGTATAACAAACAAATATAATTCACTATACAAATTTAATATTTAGCAATTCATTTCACAATTTGAAAACATAGTAAGTTTAGACTGTTCGATTAACAATGACCAAACAAACTCACTCTTCCACTGTCTATGATAAAATTTAACAGTTATCATTAACCCCAATTTAGATTTAGAACAGAATCGATAAAAGTCATTAATTACTGTAATGCAGACTACAGTTTGAACTTGTGACCTCGATGATGATATAATTAAAATAGGAAACCCTTTAACTTTAATTTGTAAATAAAATCTGATACTTTAGTTTGCAAACGATAATTCTATCTTTAAATCAAAATTTAATATGTATTACAAAATGAAAGTTAAAAAAATAAATTGTGAAAAGCAAAACTATTGCAATCTAAAATTTGAAACAATTTCTACTCTACAATAAAAAATTATTCTATTAACTAACGAAACTATTACTACACTAGTTAAACTAAAATTACTATTGTCTTTTGACCAAAGATTTATCGTAATAAATCAATATTTAATTTTACAATCAGAGGTAAACAAATTTGTATCTTACCTTTTTTTGATACCATGCTACAGAATTATGAATTTGGTCCATTCCTTGGTGGACCCCTCTTTTTAATTTGATTTAGTCCAATAATATATAGACTTCAAACTTTTGTCGTGAACTAAATGACTTTTTATATGTATAATTATTAATGTGTCTCTTCACGTATGTAGACTGGATGTATTCTTTCCTCACACCATCTTTATATCGTCAAAAAATAAATTCTGAAAAATACAATGACATACATCTTAAATAAATGTCAGAGAAAACCAAAGGGACAACCCAGAGACAGTGGAAACATTGGGCACACAAGACACAGGATGAAGATAAACAAAACACAAGACAAAAAAATAAACCCCACTAAATTACTGAGTGTGAACCCAGATGCTTGCGAAGTGTAGCCAGTTCCTGCTTCTTATAAGACACCTGCCGTGTTTATCGTACAGTCAAGTCCAGTAAAGAAAAAAAATCTGCATAAAAGAGAAAAGATTCATTATCATTTGAGAAATGGATATTTTGCAACGTTCCTAAGAAAATTAGGTTTACATGGTATAAACCATATCATGCATGGATTACCAAATTTTCATAAAAGGAAAATAACCAATTATTTTTTGTTATAGACATTCCGATAACTAAAGGAGATGAAGCCAGCAAATATCCTCAACATCTTACCTCTTTTCAATGGAAAATTTGAATATTTTTTTAGAAAATAAAATAAACATGTTATATAATTGGAAAAAAATATAAGTAGAGATCTGATTTAATTGCCTTCTGAATTCATAAAATTATGCAAACCGGCAATTGCCAGCCATACTAGTAAGTTCTATTCCCTCTGTCGGATTACACAAATACCATGCCATGGCAGGGAGAAACATTATAAACCAACAGAACATCTGTCTTGTCTATCAATTCTATGTGTTAGGGTTATGGTGCTAAATGCCACTTTCAGCAATATTTCAGTTATATCGTGTCAGTCAGTTTTATTGGTGGAAAAATTAGAATACCATGAGAAAACCACTGACCTGGCGCAAGTACATGTAACTGACAAACTTTATCACAAAATGTTGTATCGAGTACACATCGTCATGAGTAGGATTCAAACTCACAACTTTAGTGGTGATAGGCACTTATTGCATAAGTAGTTGTAAATCTAACTACCATACGATAATGACAGTCCCTCTAATTTATTCAATATACATAAGGTCAGAGTTCACGAAATGTGTCAGTCCTGTCAGGCACGACCAGCAAAATTTGGGCAGATTTTGCTAAGGACCGACACAAGATTGGTATTTTGCAAATTAAAATTAATGAGGACTGACATTTTTTTAACTAGGACCACCAAACCCATATGCAATTTCGCGAACTCTGTAAGGTACACATGTATATAACATTTATATGCTGCATACGTTTGATTGATTAATTACATAACATGATGTAACTTGGGGTAAGAAAATGATCTTTTTCCTGAGTGACATTACATTATGTAATTGACCAATCAATTACCGGTATAAACATTTCTGATATAAAGAAAATGTTTGGAGGTGAAGCCAAGCATAATCCTAAGAAGTCTACACGCACTAAATCAATGTTAATTAATCAACATTTGATCACGATATTCAGAAGTTATCAAATTCATCTCTGGTCCTTGTGGGCATGAAATAAGATTTGATCATCATGTTGATTTTTTTCAAATTATACATGTCAAATATATTTTAAATAACAAAAACCACATTAAAATTTTTCCATTAAAATACACGTAGAGGCAAAATCTATATGCTACCTGCTTGGTTCATCCCCTTTAAATGCAAGGATCTCCGGAGATAATAAATAAATAACAGCAAGAAAAAAATGTTTGATAACATAAAATAGTTAATGTATGCCATTCAGACAGAAGAATTTGGTCCACTTCTGTGTTTATCTCCTAATACAGTTGAAGTTGACTCCTAAAAACATTACTGATCGAGGACCAATTATCGCCAACTTGCACGTTACTCGTGAACGCACCCGAATTTTCAGACCATTTTTTGCAGACGACAAATGGTGACACAGCAGACAGCAAAATCCTACCTTTGTATCTTGGCTAATTCAAAAGAAATCAGGTAAAATCCCATTAGAAACCATACCTCTTTATATAAACCTCACAGCATTGGGGCGACACCTAGAGGAGATGCCAGTCGCTATTATTAACAGAAAAATATATCAGATTGGTGTTCTAAAGATCGCAAAATACTGCCGACACCTTCATATTTTGTGGTAAGGCCATTTCTTTTAACTTCCCTATTGATTTATATATCTTTTCTCACATCTAACAAGATGGCGATAATTGGTACTTTTCCCTCTTGATTCAGTGACAAAAATCAACAACTTTACAAAGGGTCCCTGATACGAGCATGTGCATAAAAATTATTCATATTTCCGTCCAAGGTAAGTCGATTGGTAAAATTCAAAATTAAGAGGCACTTGAAGAGGTGTATTGGACTACATAGAAATAATCTGACAAAAACAAGAAAAAAAAATGGCGATAATTGGACCTCGACCAGTACATAAAAATATCATTTACAGCCAATACAGGTTTCTTTATGTCATGTGTAATGAGTCAAACTGCAATCGTTAAGTGATTGCATCCACAGTCAATTGATTTATGCAATGATCCAGTCCCCTTTTATCTTAATAGGGTAAAGCGCATGGACTTCGACTATTGCATTGAAAATAACAATGTGATTGTGTCGTAATGCAAGAACATAAACAATTTTATGCATTCCTATCAACAATAAGTCTATATGAACTGTTTTGATCTTACTACACATAGGTATATTCCACCCGGTATTCTCGATTTTGATCACAAAAACCAGTCTCACATACAAATACACATGAACCTGTGCATCACTGAACAACACGTCTACTGATCACGACTACTGTTAGACCGAATTATTCAGTCGTTTAGAAAGCCCTTTCTATCATTTTATATTTATCTTTTACTTATCTGACTTTTTATGTTTATTTCTATTTTTTATGCTGCTTCAGAGTTCGCGAAATTGCATATGGGTTTGGTGGTCCTAGTGAAAAAAATGTCAGTCCTCATTAATTTTCTATTGCAAAATACCAATCTTGTGTCGGTCCTTAACAAAATCTGCCCAAATTTTGCTGGTCATGTCTGACAGGACTGACACATTTCGCGAACTCTGCTGCTTGGCTTTCTAAACGACAGAATAATTCGGTCTAGGCTGCTGTCGTACGAGCTGTATATTCAACAAAATATTATGTTAATCAGTAATACCACCCGTACAATTCTTCTCCTTTATGTTTAATTAAACCCCTTTATGTTAAAAAATAAACTTACTTTGAACAAATTAATTCATAAATCTACAGAAAAACAACATTATTTATGCCAATCGAAGACCTCAAATGAACTTGACATTGTTAGTACGCAAATTGACATTTTTACCCTCTACGGTAAAGATCAGATTACGGGCAGATAACTGCGTACATTTGAACAGGATTTGAAATTAAAAGTCACGCTCAATCTGATTAAAATCTGCTGTTTTTGCACGTTGTGCCCTTCCGTATTAATATGGATTAGGCACAGCCTACAGGCGAGCATCACATCTACGCATAGACATGTACGTGTATTTTACTTGTCTATGATTATGAGTCCAGTCTCTTGAAGTTCCAACAATAAAAAAATAAATAAGAAAAACATTTTTTCTTATTTTTTTATTTTATTTTTTAAACTTCAAGTGACTGTGAAGAGTCAAACGTCTATCATTTAAAAAAAAGTATCCTTTTCATCCGGGGGTCGTGCACACCCTGCGGGTCGTGTTGCTCGTATGTGTTTATGTACATGTTTTGTAAAATAAATGATGAAAGTTCATAACGTTAAATGTTGACATGATTATTTGTAAAAATGTGGTTAAAAGTCCACCGAAATGTCAATGATATAAGAAAACAAATAATAGCTTTCATAAAGAAACATATAATCATCCTTTTCACGCACAAATCAATTCATAACTCCGACAGAAAAGGCATAAAATATCGAATGTCTTAATTACCCCCGCTGATCCACTTCTCTTGTTGTAAACAAACAATTTTGATCGGACCAATCGGCAGTTGATCAAAATGAAACAAGTAAGAGAAACCAGCTACCTCACGATCCTACGACCAACCCTGGAATACGCAGCAATGGTTTGTGATCCCACCACCTACACCCTGATACAGACATTAGAAAATGTACAAAGAAGAGCTGCCCGCTTCGTCATACATGATTACACCAGCAGAACACAAGGATGCGTGACAAGCATGTTAACATCACTTGAGTGGCAGACTTTAGAACAACGGAGGAGGATAAGCAGACTCGTTATGATGTATAAGATCCAGCATCAACTCGTGGACATCGACCGAGACTTATACCTCAGACCTGGTGACAGCAGAACCAGAGTCAACATAGTTTCTTCCAGGAGAGGTCCAATAATGACACTCTCGGAAACTCCTTCCAAAGAACAGCTTTAGAGGCGAAACAAGAAGGTCTAACGATTGTCCATTTTTTAAATATATTAATCGTTTCATGTAAAGAAGCTGTACGGTTTCCTTTCTATTTTTTTTTTGGGGGGGGGGGGGGGATTTTTAAACTGGATAGTTATTTTTTATTCAAATTAAAAGGCTGTTTCCTGTACTTCATTCTTTAATGATCATTTATCTAACCTTAAGTATGTATTCTATAGAAATACATCTATTTTGCTAATAGATACAACCTATGTGATACAAGATGTACTTTAGTCGGAACTAACTTTCATGACGTCATAGGTTAGGAATGCGAGAAAACCCCTGTGACGTCTTTGTAAACATTGAGGAATCTCTGTAAGGAAAATCGCAACGTACTCAAGATTTATCTTACTAATTTTAAATATCAAAGACATTCTTTTCACATTGATGGGAACTGCACTGTTCAATACATAAACAATTATTCGGCAACCAACTGTAAATCGCCACCAACTTGAGAAACGCAGGGCAATGAGTGTTTACTCTGACAGTGACAGCGATCATGAATGAATGACGTGACGTAACAATACTTGTGTGACGTAAGCTATAGAAATCGTGTGACGACAGCTTTTTTAGGGGGCGAAACAAGAAGGTCTAGCGATTGTCAATTTTTTAAATAAATTAATCGATTCATGTAAAGAAGCTGTACGGATTCCTATATTTTTTTGTTATTTTTAAACTAGATAGTTATTTTGTATTCTAATTAATAGGCTATTTCCGGTCATTCGCTCCGATTGTCCATTCTATGCTGAAACTTAAAAACCACTTCCGGTTGGTATTGTTAGTATATTGATTCATCTCCTTACACACATGTTGCTGTTTAGCTCGCATCTTGCGATGCTCGCTATAACAGCTGATTCTAATAAGATTGGTGTCACGTATATCAATATTTATTTAATAAAGTCAGTTTAATTCATGATGTGAATTGATGCCGCTAACGATAACTCATGAAACCGTGTTTTAGTAACTGCAAATCGTGTAAATGGAAAATTCACTATGTGAAAATTGAAATCATTCGTCCTGTCTCGTAGCGTTCGTTTTCTATCGACCCATTGTCAAAATGGACAATCCAAAGAAACTGGCAACATATGGTACATAAGACGAATACAAACAAAGCAAAAACACAACAAAATATGTATTGGAAACCACTATATGCAAACAAAACAAAAACACAACAAAATATGTATTGGACACCACTATATGCAAACAAACACAAATAACGCAAGTCGATCTTGGCAGTGATAGATTAAAGAAAACATCTACGTGATAAGTAAAAGATCCAAAGCAGGATACCTATCCGTAGCTTGAAGTATGTCCATTTACATTGAACAAAGTTATTCCAGTGTATTGACATGACCTTTATGATAACTATGAAATAAAACAACTACTGACATGCCTTTATAGTGCAGTGACAAAGTGAGAAAAAGTCGCATATTAACAGAGTTTAATTTCACTTCATACTATACGGCTGAAAAGTGGTATGTGAATAACCAATCTAATTAAAATTCGATCTTTGTTCGCTCCTGATTATGTCGCACATATGCGCGACAACAAAACCGGGGAGCTTTTTACAGCTTATGATTACCCCTTTGGTATCTTCAAACTTGTGGCCACTGTATTATCTGTCCATCTTTGATTTACTGATTCTGATTACCCCTTTGGTATCTTCAAACTTGTGGCCACTGTATTATCTGTCCATCTTTGATTTACTGATTCTGACTACCCCTTTGGTATCTTCAAACTTGTGGCCACTGTATTATTTGTCCATCGTTGATTTACAGCTTATGATCACCCTTTTGGTCTCTGCAAACTTGTGGCCACTGTATTATCTGTCCATCTTCGATTTACAGCTTATGATTACCCCTTTGGTATCTTCAAACTTGTGGCCACTGTATTATCTGTCTATCTTCGATTTACAGCTTATGATTACTACTTTGGTATCTTCAAACTTGTGGCCACTGTATTATCTGTCCATCTTCGATTTACAGCTTATGATTACCACTTTGGTATCTTCAAACTTGTGGCCACTGTATTATCTGTCCATCTTCGATTTACAGCTTATGATTACCCCTTTGGTATCTTCAAACTTGTGGCCACTGTATTATCTGTCCATCTTCGATTTACAGCTTATGATTACCCCGGGGGCCTTTGGTATCTTCAAACACTTCTTGTGTGGTTACTTTATTGGAACTAAAAATGAAGAAAAACCAAAACCATTAACATATTTAGTTATATCTCATCAAATGTCCAATATTTAAAGATTTGGTGCGACATTAATAATGTCGAGTTGAAAATCATAAACTATTAAACATACCATCTCTCGTTAAAGGTATTTTGATAAATAGCCCGGTGACCAGAGTAAGATTTTTAAAGATTTAATCTTCAAAAATACTATACGGCTATATTATATACCATTCGATTCGTCTCAAAGTATGCACTATCAGAATATGGATGTCGTCAAAATCAAATGTGGTAACAGTTTTCCTTAAAATGAGGTCAAATGTCATCAACCAGTTTAAACAGTATCTCACACCGTAAAGACAAAGAAAGCAAAATTGCAGTGTTTTCTAAATTTCAATTTCTCCTGTTGAATAAAGATATATTTGTCCGAAAACTAAAATCTATTTACAGGATATCGACTGATTTTTGCGTATTATGAAGTTTAAAAAAGCGCAGGAAAAGCTACATTTTTTGTTTGTTTTTGAATTATATTATCAACTTTATCAGTAATTTTACTGTTGAAATGGTATTGAAATACAATGGTATACAAAGGGATTTGTATCCAATAATTGAAAAAAAAAATCAAAACACCAAAAATATAACATGTTTTACTTAACATAAGTTGAGTAATGGGAAGGAGACAAAATGAAACATCTTGGCTAAAACATCAAACATTGTGTGAAATCCAATCAACTGAACTATTTTTGAGTGGATTTATTTCACTATGTACATTCTCTCATTTATTACATGAAGTAAAATTAATAAAAAACAAACAAATGAAAATGAAGAACGATATTATAGAGACAACGTCAATACAAGACACAACGAGACGATGGAAGACAAACAAATGAAAACATTACACTGAAGATCAAAAACAAATGAGCAACACCTACTCAAAAATAAGTTTGTTTGTGTATAAAGGCACACTGAAAGGGTAAGCAGTTTCTGCATCTTGTAAGACGATTTTTGTAATGGGGCAATCGCATACGAAAAGGCATGGGTAGTTTGAACAGTAGGCATACATGAATGGTACTAGTATACTATTTTTCGAGATGGGTCGTTGTACATGTATCTGTCATACACAACCATGTGAAAACAAGTTTGCTTCTAATTAAATAAACATAAGAGTAGCTTCAAAATGTTCAAGGAAACGTGCATTGTTCAGTTGCCCGACTTGCGTCCTCTCTCAATGTATGCGTTTGTGCATGTTTGCACCATTCTGATCCTTAGCAGAAGCATAAATCTGTACATGCAAAGTTTTCCTCGAGGCAAACACATGATTGTTTGCATGGCTATTTTCCCTCACATGAACATACAAGATCTTGCAAAAAGTCTGCTGACATAGGTTCTTTCAGGTATACCGGTTGTAGCGAATCCTTTTTTTTTTTGCCATCTGTATTCTAATGGTGATGGAATATAGAGTTTTGCAACATGTGAGGAAGTCCCGGTTTGGGTCTGAAGGGATGCTCGAAGACTATGCTGTTTCAGTGCTGCTTCAGAGGGGTTAATCTGACCAAACGTGCATCTCAACTTGTAGCAACGTTCACACGTCATTTGTTCATGTCATGATGAGACGTTTGACTGTTTTTCCTTTGATCATACAGCCTGATCATGTACAAATAGTTCACGTATGTATATTAGTATGGAAATCAAACAGACAGTTCCAGAAATACGTCATGGATCTCTTTGAAGTGATCAAATGTTCTACACCAGTGTATAAAGGTCGCTATATGCATAATTTTAAGGGAATAGAATACAAGTGTGAATCCCCTGACAGCCCTGTTGAATTGTTTTCCTATCAACATTTGTTCAATTGTGTTACCGGCATAAACATCAGAGTCAACAAACAAGTCGCGAAACCCTCCATCTGCCCACTACTTACCTAATGCGAAAATAAAAGTAGAGAGACTATGAAAACTACCTAGTCTGAGGATGTGGGGCTCAAAGATACCAGGCCTTGACCATTTTATTTGCTGGGCTATCGCATAAAGTTGTTGATCAAATGCTTGGATAGCATGCTCTTGGCCAGCGTCCATTGACATATCAAGACATTTTTTCATCAACAATTGAAGGATATGCAACTACAGTACCATCTCCGATAATAAACAATAAAATCCTGTCCAGCAAGGTATTGGTTGGGTCATGATTTCACTATGGATGGGAAACACGATGACATCTCTGGATAAAAGTCTAGTGATGATCCAAATGTCATCTACCGTAGTACGTTTTCTGTTGTAACAGGATTTAATTTTGTCAAACTTATTTGTACGCCGTGGTGACTCTACTCTAGATTTTGGCTTGATGAAGGATAAAGCATAGGTGAGCGAGACGGCAGTGTCATCAGTTTAATACGTTCTGCACATACCGCTCGTTCGTCCACAGATTTGAATTGAAAGACAGCTCTTGCTAGAGACTGGAAATGGTTCTTTCCGTCTACTGTTTCTGCATTAATATCAATGTTATCCGAATCCTCTTGAATCAGATGACCACCTTGAGTTATGGGACGAATCCCAGAAGGAATGTACCGATCACCATTGATATGTACAATTTCATGATTTGCTACACTTGTTAGAAATCTACCCAATTCTGTGTAACTTGAACACAACCCATTGCTATTCAGGAGTTTCTGAATATTTTTAATCAAACTCCCAATTAATATACTTGTATGGCGAGGCCAAGATGAAAGGGCGTAAACATATTACGACTGATGGCCACTATGCATTCAATTTCTTCCTAGCATTTTATCAAGCCATCTGTCTGCATTTCAGGAGTATTGTCACCAGCATTGAAAGCTAGCCTTGTCATTTTTAACCCAATTAAGTAATTTTATTAAAGAATTGGGCATAGGATGAAATGAATGGCTGAGAGATGCATCCGTTAGTGTTGGGTCATGTTCGGTAGATAATTCCACTTTCGCAATATCATTCCGAATGATTTTGGCAATACTGTGAAGGAGCTGGTCATCAGTTGGTTCTTTGGATTTCGTTCTTTCTTTAAAATGTTCCTGGCTGGTCTTATGCGTGATATTCGAGTCAGAGTAATGATTTTGAGCGTCCAGAATACGACTTATTCTTTCAATGGACTCTATTTTCCTAAGAGTTTTAAAATGTTGGTACGTTTTATTGTTACAAAAAATACAACATTCCAATTGATGGGACCAGACTGTGAGCGGGTTAGATCGGAGCACGGCCATTGTACCACATGTTCTACTGACATAGACGGCAATGTTATGCTTGCTAGTGTATGACTTACAGCAACTTCTGTGGTAAACCATTTTGATATCACCAGCTTGTATTTGATCCATATTCATCTATAAATTTATTGCAAATTTCATCTGAGCTCAGAAAGCTTGATTTGCTGTTACGAGTGAATATATTAACTTCCTCACCACAATTTCCCTGACAAATTATACATTTCTCGAAGTTAATCCACAGCTTAGGCTACTTTGAACAACTGGGACAGAGGCGAATTTTCTTTAGAACCTAATCCGATATTTTATCGTGTTTCAAAAATTATACGCACCTATTATAATAATTATAACTATCTTTAATCTAATCTTTCGTTTATTTACGATTATAAAATATTACAACCTTTTCAAAACTTTGCAGACAACTCACAAAAACCCATTAGCACAGGAAATACAGACGAATGAAAATAAAAAATAGATATTAAGCAGGGTGAATTCGACAATTTGGTGCACTCGACTGATCAAGCTAAATATAATGACCGTGAATTACGAATCGAGTCGGGCGGTAATGAGATTCCGGAAGAAGTCTTAAATCCAGAATTTTGTAGTGTGTGTTTTAATCGTCTCCGATAATCATTTTGAGGACGGAAATAACATTTTAATGTTTATAAATATTGAAATAATATATCAAATGAATATAGTATGTCGATTTTTTAACAATGTGATAGATAATTTTATACATTAAATAGAAATGAAACCTAGTGGGACTAGAAAATAAAGCGCGAATTTAACATTAGGTTATATGACAAAAACTCTGAATCAGATTATTATTTTTTTCCTCCACCAAAATCAGAATATTTTTTTCAGCAACATTGGGAATCAGAATATTTAAAAAAAAAAAAAACATAACACCCCACCCCCCCTCCCTCCCTCCCTCCCTCCCTCTCAAGTTAAATGGTCGTTCCCTAACTAAAAGTCGAATTCCCAAAAATGGCGCCATATGAATTTTTGACGACAAGTCAAAATTGCAAGAGGATGCATTTAGTTATTCACCAATCTAATTAAAATTCTATCGTTCAATAGGGATCATTCACTGCTTCTCCCGTTTGGTGACGCTACTGTTCCATAAGTGGTTACATGTGCGTTTGAATCACAAAGACGTTTGTATCTTAACGTTAACCTAATGACGACACTGAATTATAAAACTTGGATGGTGCAAACATTGAGGCTTACCTAGTACAGCGCGGGTTATATTAACTGTTAGAAGTATAGATTTAGTTGACGAGTATATGTAAAATAAAAGAATTATCTGTAAGTCGCAAGAAAAGAATTTTATTATGACGTCATTAAGGTTTACAACAGACGTGTATAAGCCATATCGGCATGCACCTTGGTGTAGCCTATACATGTTCATAAATGGTGTACATTGTACATGATGTTTTGTTACTAACACTGCAATACGGATGAACTTCATTCCAACATTTTAAAGTACCTGATTTTCGGGAAATACTCTCTCCAAGTGAACAAAATAGAATAATAAATAAAGTCCCCGCCTCCACATACACAATTTTGAATGAATACATGATCATATATCTATAGATCTATCTATATTTAGGCAATCTTCAAATCTAAATCACTCTTTAAAATTATTTGGTACAAAATTATACAGATAATATATTCCTTCTTCCTGTAGTGTTATTAACTGTTAAAGATTCGACAACAAGCGGGTTAATCATAGCATTTATTTTAGAAAGATTTTGAGCAGATGTATTATGAATGGCATACCGGTAATAAATAGTTAAATAAAGAAAATTCGTTGTTTCTTACTATTTTAAATTATTTTCGACAGATTTTGTACAATCAGACTGGCTGATCATGTACAAAACCTGGAACTGCCATACAATGCAAAACTAAAGACTCAAGTTGTCACCGACAGAGTTCCGTCGGGTTTTAAGTGGGATTCGTGCTGCTCAATCTTCAGTTTTCTGTATAGTTTTTTGTAGACCACTGTTTATCATTTTGTCCTTTTTCGTTTGGCCACTGCATTGCTTGCCCTTCTTCGATATATGACTTCCGATAACCCTTTTGGCATCTACAAACTTTTCTTATCTGTTGACCTATACCGGCACCACTATACTATCCCAATTATCAAATTTATTTCATTGTAATATATATGTAAAAATATATTGAAGATTACAATTATTTGGCATAATGGACTTTTTAATGGTAACGGACTAAATGCAAAGCACATGATTTTTGTAGGTTTATTCCATTATAATGCAGGTAGAAACGTTATTTATAACTTTAGTTAGCTGCCTGTTATTGAAATGAACAGTCAAACCACAGGCACTTGTTTCATTAAAAAAATATATGCCCCCTCCTCTTCCTTACTTCAAGGTAAACATCTGCCCTTTACCCCTTCCCCACTTAGCCTCAATATTTTTCGCTTATTTATGATCCTTTCGCTGGCCCAATTATATCGTTACACTCCAGAGATATTTCTCTTTTCGACTGCCACATTTAAATATAAATACCGGGAAGGGATGGGATGAGAATCTAAAAAGAATTGTATTTTGTGTGGCTTAAACTAAAAATTGAAACAAAAATGAGAAAAGGAAAATATGCTTCAAAAATAAAAACTGTGATCATCTAGGTGGGGAAGGTCAATTAAGTTTTTCCTTTCCGTAAACTGGATATATCGTACAGATGAAGAATATTTTTGCTGAAATTTTTTGAAAATAATCATCAATGTGTTCCCTTTGGATTGTTTATTACAAAGATAAATTTATTATTGCTATTAAATTTTTTTATCATTAGCCGTTTTTAGATTTATTTTGAGTAAGCTCCCCTTTAGATGATATAAAATACCAACTATGTTACTTGAAAAGGTGTCAATATACACAGAAATTCTATTTGTTCATTGTTACAAGTTTTTTATTATTATTACTTGTTCTTTTTTTGTGTTTGTTGAAAATTGTATATTATTGCCTAAAGGTATAAATGAATTTGGTGTGTTCCTGTGTATTGTACATGTATGGTTTTGATTTTTTACCCTTTTACCCATATTTTTATTATTGGTTATAAAGGGACAATTTTTTCTCAGGACAAAAATTCTGTTTCAGAGTGCATTTTTTTTTTCAGTTACAAAAATGTAGCATCGAAATCTTTTTATAAGAGTAAAATACACCCCGGCTTTTCCGCTAATGCTAATGCAAAGAAATGAAATGTGATACACGTATACACCGTTAGGAATTTAATTAATAACCTAATATCCCTGTCGTTCTGTAGTCAACTCTTCCAGCAGCTTGCAGCGCAATGGTTGTAAGCATAAGATACAGTACTATTAAAAAAAAAAGAAGCGGCCCGTATTGAATATCCCGCAATACGGGTAACTTCTTTTGTTTCAATAGTAGTTTATCTAACTTGTACAATAATGTTATAATTTATACAATAAAAAAAAGTCGTGAGAACAGTTTTCTTTGTGAACGAATTTACAGAATGTTCCTATTCATATTGACGTGTTATTGTACCCAACGTTAACAATTCAAGCGTCATCGAAATTAAAACGTTCCGCTAACCACTTATGGAATAACAGCGACGTCTGTCGAAAGAAATTTGGTGAATGATCGTATGAGCTGTATCAACAAAATATTATGTTAATCAGTAATACAACCCGTACAATTCTTCTCCTTTATGTTTAATTAAACCCTTTTATGTTAAAAAATAAACTTACTTTGAACAAATTAATTCATAAATTTACAGAAAAACAAATGAACTTGACATTGTTTGTACGCAAATTGACATTTTTACCCTCTACGGTAAAGATCACATTACGGGGAGATAGCTGCGTACATTTGAACAGGATTTAAGATTAAAAGTCACGCTCAATCTGATTAAAATCTGCTGTTTTTGCACGTTGTGCCCTTCCGTATTATAACAGCTGATTCTAATAAGATTGGTGTCACGTATATCAATATTTATTTAATAAAGTCAGTTTAATTCATGATGTGAATTGATGCCGCTAACGATAACTCATGAAACCGTGTTTTAGTAACTGCAAATCGTCTAAATGGAAAATTCACTATGTGAAAATTGAAGTCGTTCGTCCTGTCTCGTAGCGTTCGTTTTCTATCGACCCATTGTCGAAATGGACAATCCAAAGAAACTGGCAACATATGGTACATAAGACGAATACAAACAAAGCAAAAACACAACAAAATATGTATTGAACACCACTATATGCAAACAAAACAAAAACACAACAAAATATGTATTGGACACCACTATATGCAAACAAAACAAAAACACAGCAAAATATGTATTGGACACCACTATATGCAAACAAAACAAAAACACAACAAAATATGTATTGGACACCACTATATGCAAACAAACACAAATAACGCAAGTCGATCTTGGCAGTGATAGATTAAAGAAAACATCTACGTGATAAGTAAAAGATCCAAAGCAGGATACCTATCCGTAGCTTGAAGTATGTCCATTTACATTGAACAAAGTTATTCCAGTGTATTGACATGACCTTTATGATAACTATGAAATAAAACAACTACTGGCATCCCTTTATAGTGCAGTGACAAAGTGAGAAAAAGTCGCATATTAACAGAGTTTAATTTCACTTCATACTATACGGCTGAAATGTGGTATGTGAATAACCAATCTAATTAAAATTCGATCTTTGTTCGCTCCCGATTATGTCGCACATATGCGCGACAACAAAACCGGGGAGCAATTGAAAGACCGAATTTTAATTAGATTGGTGAATAACTAAATGCATCCTCTTGCAATTTTGACTTGTCGTGAAAAATTCATATGGCGCCATTTTTGGGAATTCGACTTTTAGTTACGACATTTCATATAAAATAGAATAGAACATGCGCTAGATAAATTGATTCGCATTTTAATACTGCGTTGAAAATATATTTATTCTACCGTATGCAAATTCTATAAACCCTATATTATTCATAATGTATGAAAAATAAAATTTGTAATACTTTGTAAGAAAATTATATCTAAGGAAAACGTGAAATGCCGCTTTATTTTCTAGTCCCACTAGGTTTCATTTCTATTTAATGTATAGAATTATCTATCACATTGCTAAAAAAATCGACATACTATATTCATTTGATATATTATCTCAATATTTATAAACATTAAAATGTTATTTCCGTCCTCAAAATGATTATCGGAGACGATTAAAACACACACTACAAAATTCTGGATTTAAGACTTCTTCCGGAATCTCATTACCGCCCGACTCGATTCGTAATTTACGGTCATTATATTTAGCTTGATCAGTTGAGTGTACCAAATTGTCGAATTCACCCTGCTTAATATCTATTTTTTTTAATTTTCATTCGTCTGTATTTCCTGTGCTAATGGGTTTTTGTGAGTTGTCTGCAAAGTTTTGAAGAGGTTGTAATATTTTATAATCGTAAATAAACGAAAGATTAGATTAAAGATAGTTATAATTATGGGATAATGTCATTACTCCGACACGCAATACTCCGACAGTCATTACTCCGACACTTATTACTCCGACAATCATTACTCCGACTCTTAATACTTCGACAGTGACCGATAGTCTTTGCAATTCTGGCGCTTTTAGCAATCCAAATGCAGTACGGGACTGCCCATTTAACTTGAAAGGGGCATGGTTTTTATCCCGGAGTCGGAAGTTTTTTTTCGTATGCAGCGCTATTGTTTTTAAAGCTTTTCAGTGCGGCCCAACAAAATATTTTTTACAAACGAAAATATTATTTCATGTAGATCTAATAAAAATGCTTTCTCTGATTAGTTTGTTTCTTCGATTCCCGTCATATTTTCCTCAAAATTCAGGATAGCAAAAATACATGGCCTACCTTTTCAAGTTATCAAGTCGTCTCATAGTTGAGCGACACCTACCTACCATTGTATCTGATGCGTACGGAATTGGGTTTGTTGAAGAGACCCGTACTACCCGCGGCCAATACTGCGGGTGCATTTGCGGCACTCGTGATCATATTTTCAATATCCACTCCGTGCAATTATCCTATAGTTGTTTGGAGTTGCGATTAGATAGGATATGATGATACAGTCCGTGATGCATGGTCGGAGTATTAATGAGTGCCGGAGTAATGAGTGTCGGAGAAATAACTGTCGGAGTAATGATTGTCGGAGTAATGAGACGACCTCATAATTATTATAATAGGTGCGTATAATTTTTGAAACACGATAAAATATCAGATTAGGTTCTAAAGAAAATTCGCAAAATGTCAAACTGAGGAAGTCCATTAAAACTCTGTCCCAGCTGTTAAAAGTAGCCTAAGCTGTGGATTAACTTCGAGAAATGTATAATTTGTTAGGGAAATTGTGGTGAGGAAGTTAATATATTCACTCATAACATCAAATCAAGCTTTCTGAGCTCAGATGAAATTTGCAATAAATTTATAGATGAATATGGATCAAACACAAGCTGGTGATATCAAAATGGTTTACCACAGGAGTTGCTGTAAGTCGTACATTAGCAAGCATAACATTACCGTCTATGTCAGTAGAAAATGTGGTACAACGGCCGGGCTCTGATCTAACCCGCTCACAGTCTGGTTCCATCAATTGGAATGTTTGTATCTTTTGTAACAATAAAACGTACCAACATTTTAAAACTCTTAGGAAAATAGAGTCCATTGAAAGAATAAGTCGTATTCTGGACGCTCAAAATCATTACTCTGACTCGAATATCACTCATAAGACCAGCCAGAAACATTTTAAAGAAAGAGCGAAATCCAAAGAACCAACTGATGACCAGCTCCTTCACAGTATTGCCAAAATCATTCGGAATGATATTGCGAAAGTGGAATTTTCTACCGAACATGACCCAACACTAACGGATGCATCTCCCAGTCATTCATTTCATCCTATGCCCAATTCTTTAATAAAATTACTTAATTGGGTTAAAAATGACAAGGCTTTAAATGCTGGTGACAATACTCCTGAAATGCAGACAGATGGCTTGATAAAATGCTAGGAAGAAATTGAATGCATAGTGGCCATCAGTCGTAATATGTTTACGCCCTTTCATCTTGGCCTCGCCATACAAGTATATTGCGAGTTTGATTAAAAATATTCAGAAACTCCTGAATAGCAATGGGTTGTGTTCAAGTTACACAGAATTGGGTAGATTTCTAACAAGTGTAGCAAATCATGAAATTGTACATATCAATGGTGATCGGTACATTCCTTCTGGGATTCGTGCCATAACTCAAGGTGGTCATCTGATTCAAGAGGATTCGGATAACATTGATATTAATGCAGAAACAGTAGACGGAAAGAACCATTTCCACTCTCTAGCAAGGGCTGTCTTTCAATTCAAATCTGTGGACGAACTAGCGATATGTGCAGAACGTATTAAACTGATGACACTGCCGCCTCGCTCACCGAAGCTTTATCCTTCATCAAGCCAAAATCTAGAGTAGAGTCACCACGGCGTACAAATAAGTTTGACAAAATTAAATCCTGTTACAACAGAAAACGTACTACGTAGATGACATTTGGATCATCACTAGACTTTTATCCAGAGATGTCATCGTGTTTCCCATCCATAGTGAAATCATGACCCAAACAATACCTTGCTGGACAGGATTTTATTGTTTGTTATCGGAGAAGCGGCGCGATGTTACTGTAGTTGCATATCCTTCAATTATTGATGTAAAACCGACAGACATGTCAACAGTACCTACGGCTATGAAAAAATGTCTTGATATGTCAATGGACGCTGACCAAGAGCATGCTATCCAAGCATTTGATCAACAACTGTATGCGATAGCCCAGCAAGTAAAATGGTCAAGGCCTGGTATCTTTGAGCCCCATATCCTCAGACTAGGTGGTTTTCATAGTCTCTCTACTTTTATTTTCGCATTAGGTAAGTAGTGGGCAGATGGAGGGTTTCGCGATTTGTTGGTTGACTCTGATGTTTATGCCGGTAACACAATTGAACAAATGTTGATAGGAAAACAATTCAACAGGGCTATCAGGGGATTCACACTTGTATTTTAATCCCTTAAAATTATGCATATAGCGGCCTTTATACACTGGTGTAGAACATTTGACCACTTCGAAGAGATCCATGACGTATTTCTGGAACTGTTTGTTTGATTTCCATACTAATATACGTGAAATGTTTACATGATCAGGAAATGTGTTACCAGCCTGTATGATCAAAGGAAAAATAGTCAAACGTCTCATTTAGACATTAACAAATGACGTGTGAACGTTGCTACAAGTCGATATGCACGTTTGGTCAGATTAACCCCTCTGAAGCAGCACTGAAGCAGCATAGTCTTCGAGCATCCCTTCAGACCCAAACCGGAACTTCCTCACATGTTGCAAAACCCTATATTCCATCACCATTAGAATACAGATGGCAAAAAGGAAAGGATTCGCTACAACCGGTATACCTTAAAGAAACTATGTCAGCAGACTTTTTGCAAGATCTTGTATGTTCATGTAAGGGAAAATAGCCATGCAAACAATCATGTGTTTGCCTCGAGGAAAACTTTGCATGTACAGATTTATGCTTCTGCTAAGAGTCAGAATGGTGCAAACATGCACAAACGCATACATTAAGAGAGGACACAAGTCGGGCAACTGAACAATACACGTTTCCTTGAACATATTGAAGCTACTCTTATGTTTATTTAATTAGAAGCAAACTTGTTTTCACATGGTTGTGTATGACAGATACATGTACAAAGACCCATCTCGGAAAATAGTATACTAGTACCATTCATGTATACATACTGTTCAAACTACCCATGCTTGTTCGTATGCGATTACCTCATTACACAAATCGTCTTACAAGATGCAGAAACTGCTTACCCTTTCAGTGTGCCTTTATACACAAGTAAACTTATTTTTGAGTAGGTGTTGCTCATTTGTTTTTGATCTTCAGTGTAATGTTTTCATTTGTTTGTCTTCCATCGTCTCGTTGTGTTTTGTATTGACGTTGTCTCTATATTATCGTTCTTCATTTTCACTTCGTTTTTTTTTTAATTTTACTTCATGTAATAAATGAGAGAATGTACATAGTGCAATAAATCCACTCAAAAATACTTCAGTTGATTGGATTTCACACAATGTTTGATGTTTTAGTCAAGATGTTTCATTTTGTCTCCTTCCCATTACTCAGCTTATGTTAAGTAAAACATGTTATATTTTGGGAGTTTTTATTTTTTTTCAATTATTGGATACAAATCCCTTTGTATACCATTGTATTTCAATACCATTTCAACAGTAAAATTACTGATAAAGTTGATAATATAATTCAAAAACAAACATAAAATGTTGTAGCTTTTCCCGCGCTTTTTTAAACTTCATAATACGCAAAAATCAGTCGACGTCCTGTAAATAGATTTGAGTTTTCGGACAAATATATCTTTATTCAACAGGAGAAATTAAAATTTAGAAAACACTGCAATTTTGCTTTCTTTGTCTTTACGGTGTGAGATACTGTTTAAACTGGTTGATGACCTTTGACCTCATTTTATGGAAAACTGTTACCACATTTGATTTTGACGACATCCATATTCTGAAAGTAAATACTTTGAGACGAATCGAATGGTATATGATATAGCCGTTTAGTATTTTTGAAGCTTAAGTCTTTAAAAATCTTACTCTGGTCACGGGGCTATTTATGAAAATACCTTTAACAAGAGGTGGTATGTTTAATAAGTTTATGATTTTCAACTCGACATTATTAATGTCGTACCAAATCTTTGAATATTGGACATTTGATGAGATATAACTAAATATGTTAATGGTTTTGGTTTTTCTTCATCTTTAGTTCCAATAAAGTAACCACACCAGAAGTGTTTGAAGATACCAAAGCCCCCCGGGGTAATCATAAGCTGTAAATCGAAGATGGACAGATAATACAGTGGCCACAAGTTTGAAGATACCAAAGGGGTAATCATAAGCTGTAAATCGAAGATGGACAGATAATACAGTAGCCACAAGTTTGAAGATACCAAAGGGGTAATCATATGCTGTAAATCGAAGATGGATAGATAATACAGTGGCCACAAGTTTGAAGATACCAAAAGGGTAATCAGAATCAGTAAATCGAAGATGGACAGATAATACAGTGGCCACAAGTTTGAAGATACCAAAGGGGTAATCATAAGCTGTAAATCGAAGATGGACAGATAATGCAGTGGCCACAAGTTTGAAGATACCAAAGGGGTAATCATATGCTGTAAATCGAAGATGGACAGATAATACAGTGGCCACAAGTTTGAAGATACCAAAGGGGTAATCAGAATCAGTAAATCGAAGGACAGACAACATGCAACGCAATGGTCAAATCAGTTGGCGATACTGTTCTACTGCAAGCGACGAGGGCCAATGAGGTATATATATGTGGACAAGGTAAGCGAAACGAAAAGTTAAATATAATTTTCTGGGTGATGTTGAACCGCGCAGGGCATGCAAAAAAATATATAACTTGCAGAAATGAGGACATATTGTATCTTTTTCAATGGTCAAATAGTTGAACATCCGAATAAAATAAAATATAAATCGATCAAAAACTCGCAAGTCAGCTGGCAGCACCACCACACCAAAATAAACAAAACTGTGATATCAGTTCGTCTTCCACTAGTAAATACTACTTTACATTTGAAGAAGATGTCGTAATATTTTCCATAATATTTTTGTCAGTTTTTGTCTCTCCCGAAAAATTGATATTTTGGACTTCGCGTGTTCGAGGCCCGATCGGTTCTAACCAAAGACTATGCTATTTGTTGCTTCTCCACTAGGCACGCAGCATTAAGGAGAAAGAGCAGACTAGTTGGCTCGGAATCGGGATAATGTATCCGAGTGGAGTGACATGTCTACCCATGGACAGTTGTTTCAGTGAGCTAGCACTATAAATGTTGGTCTATTACAAAGCGGACTTCATCATCATCTCATTGAAAATTAACTTGTTCTTGCCATGATATAGCTGAAGAATTGTTGAGTTGGCGCTAAGCAACAATCACTCACTCTATATATAATTAAGCTCATTTGGGTAGATGAGATGCATAAATAATCATCGAATCGAGAGTTGCTCAGTGACATCATCTATATACAGCAGAGGCTAGAATTAAAGGTTGTGTCCAATTTTCTGTCATTATTCTTAAGAAGCCCCTAAAAGAAGCTTAAGGCCGACACATAAGAATGTATTTTTAAAAAATCAGCGAGTAGTGGAACACAATTAGTGCCCACTGGAATACCAATCATCTATTATAAAACTAGTCCTCCAAACTGAACATATATATGATAGACTCAGATCGACGTCCAGTCCTCAAATCGGCGTCCACTGACGTCATTATCTCAAATCACGGTCCAATTTTAGGATATTCTCAAATCGGCGTCCTTTCCATAGGCCTGTTTACACGATCAAAGATTGCCATAAAAAAAATATATGTTGTCCATCAGAAATAACATTTGGTTGATCTCATCACGTTTATATTTATCATTAGAGTTTGAATGGCTTTTGACAAAGTAAGACTTATCCATACCAATAACAAGATACTGGTATTTTTGTTCTTCGGTACTCTTTCAGAAGCAACAGTGAATCTATTCTTTTAAGTCCAGAATTTAGTTGCGCATGTGGAATAGTGGTATCTAAGGTAGATAAATAAAATATTTTAATTATGTTACAAAAGTACCGAGATCTAGAACGTATTATACCTCAAACAAGTCTTTAGTGTTTTTAAATTATCCAAATTTTATTTACGTCACTCCTAGAAAAGGTGTTGTAATAATATCCCTGGACACTCGTGTTGACAGTTGTAAGAATAGAAGTTAAAGGTATTAAAAGAGGCTTGGTAGAACACTAGGCAACTTACGTGATATAACGTTGTTCGTACGGACACTTGTGTAATTGTAGCTTCCAGTATAGTGATCGAGAGAATATTATATTCCTCACTTTTCAAGGAAATTAAGACCAATTGAGGACAACACTGACTTGTGATAGTCAATGATTTCTCCCGTTGATAGGGTAGGATAGGGGAGTTGATGTTTATAGGATTATCAGGTGAATTATCAACAGCCCAATTGTGTCTTAAGCAATCAATGTAATGTTTTTTGAAGATTCTCTTATCTGAACATGTAATAATTGAAGGCGTGAAGCCAGTAGGAATCCTCAGGATTTTGTCTTGAGGTGTCAATCCACTAATCAGAGCTTAGAACATATAGTCTTAAAGAAAAAGGTTCATTTCGCTTTGTAATATTGTGAAAACTACTGAATGGAATGGAATAATTGAAATTGATAATTGAAGTTAAATATATAGATTATTTGGAGCCCAAAATTTATGGATTTAGTTGTATTTCAATACCTCTATGGAGGATTTGATGCATGACCTATAAATACTGAGTTTCTGGGGGGATGACCAAGCTATTTTTAGAGTAGGTGTTTTCCGTAGCCTGGCATTTCACTGCAAGATTTTAAACATGCCCTGAAATTTTGACAGAACGTATAGGAATTATTCATGTACGTTTCAGAAGATATATGGTCTTTGAAAGGTTAAACTTAAGATAAAATAGCCAGGTAGGCTGAAAAAAACACAAATTTAGTAGAAAATGAAAAGAAATTAATTAGTGGTATTACACCTTTCAAATGAAAACTTGAATTTTCTTATTATTATTTTAATAAAAATAAACCTGTCTTATATAAATTGAGGAAGATCAAATTAAACTATGCTTCATTTAGTGTCAACAAGAGGTGATTTTAATAAAATATCTAACTTCTTTTGGTTAATATAGAATAAATTAATATACACTGGAGTCTGCAGATTCTAGAGGATTTTGCTTGGTTTCATGGATCAAACTGTCATAGCTATACGTGAATCTTTTATATGATAATAGGATGTTACCCATTCTATCTAGTCCTGTATTTGGAAGAAGAAGAATAGCAAGAATGCAGTTTTGAGAATATTCCATACAAAATGTTGGTTTAGTTGGTTTATGGTGTTTAACGCCACTTTCTACAATATTTCCGTTTTATTGGTGGAGAAAACCGGAGTACCCTGAGAAAACCACCAACCTGCTGCAAGTCACTGACAAACTTTATCACATAATGTTGTATCAAGTACACCTCGCCATGAACGGGGATCAAACTCACAACTTTAGTGGCGATAGGTACTGATTGCATGGGTAGTTGTAAATCCGACTACCATACGATCATGACCATGACAGCCCCACTATATCAAATGTTGGAGTTACATTGCAGGCTAACAAACAAAATGAATACAATATATCTCCCCCAGAAGGAAAGAGACTATATAATACTTGACCAAGACATTTCCATTAGCTTATTTGGATTTTATTAACACAAAAAATATATATCAATAAATGTCTCGAATTACAAAATAGTACTACAAGTAAAAAATAAAAAAATAATAATAACAGGGTCCTTGACTGTGAGTCGTGAGTTATGGCACAATGAAATTTATAAATAAAAAATTAATAAAAATTATCAAAAACCTTGTATTACATGAATAATGCTATGGCTTGGAATTAAAGTACAAATCTTAACTCTCCCCTCCCCCCCTTTTTTTGGGTCTAAGTTTCAATTTTGGCAGTGACAAGACAATGTTGTAATTGCATTATAAATATAGTTTAACATAGTGTTCCAAATACATACATGTGCAAGGGATCCTTAATTAATGGTTTGTAAGACAATCAAGACTCTATACATGCATATTTCTTTCACAAAATTTAACACCAAGCAAATTTTTTGTACAAATATTCAAGGAAAAATATGACTTTTTGATACATTTTGTATTATCACTCACTTTGGAAATTACATGTAATTAGTACACTTTGTATATCTATAAAAAAAAAAACATAATAGCCTCGTTGTCATGACAATTCTACAGTAACATAGACTGGCACCTGGGAACACAGTTTAGAACATTTAACATAATAGCATCGTTGTCATGACAATTCTACAGTAACATAGACTGGCACCTGGGAACACAGTTTAGAACATTTAACATAATAGCATCGTTGTCATGACAATTCTACAGTAACATAGACTGGTACCTGGGAACACAGTTTAGAACATTTATATAATAGCTTCGTTGTCATGACAATTCTACAGTAACATAGACTGGTACCTGACACCACAGTCCTGACCAGCAGTATTAGAACACTATGGTAATAAAATATGTAACAAAGTAAATAGAAAACAAAAAGATATGGATTTATTTTTAGCATTGAAAGAATACACATAGGAAATTAGTCAAAATTACAATTTGAGGAATAATATCTTCGTTGTGTGTACATGTACATGTGTATTATTTGTTCTTTATATCTTTGATTGTCAATGTTATAAGAAGTACATGTATGTTTCAAACTGATTTATTTTTTGCCTATCTACAATATATTGCTTAATGCCAAATTTAAAAAATAATAATTAAAAACTTTTCTATTCCATCTGAAATCTACTGTATAAATTAATTATTATTTATTTTTTCCCCATTAATATAACGAAAATTGTAAAACTTATAGTTGTTGGGGTCGCTCATGATAATTCATAGTCTCTCATTATTTTTTTTCTTTTATAATATTTTGCAAATTTCAAACCATATATTTGTTGGGGTCGCCATAATATTCCAAGTCCTTCATTTGTTTTCCATTGATAATACTATGCATATTTCAAAACCGTATTGCTTTGGCATCG
Organism: Bathymodiolus septemdierum; assembly: GCA_963383655.1. Taxonomy (NCBI): domain Eukaryota; kingdom Metazoa; phylum Mollusca; class Bivalvia; order Mytilida; family Modiolidae; genus Bathymodiolus; species Bathymodiolus septemdierum. The sequence goes on from OY726525.1 coordinate 22,222,360, forward strand.
CCACGGCCACAGTCATACAGCAAGCTTACCAACATTTAACCAATCGGTGCCCATCATGACTAAAGTTTGAGAGTATGCTTGCCGCTCGTGGCAGAGTGTATTCGAGAAAAACGTTTTTGCAATAACGGGTAAAGTTTTCTCCAGTTTTCTCTAGTATCCCCCATCAATAAAATGAACCAGATTTTCACATGGCACAACACTGATACTGTTCAAAAAATTAATCCTAAAAATAATATATTGATTATAGTTGCGCTAAATAAAAATAACCGTTAGTGCTAATTTGCGATAATTACTTCTACAATTAAGCAATGCACTATAATGATAACATGCATATGTTTAATATCTAAATGTTTTTCAAAAACGCCCAATTCGCGGGTTGTGCATCTCCTTCATTCCAGTGAGGTGGCCATGTTGCTTTGATACTCGGCCTTTCCTTCACCCTTTCGAAGTAGGCTTTAAGGTAAGGAAACTTTCCAAAATCTAATGACATTCTCCACTGCCAGGCAACAAATGGAAAGAAGAAGACATCAGCCATGGTGAATTCTGCACCACCTAGAAACTCAGTTCCACACTACAAAACAAAATAATGAAATTATTAGACTAAAGATTTCTTTCCCTGTGCAAATTTATCAAAGAAGTCGTTTTTGTATAGTAGAATCAGTGTGGTCTTAACGCATGGCCAGGCTGGGCAGTTGCCCGGAGGCCCACCCCATGCTTATCTATGTATGTTGTGTACTGTATGTTTTTCCAATGTTTAAACACTGACTTTGTTGGAAGTAACCAATACAATAAATATGTTTAATTTTATATACATTTACAATTTTATTCCTATGAGTGATTGTGTAGGTATGGGCCCCAGTGCACTGCTTTGCTCAGGGGCCTATGATGCTGTTAAGACGGCTCTGAGTAGAAAACATTTAAAACATCGACATCAGTTATGTCATAGCGATGACATTTCAGCTCCATGCTAAATTTTTCAGGAAGAACATTAATTATGAAAAGAAAATTTACACAGTGATGGCCATCAATTCCACCAATATCAACAAAACGAACATTATCAACCAGCACATTTTTTTTTTACCTTGGTTAACCATAATATTATGATAGAAATACAAAACCTGATGGCATCCAATGAAAATTCAGGATTTTTCTATAAACTATAACACAGTCAAACCTGTATTAAGAGGTCACCTTTGGGACAAAGAAAAGGTCGTTTTATAAGACAGGTGACCTCTTAAAAAAGGTTCAATCCATATGAAATTTTCTATGACAGGACAAGTAAAACATGACCTTTCAATACAGCGAATGCTTAATAGAGGTGACCTCATTGACAGATTTGATTGTATATATACAACATACCTCTCCAAGATACTTTTCCCAAATATTGAGCTCATCCTTCAGTTTATCTTGTAGCTCTTTAATCTTTTCCTGAAAAAAAAGATATAAATAATAAAGGTCTACGCAGAGTGAAGCATGATACGACCGCAGCATGTCGACAAAGGAAAGTTGAACAAGTGTATATTAAAAACAACTGTGGACACAGAATTTTGCTTGACACAATAATGTGTTGGAAACAATAATTTGCTCCATCAACTATATTTTGGACATTTGTCTAACTGTTTTACTATTTCAAGTGTTAAATATGCCTTCCAAATATAGGACATTTTTCTCCTTTCAGAAATAAAATTTAAAAAAAATGTTTAATGATCCATCAATAACCCATTAAGATGATCATTTTACAAAAAATGCATTAAAATTGGAGGAAAAATAAAAAAGTAAAAAATTTGAAATTTTGTCCTTTTATGTAAATTAGAGGCTCAGTGGGCCGAGCCTGTGTCGCTCACCTTTCATTCTGCTTTGAGGAAACTTAATACAGAACCTTCCATATGTGCTTCCTACCAAGTTTAGGTTCATTTGGCTAAGCAGTTACAGAAAAGAAGATTTTTAGAAATCGACCAATCAGAAACAAGAATGGCCTGTGGTGGCCATGTTTATTAACAGATGGTAACTAAATGTACAATCTTTATAGATTACCTTCCAAGGATGCTTCCTACCAAGTTTTGATTCATTTGGCAAAAGGGTTTCACAGAAGATTTTTTTTATATCAACCAATCAGAAAAAAGAATTGTCTGTGGTGGCCATGTTTGTTAATGGATTGGAACTAAATTAGTAATCTGTATAGAGAACCTTCCAAGGATACTTCCTACCAAGTTTCGATTCATTTGGCCAAGTGGTTTCAGAGGAGACGATTTTTTAGAAATCGACCAATCAGAAACAAGAATTGCCTGTGGCTGCCATGTTTGTTAACGGATCGGAAATAAAATAGGACACTTTATAGAGGACCTTCCAAAGATGCTTCCTGCCAAATTCCAATTCATTTGCCCAAGCAGTTACAGAGAAGATTCTTTAGAAATCAACCAATCAGAAACAAGAATTGCATGTGGTGGCCATGTTTGTTAACGGATCGGGACGAAAAGAGCAATCTTTATAGAGAATCTGCCATAGATGCTTCCTACCAAGTTTCGGTTCATTTGGCAGAGCGGTTTCAGAGGAGAAGATTTAAAAAAATCGGTCAATCAAAAACAAGAATTGCCTGTGGTGGCTATGTTTGTTACCGGATCGGAACTAAATGAGCAATCTTTATAGAGGACCTTCCAAGGATGCTTCCTACCAAGTTTCGATTCATTTGGCAAAGCGGTTTTAGAGGAGACGATTTTTTTAGAAATCAGCCAATCAGAAAACAAGAATTGTTTGTGGTGGCCATGCTAAAATGAGCAGTCTTTATAGAGGACCTGTCATAGATGCTTCCTACCAAGTTTCAGTTCATTTGGCCAAGTGGTTTCAGAGGAGAAGATTTTTAAAAATCGGCCAATCAGAAACAAGAATTGCCTATGGCGGCCATGTTTGTTAATTGATCGGAACAAATTGAGCAATCTTTAGAGAGGACCTTCCATAGATGCTTCCTACCAAGTTTCACTTCATTTGGCTGACGGGCGCCAAGTGATGGCAAAAGCTCACATTGCCTTTGGCAAGGTAAGCTAAAAAAATCATGGGAAATTGGTATACGCAATTTAGTCATTTGTGTAAATCATAACTTCTGATTGAAGGAGAAGTATAACATTTTAACATAACATAGATTAAAACGTGCCGATTTAAAAATGACGATAATAAAAAACAATCATAGTTTTATCCCCACACTTATGAAAGTGGGGGAGGAGACAAGCTCTGGAATACCGTATCAAATGAGAGATATATACTTCACATGCAGGTGCTGCTGAAATGTTGCTACATATAAACAGAAAGTTCACGATGGGAAAATTGAAATAATATCTTTTGTCGTAAAGTTCCATATAATTCCTCAATGTGTAGATCTTTAGAAACACTTGCTATGTCATCTACACCTCATTCATGACTTATCGACTGGTTTGTAACTAGAGTGTTTACACGACGGGAGCCATCAGAGGAGCACTGACAAACTTTATCACATTTGAAGCAGATTCTATTACATAAATAAATAAATAAATATATATATATACCTCTTTTCTATCTTCTTCTTTTGTCATCCAGAAATACGTTGTTAATTGTGTTTGTTTGTACATTAAATTCTCAGCAGCCTGAAATGAATAATTTAGTCATAGCATACTTAGTTAACAAATATAGTGAGTGAGCAGGGATTACCCTGGGATTTTATGTTGATGGGCCAAATACAAACAAGATATGGTAGTCAGCCAAGAACCAGCAATGGGATTCTCTCAAAATAATTTTTCACTCGAGACATCAGAAAGTAAGTGAGTTCGATTTCTTGCCGCAGCTACTGCTCATGACACAAAATGACTGCGGCATTTCAACGGCGGTCTGACACGTTTTCATTCTTTTAGGACAGCATTTCCGATAATAACTGTCAATGCCGCGAATCCGCAGCCCAGAGTGATCCCTGGTGAGTGAGTGATTGTTGTTTAACGCCAACTCAGTCAATTTTCAGCTATATCATATTATATGATATGATGATGACGATTATGTCTGCTCTGTACTAGACAAACAGGGTCCGATCTATAATCCGACAGTCTGACGGTCCGATAGTCCGACAAATGCTTTATTTCTTTGAAAGTTAACACTATAACATGTGTAATATGGGGCAAGAAACCGAACCATTTACTCACCAAAGAAAGGTCCAGAACATCGGAAACACGATATCGTAGACGGACAAACAATTGGCAGGGACACACAAGAACTCCAAAAAAACACATATATGAACAACACGGACTCCATAAAAACCTGGATCCAGTCGTGATGAACCGGTAGTGTAAGTATCCCGTATATTTTTTAGTAGCGACTACTTTCAGGCTTTATTCAAGTAGCGTGTAGCCGAGTCCAGCCAAGAAAAGTCACTATTGAAAAGAAAGATAAAATAAATGAATACAAAAAAAGGAAAAGACAAAAAGAAGAGCGTACCAGTGTCCCCCGCCCTTTATCATGGAATATTTATGTTAAAAAGCAATGTCGACACATCAATAGAGCTGGATACATTAAAAAATGCGAATTGATTGATTGATTGATTGATTGATTGCTTAAGGTCCAGCAAGCAATATTTCAGTTATATTCAGGATGAGAAAAGTTTGTAAACAAAAAATAAGAAAGAGGGGACTCTGGGATGGGTTAACATGGGCAACGACTTAACACGGGAACATGTTTTTCTGTCTCTTCCGACGAAAAGTTGGGCATATTTTTATTTCCCGGGATTCCGACGGGTGACCCTGCTATAGTCGCCTTCTACGACAAGCGCATATATAAAAAGTTACGATTGAAGGAATTGTCCCTAAGTGACCCCTTATATCACGGAAAGAAACAGCATCGGAATATGACAAAATAAACAACTGTGCCATGATATGCCCCCCCCCCCCCCTTTGTGACAATTGAAGGTCAGTTGCTCAGCGTGAGAACAGTAATTAATATGCTGCATTTTTTAAACCAATTAATTGTATATACCATAAGAAAACTGGCGTTTTCCAAACTGACTAAAATCACACCTCTCACTTGCTCCCCCTTTTATCAATACAATGTATGTCACGACGTGATCTATCAGTAAAAGGGGGAACAAGTGAGGGATGTTATCGTACGAGGCGTGGATGGACGGACGAACAGCGGTATGCCATAATAAGCCCGTATTTTGACGGGCGTATAAAAATGAATGGCCCATATCCTGAAATTACGAATATATCATCTTTGGCCAAATTATTTTTCAAAACTTTCATCAGTTTAAAGCATTTGTCGGACTATCGGACTATCGGATTATAGCTACGGCCCCGACAAACATGCTCACTTGGAATTGTATAGTGCTAACTCACTGAAACAACAGTCCCTGTGTCAGACATGTCGCCCCACTTGGACACATTATCCCGACTATGAGCCTACGAATCGTTGCTCTTACTCCTAAATGCTGCATGCTAGGCAGAGAAGCAACCAATTCCAATTTAATAGTATTTTGGTTTGACCCGACCGGGGCTCAAACACACGATTTACTACACTTAAGGTGGGCACCCTAACCATTATACCAATGATCCAGTTTTGACTGCAGGAACAGGATTGATTGGTTTGATTTATGGAGTTTAACACCACTTTCAACAATATTTCAGTTATATCGTTACGGTCAGTTTTATTGATGGAGGCAACCTGAGTACCCAAAGAAAACAACCGGCCTATCGCAAGTCACTGACAAACTTTATCACATAATGTTGTATCGAGTAAACCTCGCCATGAACGGGGTTCAAACTCGCAACAAGAGTGGTGATAAAATTTGCGAGTTTGAACCGAGTTCATGAACATGAAGTAGGTTCACAGCAAACCCTTATCTTTTTAATGATGGCCTTATTTATACCAGCACATACCTCAAATCCTTTCTGTAGAACCTTTGACCTTTGCTTAGAATCTTTTGGCATCAGTATTAACCCTTGATTCTTGTATGTAGACTGAAAACAGATAAGTTGATGTCCATTACAACAAATGTAATAAATACAGTTACAAATTTTCTTTTTTTTGCAGAACAATAAAAAATTTGATTTGATTTGATTTGATTCATTGTGTTTAATGCCACTTTCAACAATATTTCAGCTATATCATGGCGACCAGTTTTAGTGGTGGAAGAAGTCGGAGTACCTGGAGAGAAACACCGACCACGGGCAAGCAACTGGTAAACTTTATCACTTGCGACTGTGAGTCGAGTGCACCCTTTTTTGAAATTTACAAAGCCGGGCGCGAATCCACGCCGTATTGGTGATAGGTAATCTAAACAACTCATACAAGCCTAACTCACTGAGCCATCCGGGCCCTAGAAGATTGGAATAAATTACCAGAAAACATCACAAACACTACAACAGCAGATGTATTTATAGACGGCCTCTCACATGAGGTACTCCTCAAAACCTTCCCATACCTTCAATAAATATATACTTTGTTTTTATCTTATAGTAAATAAAAAAAAAATTAAAAAAAGTGCAAATATATGTATATATATCGTCACGGTATGTGTTTTCGTGTGTCATCTGTTTACGTTTTATCCATTTTATTTTGATTTCCACACCGCACGCATTATTTTTGACGTGTCCTCCGGTTTCTATTTATGGAACGTAAACAGGACTACAACGTGACATCTGTAAAAAAAATTAAAGTTTGCTTTTAAAGACGCAAGTACCAAAAACAGTGAACCTACCTACTGAACCATACTTTTCCGGTTTGTTGACATAATCGACATCACAGTTCAGGACCGTTTCTGGAATGTAGGCCAAGCAAATTGTATTTTAAAATACTTTGAAAATATGATGATTGATCATTCAGATTCTACCATTTTCTAATACATGCAAGTGCTCTCCATTAGTCACAAAATGGCAGATTATTTTGCATTTCCACTGCTGCTTTAATAACAAATATACCCCTTACTTCTTGGGGTAATGAAATTAAATTCACAGAGAAGATAGAAAAAGAATTAATTTAACAGCAATAATCAAAATTTATAGTATAAATTGAACAGAGAATTAAATTAAACCAGACAGAAAAATGAGATTGTCTGGGTAAATAAAACCTGTCATTATTACAAATAGCATCAACAAAACTGTATTGTTACCACTCTGTGATAATAAATGTGATTAAAATAAATTGAAATCAGTCATTAATTGTTTTACCAAAATATGTCGGTCTAATAGATTGTATAGACAAAAGCAAAAACACCAAATTCACTGAATTAAATACTTTTTATGTGGGTAATTAAGTTTAATATTTGCATCAAATAATTAATTTTTAATACTTCAATTTCAAACTATTTAAGAAAAACATCTTTTGAAATTTTTCAGACAAATCAATTACACTGAAAAAGCTAAAATACTGTACTTTCTTAATCTGGTTTACTTTTTAAGTTTGGTTGGCCTATGACAAAATCATGTGCTTTATTGAACTTTTTAATACAGGTGACTGCTTAATAGAGGTGATCACAAGGACAGGCTTGACGAAACATGACAAAATTTTCATGTCCATATGACATTCACGGTAGTGAAAAAATGTTATTTCAATTGATTGAAGGAACTGAATGAGACTGAACTTAATTTCTTAAGAGTTATCTGCCCATAGACCATTACATATATTTTCTGTTTGTTTGATAGTGTTTAACACCACTTTCAACAGTATTTCAGTTACATCTTGGCGGTCAGTTTTAATGGTGGAGGAAACCACTGACCTGTCGCAAGTCACTGACAAACTTTATCACATAATGTTGTAGACCTCACCCTGATCGAGATTCGACCTCACAACATCAGTGGTGATAGGCACTAATTGCATAGGTAGTTGTAAATCAAACTACCATACGATCACGGCCTTGACGGCGGAAGGAGATTGAAATCAATTTCGTCTAGTTATCTGCCCATAGACCATTACCTATTTTATCTCACCGTCCGTGATAATATCATTCAGTTCCACAGGGCTGCCTCTATTGAACATGTCTAAATTGCTTTAATTAGTTAGTTAAATTTTAACTTGCTTTGAGGAAAACTTTTCTTTTATATTCGATATAATTAACATTTCATAATTTTTTTTGGGTTTTTTTTTTGCACTACATATTTTTGGATAAATTGCATTATACTACATGTTGCTGAATTAAACACAGTACATGTACATGACACTTTCGTGTGACTAATCATGGATGTTCTTTGTTTTACATACAAGTTGTTTTAATAAATCTTCAAAACAAAATTACATTTCTTTTCTATGAATGCCGATAAACATAGTGGTTTTAAATTGAGGTAGATAAAATCAACAACGTTTTAGATCTAGATAATTTCAGTATCCATGGTTACCTCTAAGTATAAACAGATTGCTGTTGATTCACATACTACAACATCACCATCTTTAAATGTTGGTACCTGTAAAAATTAGTGAAGAAATCGATCAGTGTAAAAAAGTAGAAAACAAAAAAATCAGACAACATTTCATTACATTCTAAATTAAATGTAAGGGAACGACCATTTAACTTGAAAGGGGGGGGTTATGGTTTTTTTCTAAAAAAATATTCTGATTCCCAATGTTGCTGAAAAAAATATTCTGATTTTGGTGGAGGAAAAAGAAATAATCTGATTCAGTTTTTGTCATATAACCTAATATTAAATTCTGGAACAAAATTTCGCGCTTTGCGCGACAAATAAAAAAAATATCTGAACGAAACAAAAAACCACAACCCCCCCCCCCCCCCTCTCAAGTTAAATGGTCGGTCCCTAAGTGAAATCCGCAACAAAATAAATATTACAAACTTTTGTCCCATATGTAAGATGTTGGAATTACACTATATAGGCCTATATGTGACAAATAATATCAAGTTTTTCTGGTAAGAATGTGTCAAATGCTACAATTTTAATTCTGAATACTATACTGTACAATGTGTTGACTACTTAGTTAAATCAGCTTAGTCAGTCTAAAATTTGCTTATTTTTTCCAAGAAACAAGAATTGGTATTTGTATTTGCTTCTTTTTTGGAAAAAGAATAGCTGTCTGGTGATCCAATGCATCAAAAAGCCCGTTAGAACTCTCTCAATTTTCAAATCTATGGCATTTGTGAAGGATGCAAAGGGGATTTCTTTCAAAAACAGACTTAAAGGTAGTCCGAGATTCCTCTGTCGTCTAACAGCGTATATGGATTTGCTGTAGCCGTTGGACGTCAGAACGCAATATATACGGATTACAGCGGATTTGCCTCTCCAACTCTGGGTCAGCACATTTCCACGTTTCGTGGCTAAAAATCATAAGTGATTGTTCCATATATACCTACAGATTTTTTGACAGCATTATCGTTAAATATTTTTTTTAAAAATCAAAATGATGGAAACTATCCCTGATCAGTTGGAATCTTGTAGGTATGATGTTTGTGTTCAAAAACAATTAAAACTTGGATTGATTAAAGGTGTTTCATTTTTCAAACTAAGTGAACACTAAAAGTGCAACCTTAGCTTGCAGTATTCCACTAGTAAGACTCGTGAACTTTTGATTGGGATTCCTCATTTTATCCTACAACTACAAGGATCTCTGGTTCTGTGTATTGAAGTCTAGTCTTATTAATTTTGGCTAGTTGTACAAACTTGCGCTTATTATTTTTTGAAGCTGAAACCAATTATAAGTGTAAAAATTAACGCTATTGCTGTACACTATCGCACTGAATCTAGTCCTACGTTTACAATCGCTTACTACTTTCTTTCCACATCCTCCTTCCCCCCCCCCCCCCAAAAGGAAAAGGAAAAGAAAACATTATAATTAAATGATTGGAAACGTCCAGTCTTATATAGTAGAAGTAACACTAAATCTAGGATTATTCTCAGACTGAGTGAGTGAGTGATTGTTGTTTAACGCCAATTCAGCAATTTTTCAGCTATATCATGGCGAGAACAAGTTAATTTTCAATGAGATGGTGATGAGGTCCGCTTTGTTCTAGACCAACACGCTTAGTTGGATTTGCATAGTGCTAGATCACAGGCCGCTCCACTTGGACACATTATTGTGATTCCGAGCAAACCAGCCTTTGCTCTTTCTCCTTTATGCTGTGTGCTTAGCGGAGAAGCAACACATACCAATTTTATAGTCTTTGGTTTGACCCGACTGGGGCTTGAATTCACGATCTACCGCACTCAAGGCAAGCACGCTAACCATTACGCCACTGATGTGGTCTTCTCAGACTGAAGTCGTTAGTATCTGCTGTGAGTCAAATCTCAATGAGATGATGTCCTAAATTGAATTATAGTCAAATTGCCTCCTTTAATGAAAAGAAGAAATTAATTTGATCATAAAATCAGTTTGAGAATATTAAAACATAATATCTTTCCAACTTAAATAATATTTTGTGCATAAATGGTGTTTTAATTTAAATATTGACCGTTCCTAATAGTTTCCCGTGAGTACATTTAACTATTGGTGTGAAAAATAAAGCTTCTTTGTTGGATTTCTACTAACCAGTGTCATTTTTTTATTGTCATTTATTCTTTTTTACTTAACATAAACATATATCTTTAATGCGAGGCACCATTACAGTAATTACAAATACAATGTACTTTATTGCTTGTTTATGCAACAAAGCCCTGGAATTGTTCGAATTTGTGTCCGTTGAGGCAATGCCCACTGACTGTGACTGTGTTTGATTTTTTAATGTACATTTATAATATTGTTTAACATTTCATTTTATGAAATGTGCTTATTTGTGGCTTGTCTGTTACTGTATAAATCTCTAGAAATATGACTGCCACATGTTAAATGTTGCCATTTCTCCCAACTATCACTGGCCAATGTGTTTAATGTTAGTCATCATGGCAGTAGGTTTAAATATAATTTCATTACCAGCTTGGGCAAGTTTATGGCTTTGCAACAAGCTCAAAGTGCAATTTCAAGAATTTGCATCATTGGCTTTGGTCTAATTGATGTGCTTCTGATAGGAGCATGGGAAGTCTTTTGGCTTTATCAAAAAACAACTAATCATTAAATCAAGTCGATAATTAATGTTTGCACAACCAGTGCATCTATACTTTACAAAGAATGCTTGATTAAAAGAAGAAATTAACTAGGATGAACTGTTTTAGATACCTAAAACTTATGTCTCCCCTTAATGCGGCCATCTGTACAACAACCTATCTCGAGACAAAAATGTTATGGCCCGGGCAAGAAAATACTATTTAAAAAACAATTATTTGACCTTGAGGTCAAAGGTCAAGGCCCCACGAAGGTCATTACGGTATGTGACACACCGCCTTATGGTCATGCACCTACATACCAAATAAATACTATTTAAAAAACAATTATTTGACCTTGAGGTCAACAGTCAACGAAGGTCATTATGGTACGCGACACACCGCCTTATGGTCATGCACCTACATACCAAATATCATTGACCTATCTCGAAAGACAAAAATGTTATGGCCCGGACAAGAAAATACTATTTAAAAAACAATTATTTGAACTTGAGGCAATTGTGATTTATCCATTTCAGGCATTTGTCTTTATTTTGTTTTTGTTTTGGTGACAATATAAAATATAGACTCATTCTCAATTGCTGCCGACCAACTAGTTTACTCCATTGATTACTTTTTTTCGTTATTCTGCATGGAATAACAATTTTCTCAGGGATACCAACTTCCTAGAGACCAGAAATGTCTACATGAATAGAAATTAGACACGTTTGTGTCAATACATATAATCAACGGGACTTTTAGTTACATGCTTATTAAAGTCTAAAGTTACATAGGATGCAAAATAACATGAGGTCCAACCCATAAATATTTAGTAAAATTTAAATAACTTCAAATTCACCTATAAAGTTAACCAAAAATATAAGAATTCTAATTTACAGGACCTAATTTACGTAACAAAATAAAAAAAAAATTGCAGTATTCACTAAATATTAAGCCATACGACCATATCAAAGCTTAAACTTCTCAAAATTCTTTTGTGGGCTTTGCACATTTGTTTTTCACAATACCTTGGCTTGTGTGTGTTTTTACTTTCTTACAGGTAATTAAGCTCATCAAAGACCATCAGCACGGATAAAGGCATATAATTATTGTAATAATTAATGAAACATATAAATCTAATTTAATGCAATCATCAGTAATTTAATTTATAATTTTAATAAATAGATTAATAAAAATATAATAAAACAAAAACAAAATATTCGAACAAAAACGAATCGAGGGAAGACATTTATTAATTATAAACATTTGAATCACAATTTTTTTTTTTTTTTATGATTTATTTTTGAAAAAAGTGGGGGCGTTTTGGGAGTGGGGGCACTACACACACACACCATTCAGAAATACACTGTAAATAATCAAAAAAAACAAAAAACAAAAACAAAGAAAAAAATGTATAGTTATACTACAAATTGGTTAAATGTGGAAATAAACCGAAATTATACATACAGGTGCTCCTTTAGAACCTCAATCTTATCAAATTTGGAACTCCTTTCAAATGGGGTGATAGAAAACACATGTCGGACATATTTTGACATCAATCACGAGGTCAGTGAACTATAAACAAAATAGATAAACACGTGTTCGAAACTGCATTTCAAGCGTAAAATTTAATTTATAAGATATCAAAGTAAAGGTTCGAAAAGGTCAATTATAATCCTTTATTCTATGGAATGTCTCAAAACAGATTTTGATGTTAGGTGATCGAAAACCAGTGCCGCCACCATAAACAAGCCATCATGAAAACCGTAACGACGTACAAATGTGACGATTATAATATTTTAGCGAAACTGTTACGTACTTGTCCACGAGGATTAAGTGCCATAACATCTGGACCCTTGTGTCCCTTTTCACTGAAGCTTATTTGTTTTGACGTATACTCGATTTTCTTTTCTGCTAGGACAATCATTGGTTTCCAGCATGGAATGCTACCAGATCCCCAGTAAAGCAATTTTTCTCCCATATTTGTGCTGTACTAATCGACAAAATGCTCTAAATGTTGCCGAGTTTGCTTCCCCTGATTTGCTGTACCGACAAATGCTCTAAATATTCGCCTATATATAGCTAATTTCCTATCTGAAAAATGTTCTAAATTTTGACAACGGGTGTGTTCGGAATTCCACTAAATTCACCCTTGCATCACCACCATTGCAATCGTTCAAGGGTTACCCATTCGATGGATGAAAATTATTCAAAATTGTTAACCTCTGGTGAACTTATATATAATTAACTATCAATATACTGAACTGCTCAATTGGAAATGAGACTGGAAATGTAGGTTTGTAAATTTTGGACGAGTTTCTGTAAAATAACGACTGTTGTATATGTTCCCTTTTGTCATTGGAAAATAAATTCAATCATTGATCTGAATTCCCTTTCTATATTTCACAAAATGAGAATATTATTTGCATATTAACAGTAAAAGCTAATCTCAATAGAACTGATTATTTTCGCTTTCTAGCAGAGGCCGTCATGGTCGTGATCGTATGGTAGTTGGAGTTACAACCACCTGTGCAATCAGTGCATATCACCACTAAAGTTGCGAGTTCGAAACCCGCACATGGCGAGGTGTACTCGATGCAACATAAATGTGATCAAATTTGTCAGTGATTTGCGACATGTCGGTGATTTTCTCCTGGTACTCTGGTTTCCTCCACCAATAAAACTGATATAGGCCTAACTAAAATATTGTTGAAAGTGGCATTAAACACCAAAAAACCTAAACCAAACCATCCCTTTCTATTGTCGCCATTTTCTTCAATTAACAACTCTACTACTTAGTCCTATCACATAGTGGGTGGCGATATTTACTATTTCTTTTATTATCTGACATTTATTCTTTTTATTTTTGCTATTTACTATTTATTGTTTTCTATTTGCTGTTTTTATTATCAAGCTGCCATCCCATGAAATAAAAAATGAAAAAATCCCAATGAAAAAGTAAAATACGAACATGGAATGTGAAGTCATATGTTATAGGACTAATCTACTACTATGCTTAAAATATTTCCCTCGTTCATTAATGAATGCTATAGTATTAGATACGCCATTCACCATTAGTACATGCAAATAGAGAGATTATCTAATGATAGGCATTGCAAGTAACGTGGTTACATTTTTTTCCATAGATTAGCTTTAGCTACCCTATTACTCATCAAGTCCGTCATTTATTGTAAATGTGTTTGTGCTAATCAACATCATCGTAATTGTAAATATCTATCATAGGTTCTATGGGTAACATAAATGTAAAAATCAAGTCATATTGGGACATCCTTTGGATACCCATAGTCGAAAATATGAAAAACTTGATTTTGGATACACCAGGATGAGTTTCATAGAATTCCGAACGCGCCCATATAACTCGATACTGAATGATTTTGCTAAATTAAGGAAATTATATATACATAAGTAATAAAAATCGGCAAATGACACCTAAATCGACATGTAATTGTAATTTTAAAGGTTAAGAGAACTTGTACATTTACAGGGATATCTCGCTATAGGCTGATAGTTTGAAGCTACAAACCCTATTAGGGACCGACCATTTAACTTGAAGGGGGGGGGGGGGGGGGGTTATGGTTTTTTGTTTCGTTCAGAATTTTTTTTTCGGCCAACAGAAGAGTTCGAATTTTTTTTTTTTTTTTCGCGCAAAGCGCGAAATTTTTTTCTAGAATTTAGCATTAGATTTAATGACAAAAACTCTGAATCATATTATTTTTTTTTTCCTCCACCAAAATCAGAATATTTTTTTCAACAACATTGGGAATCAGAATATTCTTTTAGAAAAAAAACCTTCTCCCCCTTTCAAGTTAAATGGTCGTTCCCTTATAACCAACATCTAAAAAAATGGTTGGATTAATGCAATACTGATGACCACATAATATTTTTTATAGAATAGAATAGAACATAATATATGAAAACAATAACTAGATTGTTAAATCCAAATAGTATTCAGGGGCGTAGCTGGAGGTAAAACTATGTGCAATCAAAGAACTTCGGCGAGGGGTCTGGGGGACGCCTAAGGCCCCCATTGGGTTCAGGGCTGATGCCCTGGTAGGGGGACCAGGGGGCAAAGCCCCCGGAAGGCCAGCGTTTCTAGCAATTAGAGAGGGTAATTCCTGTTGTTAAATCGCTCCTTTTTTTACCATCACGTTTCATACAGAAAACATGCATCGGTTGACAGAACACTTCAGGAAGTTAATATATATGAACAAAGGAAATATGAGGTACAACCCCTGTTAAAAAAGAAATGCCTTGATTCCTGAAACCTGCGACTTGTTCCTATAAATTCAGTTTTATATATACCGTCCGCCTTGGTTACTAAAATTTTATTTTTAGAAAGCTAGCGAATCATCAATGTTTGTTCTGATGGATACTAAATATTTGCTTTTTAGAAAGCTTTGCTGATTAACGGAGATGTTATAAAGTACAACTGAAAAAATATTTAAACAAAAATAGAAACACGTTATTGCATGCACCTTTTGATTCGCAGTCTGTTCATAATGCCATAGTGTCCACTTGTTTTAAGTGTTATTTTGTATATTTGTAATAAAAATTTGGCAATACAAAATAATCACATCTATTCGCATACAGAATAGATGGAATTATTGCAGTAATTTCATTTTTGTTGCTAGAGTTATACTTCATTGAACACAAAACCAAGGCATCCTGCAAATAAAGAGTTATTTCCCTTTTTCAAGTACAAAAGTCTTCACCGGAAATATCCCAGCCTTTTATTTTTAAACCTTCATGAGGTGAGGTCATCATAAATTTCTGACTTAAATTTTTGTTTAAAACCCTTCCCACCCATTCCCTGTATATAATTTGAACAAGATACTGCTGTTGTGTTACTATTTTTCAGCTCCAATATGGTAGTTCGGATTACATATAAACAAATGTCGGCACGGCTGTAGATGATCAGAAATGGAACTGTAGTGCTTTCCTAGCCAGCGAAGACAAGTCAATGTAGCTGTTTCCATGAGATGTGATGTTTCCGTACAAACTGTACAATCGAGTTGACCTCTGTACCCAGGGTCAGTTTAAGTGTGTTAAAGTTTTTTTTTTATAAATATTGTAAATAATTCGTTTTCAAAGTTTTCGAAAGACGTTAATTCAATATTAATTTTCGTTGGATGAAACAATTCACTTTTGAACTCCATGCCAGGAGTTAGTGCTTTTATATGATATGATTGAATGATTGATGAACATTTTGCACTCCATGCCAGGAGTTTATTTGAACTTTGCACTCCATGCCAGGAGTTTTTCTAGACTTTGCACTCCATGCCAGGAGTTTACTTTTTATGAACATTTTTTGCTCCATGCCGGGAGTTTTAATGATTTTACGAAATATTTAAATTTCTACGGCCGTGACCAAACTTTCGCCAATCTGTAAATTAACGTAATAAAAATTTAATTTCTTTACTGAATATTGTTTATATTGCCATTGATAATTATCATGTCAATAATTAAAAATGATGAAAGTAATGAATTCCTGCTGTAAAAATCAAAACACATAGTAGTTTGCGTTATTTGAATTTAATGTCCGTAGCCAACGTCAATATGACGAGATTTTCCTAAAGTAAATGAGCGCATGACTCTGTCGATGTCAATGTCAATATCTCTGTGCACATGCAGTACAGCTAAAGAAGTCAGGCGGTCCTGCAGCATTGTTGTCCTCAAGTACGTTTTAAGGCGACGGAGAACAGAGAATGATCTCTCCGTCGTAGCTGTGCTGGCAGGCATGGTGTAAAGTATCAACAAAACGGTGCTGATCGAAGGATAGAGCTCTTCGTTCGCGACGTTAAGGGTGTCCTTCAGATTCGATGGTTTAGCGGTTGTCAATGTTGCCCAACGGGCTTTCCCCCTTTTGATTTCGGCTTTAAAACATAACTATGTCGCAACGTAAATCGGTTTTGTATGTGTCAAATATAACGTCTACGGTGTCTGGTGTTAGTCTAGGCAAGTTCATTGGCATCAAGTATTGTGCCTGGTATCTGCCGCCATTTACAAGTAATCTCGCGGTAAGCTCTGTTATGTAATAGTCCATAAACAGGTAGTACATAGACTGCTGCCAAAACTGGCTAGGGTTAACAGCGGGATGACCAGCTCGGTTGATTTGTCGGCCCGTTCTCCTTGGAATAGTCGGTAGAATTTCAAACTGATCGGCAATAGAAACGGCCATATCAAATAACGATCGGGCCCCACACAGTTTGGTCGTTTCGTTCCGAAGTTAACTGATTAATATAATCTAGAGTAGAGTCACCACGGCGTACAAATAAGTTTGACAAAATTAAATCCTGTTACAACAGAAAACGTACTACGGTAGATGACATTTGGATCATCACTAGACTTTTATCCAGAGATGTCATCGTGTTTCCCATCCATAGTGAAATCATGGCCCAAACAATACCTTGCTGGACAGGATTTTATTGTTTGTTATCGGAGAAGCGGCCCGATGTTACTGTAGTTGCATATCCTTCAATTATTGATGCAAAACCGACAGACATGTCCACAGTACCTACGGCTATGAAAAAATAACTTGATATGTCAATGGACGCTGACCAAGAGCATGCTATCCAAGCATTTGATCAACAACTTTATGCGATAGCCCAGCAAGTAAAATGGTCAAGGCCTGGTATCTTTGAGCCCCATATCCTCAGACTAGGTGGTTTTCATAGTCTCTCTACTTTTATTTTCGCATTAGGTAAGTAGTGGGCAGATGGAGGGTTTCGCGACTTGTTGGTTGACTCTGATGTTTATTCCTGTAACACAATTGAACAAATGTTGATAGGAAAACAATTCAACAGGGCTGTCAGGGGATTCACACTTGTATTTTAATCCCTTAAAATTATGCATATAGCGGCCTTTATACACTGGTGTAGAACATTTGACCACATCGAAGAGATCCATGACGTATTTCTGGAACTGTCTGTTTGATTTCCATACTAATATACGTGAAATGTTTACATGATCAGGAAATGTGTTACCAGCCTGTATGATCAAAGGAAAAACTGTCAAACGTCTCATTTAGACATGAACAAATGACGTGTGAACGTTGCTACAAGTCGAGATGCACGTTTGGTCAGATTAACCCCTCTGAAGCAGCACTGAAACAGCATAGTCTTCGAGCATCCCTTCAGACCCAAACCGGGACTTCCTCACATGTTGCAAAACCCTATATTCCATCACCATTAGAATACAGATGGCAAAAAGGAAAGGATTCGCTACAACCGGTATACTAGTACCTTAAAGGACCTATATCGGCAGACTTTTTGCAAGATCTTATATGTTCATGTAAGGGAAAATAGCCATGCAAACAATCATGTGTTTGCTTCGAGGAAAACCTTGCATGCACAGATTTATGCTTCCGCTAAGGGTCAGAATGGTGCAAACATGCACAAACGTATAAATTGAGAGAGGACAACAGTTAGACAACTGAACAATACACGTTTCCTTGAAAATATTGAAGCTACACT
Organism: Bathymodiolus septemdierum; assembly: GCA_963383655.1. NCBI lineage: Eukaryota > Metazoa > Mollusca > Bivalvia > Mytilida > Modiolidae > Bathymodiolus > Bathymodiolus septemdierum. Next base: position 22,240,817 of record OY726525.1, read on the forward strand.
TATGTTTATTTCATTAGAAGCAAACTTGTTTTCACATGGTTGTGTATGACAGATACATGTACAAAGACCCATCTCACAAAATAGTATACTAGTACCATTCATGTATACCTACTGTTCAAACTACCCATGCTTGTTCGTATGCGATTACCCCATTACACAAATCGTCTTACAAGATGCAGAAACTGCTTACCCTTTCAGTGTGCCTTTATACACAAGTAAACTTATTTTTGAGTAGGTGTTGCTCATTTGTTTTTGATCTTCAATGTAATGTTTTCATTTGTTTGTCTTCCATCGTCTCGTTGTGTCTTGTATTGACGTTGTCTCTATATTATCGTTCTTCATTTTCATTTTTTTTTTTTTTAATTTTACTTCATGTAATAAATGAGAGAATGTACATAGTGCAATAAATCCACTCAAAAATACTTCAGTTGATTGGATTTCACACAATGTTTGATGTTTTAGTCAAGATGTTTCATTTCGTCTCCTTCCCATTACTCAGCTTATGCTAAGTAAAACATGTTATATTTTGGGGGCTTTGATTTTTTTTTTCAATTATTGGATACAAATCCCTTTGTATACCATTGTATTTCAATACCATTTCAACAGTAAAATTACTGATAAAGTTGATAATATAATTCAAAAACAAACAACAAATGTTGTAGCTTTTCCCGCGCTTTTTTAAACTTCATAATACGCAAAAATCAGTCGACGTCCTGTAAATAGATTTGAGTTTTCGGACAAATATATCTTTATTCAACAGGAGAAATTGAAATTTAGAAAGCACTGCAATTTTGCTTTCTTTGTCTTTACGGTGTGAGATACTGTTTAAACTGGTTGATGACCTTTGACCTCATTTTATGGAAAACTGTTACCACATTTGATTTTGACGACATCCATATTCTGAAAGTACATACTTTGAGACGAATCGAATGGTATATGATATAGCCGTTTTGTATTTTTGAAGCTTAAATCTTTAAAAATCTTACTCTGGTCACCGGGCTATTTATGAAAATACCTTTAACAAGAGGTTAATAAGTTTATGATTTTCAACTCGACATTATTAATGTCGTACCAAATCTTTGAATATTGGACATTTGATGAGATATAACTAAATATGTTAATGGTTTTGGTTTTTCTTCATCTTTAGTTCCAATAAAGTAACCACACAAGAAGTGTTTGAAGATACCAAAGGCCCCCGGGGTAATCATAAGATGTAAATCGAAGATGGACAAATAATACAGTGGCCACAAGTTTGCAGATACCAAAGGGGTAATCATAAGCTGTAAATCGAAGATGGACAGATAATACAGTGGCCACAAGTTTGAAGATACCAAAGGGGTAATCATAAGTGTAAATCGAAGATGGACAGATAATACAGTGGCCACAAGTTTGAAGATACCAAAGGGGTAATCAGAATCAGTAAATCGAAGATGGACAGATAATACAGTGGCCACAAGTTTGAAGATACCAAAGGGGTAATCATAAGCTGTAAATCGAAGATGGACAATAATACAGTGGCCACAAGTTTGAAGATACCAAAGGGGTAATCATAAGCTGTAAATCGAAGATGGACAGATAATACAGTGGCCACAAGTTTGAAGATACCAAAGGGGTAATCATAAGCTGTAAATCGAAGATGGACAGATAATGCAGTGGCCACAAGCTTGAAGATACCAAAGGGGTAATCATATGCTGTAAATCGAAGATGGACAGATAATACAGTGGCCACAAGTTTGAAGATACCAAAGGGGTAATCATAAGCTGTAAATCGAAGATGGACAATAATACAGTGGCCACAAGTTTGAAGATACCAAAGGGGTAATCATAAGCTGTAAATCGAAGATGGACAGATAATACAGTGGCCACAAGCTTGAAGATACCAAAGGGGTAATCATATGCTGTAAATCGAAGATGGACAGATAATACAGTGCCCACAAGTTTGAAGATACCAAAGGGGTAATCAGAATCAGTAAATCGAAGGACAGACAACATGCAACGCAATTGTCAAATCAGTTGTCGATACTGTTCTACTGCAAGCGACGAGGGCCAATGAGGTATATATATGTTGACAAGATAAGCGAAACGAAAAGTTAAATATAATTTTCTGGATGATGTTGAACCGCGCAGGGCATGCAAAAAAAAATATAACTTGCAGAAATGAGGACATATTGTATCTTTTTCAATGGTCAAATAGTTGAACATCCGAGTAAAATAAAATATAAATCGATCAAAAACTCGCAAGTCAGCTGGCAGCACCACCACACCAAAATAAACAAAACTGTGATATCAGTTCGTCTTCCACTAGTAAATACTACTTTACATTTGAAGAAAATGTCGTAATATTTTCCATAATATTTTTGTCAGTTTTTGTCTCTCCCGAAAAATTGATATTTTGGACTTCGTGTGTTCGAGGCCCGATCGGTTCTAACCAAAGACTATGCTATTTGTTGCTTCTTCACTAGGCACGCAGCATTAAGGAGAAAGAGCAGACTAGTTGGCTCGGAATCGGGATAATGTATCCGAGTGGAGTGACATGTCTACCCATGGACAGTTGTTTCAGTGAGCTAGCACTATAAATGTTGGTCTATTACAAAGCGGACTTCATCATCATCTCATTGAAAATTAACTTGTTCTTGCCATGATATAGCTGAAGAATTGCTGAGTTGGCGCTAAGCAACAATCACTCACTCTATATATAATTAAGCTCATTTGGGTAGATGAGATGCATAAATAATCATCGAATCGAGAGTTGCTCAGTGACATCATCTATATACAGCAGAGGCTAGAATTAAAGGTTGTGTCCAATTTTCTGTCATTATTCTTAAGAAGCTTAAGGCTGACACATAAGAATGTATTTTTAAAAAATCAGCGAGTAGTGGAACACAATTAGTGCCCACTGGAATACCAATCATCTATTGTAAAACTAGTCCTCCAAACTGAACAAAATCACGGTCCAATTTTAGGATATTCTCAAATCGGCGTCCTTTCCATAGGCCTGTTTACACGATCAAAGATTGCCATAAAAAAAATATATGTTGTCCATCAGAAATAACATTTGGTTGATCTCATCACGTTTATATTTATCATTAGAGTTTGAATGGCTTTTGACAAAGTAAGACTTATCCATACCAATAACAAGATACTGGTATTTTTGTTCTTCGGTACTCTTTCAGAAGCAACAGTGAATCTATTCTTTTAAGTCCAGAATTTAGTTGCGCATGTGGAATAGTGGTATCTAAGGTAGATAAATAAAATATTTTAATTATGTTACAAAAGTACCGAGATCTAGAACGTATTATACCTCAAACAAGTCTTTAGTGTTTTTAAATTATCCAAATTTTATTTACGTCACTCCTAGAAAAGGTGTTGTAATAATATCCCTGGACACTCGTGTTGACAGTTGTAAGAATAGAAGTTAAAGGTATTAAAAGAGGCTTGGTAGAACACTAGGCAGCTTCCGTGATATAACGTTGTTCTTACGGACACTTGTGTAATTGTAGCTTCCAGTATAGTGATCGAGAGAATATTATATTCCTCACTTTTCAAGGAAATTAAGACCAATTGAGGACAACACTGACTTGTGATAGTCAATGATTTCTCCCGTTGATAGGGTAGGATAGGGGAGTTGATGTTTATAGGATTATCAGGTGAATTATCAACAGCCCAATTGTGTCTTAAGCAATCAATGTAATGTTTTTTGAAGATTCTCTTATCTGAACATGCAATAATTGAAGGCGTGAAGCCAGTAGGAATCCTCAGGATTTTGTCTTGAGGTGTCAATCCACTAATCAGAGCTTAGAACATATAGTCTTAAAGAAAAAAGTTCATTTCGCTTTGTAATATTGTGAAAACTACTGAATGGAATGGAATAATTGAAATTGATAATTGAAGTTAAATATATAGAAATTATTTGGAGCCCAAAATTTATGGATTTAGTTGTATTTCAATACCTCTATGGAGGATTTGATGCATGACCTATAAATACTGAGTTTCTGGGGGGATGACCAAGCTATTTTTAGAGTAGGTGTTTTCCGTAGCCTGGCATTTCACTGCAAGATTTTAAACATGCCCTGAAATTTTGACAGAACGTATAGGAATTATTCATGTACGTTTCAGAAGATATATGGTCTTTGAAAGGTTAAACTTAAGATAAAATAACCAGGTAGGCTGAAAAAAACACAAATTTAGTAGAAAATGAAAAGAAATTAATTAGTGGTATTACACCTTTCAAATGAAAACTTGAATTTTCTCATTATTATTTTAATAAAAATAAACCTGTCTTATATAAATTGAGGAAGATCAAATTAAACTATGCTTCATTTAGTGTCAACAAGAGGTGATTTTAATAAAATATCTAACTTCTTTTGGTTAATATAGAATAAATTAATATACACTGGAGTCTGCAGATTCTAGAGGATTTTGCTTGGTTTCATGGATCAAACTGTCATAGCTATACGTGAATCTTTTATATGATAATAGGATGTTACCCATTCTATCTAGTCCTGTATTTGGAAGAAGAATAGCAAGAATGCAGTTTTGAGAATATTCCATACAAAATGTTGGTTTAGTTGGTTTATGGTGTTTAACGCCACTTTCTACAATATTTCCGTTTTATTGGTGGAGAAAACCGGAGTACCCTGAGAAAACCACCAACCTGCTGCAAGTCACTGACAAACTTTATCACATAATGTTGTATCAAGTACACCTCGCCATGAACGGGGATCAAACTCACAACTTTAGTGGTGATAGGTACTGATTGCATGGGTAGTTGTAAATCCGACTACCATACGATCATGACCATGACAGCCCCACTATATCAAATGTTGGAGTTACATATTGCAGGCTAACAAACAAAATGAATACAATATATCTCCCCCAGAAGGAAAGAGACTATATAATACTTGACCAAGACATTTCCATTAGCTTATTTGGATTTTATTAACACAAAAAATATATATCAATAAATGTCTCGAATTACAAAATAGTACTACAAGTAAAAAATAAAAAAATAATAATAACAGGGTCCTTGACTGTGAGTCGTGAGTTATGGCACAATGAAATTTATAAATAAAAAATTAATAAAAATTATCAAAAACCTTGTATTACATGAATAATGCTATGGCTTGGAATTAAAGTACAAATCTTAACTCTCCCCTCCCCCCTTTTTTTTGGGTCTAAGTTTCAATTTTGGCAGTGACAAGACAATGTTGTAATTGCATTATAAATATAGTTTAACATAGTGTTCCAAATACATACATGTGCAAGGGATCCTTAATTAATGGTTTGTAAGACAATCAAGACTCTATACATGCATATTTCTTTCACAAAATTTAACACCAAGCAAATTTTTTGTACAAACATTCAAGGAAAAATATGACTTTTTGATACATTTTGTATTATCACTCACTTTGGAAATTACATGTAATTAGTACACTTTGTATATCTATAAAAAAAAAAACATAATAGCCTCGTTGTCATGACAATTCTACAGTAACATAGACTGGCACCTGGGAACACAGTTTAGAACATTTAACACAATAGCATCGTTGTCATGACAATTCTACAGTAACATAGACTGGCACCTGGGAACACAGTTTAGAACATTTAACATAATAGCATCGTTGTCATGACAATTCTACAGTAACATAGACTGGCACCTGGGAACACAGTTTAGAACATTTAACATAATAGCATCGTTGTCATGACAATTCTACAGTAACAGACTGGTACCTGGGAACACAGTTTAGAACATTTATATAATAGCTTCGTTGTCATGACAATTCTACAGTAACATAGACTGATACCTGACACCACAGTTCTGACCAGCAGTATTAGAACACAATGGTAATAAAATATGTAACAAAGTAAATAGAAAACAAAAAGATATGGATTTATTTTTAGCATTGAAAGAATACACATAGGAAAATTAGTCAAAATTACAATTTGAGGAATAATATCTTCGTTGTGTGTACATGTACATGTGTATTATTTGTTCTTTATATCTTTGATTGTCAATGTTATAAGAAGTACATGTATGCTTCAAACTGATTTATTTTTTGCCTATCTATAAGATATTGCTTAATGCCAAATTTAAAAAATAATAATTAAAAACTTTTCTATTTCATCTGAAATCTACTGTATAAATTAATTATTATTTATTTTTTCCCCATTAATATAACGAAAATTTTAAAACTTATATTTGTTGGGGTCGCTCATGATAATTCATAGTCTCTCATTATTTTTTTTCTTTTATAATGTTTTGCAAATTTCAAACCATATATTTGTTGGGGTCGCCATAATATTCCAAGTCCTTCATTTGTTTTCCATTGATAATATTATGCATATTTCAAAACCGTATTGCTTTGGCATCGCCACGGCCACAGTCATACAGCAAGTTTACCAACATTTAACCAATCGGTGCCCATCATGACTAAAAGTTTGAGAGTATGCTTGCCACTCGTGGCAGAGTGTATTCGAGAAAAACATTTTTGCGATAACGGGTAAAGTTTTTTCCAGTATCCCCCATCAATAAAATGAACCAGATTTTCACATGGCACAACACTGATACTGTTCAAAAAATTAATCCTAAAAATAATATATTGATTATAGTTGCGCTAAATAAAAATAACCGTTACAATTAAGCAATGCACTATAATGATAACATGCATATGTTTAATATCTAAATGTTTTTCATAAACGCCCAATTCGCGGGTTGTGCATCTCCTTCATTCCAGTGAGGTGGCCATGTTGCTTTGATACTCGGCCTTTCCTTCACCCTTTCGAAGTAGGCTTTAAGGTAAGGAAACTTTCCAAAATCTAATGACATTCTCCACTGCCAGGCAACAAATGGAAAGAAGAAGACATCAGCCATGGTGAATTCTGCACCACCTAGAAAGTCAGTTCCACACTACAAAACAAAATAATGAAATTATTAGACTAAAGATTTCTTTCCCTGTGCAATTTATCAAAGAAGTCGTTTTTGTATAGTAGAATCAGTGTGGTCTTAACGCATGGCCAGGCTGGCAGTTGCCCGGGGGCCCACGAGCATAGGGGCCCGTCCCATGCTTATCTATGTATGTTGTGTACTGTATGTTTTTCCAATGTTTAAACACTGCCTTTGTTGGAAGTAACCAATACAATAAATATGTTTAATTTTATAAACATTTACAATTTTATTCCTATGAGCGATTGTGTAGGTATGGGCCCCAGTGCACTGCTTTGCCCTGGGGCCTATGATGCTGTTAAGACGGCTCTGAGTAGAAAACATTTAAAACATCGACATCAGTTATGTCATAGCGATGACATTTCAGCTCCATGCTAAATTTTCCAGGAAGAACATTAATTATGAAAAGAAAATTTAAACAGTGATGGCCATCAATTCCACCAATTTCAACAAAAAGAACATTATCAACCAGCACAATTTTTGTTTACCTTGGTTAACCATAATATTATTATAGAAATACAAAACCTGATGGCATCCAATGAAAATTCAGCATTTTTCTATAAACTATAACACAGTCAAACCTGTATTAAGAGGTCATCTTTGGGACAAAGAAAAGGTGGTTTTATAAGACAGGTGACCTCTTAAAAAAGGTTCAATTCATATGAAATTTTCTATGACAGGACAAGTAAAACGTGACCTTTCAATACAGCGAATGCTTAATAGAGGTGACCTGATTGACAGTTTTGATTGTATATATACAACATACCTCTCCAAGATACTTTTCCCAAATATTAAGCTCATCCTTCAGTTTATCTTGTAGCTCTTTAATCTTTTCCTGAAAAAAAGATATAAATAATAAAGGTCTACGCAGAGTGAAGCATGATACGACCGCAGCATGTCGACAAAGGAAAGTTGAACAAGTGTATATTAAAAACAACTGTGGACACAGAATTTTGCTTGACACAATAATGTGTTGGAAACAATAATTTGCTCCACCAACTATATTTTGGACATTTGTCTAACTGTTTTACTATTTCAAGTGTTAAATATGCCTTTCAAATATAGGACATTTTTCTCCTTTCAGAAATAAAATTAAAAAAAAATGTTTAATGATCCATCAATAACCCATTAAGATGATCATTTTACAAAAAATGCATTAAAATTGGAGGAAAAATAAAAAAGTTAAAAATTTGAAATTTTGTCCTTTTATGTAAATTAGAGGCTCAGTGGGCCGAGCCTGTGTCGCTCACCTTTCATTCTGCTTTGAGGAAACTTAATACAGAACCCTCCATATGTGCTTCCTACCAAGTTTAAGTTCATTTGGCTAAGCAGTTACAGAAAAGAAGATTTTTAGAAATCGACCAATCAGAAACAAGAATGGCCTGTGGTGGCCATGTTTATTAACAGATGGTAACTAAATGTGCAATCTTTATAGATGACCTTCCAAGGATGCTTCCTACCAAGTTTTAATTCATTTGGCAAAAGGGTTTCACAGAAGATTTTTTTTATATCAACCAATCAGAAAAAAGAATTGTCTGTGGTGGCCATGTTTGTTAATGGATTGGAACTAAATTAGTAATCTGTATAGAGAACCTTCCAAGGATACTTCCTACCAAGTTTCGATTCATTTGGCCAAGTGGTTTCAGAGGAGACGATTTTTTAGAAATCGACCAATCAGAAACAAGAATTGCCTGTGGCGGCCATGTTTGTTAACGGATCGGAAATAAAATAGCAAACTTTATAGAGGACCTTCCAAAGATGCTTCCTGCCAAATTCCAATTCATTTGCCCAAGCAGTTACAGAGAAGATTCTTTAGAAATCAACCAATCAGAAACAAGAATTGCATGTGGTGGCCATGTTTGTTAACGGATCGGGACGAAAAGAGCAATCTTTATAGAGAATCTGCCATAGATGCTTCCTATCAAGTTTCGGTTCATTTGGCAGAGCGGTTTCAGAGGAGAAGATTTAAAAAAATCGGCCAATCAAAAACAAGAATTGCCTGTGGTGGCCATGTTTGTTACCGGATCGGAACTAAATGAGCAATCTTTATAGAAGACCTTCCAAGGATGCTTCCTACCAAGTTTCGATTCATTTGGCAAAGCGGTTTTAGAGGAGACGATTTTTTTAGAAATCAGCCAATCAGAAACAAGAATTGTTTGTGGTGGACATGCTAAAATGAGCAGTCTTTATAGAGGACCTGTCATAGATGCTTCCTACCAAGTTTCAGTTAATTTGGCCAAGTGGTTTCAGAGGAGAAGATTTAAAAAAATCGGCCAATCAGAAACAAGAATTGCCTATGGCAGCCATGTTTGTTAATTGATCGGAACAAATTGAGCAATCTTTAGAGAGGACCTTCCATAGATGCTTCCTACCAAGTTTCACTTCATTTGGCTAAGGGGTTTCAGAGGAGAAGATTAAAATGTGAAAAGTTAACAGATAACGGGCATCAAGTGATGGCAAAAGCTCACATTGCCTTTGGCAAGGTAAGCTAAAAAAATCATGGGAAATTGGTATACGCGATTTTGTCATTTGTGTAAATCATAACTTCTGATTGGAGGAGAAGTATAACATTTTAACACAACATAGATTAAAACGTGCCGATTTAAAAATGACGATAATAAAAAACAATCATAGTTTTATCCCCACACTTATGAAAGTGGGGGAGGAGACAAGCTCTGGAATACCATATCAAATGAGAGATATATACTTCACATGCAGGTGCTGCTGAAATGTTGCTACATATAAACAGAAAGTTCACGATGGGAAAATTGAAATAATATCTTTTGTCGTAAAGTTCCATATAATTCCTCAATGTGTACATCTTTAGAAACACTTGCTATGTCATCTACACCTCATTCATGACTTATCGACTGGTTTGTAACTAGAGTGTTTACAAGACGGGAGCCACCAGAGGAGCACTGACAAACTTTTATCACATTTGAAGCAGATTCTGTTACATAAATAAATATAAATATATACCTCTTTTCTATCTTCTTCTTTTGTCATCCTGAAATACATTATTAATTCTTTTTGTTTGTCCATTATATTCTCAGCAGCCTGAAATGAAAATAGCATACTTAGTTAACAAATATAGCAAGTGAGCAGGGATTACCCTGGGATTTTATGTTGATGGGCCAAATACGAACAAGATATGGTAGTCAGCCAAGAACCAGCAATGGGATTCTCTCAAAATAATTTTTCACTCGAGACATCAGAAAGTAAGTGAGTTCGATTTCTTGCCGCAGCTGCTGCTCATGACACAAAATGACTGTGGCATTTCAACGGCGGTCCGACACGTTCTCATTCTTTTAGGACAGCATTTCCGATAATAACGTGTCAATGCCATGAATCCGCAGCCCAGAGTGATCCCTGGTGAGCGAGTGATTGTTGTTTAACGCCAACTCAGTCAATTTTCAGCTATATCATGTTATATGATATGATGATGACGATTATGTCTGCTCTGTACTAGACAAACAGGGGTCCGACCTATAATCCGACAGTCTGACGGTCCGATAATGCTTTATTTCTTTGAAAGTTAACACTATAACATGTGTAATATGGGGCAAGAACCTGAACCGTTTACTCACCAAAGAAAGGTCCAGAACATCGGAAACACGATATCGTAGATGGACAAACAATTGGCAGGGACACACAAGAACTCAAAAAAACACATATATGAACAACACGGACTCCATAAAAACCTGGATCCAGTCGTGATGAACCGGTAGTGTAAGTATCCCGTATATTTTTTAGTAGCGACTACTTTCAGGCTTTATTCAAGTAGCGTGTAGCCGAGTCCAGCCAAGAAAAGTCACTATTGAAAAGAAAGATAAAATAAATGAATACAAAAAAAGGAAAAGACAAAAAGAAGAGCGTACCAGTGTCCCCCGCCCTTTATCATGGAATATTTATGTTAAAAAGCAATGTCGACACATCAATAGAGCTGGATACATTAAAAAATGCGAATTGATTGATTGATTGATTGATTGCTTAAGGTCCAGCAAGCAATATTTCAGTCATATTCAGGATGAGAAAAGTTTGTAAACAAAAAATAAGAAAGAGGGGACTCTGGGATGGGTTAACATGGGCAACGACTTAACACGGGAACATGTTTTTATGTCTCTTCCGACGACAAGTTGGGCATATTTTTATTCCCCGGGATTCCGACGGGTGACCCTGCTATAGTCGCCTTCTACGACAAGCGCATATATAAAAAGCTACGATTGAAGGAATTGTCCCTAAGTGACCCCTTATATCACGGAAAGAAACAGCATCGGAATATGACAAAATAAACAACTGTGCCATGATATGCCCCTCCCCCCCTTTGTGACAATTGAAGGTCAGTTGCTCAGCGTGAGAACAGTAATTAATATGCTGCATTTTTTAAACCAATTAATTGTATATACCATAAGAAAACTGGCGTTTTCCAAACTGACTAAAATCACACCTCTCACTTGCTCCCCCTTTTATCAATACAATGTATGTCACGACGTGACCTATCAGTAAAAGGGGGAACAAGTGAGGGATGTTATCGTACGAGGCGTGGATGGACGGACGAACAGCGGTATGCCATAATAAGCCCGTATTTTGACGGGCGTATAAAAATGAATGGCCCATATCCTCAAATTACGAATATATCATCTTTGGCCAAATTATTTTTCAAAACTTTCATCAGTTTAAAGCATTTGTCGGACTATCGGACTGTCGGATTATAGCTACCGCCCCGACAAACATGCTCACTTGGAATTGTATAGTGCTAACTCACTGAAACAACAGTCCCTGTGTCAGACATGTCGCTCCACTCGGACACATTATCCCGACTATGAGCCTACGAATCGTTGCTCTTACTCCTAAATGCTGCATGCTAGGCAGAGAAGCAACCAATTCCAATTTAATAGTATTTTGGTTTGACCCGACCGGGGCTCAAACACACGATTTACTACACTTAAGATGGGCACCCTAACCATTATACCAATGATCCGGTTTTGACTGCAGGAACAGGATTGATTTGTTTGATTTATGGAGTTTAACACCACTTTCAACAATATTTCAGTTATATCGTTGCGGTCAGTTTTATTGATGGAGGCAACCCGAGTACCCAAAGAAAACAACCGGCCTGTCGCAAGTCACTGACAAACTTTATCACATAATGTTGTATCGAGTAAACCTCGCCATGAACGGGGTTCAAACTCGCAACAAGAGTGGTGATAAAATTTGCGAGTTCGAACCGAGTTCATGAACATGAAGTAGGTTTACAGCAAACCCTTATCTTTTTAATGATGGCCTTATTTATACCAGCACATACCTCAAATCCTTTCTGTAGAACCTTTGACCTTTGCTTAGAATCTTTTGGCATCAGTATTAACCCTTGATTCTTGTATGTAGACTGAAAACAGATAAGTTGATGTCCATTACAACAAATGTAATAAATACAGTTACAAATTTTCCTTTTTTTGCAGAACAATAAAAGATTTGATTTGATTTGATTTGATTCATTGTGTTTAATGCCACTTTCAACAATATTTCAGCTATATCATGGCAACCAGTTTTAGTGGTGGAAGAAGTCGGAGTACCTGGAGAGAACCACCGACCACGGGCAAGCAACTGGTAAACTTTATCACTTGCGACTGCGAGTCGAGTGCACCCTTTTTTGAAATTTACAAAGCCGGGCGCGAATCCACGCCATATTGGTGATAGGTAATCTAAACAACTCATACAAGCATAACTCACTGAGCCATCCGGGCCCTAGAAGATTGGAATAGATTACCAGAAAACATCACAAACAATACAACAGCAGATGTATTTAAAGAGGGCCTCTCACATGAGGTACTCCTCAAAACCTTCCCATACCTTCAATAAATATATACTTTGTTTTTATCTTATAGTAAATAAAAAAAATAATAAAAAAAAGTGCAAATATATGTATATATATCGTCACGGTATGTGTTTTCGTGTGTCATCTGTTTACGTTTTATCCATTTTTTTTTTATTTCCACAGCGCACGCATTATTTTTGACGTGTCCTCCGGTTTCTATTTATGGAACGTAAACAGGACTACAACGTGACATCTGTAAAAAATGTTAAAGTTTGCTTTTAAAGACGTAAGTACCAAAAACAGTGAACCTACCTACTGAACCATACTTTTTGTAATGCTAAAAATTTACTTCATTTATAAAGTAGCTGGAAAAAAATCTAGAAGGGCTATATAAAATTTAACTATCTCGTCTGCCTCTCGGACACCAGCTCTTCCTGTCATGTAACTGTCATGGGGTCACTGATCGTACTTGTAAACAAAAGAGCTGACTGAAATGTGCCTGTTTCTTATATAAAATACATGTCACTTTGCAGTGCATTGTGGTTTCAGCACTAAAAAAAACATCTAAAGTAAACACAATTTTGAAAGTGGTCATTTTCAAACATTCTGTTATTTTATTTAGATGTAGTATGATTTGTAGATGGCCAGAATCATGAAATTTTAAAACCAGCCATTTCCGGATTATATATTCGTTTCCATCCCATATATCGGGCCTTGTTTTTACTTCGCACGAAAACAGATGACGCCATTTTACTGACAACAAAAGTTGCCAGATAATCGAGAGTATATTAAAATACAAGAATTGCTTTAAAAACAATCTTATGTACAAAGAAATATTTAACTAGCTATTCTTTGAAAATTCCAATCGTCACATGAATGAAGGGTTAACACTGTTAATCGCTATATCGGAAAATCGATAATAGCACGAAAACCGATTATTAATTGTCAATATTTTTGTACTAGTAGTTCTTTAATATATATGAACCAAAAGTGTTTTTGATAATTCCAGTGTAGATCGATCCCGGAGATCGTTGTTTTAGTATACATTGATTTTTATTTATATTTTCATTATTTTGACCTTTGCTTCAGATTATCTGATATCCCTGATGTATGAAAGTTCGTCACCCTAACGATTCTTCATAATTTCTATTATCATAAACATTTGATTATATTTTGGTTTGGTCTGATGTCATTTATGCACCATACAAACATAAACAATGAAAACTAGGTTAAAACCATATCGGATATTTCTCAAATAAAATTCAGCTTGAATCGTCTTTTGAAGTCAAACAAAAGATTAAAGCATTGATCTTAAAGATTAAAGAAATTAAATTTGGTAATTAAAGCTATCTAATTAGTTATCAAAACAAAAGTTATTTAAAAATATTAATGAATTGCCTCTTTGATGTCCATTTAATTAAAAATGATTAAAAACAAACACAAAAATTTGTATAAACAACGTCTACATGTAAAAAAATTGCTTAAAAAGTTTTTAAATTCAATCAAATTATTTTTATTATTCAGTACCGAAATTTTCAGTACCGAGTACTGAGATGTCCAGTATTGAGTACCGAGATGTCCAGTACCGAGTACCGAGATGTCCAGTACCGAGTACTGAGATGTTGCATATGTTCAGTACCGAGATGTCCTGATACCGACCCAGAAATAGGGGCCCTACATCGTTACTAGCCCTGAAAATACGTACCACCGTGGCAAACACGGGGACAATAAGGTCCATCGGTCAAGTGCCTGTGGATACAACTGTAGCAAATAGTCAAATCTGTATTAAGAGGTCACCATTAGGACAAAGAAAAAGTGGCCTTATAAGACAGGTGACCTCTTAAAAGAGGTTGAATTCATATGAAATTGTCTATGACTGAACAAGAAAAGGGTGACTTTTTAATACAGGTGACTGCTTAATAGAGGTGATCACAAGGACAGGCTTGACATTAACGGTAGTGAAAAAATGTTATTTCAATTGATTGATGAGACTGAATGAGACTGAACTTAATTTCTTAAGAGTTATCTGCCCATAGACCATTACATATATTTTCTGTTTGTTTGATAGTGTTTAACACCACTTCCAACAGTATTTCAGCTACATCTTGGCGGTCAGTTTTATTGGTGGAGGAAACCACCGACTTGTCGCAAGTCACTGACAAACTTTATCACATAATGTTGTAGACCTAGCCCTGATCGAGATTCGAACTCACAACATCAGTGGTGATAGGCACTAATTGCATAGGTAGTTGTAAATCAAACTACCATACGATCACGGCCTTGACGGCGGAAGGAGATTGAAATCAATTTCGTCTAGTTATCTGCCCATAGACCATTACCTATTTTATCTCACCGTCCGTGATAATATTATTCAGTTCGACAGGGCTGCCTCGATTGAACATGTCTAAATTGCTTTATTTAGTTAGTTAAATTTTAACTTGCTTGGAGGAAAACTTTTCTTTTATATTCGATATAATTAACATTTCATAACTTTTTTTGTTTTTTTTGTACTACATATTTTTGGATAAATTGCATTATACTACATGTTGCTGAATTAAACACATTACATGTACATGACACTTTCGTGTGACTAATCATGGATGTTCTTTGTTTTACATACAAGTTGTTTTAATAAATCTTCAAAACAAAATTACATTTCTTTTCTATGTATGCCGATAAACATAGTGGTTTTAAATTGAGGTAGATTTTCCCATAAAATCAACAACATTTTAGATCTAGATAATTTCAGTATCCATGGTTACCTCTAAGTATAAACAGATTGCTGTTGATTCACATACTACAACATCACCATCTTTAAATGTTGGTACCTGTAAAAAATAGTGAAGAAATCGATCAGTGTTAAAAAGTAGAAAACAAAAAAATCAGACAACATTTCATTACATTCTAAATTAAATGTAAGGGAACGACCATTTAACTTGAAGAGGGGGGGGGGGGGGGGTTATGTTTTTTTTCTAAAAAAATATTCTGATTTCCAATGTTGCTGAAAAAAATATTCTGATTTTGGTGGAGGAAAAAAAAAATAATCTGATTCAGAGTTTTCGTCATATAACCTAATGTTAAATTCTGGAACAAAATTTCGCACTTTGCGCGACAAAAAAAATAAATATTCTAACTCTTGTGTTGTCCGAAAAAAAAATTCTGAACGAAACAAAAAACCATAACCCCCCCCCTTCAAGTTAAATGGTCGGTCCCTAAGTGAAATCCACAACAAAATAAATATTACAAACTTTTGTCCCATACGTAAGATGTTGGAATTACACTATATAATAGGCCTATATGTATATGTGACAAAAAATATCAAGTTTTTCTGGTAAGAATGTGTCAAATGCTACAATTTTAATTCTAAATACTATACTGTACAATGTGTTGACTACTTAGTTAAATCAGCTTAGTCAGTCCAAAATTTGCTTATTTTTTGCAAGAAACAAGAATTGGTATTTGTATTTGCTTCTTTTTTGGAAAAAGAATAGCTGTCTGGTGATCCAATGCATCAAAAAGCCTGTTAGAACTCTCTCAATTTTCCAATCTATGGCGTTTGTGAAGGATGCAAAGGGGATTTCTTTCAAAAACAGACTTAAAGGGCATATAAATTGGCGAAAGGTAAGAAATTTTAACGTAATTTGAATGGATGAAAGTATTTAGCTAGTCAAAATGACTCGTTTACGCATGGGAAAGTCTGTACACAGATGGGAAGTGGTCTACCCAGCAGCTGTACGACTTCGGATTTTCACGCCGTTTTGTTTTGGTTGGTGTATGATACCTCAGCAGTTCGGAGGCCTACACTAACAATTGGGGTCTCTTTGGAAGGAAAATGACTTGACTTTCGACTGGTGAAAACATTTTTTGAAAATATTAAGGCGTTCCGAAGTTACGATCAATTTAAGACGACGACTTAAAAAAATGGAAGCAAGTGAGTTCGCCCCCTTGTAGTATTATATAAGTATTTTTTTTTTTATTTTTATTTTTTTTTTTTGACGCACCTAGCCCCTGTGATCCAATGCTGATTGTTTCATATAGAATAAACTTTAAAGGTCTAATATATTATTTCTACCACCTTACTACTCTGAAACACATGGAAAATTTAAATATGATATTTCTGGATTATTTAATTTTACTTCTATATATACTGTACATGTACTGATGTAGGCTATACAATCTTACTATGGAACATAATTGTAAAAAGTATTATTTTATCCTTATATTATATAAGAATGAGTCAAATGCTACAATTTTAATTCTGAACACTATACAAAATGTAGATGTCATAATGTAATCAGTTTATTCAGTCAAAAATTTGTTTATTTTTCGCAAGAAACAGGAGTTAATATATATGTGTTGTTTGTTTTAAGGAAAAAAAAAAGACTTAATTGGTGATTCTTTCTGATCGTTCTTATATCAAATTTATGTGAAAGGTTTAGTTTACAATTTTCATCACCTTATTTCTTTGAAACAATTGGAAGATTTTAATATAGAATGTAATTGTTTCAATTAATTTTACTAAACATGGTCAATTAATATAAATCTTATGTATGGGACAAGAATATGAAAAATCAGACATTTTAAAAATACAAAGTTGTATATTGTGAATTTTATGTATCATATATATCTTAATAATTTTTTTTATTTGTTAAAAGAATAGTAAAATTTCATAATCACTATGTTAAATGAAAAATACTTTAGCTTGTGTGATTTTTAAAGAGAAAAAATCAACAATTTTTTCAATTATTTTGAGGCAGCTTGAAAAATGGGGAAATTATCAAAAGATTTCTTACCAGAAAGCCCTGGTTGTTCTATAGAGTTGAAAGCAAGGTAGTTCTGATTTCAAAATATAATAAAACAATTAATAAATTCTTTAGAGGAAAAAAAATTAATAATCATAAGTGATTGTTCCATATATACCTACAGATTTTTTGACAGCATTATCTTTAAATATTTTTTTTCAATCAAAATGATGGAAACTATCCCTGATCAGTTGGAATCTTGTAGGTATGATGTTTGTGTTCAAAAACAATTAAAAACAATTAAAACTTGGATTGATTAAAGGTGTTTCATTTTTCAAATTAAGTGGACACTAAAAGTGCAACCTTAACTTGCAGTATTCCACTAGTAAGACTCGTGAACTTTTGATTGGGATTCCTCATTTTATCCTACAACTACAAGGATCTCTGGTTCTGTGTATTGAAGTCTAGTCTTATTAATTTTGGCTAGTTGTACAAACTTGCGCTTATTATTTTTTGAAGCTGAAACCAATTCTATGTGTAAAAATTAACGCTATTGCTGTACACTATCGCACTGAATTTAGTCCTACGTTTCCAATCGCTTACTACTATCCACATCCCTATGCGCGCGCCCCCCCCCTCCCCCCCCCCCCCCCCCCCCCCCAAAAAGGACAAGGAAAATAAAACATTAGAAGTAAATGATTGGAAACATCCAGTCTTATATAGTAGAAGTAACACTAAATCTAGGATTATTCTCAGACTGAGTGAGTGAGTGGTTGTTGCTTAACGCCAATTCAGCAATTTTTTCAGCTATATCATGGCGAGAACAAGTTAATTTTCAATGAGATGGTGATGAGGTCCGCTTTATTCTAGACCAACACGCTTAGTTGGATTTGCATAGTGCTAGATCACAGGCCGCTCCACTCGGACACATTATTGTGATTCCGAGCTGACCAGCCTTTGCTCTTTCTCCTTTATGCTGTGTGCTTAGCGGAGAAGCAACAAATACCAATTTTATAATCTTTGGTTTGACCCGACTGGGGCTTGAATTCACGATCTACCGCACTCAAGGCAAGCACGCTAACCATTACGCCACCGATGTGGTCTTCTCAGACTGAAGTCGTTAGTATCTGTTGTGAGTCAAATCTCAATGAGATGATGTCCTAAGTTGAATTATAGTCAAATTGCCTCCTTTAATGAAAAGAAGAAATTAATTTGATCATAAAATCAGTTTGAGAATATTAAAACATAATATCTTTCCAACTTAAATAATATTTTGTGCATAAATGGTGTTTTAATTTAAATATTGACCGTTCCTAATGGTTTCCCTTGAGTACATTTAACTATTGGTGTGAAAAATAAAGCTTCTTTGTTGGATTTCTACTAACCAGTGTCATTTTTTTATTGTCATTTATTCTTTTTTACTTAACATAAACATATATCTTTAATGCGAGGCACCATTAAAGTAATTACAAATACAATGTACTTTATTGCTTGTTTATGCAACAAAGCCCTGGAATTGTTCGAATTTGTGTCTGTTGAGGCAATGCCCACTGACTGTGACTTTTTTAATGTACATTTATAATATTGTTTAACATTTCATTTTATGTGCTTATTTGTGGCTTGTCTTTTACTGTATAAATCTCTAGAAATATGACTGCCACATGTTAAATGTTGCCATTTCTCCCAACTATCACTGGCCATTGTGTTTAATGTTAGTCATCATGGCAGTAGGTTTAAATATAATTTCATTACCAGCTTGGGCAAGTTTATGGCTTTGCAACAAGCTCAAAGTGCAATTTCAAGAATTTGCATCATTGGCTTTGGTCTAATTGATGTGCTTCTGATAGGAGCATGGTAAGTCTTTTGGCTTTATCAAAAAAACAACTAATCATTAAATCAAGTCGATAATTAATGTTTGCACAACCAGTGCATCTATACTTTACAAAGAATGCTTGATTAAAAGAAGAAATTAACTAGGATGAACTGTTTTAGATACCTAAAACTTATGTCCCCCCTTAATGCGGCCATCTGTACAACAATCTATCTCGAAAGACAAAAATGTTATGGCCCGGGCAAGAAAATACTATTTAAAAAACAATTATTTGACCTTGAGGTCAAAGGTCAAGGTCCCATGAAGGTCATTACAGTACGCTACACACCACCTTATGGTCATGCATCCACATACCAAATATCATTGACCTATCTCGAAAGACAAAAATGTTATGGCCCAGACAAGAAAATACTATTTAAAAAACAATTATTTGACCTTGAGATCAAAGGTCAAGGCCCTACGAAGGTCATTACGGTATGCGACACACCGCCTTATGGTCATGCATCCACATACCAAATAAATACTATTTAAAAAACAATTATTTGACCTTGAGGTCAACAGTCAAGGTCCAACGAAGGTCATTATGGTACGTGACACACCGCCTTATGGTCATGCACCTACATACCAAATATCATTGACCTATCTCGAAAGACAAAAATGTTTTGGCCCGGACAAGAAAATACTATTTAAAAAACAATTATTTGACCTTGAGGTAATTGTATTTTATCTATTTCAGGCATTTGTCTTTATTTTGTTTTTGTTTTGGCGACAATATAAAATATAGGCTCATTCTCAATTGCTGCCGACCAACTAGTTTACTCCATTGATTACTTTTTTTCGTTATTCTGCATGGAATAACAATTTTCTCAGGGATACCAACTTCCTAGAGACCAGAAATGTCTACATGAATAGAAATTAGACACGTTTGTGTACAAGGGGGTACGAAATAAATATCAATACATATAATCAACGGGACTTTTAGTTACATGCTTATTAAAGTCTAATGTTACATAGGATGCAAAATAACATGAGGTCCAACCCATAAATATTTAGTAAAATTTAAATAACTTCAAATTCACCTATAAAGTTAACCAAAAATATAAGAATTCTAATTTACAGGACCTAATTTACGTAACAAAATATAATTGTTTTTGCAGTATTCACTAAATATTAAGCCATACGACCATATCAAAGCTTAAACTTCTCAAAATTCTTTTGCTGGCTTTGCACATTTGTTTTTCACAATACCTTGGCTTGTGTGTGTTTTTACTTTCTTACAGGTAATTAAGCTCATCAAAGACCATCAGCACCGATAAAGGCATATAATTATTGTAATAATTAATGAAACATATAAATTTAATTTAATGCAATCATCAGTAATTTAATTTATAATTTTAATAAATAGATTAATAAAAATATAATAAAACAAAAACAAAATATTCGAACAAAAACGAATCGAGGGAAGACATTTATTAATTATAAACATTTGAATCACAAATTATTATTTTTTTTTATGATTTATTTTTGAAAAAAGTGGGGCATTTTGGTAAAAAGTGGGGACGTTTTGGGAGTGGGGGCACTACACACACACACCATTCAGAAATACATTATAAATAAAAAAAACAAAAACAAAAACAATGAAAAAAATGTATAGTTATACTACAAATTGGTTAAATGTGGAAGTAAACCGAAATTATACACACAGGTGCTCCTTTAGAACCTCAATCTTATCAAATTTGGAACTCCTTTCAAATGGGGTGATAGAAAACACATGTCGGACATATTTTGACAACATCAATCACGAGGTCAGTGAACTATAAACAAAATAGATAAACATGTGTTCGAAACTGCATTTCAAGCGTAAAATTTAATTTATAAGATATCAAAGTAATGGTTCGAAAAGGTCAATTAAAATTATTTATTCTATGGAATGTCTCAAAACAGATTTTGATGTTAGGTGATCGAAAACCAGTGCCGCCACCATAAACAAGCCATCATGAAAACTGTAACGACGTACAAATGTGACAATTATAATATTTTAGCCAAACTGTTACGTACCTGTCCACGAGGATTAAGTGCCATAACATCTGGACCCTTGTGTCCCTTTTCACTGAAGCTTATTTGTTTTGAAGTATACTCGATTTTCTTTTCTGCTAGGACAATCATTGGTTTCCAGCATGGAATGCTACCAGATCCCCAGTAAAGCAATTTTTCTCCCATATCTGTGCTGTACTAATCGACAAAATGCTCTAAATGTTGCCGACTTTGCTTCCCCTGATTTGCTGTACTGACAAATGCTCTAAATTTTCGCCTATATATAGCTAATTTCCAATCTGAAAAATGTTCTAAATTTTGACAACGGGTGTGTTCGGAATTCCACTAAATTCACCCTTGCATCACCACCCTTGCAATCGTTCAAGGGTTACCCATTCGATGGATGAAAATTATTCAAAATTGTTAACCTCTGGTGAACTTATATATAATTAACTATCAATATATTGAACTGCTCAATTGGAAATGAGACTGGAAATGTAGGTTTGTAAATTTTGGACGAGTTTCTGTAAAATAACGACTGTTGTATATGTTCCCTTTTGTCATTGGAAAATAAATTCAATCATTGATCTGAATTCCCTTTCTCTATTTCTCAAAATGAGAATATTATTTGCATATTAACAATAAAAGCTAATCTCAATAGAACTGATTATTTTCGCTTTCTAGCAGAGGCCGTCATGGTCGTGATCGTATGGTAGTTGGAGTTACAACCACCTGTGCAATCAGTGCATATCACTACTAAAATTGCGAGTTCGAAACCCGCACATGGCGAGGTGTACTCGATGCAACATTATGTGATCAAATTTGTCAGTGATTTGCGACATGTCGGTGATTTTCTCCTGGTACTCTGGTTTCCTCCACCAATAAAACTGATATAGGCCTAACTAAAATATTGTTGAAAGTGGCATTAAACACCAAAAAACCTAAACCAAACCATCCCTTTCTATTGTCGCCATTTTCTTCAATTAACAACTCTACTACTTAGTCCTATCACATAGTGGGTGGCGATATTTACTATTTCTTTTATTATCTGACATTTATTCTTTTTATTTTTGCTATTTACTATTTATTGTTTTCTATTTGCTGTTTTTATTATCAAGCTGCCACCCCATGAAATAAAAAATGAAAAAATCCCAATGAAAAAGTAAAATACGAACATGGAATGTGAAGTCATATGTTATAAGACTAATCTACTACTATGCTTAACATATTTCCCTCGTTCATTAATGAATGCTATAGTATTAGATACGTCACTCACCATTAGTACATGCAAATAGAGAGATTATCTAATGATAGGCATTGCAAGTAACGTGGCTACATTTTTTTTCATAAATTAGCTTTAGCTACCCTATTACTCATCAAGTCCGTCATTTATTGTAAATGTGTTTGTGCTAATCAACATCATCGTAATTGTAAATATCTATCATAGGTTCTATGGGTAACATAAATGTAAAAATCAAGTCATATTGGGACATCCTTTGGATACCCATAGTCGAAAATATGAACCACTGGTGGATATTTAAAAAAAAATGATTTTGGTTACACCAGGACGAGTTTCATAGAATTCCGAACGCGCCCATGTGACTCGATACTGAATGATTTAGCTAAATTAAGGAAATTATACAGAAGTAAAAAATCGGCAAATGACACCTAAATCAACATTTAATTGTAATTTTAAAGGTTAAGTGAACTTATAAATTTACAGGGATATCTCGCTAGTTTGAAGCTACAAACTCAATTATAACCAACATTTAAAAAAATGGTTGGATTTATGCAATACTGAGAACCACATAATTTTTTTTTATAGAACAGAATATATGAAAACAAACACTAGATTGCTAAATCCAAATAGTATTGATGACACTATGAATATATGTCACTATATCAAAGATAGTATGAGTATCAGATAAGTTTATTTGTCTTTAATATGATATTTTGTCATTTAAAAATGTAATTTATCATATATTTATATTTTTTTATTTTTTAATGAATCACTGTAATGACTTTGTCCCTTGTGGGCCCTCTATTAGACAATAAAAAAAAATTCTTAAAATTTTTTTTTTCTTATACTTAGTACTAAATAAAGGAAATTTGCATATATAATACTGAAAAAACATTACGACTGTATTTGTCTACCGTGACTGATATCGACATCATCACCCCTTTATCATACCCCTTAAAATGATATTGTATACGTGACTAACAAGGTTCATAATACAGAACAAGATTTTCTGTGCATTCATAATTATCTATGTTTACTGATTTAATATCATGTTAATGTGGGGAGGACATCAATGTTTGATTGATTTTTCTTATTAATAAA
Source organism: Bathymodiolus septemdierum (assembly GCA_963383655.1). Taxonomy (NCBI): domain Eukaryota; kingdom Metazoa; phylum Mollusca; class Bivalvia; order Mytilida; family Modiolidae; genus Bathymodiolus; species Bathymodiolus septemdierum. The sequence continues at coordinate 22,264,523 of OY726525.1, forward strand.
AGCTTGAAACTTGAAACTTGAATTTCCATAAAGAGGTACACTCAAGTGGCAAATGTTATGATATTAAAATCCACCTGTGATGTAAATCTATTGTCTAAACTCTCCATTATTTTCAAGGAATGGAGAGTTATGAACAATGTGGACAGGGGCGGAATTATTGTTCTCTTTGTACTTTAGATACTATACACAAACTTTTTTTGTTACAAGATTAATAATTAATAAAAATTAATAAAGTACAATGGGTGGATTTTAAGTTGGAGAATGTCCTCGTATCTCTCCATTCCTTAAAAACAATGGGCCTCGGCTCCATTATTTTCAAGGAATGGAGAGTTACTTGGACATTCTCCTATACATAATACATGTACATACAATGAGAAATTTTAAAGTACAGTTATTATGAGGATAATGTCAGATCACATTCATATGTCAGTCAAACTAAATAATAATACATTTTACACACTCACTATATCACGGTGGATATCCGTTACGGATTTTTTCCGGTCAAATCAGCGTTCCGTCGTTTCTTTTTGCACAAACAACGGATACTCGCGGCATTTCACGAGGCAAGTGACATCAGCATCTCCAAAAAAACGCAAAAACGTTTAAAATGTTGTTTGAATAATCAGAAAGAAATTATTCCACGGAACTTTTGAATGCTTTGAGCGTAACATGGTATCAACTTGTTTATGATTTGTATCCATGTTTCATTGTTTCTAGCCGATTTAAACTTTCGTTAGGTCTCGAACAATCTAATTAAAATTCGATCTGTGTTTGCTCCCGATTATGTCGCATTATGCAGTTTCGTTAGTTGTTTATGCGCGACAACAAAACCGGGGAGCAATTACACTGTCGTGTACCCGATAAGGAATCGGTCATTTCAAGATGGCGGATTGTACATCATCAAAAAGGTAGGTGTGAAGATTTTGACTATTATCGTTCTTTATAGGTTATCTTAGTGTCTATGAGTTACACGTTTAGATAGGGCAGTCTTTTTTCTACTTCACCATTAAGTCAGTAAAGCTTGATCCTTTTGTATTTATCGTAAACTGACTTCGGTAGTTGATCAATGCAGCGACAAAGATATCGAGGCGTAGAATCCAATTTATTTCACCAATTCCTACCGCCTAGTGACTTTTTATATTAATATGTTGATGCCAAAATTATTCAAACATGTGAATTGTCCAACAAATGTCATTTCAGCCTTTGACAAGCCTTGTATCCCTTTAAAACGTCTATGAAAATTTTGTTTATGTCACGGAACGGTCACGACAAAAACATTTTTAAGGTATAAAATTCTGTGTATTGTTTCCGATATGTATTCTGCTCCATATAAACGTATAACTTCTTCAACATTCATTCTATATTGTCTACTATTTTGGAAAACAAATCACACACCCTACAACCGGCTATCTGGACAGCAGATGCTATCGGGAACTCAGATCATATCTACGTCACACGGAATGACAGGTAGGAATTTCTTTGACGTTTTCTTCCATTTTATCTACTTTTTGGATTTTAAATTTATGTCTGATTTGTTGCACTACAAATGAAATTTTGCATACCAAATATGACAGTATAGGTTTTAATATTTAGTAAGTTTTCAATCAATGAAGATAGAATTTGACATTTTCAACAGAGAATTCTTCAGAACATTAACGTTTTCTCTAAAATTTCAAAAGAAAGCACAAGTTTCTATCATATACATGAAAAATATAGTGTTTCTTCTACCTTCCTGTACAACGGGAACTCGAAGTGTTATGTAGTAAGAATATTATACACAATTCCATTCCAATGGTCAACATGTTTTGGCTATCGGGGACAGCAGATCGGGCTATCACGTATATCAGATCAGTGAAGTTAAATGGCAATCGGGAACATGAACAAAATTAAAAGAAATTCCATTGTTAATTAACTTTGTTTCTCTCATTATTGTGCATTATTCATACCGCTCCTCCCTGGCTGCTCCTGACACTTGTAGAAAAATCAGTTGTTTCCCGATTTGACACTAAAAAGTCTCGTGAAATTTTTCATGTTCCCGATTGCCATTTAACTCCACTGATCTGATGAATTTGATCAAAAATGAAATATTACAAAACTTCTAAATATCCTAATTCAATCAAATCTTTTTAAAAGAAGTAATTTTCAAGTTATTTCTCAGTTTATCCACGTTAAAGACATTTCCAAAGTCAATGACAATGGAAATAAATACAAGCAAAAGCTAATACTATGGTATTGGACAACAAACTATTTTTTAATGGGTTTCACAGCTTCGAAAATATATTTTTACTTCGGAACAATCTCAATGTTTTGAAATTTAAAGGCAACCATTAGCCCATCTTCGCTAGCCAAGGGTTACGATTCGAGAGAAGGCGGACCCGAATCGTAACCCTTGGCTAGCGAAGATGCCATTAGCCATGAATTTCAATATTTGAATTATTCTAAATACTAATGGCTCAACTTATTACAGGATAAACCAGAAATAAGAATTCATGTCGCTGTTGTTCCCGAATGCCAACATCTGCTGTCAGTGATAGTCAGTTTCAAAATAATCTGCTGTCCCCGATAGCCAAAACATTTTGACCATTGGAATGAAATTGTGTATAATATTCTTACTACATAACACTTCGAGTTCCCGTTGTACAGGAAGGTAGAAGAAACTCTATTTTTCATGTATATGATAGAAACTTGTGCTTTCCTTTGAAATTTTTAGAGAAAACGTTAATGTTCTGAAAAATTCTCTGTTGAAAATGTCAAATTCTATCTTCATTGATTGAAAACTTACTAAATATTAAAACCTATACTGTCATATTTGGTATTTGTTTGTAGGGTGTGGAATTGCTGATTTAAAAAAATCGTGACTTGTCTCAACCTCATTTAAAATATACAATGGAATTCTTTCAAACTTGTACATGACGATCACGATCTCTTATTACAACACTATTTGACTCAAGCGTACGTTTTCTTCCCCGGTCTAGTTAAAGACCTTTATTAAATAGAATCATACAGTTTACATGTACTGCAGTTAGTACGCATTTAAACCACAGAAGAATATTTCTATTGTTCACACGTTGTGGTGTGGGATCGCTATTGTGCATGCGAAATGTTAATTGCAAACCCCGTTGACTCACAGTATAGAAACCTGTGCGCATGTAATCTCTTATTGACGTGCTCTTATGTAAACTGCATTTCGGTTTCGGTGGAAATCGACTGCCCACGCTTTCAAAGCAGGCAAGTTTTTTCGGAATTTATTATCGACAGATACGATGGATCACGATCGATCTGTGTAAAAATGTTACATAATGTACTCCAATTTCCGCCACAAAAGTAGTAACTGAAATATTTTTGAAAGGGGTGTTAAACACCTAATCGCCAATATTTGAATTATTCTAAACACTAATGGCTCAACTTATTACAGGTTAAACCAGAAATAAGAATTCATGTCGCTGTTGTTCCCGAATGCCAACATCTGCGGTCAGTGATAGTCAGTTTCAAAATAATCTGCTGTCCCCGATAGCCAAAACATTTTGACCATTGGAATGAAATTGTGTATATATTCTTACTACATAACACTTCGAGTTCCCGTTGTACAGGAAGGTAGAAGAAACACTATATTTTTCATGTTTTTTGTGCTTTCTTTTGAAATTTTAGAGAAAACGTTAATGTTCTGAAGAATTCTGTTGAAAATGTCAAATTCTATCTTCATTGATTGAAAACTTACTAAATATTAAAACCTATACTGTCATATTTGGTATGCAAATTTCTCATTTGTAGTGCAACAAATCAGACATAAATTTAATATCCAAAAAGTAGATAAAATGGAAGAAAAACGCCAAAGAAATTCCTAACTGTCATTCTGTGTGACGTAGATATGATCTGAGTTCCCGATAGCATCTGTTGTCCAGATAGCCGGTTGTAGGGTGTGAATCACGTTGTTTGTATTTCGAGCCTGACTAGCATCATTGTCTCTCTAAGAAATGTAACTTCCATTGTAACCAAAAGGACAAACCTGATCGATTTGTTCGGTTAAGATATTGCAGTGTTCCGTCAAATAATAAAATAAAACAAACTGTACCTCAGATGGTCCCCTTTTGTAGAATTTTCGTCACTCCATTCGGCATTGGAAGGACACGTCCATTTGTGCGACAAAGGTCCGTTGCGTGAGCGAAAAGCAATAAGGAACGCAGATTTGATCAGAAAAAATCCGTAACGGATATCCACCGTGTATATATATTTATACTGCAATCGTTCTATTTGAGCAGTCAAAATGCGTTGACAGTATATTTACAAGTGATAAACGGTCACTGACCGTTTATAACATTTAGGCCACGCCTACTTGACCAAAATCAGTTGGGGGCCTCTTGGGAGTAACTAACTTTTTAAATAATTTGAATATTGGTAGTAATATCCATTAATGTCACTAATGATTGCAGTATAAAGACAATAACAGTGCATTGACTTGACATAAAATTCGATATACGTATTCGGCACGAATCGTATATCGATTTTATGTCAAGTCAATGAGTGCCTATACCTAAATACCGGTTTATATATCAAGAAAGATGTTTTGATAAAAAAAAATAACCAAGCTGTTTTAATATATCAATTGATTCACAATTTAGTAACCAGAAAAATTTGTCTGACAAGTTCAAATATTGAAAGTCGTTACAATTGTTATTTATCATATCAATTAAGACTTGTCGATCTGTAGATGTTGAAGGACATTCTAGTAAAAAATGAATTTCGTCCTCTATTTTGTTTAGATCACATTTATTACATAATCTTTTGTTAGCTTCTAATTTTAAATACCTACCAGTTTCAATTTTTAGTCTATGAGAAGATATTCTCAACTTAGTTATGGCTCTTCCTAATGTAAAATTATTGATAATATGTAGATATTTCTCAGACCCAAAGGACGTTTTAATTTTGCAGTAAGTTCTGCCTTCCATGACTGTATTAAAGTTCTTTTCCCAAAGTTTCAAGTATGATTTTCGTAATCTTGAATTCCATAATTGAGTGAATTTACATTTTCTTAATTTAACAAAATCAGCTGGTAATTTTTTTTATATATACAACGTATGTAAAAACATCTATGTGGTCCTTAGTATTATCGAATTTGTTATATGTACATTCGCCGACAAGGAGGCATTTGATTAAAAGAACTTCTCAAAAATGTAATATACAGCTAAAACTATGGTGCGAATGTCTACCTGTGTACTCGATGCAACATTATGTGGTAAAGCTTGTAAGTTACTCGAGGCAAGTCGGTGGTTTTCTCTGGGTACTACTGTTTCCTCCAACAATAAAACTGACTGCTATGATATGTTGTTGAATGAGTATTGGAACACTGATTAGCACTGCTTGCAAGCTATTCCATGATCGGATTGCTGAAGGGAAGTATGAGTTTTGGTGGCTCTATTCTCTTTTCCGGGCATCCGGGTATTTCGGTCAACGAATTATCTCCCTTGTCATTGAGGCGGTGAAACATTCGCCATTTTAAATTTGATTTTCACCGCCTAAAGATGGCCGACTCGTTGTTGTTAGAGGAAGTGACGTCACACCGGAAAAGAGAATTCTCGAGAATGGTATTTGGAATTTTTGGTCATGGCCTCTTGTTGTTCTGTTGGTTGCAGGACCCTAAGACAGAAAACATATATTGGCCCTAAATGTCACATTGCGTGTTCTAATCTCGCTGAGATTAGGATTCCGAAGAAATTTTCTGTCTGTATCTTCATCCTAATTTCGTTTCAAGCCCTATCAAAGGCATTCTGGAAATTTAAAAATTAATAAAATTTGACCCCCGGTGCATATCGATGGATATTTTGGCATGGGCGGATTGTGTCAGAACAAGTGCAGGTAAGATTTCATATATAGACATATTTTCTAGTTCAAATCTGCACAAATATTGATATTTCCTTCCTTTTACAGCGTCTATCAGATAAAATAATTCAACGTCCATTTCGAACTGTCCGCCATTTTAGTGAACTCATGAAGTACACTACGTGATAAAAATCGTCTCACGGATTTTGTTACAGCCTGTTTCTAGATTCAAGATGTCGATGTCATTTGTATATATATAATGCAAGTATATCCTTTATTGGTTTTAATAAAATATTTATAACAACATAGAAAAAAGTTCAAGCAGTGTATATGGGATTTTTAAATTGTAATAAAATATTTGACGTCAACATCTTGAATCGGTCGATATGGAAAAGACCACATTCTTATGCAATTATTATATAACACGTTTTTTCTAATTATACATGTAATGCTTACCGTCAAATCCACAACTGACATGCCGTAACTAAGCCTAAATTTTGTAGTGCGAAAAAACCAGCCATTCTTTAAATCCAACATAATTTCTTGTTGAATTTTATATGGAATTGAAGCGTACATGTTGCGAAATAACGTCCAGTGATTACGTTCTAATCATGGCCGTAGCGCAATGGAGGCAAATGAGGCAAATGCCTCACTTTTGAAACGGCAAGTCTAACCTTTTGAAAGCAAATAAAATCTTTTTTTTCTTCAAAATTTGTCTAAATTCACCCCCTTTGCCTCACTTTATTCAGACCCGGACTACGGCCGTGCTACGCCGAACATTTTCATAATATTATGGTGTCACAAATTTTTACGACGTTTATTAGCCAAAGTAATCGACAATATTTCGCGGCATTTTAATTTTTTGCAATTTTTAAAAAAGTGATACCAAAGAGGTAATCAGAAACCTTAATTCGAAAAAGGATCGACAATGCAATGACCAAAAGATAAAAATACAAAAAGACAAACAATGATCTACAAAACACTACACAGAAAACTAGATTGTGCAATACAAACCCGTAATTAAAAGATAGGAACATACAACATCTTTTAAAACCGACATTACACACATAATATATAAAAACAAAGCATGAAAACATACACGATTTACAACCACATTACATACAATACAAAGTAAGTGACTCCAGCTCCCCTAGCAGTGGCACCCGACAGGTTACCTTTGTCACAAACACAGTGGTAAGTCGTGAATGAGGAAAGAGACGGATTGTGATTACGACAAACGAAACATCCGTGGTCATTTGGGACTCCGATATTCCGTAACGTATTTTGCAAAGTACTACGTTCTGATTATAATCTTGAAGCCGTCGTGGTCGTGATCGTATGGTAGTTGGATTTACAACTACCTATGCAATCAGTGCCTATCAACACTGATGTTGCGAGTTCGATTCTCGATCAGGGCGAGGTGTACAACATTATAAAGTTTGTCAGTGACTTGCGATAGGTCGACGGCCGTTTTCTCGGTGTCCCCCTGTTTCCTCCACCAATAAAAACTGACCGCCACGATACAACTAAAATATTGTTGAAAGTGGCGTTAAGCACCATCAAACAAACAAACAAAGAACTAATGTTAATCTTCCTTGAATAACACAAAATACGGACGTTATTAAAAAAAAAACCACATCGTGCATCCATACCAATGAGCCAAACGGACAAAACTTGTGACAATCTACAAGAAGAGAAGATACCAACTATATTTATACTTTCGGATATCATTGACATTGAATTTATTAAAATATTATAACGAAATATGATTTGAATGTTTTTATTGAAAACATTTTGGAAGAAAATTTCATTCCGGACAAGCTCTTGTGGCGAAAATTAGCGAACTATGGAAAGTCTCTGGAAATTTACGAAGGAAATAAATTGAAAACAATCAGTTGAACTAGATCTATGAGAACTTATAACAGGTACACTAAAATACAAACAGGTTTAACCCAACATCGTTTATTAAGATTAGCGGTAATTAATCCAACTTTAAATGTGGAACTTATGACTTTAGTGAAGTTAGTGTCGATGGCTATTAAAGCAGGACAATGCTCACTATGTAAATGTATGCAAATGACTTCCATAAACAGTATATCTTAAGTTGTATTGATCTATTAGAAATTCGAACTGAAATGTTTTACAAAATAGTCGATATGTTAACAGTAGAGAACTGGTTTGTTTCTTTGACCAGCTGCAGGATGATGACGAGGTTGTAGAATAGTTACTAGGAAGTATGAACCATGCCATACAAACACTAGACATGGATGTGTGGAATTGCTTGAAGTGCAGATCTAGATTATATGTTATCTATATCAGGTTTTCAAATATGGTTTTTATAGCTAGTCATATATACCATTTAAATTAATATGTTGTTATACAAAGCACAGGTACTTGTGGACAGGACACAGCACCTTCCTTTTTACACCCTACCCCCCTTTTTTCATTTTTTTTTCCATTTCCATGGCTTAGAAATATGTAAAACAGCAATAATATCCCGTTTTCTGATTGCATCAGTCGACTGATATGTATATAGAGATGCCGTTTTCTGATTGCATCAGTCGACTGATATCTATGTCAACTGATGCAATCAGAAAACAGCATCTCTATATACATATCAGTCGACTTATGCAATCAGAAAACGGCATATTATTGCGGTTTTACATATTTCTAAGCCATGGAAATGAAAAAAGGGGGGTAGGGTGTAAAAAGGGGGGATGCTGTGTCCTGTCCACAAGTACCTGTGATACAAAGTGCTTGTGGAAAGGCTTTGTAAATTACAAAAAAGGGTGCACTCGACTCGCAGTGGGAAGCGATAAAGTTTACCAGTTGCTTGCCCATGTTCGGTGGTTCTCTCTGGGTACTCCGGCTTCTTCAACCACTAAAACTGGTCGTCATGATATAGCTGAAATATTGCTGAAAGTGGTGTTAAAACACCAAAAATCAACCCAAAAAAATCAAATTATCATCGCTGATAGATAATAACTGCTATGGATTCTATTTTTTGGGAAGTTCACCACACAAAGCATATACAACTTGTGGAGATTGTACAATGTAACAAGAACAAATTAATAGAATAAAATCATTTATTCTGATATTGGCACATCTATCTTACAACTAGAACTAGACAATTATTTGCCCATGTAGTTATCAATACAGCTTTAAAAACAACATTTTATTTAAGAAAATAAAATGCTACTCTCACAACTGTATCTTTTGTAGTTGAAAATGAAATGTTTGAAAATAAAATAGGGTTTTGTTAATTAAATATTGTAAATTTTTAAATGAATGCAATGATTTTATTTATGTGAAAATCTGACAAGATCAAAATGGCTTTATTTAAACCTTGCATTTGTAAATAGTCAAACCTGTATATATATATAAATGTTTCGGGCATGAACAGGTCCATTTTGAATTTTTCCTTGTTTTATTATTTGCTGCTTTTTTGGGGAATTTGTAGTCACCAAAATTGGGAAAAGGGGGACTTTTTTCATTGGGAATGGGGCCGAAATTCGGCCATAATTAACGTTACAGAAAGGGCACATTTCATTTTATGAACAGTTGTCCTTTATATACAGGTTAAAATTTAAGGTAGGTTTGACTGTACATTTATTCCTGAAAATGGTAAAGAATGACAAAACAGAATTAACATAAACATTATAATATGATGTTCTGTATGTTCAGTGTTAAATTATTCAATAGACCATGACCAGCACAAACTGATGACACCACAAGAGGTTTTGTGCTGAAATATGCCATCAATTGTCCAATCGTCCATTGGTAGAAAAAAAATCAGATCTTTTTGATACATTCTCATTTTAGATTTTTTTTTTTTTTTTTATTTCATCCCATGTTTTTTTTTACAATTTTACCATAGATATGTTAAACATTTTTGTAAATTTTACCCCTCACTCTGCTGCAATACACTCTTGGTAAAAAATTGTTTATGAATATATGACAAACCCATGGTAAAATCTCCAATATACAATGGGGTGTCATAAATTATGTCTTTAATATTACCAGTAGATATTTCATCTGCTAATTCTTAGATAAAATTCACATTAATTTAACTTTGTACTTTTTCCGGTGGCATCTGATTCACATTAAATATTTAAAAGAACCAATTACACCATGAACACTTTAAAAGGTCTTGATGATAAGAAAGTTCAAACAGATTGCACTGTTCCCACTGGACGCTGGAGGAAAATGAAATCACTCCACTTCTGTAATGACTGACTTCTTCTTCTGTGATACAAATGGTACTGCTCCAGGTTTACTGTGTTTACGACGGTTTGACTCTCTGAAAAATAACAAGTATATTTTAGGAAACTTTTCTTAAGCATATTTACTACCCAATACAGTAGTCCCGTCCCCGTTATATGTCCAAACCGCATCGGTGGTGTAATAGTTAGCTCCTCGCCTCGAGTGAAGTAGATTGTGGGTTCAAGCAAAACCAAAGACTATGAAATAGGTATTTCTTCCTTCTCCACTAAGCATGCAGCATTAAGGAGAAAGAGCAAAGAATGGTTGGCTTGTAATCAGGATAATGTGTCTGAATGGAGCGACATGTCTATCCGTGGACTGTTGTTTCAGTGAACTAGAACTATAAAAATCCAACTAAACGTGTTGGTCTAGTACAAAGCGGACCTCATCATAATTTCATTTAAAATTAACTTGTTTTAGCCATGAAATAGCTGAAAAATTGCTGAGTTGCCGTTAAACAACAATAACTCACTTACATGTCCACTCCTCCTCCAATAAAAATTGGTCTTATTAAGAAGGGTGTTCTCTCTTGTGGGTACATGTATAAGTTAAGTAGTATTTTTACTCTCTTAAGTGTATCTCAAATCTGGCCTGATAAGAGGAGTGGGACTATGGGTGGAGAGGCCTTAAAAGAGGGGGACTTTGGGTGGAGAGGCCTTAAAAGAGGGGGACTATGGGTGGAGAGGCCTTAAAAGAGGGGGACTATGGGTAGAGAGGCCTTAAAAGAGGGGGACTATGAGTGGAGAGGCCTTAAAAGAGGGGGGTTTTGGGTGGAGAGGCCTTAAGAGGGGGACTATGAGTGGAGAGGCCTTAAAAGAGGGGGACTATGAGTGGAGAGGCCTTAAAAGAGGGGGACTATGGGTGGAGAGGCCTTAAAAGAGGGAGAATTTGGGTGGAGAGGCCTTAAAAGAGGGGGACTATGAGTGGAGAGGTCTTAAAAGAGGTGGACTACTGTATGACAAGATTTCTTCAATCATAAACAAAAGCTTGTATGTTGTCCTATTCACATTCTGGCAAATATGAAGCCTATCATGGAGATAAACTTTATCACATAATGTTGTATTGAGTACACCTCGCCTGTGCAGGGTTTGATCTCACAACATTAGTGGTGATGGGCACTGATTGCAGAAGTAGTTATAAATCCAACTACCATACGATCACGAACATTATCTTTAAACTCATATGTTTATATGTTTAAAGGAAGATCACTATGTCACGATAGTATGGTAGTTAGATTTATCTTTACTGATGTAATTGGTGGCTATCACAGATAAAGTTGTGGCTTCAATTCGTGCATAGGTATACCATATACTCCTTTACATGATAAAGTTTGTCAGGTGACTTGTGACAGGTCAGTGATTTACTCTGTGTACTCCTGTTTCTTCCATCAATAAAACTGACCACCACGACAAATAACTAAAATATTGTTGAAAGTGCCTCTAAACATCCATAGCCCTACCTCCTCAGTGGTGTAATGGTAAGAATGCTAGCCTCAAATTTAGTAGATCACAGGTTTTATCACCAGTTTAATCAAGCCAAAGACTATAAAATCGGTCTTTGCTGCCTCTCCGCTATGCACACAGCATTAAGGGCATCATGTGTGGGATTAGAACTTACAAACTAAAGAAACAAATCATTGGTATAATGGGTAGCATGCTCACCTTGTGGGTTTGAGCCTGGTCAGGTTCAACTAAAGACCATACAATTGATATTTACTGCTTCTCTGCTAAGTATGCAGCATAAAGGAGCAAGATCAAAGACAGGTTGGATCATAAACTTACTTTCGTTTTTGAGATATTTGAATGGCTCTCATTTCCTTCCTCTGGTTATAGATCATCTTAGGAACATGGCGATGCCGTGATATTCTTCGTACTTCTGGATGGAATGCAAACTTTTCTTTTAATTTTTCATTATAATTGAATGCTGTCTTTTCTCTAGGTTTGAGCTAAAAGAAAATAAGTGTACATTTAATTATGATCAAGGAATTCCAATCTCCACAGGCTTGGCATTCTTTTTTTTCTTTTATTAAATTGAGGGGGGGGGGGGGGGCTGCTGCATAAAAATTATAATAAAATCCTTGTTTTCAAACATTTAGGCCACAAGGAGTTCATCGTTACTTTATTATTACATGTACATGCAGGATAAGTCTGTAAAAATTGAAGAAGGAATTCTCAAGAAATTGAAGTAGAAAAAAAATACAAACAAAATTAAATGAGCGTCAGTCATTGTTGTGACCATAGGGAATTTGGATAATATCTACCCCAGACATATCGAAAATCCAAGACAACTTGTCTGACATTCGGTCTGACAGGGAATTTAGAAAAACTGTCTGACCAAATAAAAACCTAAAATGCCACTACATATTCCACATCGGTCATTGAAAGGACTTGACCAATCAAACATCTCCTCACAAATAATGAATCTTTCGTACCTAACCATGTCGGACCATTAAGTTCTTTTTCTTTTTTTTTTTTAACAAATGACAATGTAACAAGAAATTAGGTTTTAAGAACATATTTAAAGAACTTTATCAACCTAAAGAAACTTACAAATATATATTTTCAAAATGATAATCGCTTTGGTTTATTTCAAAGACCGATCTAGTCGAATGCCGATCTATGTTTGGGACGAATTATATTTCTTTTAAGGGAAGTTACTCGATTAGGATTATGCAATGGTCAAGGTAAGTTATTCACAGAAAACGCCTTTTTAAAGAAATAAACATGCTATTGCAAGAAAGATCGACTTTTAAAGACACTGTTTGACGGACTGACACAGAGAAAATTGTTTCCTGACCGAAGTAGAGAGCAAATTTTTATCGGACTTTCGGACCAATATGCCGAAAACATCGTCGGACCGGCTTGATTTTTACCTGTCAGGTCCGACGGTCCAACATATTTCGATATGTCTGCTACCCAGCGAACCATGCCACCATTAAAAGTGCGAGTTCAAGTTCTACAGGAAACAGAATAATATAAAGTATCCATTCTGGTTCTGAATCCATTTAATTTTTCATATATCATTATTTTATATAATTTCTTGAAACTTGTGTTGTAACTATACAATGAATTAATTACTAAAATATGCTTACAATTATTTTATAAATTCAATAAATTCTTACCACTCCTAATTTTTCTGATGCATGAGCCTTCCAGATCCTAATATTCCTTTAATGGTGGCATGGTTCGCTGGGTAGCAGACATATCGAAATATGTTGGACCGTCGGACCTGACAGGTAAAAATCAAGCCGGTCCGACGATGTTTTCGGCATATTGGTCCAATATATTATTATTTTATATAATTTCTTGAAACTAAAATATGCTTACAATTATTTATTCTTGTCTTAACAAAAAATAAAAAATATGGACGGCAAAGGAAAATGCTGGATACATGTATATCAGAATATAATTTACTAGTGGATCAGGAACTGCTCACCGGAGCACCAGAGTTCACCCTCGGTTTTTAGTGGGGTTCGTGTTACTCTATCTTTAGTTTTCTGTATAGAGATCTTTGTTTGTTATTTGTCTTGTTTTTTTTTCGGCCATTGTGTTGTCTGTCCTTCGTCGATTTACGGATTCTGATTACCCCTTTGATATTTTCAAACTCTTCTTACTACTTTTGAAAATCACTATTGCACCAGAAACCATTTTCGTTATATAGGTGTTTATCCCTCTCCTAAAAAAAATGTTGACGATAATTCTTCAAATTTAAATTCTTCGATAAAATAATCAAGACATTTACGTAGTTCGTCAATAAATTCTTACCACTCCTAATTTTTCTGATGCATGAGCCTTCCAGATCCTAATATTCATTTCATCAGATCCTGACAGTATATACTTGTTATCTAAAGACCATCGTACAACCTCAACACGCTGCATACGCTTCGTGTGATAAACTTCCCTAAAATAGAACGATAACTATTATTATCTTAATCAGTGATCAGAGATGTTATCTAAAGACCATCGTACAACCTCAACACACCGCATACGTTTCGTGTGATAAACTTCCCTAAAATAGAACGATAATTATTATTATCTTAATCAGTGATCAGAGATGTTATCTAAAGACCATCGTACAACCTCAACACGCTGCATACGCTTCGTGTGATAAACTTCCCTAAAATAGAATGATAACTATTATTATCTTAATCAGTGATCAGAGATGTTATCTAAAGACCATCGTACAACCTCAACACGCTGCATACGTTTCGTGTGATGAATTTCCCTAAAATAGAACGATAACTATTATTATCTTAATCAGTGATCAGAGATGTTATCTAAAGACCATCGTACAACCTCAACACGCTGCATACGTTTCGTGTGTTAAACTTCACTAAAATAAAACGATAATTTTATTATTATCTTAATCCGTAATCAGAGATCCTTGAAACTCACCTAAAAGAGTCCTGGACCCACCAAAGTTTTCAAATTTTATATTCTTATAATGGTGGGACTCTTTCACCAAATTTTTCAGAAATGTTTTCTGGACTCATAAAATTAAATGCATGCTACAAGTATCCCTGAGCAATGAGGATGGACTATGGCTGCTTAACAGCATTGACAACAATAATACAGATATATCATGGTCAATTTTGATTGGTGGAATGAACCGCAGTACCGGAAGAAAACCACCAATCTGCCGCACGTCATTAACAAACATAAAATCACATAAAGATGGGATGAAATAGCATTCAAATTATAATTCTATCCAAAGTTGACAATGTAATGTAATTAACTGAATGGGTAAAAACATAATCCATCGCCATTCTCATATCAGATTTATTCTTTTTTAATTGTATATCCTGTTTTCATATAAAAAAATCACTGGTTTCATTTACAAAAGTTTAATGTTCTATAGTAAAATACAGTGTAGGGTTAGGGTTATGGTGTTTAATGCCACCTTCAACAATATTTCAGTTATATCGTGGCAGTCAGTTTTATTGGTGGAGGAAACCGAAGTACCAGGAGAAAACCATTGACCTGCCGCAAGCCACTGACAAACTTTATCACATAATGTTGCATCGAGTACATCTCGCTATGAGCGGAATTCGAATTCACAACTTCAGTGGTGATAGACACTGATTGGAAAGGTAATTGTAAATCCAACTTCCATGCAATCACAACTAGGACCGCCCTACAATGCAGTGTAAATTTAATCTTTGTAACATTTTACACTATGAATAATGTTCTTATAAAAGAGACATCAGAAGACAATATCAACAGCATAATTGGAAAGACTGTTTTATTTCCACATTTAAAACTGACTCGTAACATAAACTTGCCAACGAATACTTGGATATTTCAAAGTAAAATCATTGCAGGCATTTCAATAAGGGGCGGTACCAGGTACTTTTACCCACTTAAATGGTATTTGGTACCTCCTGAGTACAGAGTATTGTATAAGATATTTGTGAAAATGTTTAAATTTTAATACAAAGTACTGCCTGTAAATAGTGAAGAACTGGTTCACTTGAAAAATATTGAAAGTCCTGCATTGGTCTTTTTTTCAATTTCAACCAACATTTCTTTGTATATATATGTTAAATGTCAGACCCTTTGGATTTTGAGTGAGTGAGTGATTGTTGCTTAACGCCAATTCAGCAATTTTTCAGCTATATCATGGCGAGAACAAGTTAATTTTCAATGAAATGATGATGAGGTCCGCTTTGTACTAGACCAACACGCTGAGTTGGATTTTTATAGTGCTAGCACACTGAATCAACAGTCCGTGGGTAGATATGTTGTTCCACTCTGACACATTATCCTTATTCCGAGCCAACCAGTCTTTGCTCTTTTTCCTTAATGCTGCGTGCTTAGCGGAGAAGCAACAAATATCAATTTTATGGTCTTTGGTTTGACCCGACCAGGGCTTGAACCCACGATCTACTGCTCTCGAGGCAAGCACGCTAACCATTACACCACAGATGTGGTTCGTTGGATTTTGATTAAACAAATTGTGGTTCAAGAAGACAAAACAACAAGCACCTGCTATGGTATTTGTCAACAGGGAATATTCTGACAACTTTATCATAGCCAGCTGATACAAATTCTCTTCCTGTTGGTGAATAGTCCACATCCATTACTGAAAATATACAAGTTATACAATAAATTCATAATGAAAAGAAAGTTTAAACAGAGATGGTCAAAAATACCACCAATATCAACAAAACAAAAGAAAGTTTTAAACAGTGATGGTCAATAATACCATCAATATCAACAAAACAAAAGAAAGTTTAAACAGTGATGGTCAGCAATTCCACCAATATCAACAAAACAAAAGAAAGTTTAAACAGTGATAGTCAACAATTCCACCAATATCAACAAAACAAAAGAAAGTCTAAACAGTGATGGTCAACAATACCACCAATATCAACAAAATGAACAATCACCTCTAAACAGTGATGGTCAACAATTCCACCAATATCAATAAAACAAAAGAAAGTTTAAACAGTGATGGTCAACAATTCCACAAATATCAACAAACAAAAGAAAGTTCAAACAGTGATGGTCAACAATTCCACCAATATCAACAAAACAAGGAAAGTTTAAAGGCATACAAGCTGTCAGAATTGATTTTTTTTGTTTATATTAAAAGTTGTCAATATTCGATGTTTTATACTAATAAAATGTTCTGAACAAAGAAGCGAGGTTTAAAAAATATGTTATAATGTCGTAATTAGTGAAAAGAATTTGAATGTCTGTTGGTAAAATCGCCATTAACACACCTAATTATAAGTCAGCTTCTTTTCCGTAGTTTACCGGACACTGATAACTGCTATAAATAACCAGAAAGCATGCACAGGTAAATATTGGTTAGAATTAATATAATTTAACAAATATATCTATGAAATTGGATCCCGGGGTAATCAGTTAATTTTATATAATGGTATTTAGTAAGAATGACACTTAAAATCGAAAATACGTGATGAAATCAATAAAAACAAACCCAAACTCTGCAAAGGGGCCCAATAAAGGGAAAATGAGATGACACAATTCCACCTTGGTTTACATTTTCTTTCATTAGAAACTTGGCAAGCCTCGTTCCCGATATGAAAATGTAAACCTTTGGGAGGAATTGTCTAGACCATGAAAGATTATTATAATCGAAGATTAGTTCAACACAACGACGTTCAAATGTTGTAAATAATATCGCACAATATCTATGTAGTGAGTGATTGTTATTTAATGCTAACTCAGCAATTTTTCAGCTATATCATGGCGAGAGGAAATTAATTCTCAATGAGATGATGATGAGACCAACTTTGTTCTAGACCAACAAACTGAGTTGGATTTTTATAGTGCTAGCTCACTGAAACAGTCTGTCGCCTCACTCTGACACATTATTCTCATTTCGAGCCAACCAGTCATTGTTCTTACTCCTTAATGCTGCGTGCTTAGCGGAGAAGCAACAAATACCAATTTTCTAGTCGACTAATTAAAACATTCATTAAATAGTTGCTATAAAGCTATATATGTCAGAACACAGACGTGTTCATGTGTCTATCAAATAAACCTCATACAACTGTATATGATTTTAATCGAATCGTAAAAACAAAAATTCTAATCAACCAAAGATCATTATATTTACGGTTAAACCTGACAAAAAAGTTTAATATCACCATAATTCTCTCACTTTTATAAAGAAAAACCTTCCAACAAAATCATACCTGCAGATACATGATCCATATGCACATTGATTGGAGCAGATAGTTTTCTCATGTCAAATGAGTACAGGCTGAAATGTAAAGCATATAACATGTATGATGTGTATGAAGTTGTCACTATATAACTTCAGTCAGTCAAAATCAACCAATTTTTAACTTCAACAATTAATGTTCAAATGACAGACACTGTTGGTCATTATACTTAGTATGTACTAAGTTTGTTTTGTTTCAACAATATTTCAATTATATCGTGGTGGTCAGTTTTATTAGTGGAGGAAACCGGGGTACCATGAGAAAACAACCGACCTGCCGCAAGTCACAGACAAACTTTGTCAAGTATAAATAACACATCACCATCTCACAACACAGGTAGTAGTAAATCCAATTACCATAGGATTATGACCGCCCCAATTAATAAAGGGCATAACTCTAGAATCGCTTAAGTAATTATAACTAACTATAAAATATAACCTGTCTATTGTGGATCGACTGAGTGAGTGATTGTTGTTTTAATGCTAATTCAGCAATTTTCAGCTATATCATGGCGAGAACAAATTAATTTTAAACAAGATAATGATGAAGTCCGCTTTATACTAGACCAACACGCTGAGTTTGATTTTTATAGTGCTAGCTCACTGAAACAACAGTCCGCGGGTAGACATGTCGCTCCACTGGAACACATTATTCTGATTCCGATCCAACCAGTCTTTGCTCTTTCTCCTTAATGCTGTGTGCTTAGTGGAGAAGTAATAAATACCAATTTAATAGTCTGGTTTGACCCAACCTGGGCTTGAACCCACTATCTACGACACTCGAGACGAGCATGCTAACCATTATGCCAATGATGCGGTCAAATTGTGGATTGAAAACATTGTATAAAAATTTAAAAACCAGAGGCTCAGCAGCCTGAGCCTGTGTAGTTTATTTTGAGGAGTTGAGGACACTTTTTACAGAATCTTCCATGGGGGCTTCCTACCAAATTTCAATTAATTTGGCCAAATGATCTTAGAAAAGACTTTTTTTAATTGGCCAATCACAAACCAGAACTGCCTATGGTGCCCATATCAGTTGTACGATTGACACGAAATATTAAAACTTTGAACAGCATCTCCCATACATCATTCCTACAAAGTAACTATTCATTGTGTCTGCTAGTTTCAGAAGAGAAGAGTTTTTCAATTTCAGCCAATCAGAAACAATTATTTGCCATGGCGACCATGTTTTTTGTCCAAACGGGATGAGATGAAATGACTATATCTGATAGAAGATCTTCCATAGATGCAACCTGTTGAATTTCAATTTATTTGGCAAAGCAGTTTCAGAAGGAGATTCTTAGAAATCGAGCTACCAGAAACAAGAAATTGTCTATGGCGACCATGTTTTTTAAGGGATAGGGACGAAGTGAGCAACCTGTATAGAGGATCTTCCATAGATGCTTACGATCAAGATTCAGTTCATTTTGGCCGAGCAGTTTCAGAGAAGAATTTTAGAAATTGACCAACCAGAAACAAAAATTGCCTATAGCGGCCATGTTTGGCAACAGATCAGGATGAAATGAACCATCTTTATGAAGGATTTTCCATAGATGCTTCCTACCAAGTTTCAGTTCATTTGGCTAAGAGGTTTCAGAGGAGAAGATTATAAACTCCTTTGGCTAGGTGAGCTAAAAACATATGACCAGTGAAAACTGAGGTTAGAGCATGGAAATAAAAATGGGACAAACAGAAACACTTAATGTCCCGTTGCCTTTCGAAAGGGACATAAAAATGAAATTTATGAGTAATATGGAAAATAACTGGTCATTGTAAAAAGACGAAACAAAAACAGACATAAAAATTGATGCACTGTACATTTGTGTACAAGTATTACACTACATTTTTCTGTCTATATACAATATTTTTCTGTAGTTTGTTGTATATTCATGCCTACGAAATGTTTTACTCTCGAAAACATTAAATGCAGTAAATATATTTTACAACATGACCTACTTATAATCTTCATTAGCAACGGTAAAAACAAAAGCCTCCATCGGATTCCACGCTATATTATTAGACTTCAGCTTCAAAATAACCTGCAAATATAAACAGAATTTCTCTTATCTAATTGATCTACTGGTTTGAATTCTCATGTGATTAAGTTAAATATGGAAATATCAAGATTTGTATTAGCAGCAAACAACAACAATCTAATTAAATAAATGTTAGAGAAAACAACATTGGATACACAAGACACATGACAAATAAACATTAGAGAAAACAACATTGGATACACAAGACACATGACAAATAAACATTAGAGAAAACAACATTGGATACACAAGACACATGACAAATAAACATTAGAGAAAACAACATTGGATACACAAGACACATGATAAACGTTAGAGAAAACAACATTGGATACACAAGATACATGACAAATAAACATTAGAGAAAACAACATTGGATACACAAGACACATGACAAATAAATGTTAGAGAAAACAACATTGGATACACAAGACACATGATAAACATTAGAGAAAACAACATTGGATACACAAGACACATGACAAATAAACATTAGAGAAAACAACATTGGATACACAAGACACATGATAAACATTAGAGAAAACAACATTGGATACACAAGACATATGAGAAATAAACATTAGAGAAAACAACATTGGATACACAAGACACATGACAAATAAACATTAGAGAAAACAACATTGGATACACAAGACACATGACAAATAAACGTTAGAGAAAACAACATTGGATACACAAGACACATGACAAATAAATGTTAGAGAAAACAACATTGGATACACAAGACACATGACAAATAAACGTTAGAGAAAACAACATTGGATACACAAGACACATGACAAATAAACATTAGAGAAAACAACATTGGATACACAAGACACATGACAAATAAATGTTAGAGAAAACAACATTGGATACACAAGACACATGACAAATAAACATTAGAGAAAACAACATTGGATACACAAGACACATGACAAATAAACATTAGAGAAAACATTAGATACACAAGACACATGACAAATAAACATTAGAGAAAACAACATTGGATACACAAGACACATGACAAATAAACATTAGAGAAAACAACATTGGATACACAAGACACATGACAAATAAACGTTAGAGAAAACAACATTGGATACACAAGACACATGACAAATAAATGTTAGAGAAAACAACAGTGGATACACAAGACACATGACAAATAAACATTAGAGAAAACAACATTGGATACACAAGACACATGACAAATAAATGTTAAGAGAAAACAACATTGGATACACATGACAAATAAACATTAGAGAAAACAACATTTGATACACAAGACACATGACAAATAAACATTAGAGAAAACAACATTGGATACACAAGACACATGACAAATAAACGTTAGAGAAAACAACATTGGATACACAAGACACATGCCAAATAAACATTAGAGAAAACATTGGATACACAAGACACATGACAAATAAATGTTAGAGAAAACAACATTGGATACACAAGACACATGACAAATAAACGTTAGAGAAAACAACATTGGATACACAAGACACATGACAAATAAATGTAAAGAGAAAACAACATTGGATACACAAGACACATGACAAATAAACATTAGAGAAAACAACATTGGATACACAAGACACATGACAAATAAAATACACAAGACACATGCCAAATAAACATTAGAGAAAACATTGGATACACAAGACACATGACAAATAAATGTTAGAGAAAACAACAGTGGATACACAAGACACATGACAAATAAACATTAGAGAAAACAACATTGGATACACAAGACACATGACAAATAAATGTTAAGAGAAAACAACATTGGATACACAAGACACATGACAAATAAACATTAGAGAAAACAACATTGGATACACAAGACACATGACAAATAAACATTAGAGAAAACAACATTGGATACACAAGACACATGACAAATAAACATTAGAGAAAACAACATTGGATACACAAGACACATGCCAAATAAACATTAGAGAAAACATTGGATACACAAGACACATGACAAATAAATGTTAGAGAAAACAACATTGGATACACAAGACACATGACAAATAAATGTTAAGAGAAAACAACATTGGATACACAAGACACATGACAAATAAACATTAGAGAAAACAACATTGGATACACAAGACACATGACAAATAAACATTAGAGAAAACATTGGATACACAAGACACATGACAAATAAATGTTAGAGAAAACAACATTGGATACACAAGACACATGACAAATAAACGTTAGAGAAAACAACATTGGATACACAAGACACATGACAAATAAACATTAGAGAAAACAACATTGGATACACAAGACACATGACATATAAACATTAGAGAAAACAACATTGGATACACAAGACACATGACAAATAAACATTAGAGAAAACAACATTGGATACACAAGACACATGACAAATAAACGTTAGAGAAAACAACATTGGATACACAAGACACATGCCAAATAAACATTAGAGAAAACATTGGATACACAAGACACATGACAAATAAATGTTAGAGAAAACAACAGTGGATACACAAGACACATGACAAATAAACATTAGAGAAAACAACATTGGATACACAAGACACATGACAAATAAATGTTAAGAGAAAACAACATTGGATACACAAGACACATGACAAATAAACATTAGAGAAAACAACATTGGATACACAAGACACATGACAAATAAACATTAGAGAAAACAACATTGGATACACAAGACACATGACAAATAAACGTTAGAGAAAACAACATTGGATACACAAGACACATGCCAAATAAACATTAGAGAAAACATTGGATACACAAGACACATGACAAATAAATGTTAGAGAAAACAACAGTGGATACACAAGACACATGACAAATAAACATTAGAGAAAACAACATTGGATACACAAGACACATGACAAATAAATGTTAAGAGAAAACAACATTGGATACACAAGACACATGACAAATAAACATTAGAGAAAACAACATTGGATACACAAGACACATGACAAATAAACATTAGAGAAAACAACATTGGATACACAAGACACATGACAAATAAACGTTAGAGAAAACAACATTGGATACACAAGACACATGCCAAATAAACATTAGAGAAAACATTGGATACACAAGACACATGACAAATAAATGTTAGAGAAAACAACCTTGGATACACAAGACACATGACAATAAACATTAGAGAAAACAACATTGGATACACAAGACACATGACAAATAAACATTAGAGAAAACAACATTGGATACACAAGACACATGACAAATAAATGTTAAGAGAAAACAACATTGGATACACAAGACACATGACAAATAAACATTAGAGAAAACAACATTGGATACACAAGACACATGACAAATAAACATTAGAGAAAACAACATTGGATACACAAGACACATGACAAATAAACGTTAGAGAAAACAACATTGGATACACAAGACACATGCCAAATAAACATTAGAGAAAACATTGGATACACAAGACACATGACAAATAAATGTTAGAGAAAACAACCTTGGATACACAAGACACATGACAATAAACATTAGAGAAAACAACATTGGATACACAAGACACATGACAAATAAACATTAGAGAAAACAACATTAGATACACAAGACACATGACAAATAAACATTACAGAAAACAACATTGGATACACAAGACACATGACAAATAAACATTAGAGAAAACAACATTGGATACACAAGACACATGACAAATAAATGTTAGAGAAAACAACAGTGGATACACAAGACACATGACAAATAAACATTAGAGAAAACAACATTGGATACACAAGACACATGACAAATAAATGTTAGAGAAAACAACATTGGATACACAAGACACATGACAAATAAACGTTAGAGAAAACAACATTGGATACACAAGACACATGACAAATAAACATTAGAGAAAACAACATTGGATACACAAGACACATGACAAATAAACATTAGAGAAAACAACATTGGATACACAAGACAAATAAACATTAGAGAAAACAACATTGGATACACAAGACACATGACAAATAAACGTTAGAGAAAACAACATTGGATACACAAGACACATGCCAAATAAACATTAGAGAAAACATTGGATACACAAGACACATGACAAATAAATGTTAGAGAAAACAACATTGGATACACAAGACACATGACAATAAACATTAGAGAAAACAACATTGGATACACAAGACACATGACAAATAAACATTAGAGAAAACAACATTAGATACACAAGACACATGACAAATAAACATTACAGAAAACAACATTGGATACACAAGACACATGACAAATAAACATTACAGAAAACAACATTGGATACACAAGACACATGACAAATAAACATTAGAGAAAACAACATTGGATACACAAGACACATGACAAATAAACATTAGAGAAAACAACATTGGATACACAAGACACATGACAAATAAATGTTAGAGAAAACAAGTGGATACACAAGACACATGACAAATAAACATTAGAGAAAACATTGGATACAGAAGACACATAAATAAATGTTAAGAGAAAACAACATTGGATACACAAGACACATGACAAATAAACATTAGAGAAAACAACATTGGATACACAAGACACATGACAAATAAACATTACAGAAAACAACATTGGATACACAAGACACATGACAAATAAACGTTAGAGAAAACAACATTGGATACACAAGACACATGCCAAATAACCATTAGAGAAAACATTGGATACACAAGACACATGACAAATAAATGTTAGAGAAAACAACATTGGATACACAAGACACATGACAAATAAATGTTAGAGAAAACAAGTGGATACACAAGACACATGACAAATAAACATTAGAGAAAACATTGGATACAGAAGACACATGACAAATAAATGTTAAGAGAAAACAACATTGGATACACAAGACACATGACAAATAAACATTAGAGAAAACAACATTGGATACACAAGACACATGACAAATAAACATTACAGAAAACAACATTGGATACACAAGACACATGACAAATAAACGTTAGAGAAAACAACATTGGATACACAAGACACATGCCAAATAACCATTAGAGAAAACATTGGATACACAAGACACATGACAAATAAATGTTAGAGAAAACAACATTGGATACACAAGACACATGACAAATAAACGTTACAGAAAACCGAAGGGATAATCAAGAATGGAGAATCTAGAGAAACTGGCAACATTGAGTACATAAGACGAACAAAGCAAAAAACACAGAACAATATTTGTTGGATACGTAAATAAAACATGAGCCTTCGTACAAACAACTGGAGGTAAAGACAAACCGAACATCGTCTTACCTAAATTTGATAAAATCAATATCTTACATAACGTAATCTAAACTATTTCATTGGTTTGATCCATCTGAACCAGCAATCTGGATGTGAGCATGTTAACCATTACACCACTGATGTAATTAAATGAATTTCAGTACAACTAATGTTCTGTCCTGAATTTTCTTTACTTAAGGTTAAATAGACAATTTGCACATTTCTAACTTGATTCTAAAATTAAACATATTTTATGTGAGTTATTCCTCTTACAACAAAAAATAAATGTTACCTGTTCCATGCAAGAGCGATGGAAAAGTATCATTTTCTTTTGATGATTGTTTGGTTTATGGTGTTTAACGCCACATTCAACAATATTTCAGTTATATCGTGGTGGTCAGTTTTATTGGAGGAGGAAACCGGAGTACCCAGAGAAAACCACTGACCTGTCGCAAGTCACTGTACAACTTTAAATCCCATTATGTTGTATCGAGTACAACTCACTAAGAACAGGGTTCAAACTCACACTGTTAGTGGTGATAGGCACAGATTGCACAGGTAGTTGAAAATCCAACTACTATTCGATCCCGACCACGACAGCCCCTCATTTTCTTTTGAATCTTATTAAAAATCAGAGGATATCAGAAGAAAATTCAAGTCAATAAGCGTGTAAAGATTATGAAAAAGGCATATTTTGCATGAAAAGGAACCTATCGTCCACATTAATAGGGAATAACTCCTATAAAATTGTCTAATTTAAAAATCAAATTTAATATATATATATAATAGCCAATGAAAGTTGTATTAGATGATAATGGAAAATTACATATTTATTGTATGAATTTAATCAGGTTTAGGTTTATTGTGTTTAATGCCACTTGCAACAATATTTCAGTTATATCATGGTGGTCAGTTCTATTGGTGGAGGAAACCGGAGTGCCTGGAGAAAAGAACCAACCTGTCGCAAGCCACCAACAAACTTTATCACATAATGTTGTATACCTCGCCCGAGCGGAATTCGAAACCACAACGTTATTGGTGATAGGCACCGATTGCACAGGTAGTTATAAATCCAACTACCATACGATCACAACGGCTCCCTGCATTTATTCAAATTGATAGCATTATGTCAATGACAACTGGCCTTCACCAAAAAAAACCGCCCTGAATTTATTGACGGAGAATGATAATATTCATCTAATGAGTTTCTATTCTCTGTAACTTACTTTTCTTAACGGTGAGGAGCCTCTCATATCATAGAGGATGACACTACGATCTGAAGCACAACTGGCAACAATGTTAGTCTGAAAATAGAATACAAAATAAATTATGAAATTTTCCTTTTTGTAAGTTATTAGGATAAATATTTCTAGACCTATTGATTCATTCTAATTAGTTTTACAGGAAATAAGTGATATTACGGGGCCATCGTGGCCGTGATCACATGGTAGTTGGATTTACAACTACCTATCCAATCGGTGCCTATCACCACTGATGTTGTGAGTTCGTATCCCGCTCGGGCGAGGTGCACTCGACACAAAATTATGTGATAATGTTTGTCTGTGGTTTTCTCTAGTTTCATCCACCAATAAAACTGTTAGAAAGTCTTTCGAGTCTGGAATCTCAAGAAACCTATTTTCACTCCCAAATTTTCGACTTACAGGCGAGTATACATAAATTTACAATCAGTCATAATTAACACTATTTTTTTTTTAAGATTATTTTTTGATACATACTGATGAACAAATATTTGTAAGATTATTCCATCCATATTTAAATTTTATCAGATAGCCATGTAGCAGTAGTCATGTTTATCAGTTTATCATTTAAACAAGGGCAATGCAAAGCGTGGCGTATCCCCACGCCTAAAAATTGACCCAGTGACCTTTGACCTATGACCTTGAAAATCAATAGGATTCCAGATTCTCTTAAGGACTAAGTATGTACCAGGTTTGATCAAAATCCATTGAAGGATGTTGATTCTAGAGTGTTAACAAGGTTGTTACGGAAGGACGGACGGTAGCGTTACTATATCCCTTCGCAACATCGTTGGCAAGGGGATAATAACCTCTTGTCTATAGGCTAGAGGATAAAAATAGAGTGAGTGAGTCATTGTTGTTCAACACAAAATTTGCATTTACAACTGGGTTAGGGTTAGGGTTGTGGTGTTTAATGCCACTTTCAAACAATATTTCAGTTATTGGAGGTCAGTTTTATTGGTGGAGGAAACAGGAGTACCCGGAGAAAACCACTGACCTGTCGCAAGTCACTGACAAACTTTATCACATAATGTTGTATCGAGTACACCTCACTATGAGCGGGATTCAAACTAACAACTTTAGGCACTGATTGCACAGGTAGTCAAACTACCATACCATCATGCCCACAACAGCTTCCTATTTACAATTAGAATATGTGGTATAAAGAACTGTTCTACAATATTACTGAGGCTCGATTTGAATGTATGCCCTTTCAAACCCGACACTTATTTAAATTAGTCTGAACTAAATGACCGTTAGGAAACATTGCGACTGGAAATATTTTTTGGACGATTTGGCGACGTCTTTTTTATTCTATTTTGGTTACCAGAAATCATGACCAGAAGTATCTGATTTATGTTTGGAACTGATTTACACTGTTTTATTTGATCAAAATCTGTTGCTCAACCTGGGTAGGAACCAGATTTGTGTCTGGAAATAGGTTTTTTTTCCAGTTTGTTTCTATTGTCATATTTTGGTATATTAGCCCCTTTTTGAAATAAAATACAAACATGTTTTTTTATAGTCCATCAATAATCCATTAAGATGATCATTTTGCAAACAAAAAAAATTGGATTAAAAATGGATGAAAAATAAATAAGTTAAAAATTTGAAAATTTTCCCTGGACTTTTATGTCAAATACAGTAATAGTTACATAGTAATGGTATGCAGGTTTCTGAAAGGGATTTTCCTACGGAATTCATTACAAAAAACCCCCCCATCAAAATCAGATTAAAAATAAGCTAATCCATTTTTTAATCTTTTTTTTAAATATGATAATGTCTGTCGAGGCCTTCAGAACTGACGTTGTTTTTATCGGTGACGTCATGTGATTTATGTCAGATTGACCGATAAACTTGTGCATGCGAGTTCCGAACTGACCTAAAAATGTTGCTGTCGTATAAAAACTCAAACCAAGGCAGATTTCCAGATAATTCAAGATATGACAAACAGGTCTCATTAAATACATAATTACCTCTATAGGATTAAATTTGACCGCATGAAGACTGTCAACACCCCATGTGAATGAACGAATGGGTTCTGTTCTATCCTCGTCCCAAATATCTAACTGCTCACCACATGTTGCAAACATATTCTGTGACCAATGGTGATCTATTGATGTAAATATTGTCTGAAAAATAAAAACAAAAGCTGTATATAGTCAAACCTGTATTAAGAGGTCGTCTTTGGGATAAAGAAAAAGTGACCTTATAAGACAGATGACATCTTAAAGGAGGTTCATTTCATATGAAATTTTCAATGTCAGGTCAAGAAAATTATGACCTTTTAATACTGGTGTCAGACTGCTTAATAGAGGTAACCACATGAGTAGGTTTGACTACATTACCAAGCCAGAAAAGTTATCGGTCATGAATTTATGTCTCAGAATTATTGGGTTGACTTTTTTTGTGATTTTTCAATTGGTCATTTGGATTTTAGAGCAGTTCCAACAGTGTGGTATTTTTTTTCTCTCGATTTTGGAGCAGTTCCAACAGTGTGGTATTTTTTTTTCTCTAGATTTTGGAACTGTCTCAACAGTGTGGTATTTTTTTTTCTCTAGATTTTGGAGCAGTTCCAACAGTGTAGTATTTTTTTTTCTAGATTTTTGAACTGTGTCAACAGTAGAGTATTTTTTTTCTCTCTAGATTTTGGAACTGTTTCAACAGTGTGGTATTTTTTTTCTCTAGATTTTGGAACTGTCTCAACAGTGTGGTATTTTTTTTCTCTAGATTTTGGAGCAGTTCCAACAATGTGGTATTTTTTTTCCTCTAGATTATGGAACTGTTCCAACAGTGTGGTATTTTTTTTCTCTCTAGATTTTGGAACTGTTTCAACAGTGTAGTATATTTTTTTTTCTCTAGATTTTGGTACTGTTTCAACAATGTGGTATTTTTCTCTCTAGATTTTTGAACTGTTTCAACAGTGTAGTATTTTTTTCTCTCTAGATTTTAGAACTGTTTCAACAGTGTGGTATTTTTTTCTCTCTAGATTTTTGAACTGTTTTAACAGTGTAGTATTTTTTTTTTTCTAGATTTTTGAACTGTTTCAACAGTGTGGTATTTTTTTCTCTCTAGATTTTTTTAACTGTTTCAACAGTGTCGTATTTTTCTCTCTCTAGATTTTGGAACTGTTTCAACAGTGTAGTATATTTTTTTTTCTCTAGATTTTGGAACTGTTTCAACAATGTGGTATTTTTCTCTCTAGATTTTGGAACTGTTTCAACAGTGTAGTATATTTTTTTTTCTCTAGATTTTGGAACTGTTTCAATAGTGTAGTATCTTTTTTTTTTTCTAGATTTTGGAAATGTTTCAACAGTGTGGTATTTTTTTTCTCTAGATTTTGGAACTGTTTCAACAGTAGAGTATTTTTTTTTCTCTAGATTTTGGAACTGTTTCAACAGTGTGGTATTTTTTTTTCTCTAGATTTTGGAACTGTTTCAACAGTGTGGTATTTTTTTTCTCTAGATTTTTTAACTGTTTCAACAGTGTGGTATTTTTTTTTCTCTAGATTTTTAAACTGTTTCAACAGTGTAGTATTTTTTTCTCTCTAGATTTTTGAACTGTTTCAACAGTGTGGTATTTTTTTTTCTAGATTTTTGAACTGTTTCAACAGTGTAGTATCTTTTTTTCCCTTGATTTTGGAACTGTTTCAACAGTAGAGTATTTTTTTTTTCTAGATTTTTGAACTGTTTCAACAGTGTAGTATTTTTTTCTCTCTAGATTTTAGAACTGTTTCAACAGTGTGGTATTTTTTTCTCTCTAGATTTTTGAACTGTTTTAACAGTGTAGTATTTTTTTCTCTCTAGATTTTTGAACTGTATCAACAGTGTGGTATTTTTTTTTCTAGATTTTTGAACTGTTTCAACAGTGTAGTATTTTTTTCTCACTAGATTTTGGAACTGTTTCAACAATGTGGTATTTTTCTCTCTAGATTTTTGAGCTGTTTCAACAGTGTAGATTTTTTTTCTCTCTAGATTTTGGAACTGTTTCAACAGTGTAGTATCTTTTTTTCCCTTGATTTTGGAACTGTTTCAACAGTAGAGTATTTTTTTTTCTTCTAGATTTTTTAACTGTTTCAACAGTGTGGTATTTTTTTTTCTCTAGATTTTTAAACTGTTTCAACAGTGTAGTATTTTTTTCTCTCTAGATTTTTTAACTGTTTCAACAGTGTGGTATTTTTTTTTTTCTAGATTTTTAAACTGTTTCAATAGTATGGTATTTTTTTTTTCTCTAGATATTTTAAATGTTTCAACAGTGTGGTATTTTTGTTTTCTAGATTTTTGAACTGTTTCAACAGTGTAGTATTTTTTTCTCTCTAGATTTTAGAACTGTTTCAACAGTGTGGTATTTTTTTCTCTCTAGATTTTGGAACTGTTTCAACAGTGTAGTATTTTTTTCTCTCTAGATTTTGGAACTGTTTCAACAATGTGGTATTTTTCTCTCTAGATTTTTGAACTGTTTCAACAGTGTAGTATTTTTTTTTCTCTCTAGATTTTGGAACTGTTTCAACAGTGTAGTATTTTTTTTCCCTAGATTTTGGAACTGTTTCAACAGTAGAGTGTTTTTTTTTCTTCTAGATTTTGGAACTGTTTCAACAGTGTAGTATTTTTTTTTTCTCTAGATTTTTGAACTGTTTCAACAGTGTGGTATTTTTTTTTCTCTAGATTTTTTAACTGTTTCAACAGTGTAGTATTTTTTTTTCTCTAGATTTTTAAACTGTTTCAACAGGGTAGTATTTTTTTCTCTCTAGATTTTTTAACTGTTTCAACAGTGTAGTATTTTTTTTCTCTAGATTTTTAAACTGTTTCAACAGTGTGGTATTTTTTTTTTCTCTAGATATTTTAAATGTTTCAACAGTGTGGTATTTTTTTCTCTCTAGATTTTGGAACTGTTTCAACAGTGTAGTATTTTTTTTTTCTCTAGATTTTTGAACTGTTTCAACAGTGTAGTATATTTTGTTTTTCATTATCATTGTAGTTTAACACCACTACTTTTCATTGAAGTGTCTGTATGTGAAATAGACTAAATAAAGAAAATTGGAATGATGTGAATATTATGTCCACTATTTGTTTATGCCAGATTCGAGTTATGGCTGGAGAAAATAAGCCTATCATTCTCAGTATTACACAGTAAATGTATATTATTCTGCACTTGTTCTATTTGAACAGTCAAATTGCACTGACTGGATAAATATTTGTTATATACGGTCACTGACAGAAAATATAGCTTTTACTGGTACCCTTGTCACATGTAATACCTGTAGAGCTTTGTGAACCTATTTGTAAATCCAGTGTACTTCCTGTTGACAGAAAATATCAATAGGGGCAATCATGGGATAATTATATAATATAAATTCAAATATAAACGTTGATGGAATAATGTGATTTTTCTGCAGGATAAACACAATATTAATGCAGTGTCATAAAATTTAAAGTTTTGTATTAGGAAGAAAACTGTGGAAAGGCTCATTGAATCTAGTTCTATTAGGAACAAAACTGTGGAATCTAGCTTTTATCCCAGTTTTTAAGCCTTGTACATATAAACTTTATATTTTAAGATACTGCACTGATAGTGTCTATAACAGCTCTATTTACCTTGCCAAGTATAGTGTTGATAGGATCTGTCTCTGATGTTCCTGTCTCGTCTAAACTCCACTGTTTTATTGTCTTATCATTACCAACCTGTTAAAATAGATTTGATTTGATTTGATTTATTGTGTTTAATGCCACTTTCTGCAATATTTTACAGCTATATCATAGCGACCAGTTTTAGTGGTGGAAGAAGCCGGAGTACCAGGAGAGAACCACCGACCATGGGCAAGCAACTGGTGAACTTTATCACTTGCGACTGTTAGTCGAGTGCACCCTTTTTTATAATGTCGGGCATGAACCCACTCCGTATTGGTGATAGGCTTGTATGAGTTGTTAGGTAATCCAACTACCTAACTCATTGAGCCACCCGGGTCCTGTTAAAATACAACTGTCACAATCATACTATAAAACATGACACCTTACTATCTCAGTACAATATATTTTGATTTAAAAATTGAAATATGAATAAACATGTGAGAGTTAGCTATAGACTGCCAAGTGAATAACAAACAAGATTTATTTTGTTTGAGTAAGTGATTGCTGTTGAACGCCAACTCAGCAATTTTTCAGCTATATCATGGCGAGAACAATTAAATTTTTCAATGAGATGATGAGGAGGTCCGCTTTGTACTAGACCAACATGCTTCGTTGGATTTTTATAATGCTAGGTCACTGACACAACAGTCAGCAGATAGACATGTCGCCCCACGATCTATCGCACTCGAGGTAAGTACACTAACCATTACACTACCGATGTGGTTTCTATCTTGTTTGATATAGTAAAAAAAATTCCATAGTAACCAATATAGAAAACTTGTAATTTTTAGCTGTAAAGCTTTCTGGCATGATAGTCAGGATGTTAACATCATTTGGGGTTAAGGTTATGGTGTTCAACAATCATCACTTTCAACAATATTTCAGTTATATATCGTGGCTGTCAGTTTTACTGTGTGGAGGAGACCGGAGTGCCTGAGATAGCCACAAACCTGCTGCAAGTCACTGACAAACTTTATCACATAATGTTGTATCGAGTACACCTTGCCATGAACGGGGTTCAAACTCACAACTTTCGTGGTGATAGGTACTGATTGCATAGACAGAATTGTAAATCCAACTACCATACGATCACGACGGTCCCTATTTGAAATGGAAGAATTTTACAAATTTGAGAACCTTCATATGTTTCAGTAAGCAAATTTATCCTCAATTTTCATTAAGGTATGTTTAGTGGTTTCAAGTGATGCTGTATCAAAACTTTAACATCTAGGTAAACGAAAGCCATCCTCAATTTGTACTCTTAATTTAAAAAAACCCATCTTCTTAGATACTGGTACCACCTGTCATGAATGACCCAGTAATGTTGTCTGAATAAATTGTCTCTCAAGACAGGGTTCTTTCTATTCTGAAATGCTTCCCATTTCCAACCAATTTCATATTTAGCCCTCCTCTTATAGCAAGCATCGCAAGATGCGAGCTAAACAGCAACATGTGTATAAGGAGATGAATCAATATACTAACAATACCAACCGGAAGTGGTTTTTAAGCTTCAGTATAGAATGGACAATTGGAGCGAATGACAGGAAATGGCCTATTAATTAGAATAAAAAATAACTATCCAGTTTAAAAATAACCAAAAAAAAATAGGAATCCGTACAGCTTCTTTACATGAAACGATTAATTTATTTAAAAAATTGACAATGGCTAGACCTTCTTCTTTCACCTCTAAAAAAGCTGTCGTCACACGATTTCTATAGTTAATACGTCACACAAGTATTGTTTCGTCACGTCATTCATTCATGATCGCTGTCACTGTCAGAGTAAACAATAATTGCCCTGCATTTCTCAAGTTGGTGGTGATTTACGGTTGGTTGCCGAATAATTGTTTATGTATTGAACGGTGCAGTTCCCAGCAATGTGAAAAGAATGCCTTTAATATTTAAAATTAGTAAGATAAATCTTGAGTATGTTGCGATTTTCCTCACGGAGATTCCGCAATGTTTACAAAGACGTCACTGGGGTTTTGTCGCGTTCCTAACCTACGTTAGATAAATGATCATTACAGAGTGAAGTACAGGAAACAGCCTTTTAATTTGAATAAAAAATAACTATAAGTTTAAAAATACCCCCCCCCCCCCAAAAAAATGGAAAGGAAACCGTACAGCTTCTTTCATGAAACGATTAATTCATTTTAAAAATTTACAATTGCTAGACCTTCTTGTTTCGCCCCTAAAGCTGTCGTCACACGATTTCGTTGATCATGTCGCTCATGGTTTCAAAACAAAGAAATAAAAGGAATATAAAGATGATTTTTTTTAAAACAATATTGATTCAGTTGCCATGCAACCCGTTTAAATACATTTTTGTACACATGAGACAGAAAAAAACATTCAAAGTCTTGTCGTTTGTGTGATGCAAAAATATCGTTTGCTATGATCTAGCTTTACAAGACACAATGACGAAAAGAGCGAAAAAAAATATATAAAAGAAAACTGCTTTAAATCAGTGAAAGTGTTAAAGGTAATTGCTATCTTAACAGCATATCTATGATTTTCTCTTTAATTCTAAATCTACCTATCAAGCGCCCTTCCGTGCAAAAAACGCTGCATTTTTCTGCGATACGCCTAGTTTGCAGCTATAGGCCTACAAATCGACAATATATAGTCATTTATGGAGTACTACAAACGGTTTAAGTTAACTTATATTTTATAGGCAGTAAACGAGTAGAACATGGACAAAAATTATAAGAGCGATTACTAGCCTTTTCATATTTTTTTCTTTACCAAAAAAGAACATATTTCGGATATAACATGACTTCAAAGTTTGAAATATATTAGCAGGGCTCCCAAATGCCCCTAAAATCTGGTATGTGCCACCAGAATTACTGATATTCCTAATAATACTAAGTTAATAAAATTTTGAGTGTGGGTTACCAAACCTAACGTTAAATCTAGCTGCAGAACCGTAGCTCTTTATCATGGTCCTTTGTTTTTGTCCACAAAAATAACAAAAATTCCAAAGGACTTATAGGAGCTACGGACCCTCAGCTACGTTAAATCTAGCTGCAGAACCGTAGATATTTAGGTCCTTTTTGTTTTTTTCGGGATCTGCCCTATCAGAAAATTAACATTGAAAAGAACGTTTTGCGTCTTCTTTTTCATTTCTTCTTCTTCCTTATTTGTGTTTGCATACCATGGGTTTGGTTAGGATGGAGGTGGTGTGGGTGTGTTTTGATGTCTTGTTCTTTATTTCGGAATTTCACTTTTTGTTTTTATTGATTTTTATTTTATTTTGGCTTGCTTGTATAAATTTGTGTTGTTGGTGTTTTCCTTTAGGTGTTTATTTCAATGTTTGTTTGTTTGCTTATTTATTTCGTTTGTATTCCCTTTTAATATTTATTTATTGTTTATGTTATGTGACTGTACTTTATCATTTTTTCTTTGAAAGTATATCTTGCTCTAAAACGAGATTATCATATTCTGTTTGTTTATTGATTGATTGTATACCTTGTATTCTTGAAAATTTCTCGTAATATCTTATGTATATTCTAGTGAGATTATAATTAAAATAATTCAGTTCACATTTTTAATTTTCATATTTATATATTTCGCAATTTTTTTTTTAAACTGTGCACGACCCTCGGATGAAAAGGATACTTTTTTTTAAATGATAGACGTTTGACTCTTCAGTCACTTGAAGTTTCAAAAATAAAAATAAAAATAAGAAAAAAATGTTTTTCTTATTTTTTTCTTATTTTTGGACCTTCAAGAGACTGTGGACTCATAATCATAGACTAGTAAAATACATGTACATGTCTAGGCGTAGATGCGATGCTCGCCTGTAGGCTGTGCCTAATCCATATTATAGGCCACACCCACAAAGGGCTACTCCTGTTATCTAAGGCCAGATATTTCAAATGCACTGAGATAGTAAAATACAGTAGAGTTCATTTATACCGAAGTCCAGGGGACTCTCGATCTTAGTTCGTTATAGGCATCATTCGTTATAAGAGAAACAATGTAGAATTACCTCCCCTTTTGAAAATCAGACAGTAGAACTTCGCTGGCTCGAACTCGAAGGGACTGTCAAAATCTGTTCTAGCTATCGGTAGTTCCGAGTCACCGAGGTCGCGTAATTTTAGAGAGAAAAAAATCTGGTTCTGACCCGGGCAGTTTCATTACGCTATGATAACTGATGCACAGTAAGTGAGTCTTTATCGTAATTTTTTTTTAATCCTTTAGACAGTTCTCAAAGACTACGGCTTCTGAATACCTCTTTGGTATCTTCATATGTTTAATAGAAACGTTTTTTCAACTTTGTTCACGATCTATTTAGTAAACAGGAAATATGAGGTCAGGTATTAACACTTGGATCGATTTCGGTATAATGCTGATAATTCTGATATATATTTTTAATGGCCAATTTTAAGATTGTAGCCATTTTCCTTTTTTTTATTTGAATTTGAAGAATAATTGTTTCTTTTTGGTATTATATACACATAAAAACTCAGGTTAATCAAAATTTCAGAACGAGTACATTTCTTTTGTTTTTGGTATTTAGATGAACCTTGAGACCAAGCATGTTTGTTGTTTAATTAAAGAGTCTATCATCAAAGAAAAAATAAACAATAGCGAATGAATTAATCTCACAAATAACTTTGTTTTTAATTTCTTTAGCTTGTGCATCCATTCTTTAAAATTTATATTACGTTTTATTAATTTTTAATGCAATAAATTAGCGCGTGTGTTATTAGTTGACAACTTGTTAATCACATCATTTAATACCCATTTTATTGTTTGAATATTTTAAAGAAAAGTCTTGAATGACATCATTAACAACATCAAAGGTTGGATTATTGATTTTTCAATTATCAACAACGGAAGTGTCAGTGCACTTGACCATTTTAATATGTGATCATCCGTGCATAACGGAAGACAAGTAAACAATTTGTTTGTTCAGCAATTTTCTTTGTTATATCATGTCAATTTTGAGCAATAAAAACGTTGTTTGGGTTTAAAATTCTCTTCGTTATAAGCCTGATTTAGTCATAAAAAATTTGTAATAGGCCTTCACAAATACATTGTTTAAATAGCGATGGGACCGGGGATTTATCTTTACTTCGCTATAAGCCTGATTTCGTTACAAGCCTGTTCGCTATAAACGAACTCTACTGTACTACTAATTCAGTAATTGTCCCCTCAAGACACGCTATTTTGAACAGGAGAAATTATTTGTGGGCCAAAGGGACGATTTGGGGGGGTTTCCCCCTTTGGAAAATTTTGAAATTCTAGTAAAAATCCTGCATTCTGGTGAATTCTGAGAGTATTTATTAGGCTGTTTGAAGGAGATTTTTATATTTTATATTAATCATAATAGTTGGCAGCAAGTATAAATGTGATTCATTAATGGAAGACAAAAAAAAAATATCTGTAGGTCACCATACAGTCTGTTACAATAGACCAATACAGAAAAGTAATCTATAAAAGGTCCAAAAAGATAGAAAAATAGTTATCAAATTTAAATCATGTAGTAAATGTCGGACAAATTATTTCAAAACTTTGCTTTAAACAGTCTTTATTTAATGATTTAGTCTTGGCAGATAGTTTGCCTCACAACAATCTACAATAAACGAACTTTGGGTTTTCCTTCAGGAAAGTGCTGTACCTATTTTTCTTTTCTTAGGGCCTGTAAAATAATCACATATCCCTTTTTTGTGTTCATGCTGCACGTTTTCTTCTTCTTCTATGTCATATTTGCACTTGTACATTTGAATGTAAATTAAAACGCTCCATTGATTTTGCAAACATTTCCATTCGGACGTCTCGTTTTTTTTCTTTATTCGTTATGAAAAAACTGATCAATATAACATGGCCTTCGAAGAAGACACCCAAACAAAGCATTAGTTATGATATCGTAGCTGTTACTTTAGCCAGAATAACTTTTTAGTTCGATATTTTTATTTTTTCTGTTCTTAATTTTTTTTTGTGAAACAAAATTAGAACCGGCTATTTTATCTGAACAACCTGGCGACAAATCGCTAGGTGCCAGTCCTTTCTAAAGGTCCATTTTTGACATTTTCAGACTGTGTCCTGTAACTTTAGGAATTTTTATTTTTAAGAAGAAAATAGCTGAAATCAGTTAAATAACTGAAAAAAATCATCCCTGTTTTTCATTGGTGAAGGGGCAGCCTCGTAAGAGGGAGATTACGAATGGACACAATAAAAATAGATTATTACATGACATTTTTCATATCATACCCTTTATCAGCCCTAGGTCATGATATCAGCCCGAGAGCCGATAGGCTCAAGGGATGATATATGAACGAGGGCTGTTAAAGGGTATGATATGAAAAATGACATGTTATGATATGTTTATCATATACTTCTACAGGGGAAATATCTAATTTGTACCAAAATGTTTAGTCATTTTTGGTTAGAATTAAATACATTGAAATGGAACAAGAAATTTATTGTTTTAATACGCAGCGCCTTTATGCAAATTCAATAAATGCATTTTTTCTAGCACTTTCAATATCATAAGAGAGAAAATTGGCAGCTTATAATTTTCTGTGCAAATGTTCAATAAAACAATTTAGTTTGACGCAAAGGCATGTAATAACATTCCAGAAGCAGTTAATAAACTTGCTTTATCAGCACGCATGGGCCATTCTTGTGAAACTGGGTGAAATAAACATGATTCCTCTTATTATTCTAAACAAAACTCAAAGTTTTATCGCAGGGTAAAATTTGACCTATATTCCCTATAAGTATATGATAATACCAAATAATGAAAATAGTAGAAACTTTATGTGTTGGAGAATTCATAAGTTTTAGTAATACCTACACTGAAGAAAGATCGTCCAGACTGAGGCATACATAAACCCTGTACTATACCCTCATGAGCTTGTATTGTTTGTAAACATGATCTGTTTGCTAAACTCCATACTTTAATCTACAAATCAAATAATAAAGCAAATTAAGACATAAATTTACAAATAACTTATTAATCGTTTTAAAGTAAAATAAAAAATCCTTATCTAACATTAAATGTACGTTTTCCTTTGAAATTAAAGAAAGTAGCCTGTCTGATACAAGATGTTGTAACAACCACACTGTGGTGATATTAGAATGGTGTGACGTTGCACAAGATCTTCTCTGCCGAACTACTTTGTCATGATGTCATATTATTGGAATGCGGGGGAAAACACATCAAAGTAAGCAACGTAAACAAAGAGACTGTTTAATGTTCATGCATTCATATTGTGTATCGCGAATTCACTGTCATATTTTAATTTCTAAGGACATAGTTTCAATATTTCCGGTGACTGTACGGTCCACATTACTCAAAAAAAGCATTGTCGGACGATTGTACAGTAACATTGAAAGTGATCGAACAGTAACGTGACTTTGATGAATGAATGGCAACAAATAACGTGAGATCATGTACAAAATGTACCCCCCCCCCAGGGTATTGTACCAATTTGTTAATTTTAATTTGACCCTTGTTATTTGTATCAAATATGCTTTCATTGAAATGTTAGATAAATTCATTACATACAAAAATGTACATGGTGCATTGTTACAAGCCATATATATATGCAGTGTAATAGCCATGATTTGAAAATAGAGGGGCACATGGCTTACTTTAATCTGTTGGGTTTACTTATATATGACATTAAGTCTACTATTGCTACTGTTTGTATTGTTGCCATGGATACTATAAATATTGAGGCCAAAATTAAAATTGTACATGTTTCCGCTAATTTTTTGTGCCTACCCTAAAATTTTTTGGGCAATTTTTTAACAAGCACAATTAAAGTCAGAATGTGTCCCCTGTAGAAACTACTTTAATTTTTTTTTGAAAATAAAATCTTTTTCCTACCTGGTACCGACCGTAATATTTTAGATCATGTTGGTGGAAACACAGGGATTTTTTTTTCTAGGCCTGATGAGAAATGAAGCTAATTTATAATGCTTCATTATGTTGACACTAAGTACTTGGCTTGAATGTGACTGTTTAACTGTATAATGCCACATTAAAATTATATTGAGGGGTAGAGTTAACAAACCAGTCTATGTTCCTATATATACAGCCAAACCTGCTTTAGAAACCACCTCTATTTAGCAATAACTTGTATTATGTGACCTTAATTTTTAATTCCCTTTACAGTGCATTTCACATTAAATAAATCTGTATCTAGCGACCACCATCTTCCCTTGAAATGTCACATAAGACATGCTTGACTGAATAGCTAGCGGTCAACAGATATTATAAACTAACCTCTCCATCACAAGCTCCTGAAAGAAGCAGACTCAGTGCAGTTGGGTGTTTAGCAAGACATCTGACACCATCTCTGTGTCCATCTAAAGCACCTAAGAAAGGTTTGGCAAACACTCTTTCTAGCTTTGTAGCATTCAATGCACGTACATATTCCCTTGGGGCTTCAAATGGGTGGAGTAGAGGATCATAATTTCTTGGCACTATAGAAAAAAAAATATAGTGATAAATGGCCAATGCATACAAAATGTACATTATTCAAAGACATCAAATTTACATTCACTGCTAGCACAATTATTATAGTCTGTTTGACTTCTAAAAATCCAGTTTTCAAATCACATTTATTTTTCTAGATGTACATGTATATTATTCTAATATGACGTCTTTCAAACGCTTCGAGACCAAACCTGTGGTAAAAATAATATTTATGATAAATTATCTATGACCGATTATGTCATAGATAGACGTGGCTAGTGTTTATAAAGCGGTTGTTCCATGGCACTCCCTTGTAAAAGATGCCCAATGATGCAATACACAAAATAAATAAACATGAGTGTTCAATTTAAAAATGAAGTGTTTAAAATTAGGAGATCAGAGTATAGTATTTGTATTTTTATCTCCATTCTAATGCAATATTGAACACTAAAATGTATTCTTGAATATGCCTGGGTCTAACAATCACACAAATTAAAATTCCGCGAAATGTTGTTGACGACTTTGGAACATAAACAACATGACGTCATATGAAGACTTCCAGTGTAAAATGTAAAGATCAGGTTTTTTGGGCTTCCTGTACGCCTCTTCGTCAAAGTGGAATTTCCCCTTTCTTTTGAATTACATGTAGTGTTCATGAATGACAACATAGAAACTTCAAAACTTATTTACCATTGCTATTGATACACCTTTCCGGTTGTCATTTCAAAATTCTTTGGAAAAAACCGAAATACTATTGCAACATTTCAGTCGGTTTAATTAACAGAACAAGCAAAAACACTGGATGACCTAGGCAGCTAGGCTGCTTCGATTTGAAATTTTTCCGTAATTGTCCTATTAGAATCGAAATAATTACCGGTAGCCATATATTTATAATGTTTTTACCACAGGTTGTCACTTTATGCCTTCATTTTACCCTTCGCTACCACTACCGGTAAAATATTCGGCATAAAGTGCCAACCCGTGGTAAAAACAATGTAAATATATGGCTACCAGTAATTATTTCTTATATATATATATATATAAATATATATATGATAAATATGAACTCTGAGAATTAATTTCAAAATTTTTGGTCATTTATTAAAAAAGTTACCCATTACTATTAGGTCTCTATGCTAATTATATTTTCTAAAGTGTAGAAATCTGGATGGAGTGAGTACAAATAACAGATTGTACCATGTGACATAGGACATTTAAATATTAAAGGACATCTATAACAATTGATTATCACCTTAATTGATTATCACTGGCACTGATTAGTAAAAAAAATAATGGCATTACACTAGCTGCAATAATGTAGCTCCTGTAACAAACTTGTGTCTCGGCAGAGCTACAGTACACTCAAGGACATATTGTGGTGGATCACCTTCAGAGACGGACTGCCTGTCATGTCTGACTTGGAGTCTACAGGTGTTTGTTGATTGCACAACCTGTTGTGTGAATATCTGATAGTGGCTAAATTGGGGGTCGTAAATTTGTACCTGAAGGTGATAAAGCTATGACTTACATGTACCTGTTCTTGTATTTATTTAATCACACATTACAATTTTAATTCAATAATTTTAGACAAATAAAAAAAATAATTATGTTTTTTTTTCAAGTATTCATGGCCATGTTTGTGAAAAAAGATGAAGAAAATAAAATTAGTTATTCTCATTTGTTTTCTTTTTACTGAAAAAAAAATGTAATTCAATATTTATAAATACTGATAAAAGACAATTTTAACATCAATATACTACTTGAATTTTTACATTTTTATCACCTTACTTTGATCATTTACATTAAAAGAATTATTAGTTTCAAATTAATCAAGCTGTCTTAAAACAAGTTACAGATGTTTTTTTACAGGTAAAGCTACTAAATGTGCAAAATAATTTGTATTTTTTCTAATAATGAAGAATGAATGAATAAAGATGATTATTAAAAATTAAAGCAATGAATGTGTATTTACTTTAAATAGTAAAAAATGATTTATCAAAATTGATTGCACAGAAAAACTAATATGGTTAAAAATCATATAATCCACTTAATTTATCACTTCAAAACTAGTCCTATAGAAGTTTAATAAATATGTTTTTTTTTACACATTCATGTACACATATAATTGCAAAATAAAGGACCATAGTCAGACAAAATGATTTATTCAAACAATTTTTTTTTGGTATGTCAAATAGTATTTCAAATTTAAAAGAGAAAGAGACAGTCAGATGGGGGCTGGGGAAAAGCTAACATTAATTTGAGATTTGACAACAACTTTTGTTACTTTTTGAAATATTTGTGTAGCCCTGAAAAGGGCTGTTTTTCTTGTGTAGTCCTGAAAAGGGCCGTTTTCTGTAAACGTTGTTACTGCTGTTTGATGCCAGTGATCTTTGCCTGGAATTCTGGTTGCTGAAGCTTTTCTGCAAAGTACTTGAGCGATCTGTGTCAGGATCTTTCAGGGAAAACTTGTTTCAATTTTGGTTGTTGATTCCCGGATTTGTCTGTTTCACAGACTTCGATTTTTTTCCGTACTTTGTATTATTTTTGTCACTCTAGACAGCTTCTTTTTTTTAGTCAGTTAGTGATCCGTATTTTGTTGTTACTTCCATTGTGGCAAAATTTGATGACTTTCAGAAGTATGATCGTTTTTTTGTTTTACAGGTGTGTCATTTGCGTCAAACATTTAAACCTACAGCTGAATCGTGTATTTTCGTTCACATAATTTTACAAGAGACTGAAGAGTGTAAAATGTGACCTAAATTTATATGTACATTTTTTCGGTTCGCAACTAAATTTCAGCAGATTTTATCTTAAAAATACAAAACTTTTTAATGTTGTTTGATGTGAAGGTTTGTAATTTTTAAACTTAAATCGGCTGAAACTTATTGATTTACCCAACCGATATAATAACACCGCAAGATTAAATCCAAAAATAGATAGATTCCAGGTAAATAATGAATATTCAAGAGATGGGATGCGAACGGAACAAATACACATCGACATTTTATATCATATTTCACACACTTGTAAAATTATGTGCACGAAAAAACACAATTCAACTGAAGGTTGAAAATATTGAAAACGCAAACAACGCACATATAAAACCAAAAAAAAACAACAAAAAAAACCGATCGTACTTCTAAATGTCAGCAAATTTTGCCACAATGGAGTAGTGTAGATTCAGTGAGAAAAAATCGCTAAATAAGGTCTAAAAATAGATAGATTCCAAATAAAAAATGAATATTCAAGAGATGAGCTTAGAGTTGGAAAAAACCACGAAAATAGAACAAATTGTAAAATATATTTGGTGAAGGACTACTGATTTTCATAAAATTCGACAGAAATAAATTATTTTCTACATGCTTCCACAAACAAGAATAGTTTGATTCTAATAAATATTGATGACCCTTGACCCATGTCTCATTTTATCCAAACCAAGCTACATGAAAAAGAAGTTTTATTCAAAATTAACCTAATCAGGACATATCCTGTCACAGGTAGCAATTAAATATTTAATCTTGTTAACTACACCTGTTGGCTCAACTCTTTAGTTTTATGACCCTTTTTATTGCACCTGTCTCCATCCGACCTGTTGTCTGACATGTCAAATCGGACATGTCGGACGTCGGACATCTATCACAATATGTCCTTGAGTGTACTGTACAACGCGGTTCCATTCGTCACAATGGAGCAAAAAAAAAAGTTGCAGTTGAAACATAAAAACTCACTATTTACGCTTCAAACATTTCATTATAACTTTTACTGATGATCCCAGTCCTTGTTAAATCGGTTTGGCTGAGAAATATATGCTTTTCAAAGGTAGCAACAACCTTGTTCAAATTTATCGATTGCTTGCCATAACTGGAATCTACGAAAGGCGGAGCTTTTCTAAATATGGTATTTCTTACTACACGTTCACGCCTCAAATCGCCAAATATGGTATTGACATCCCAAATAGTGAGGCTGGAAATGATGAAATTCAAAATGTTCAGAGAGAAAGTAAACATGGATTTATATTTTGTGGGAATTACATTCTAAAATACTGGTAGGTGATAAAAAATTGTTATAATAATAATGCCATGGACAAAACCGTTGAAAAGGAAAGGTTGTCTTATTATTGATAAATGCAGGCGTCAGAAACTCTGTAAGTGAGCGCAAAAATTCTCGGCTGCTGCTCCATTACGTGTAATGGCATCCCGTTATAACCCTTGCGAGTAAGCGAGCATTTAGGGTTTTATTATTAGAAGTTAAGAACTAGCATTACACCACCGATGGTGATGTAGTTATTATATACTATATAGTGGATAATCCAGACCTTTGTGAATATCTCTTTTCGTCTCTCTTAGATAATCATCTGGGTTTCGATTTAATACTTTGATTTTCATGTTTTCTTCTAGTTCAAGACATCACAAATGATAGTAAATAAAAA
This sequence comes from Bathymodiolus septemdierum, assembly GCA_963383655.1. Classification (NCBI taxonomy): domain Eukaryota; kingdom Metazoa; phylum Mollusca; class Bivalvia; order Mytilida; family Modiolidae; genus Bathymodiolus; species Bathymodiolus septemdierum. The sequence goes on from OY726525.1 coordinate 22,309,419, forward strand.
CCATGCCTGTTTATGTCCCATTCAAGGGACGTAATTCATGGCAAGAGCAGTTTAAATTAATAATATACAGTTCCGACCTTTATGCCAATCGAAACAGTGCACGTAATATATTAAAAAAACAGTCATCTTTTCCAGTAGGATTTTTATCATTCTTTGTATTTAAAAAAATGGATCAACTGAACTTGGCGACCACAATACTGGAATACCAGTATTGTTCACAAATATATATATATTTGCAATATTTAATAAATAAAAAAGCAAAAAAAAAACCCCACAAAAATCATTCTGAATTAGAACCATTAACACAAAGGGGTTTCAAAATAGCTCAGGGCATGAATAAAGGTAAAAAAATGTTCATGACATATTACAAAACTATAAGTGTAATGTCTTGTGAACTACAGAAAGATCCCCAAAAGCATAGAAATATTGGCTAACGACTGAGGTCATGCGCTTCAATGCCAAACACTGTTATAACCTAGGCTTAAAAAAAAACAAAAGCCAAACATTTAGTAGTTCGAATGGACATAGGTATATTGCCATTAAGATAAGCTTAAGAAAAGCATACCTGGGACTACAAATTTCTGGATACATGAAATGGACCACCCACATATCAAACGTGTAAAACTCAGTATTAATTAAGCTTCTAGGCTGATAATAAATATGCGATATATATTGCTCACAAGATTGTAAGAAGAGTTTGAAGATACCAAAGGGGCAATGAAGCGTCAACCGTATTTCGAAGATGGACAGACAACGCAATGGCCAAAAAGAAAGAGGACAAAAGGACAAACAACGATCTACAAAACATTACACATAAGACTAAAGATCGAGTAACATGAACCCACACTAAAAACCGGGGGGTGAACTTAGGTACTCCGGAAGGATAAGCAGTTCCTGCTCCACTAGTGACACCCGTTGTAAGAAAACGAGTCTATATTTCGCTAGTACGATCAACGATATATGGTGCATAGCAGTGCAATATAATGGGACCCCTACATGGCTACCAATATCAATAAACTTGGAAGAATCTAACGACAGGCAGCGAGATTCATAACAGAAGACTACAAATCTAGAGAAGTAGGATGCGTTTCAAACATTCTAGGCAAAAGGAATTACCCAGCTAGCACACTACGTATTCACAACGTTGCAGTTTGGTTGCTGTTTGGTCAGGTCCATTTCTTACGTGAAAATTACGTTGTCACAACATGTTTTAGATACGTTATGTGCAAGTCGTTGTGACAACGTATTTTCCAACGTTTTCGTTACGTGCGGATATATGGTCTTGATGTTCACGTAAAAACCCAAGCGTATTTTTTACGTTCTGGTGACGTATTTAAGAATACGCTACATGCAAGTCGTTGTGACACTGTAGTTTGAACATTTTTGTTACGTACGGATATGGTCCTGATGCTAACGTAAAAACTCAAACGTAATTTTATAGTCCTGTAAATATATTGCCATTTATCTCAACATTTTTGAGCTCATACAAGCCTTTCACCAATACGGCGTGGGTTCGCGCCCAGCTTTGTAAATTACAAAAAAGGGTTCACTCGACTTGCAGCCGCAAGTGATAAAGATTATAGTCCGTTTGATTTCTATAAATCTTCAGAACAAAAATCTTAAAAATCCAGTTTTCAAATCAACAATTTTTTTTCTAGATATTTATTAATATATGATATATACGAACTCTGACAATTAATTTCAAATTTTTTGGTCCATTATTAAAAAAGTTACCCATTAGGTCTCTATGTTAATTATATTTTCTAAAGTGTAGAAATCTGGATGGAGTGGGTACAAATAACAGACAAATACCATGTGACATAGGTCATTTTAATATTAAAGGACATCTATAACAATTGATTATCACCTTAATGGTCCGTTAATGAGTAGGCTTTTAATATTTAAATGTTCTATGTCACATGGTACAATGAAATATACATTGAAAGCACATGCCTGTTATTTTGTTTTGATGGTAGGGCTCTTACACTATTTGTACTCACTCCATGCAAATGTTTACACTTCAGAAACAACATGGTAACATTATATACATAGATGGTACCAGACAAGAAAATCTTCCATCCCTAAGAATAGGTTATGGCTAATCTGTTTAGTGAGAAAATAACAACATTAGGCACACAAGACACGAGACGTTAGACAAATAGACAGTAAAAAGAAAAAGAAAAAGAGAAAACGTTAAAATAAAAATAGATAAAACAAGATGAACTGTGAGGTAATGCTCACTTATGATACCCCCGCATATATGTTCAATGTGTATAAAAACCAACTAAGTCGGCAAACAGGAAATAGGAATCTGACGGGTCCAAAAACGCTTCCCACAATATGGCATACCTATATGAAGCTTGTGATCAAATATCAGATTTTTGCCATCAATAGTTGCTGAGAAAAATGCGACGAAATATATCTTGGACGGACGGACGGACAGAGGTAAAACCGCCGGCAGTATACCCCCTCCGGTGGAGCGGGGGTATAAAAATAAATAAATAAAAAAAATAAAGATAAAAATAAAATAAAAGAAATAAACACACACACACAACTGAATTCAGCACAACACAAAAAACTACAAAGATGAGAAACACAGACCCCACAAAACACTGGTACCCATGTGTTCGTGAAGGGTAGGCAGTTCCTGTATCTTATAATAGGACTCCCGTCTTATTAACTGTTGGTGCTTTTTCATACATCGCTGAAGAAGATAGAAATCAACTTTATGTTACTCGATCTTTAGTTTTATGTGTATATTTTGTAGATTTGTTGTTTGTCCTTTTGTACTTTCTCTTTTGGCCATTGTGTTGACTGTTCTTCTTCGATATACGGATTCTGATTACCCCTTTGACATCTTCAAACTCTTTTGATGACGTTATCGAAACCGGACCACAAACGTCAACAGAAACACCCAACATAAATTAAAAGACATACTATTATATGGATTTATTGCCTGATCACCATGTGACTAATATGATTTGATAAAATAAAATACTTGTAATTGCACTTAAAAGGCACTTAAAAATGTATTGTTTTACAAATAAATCGGAATACTAAATCTGTTCATTTAGGAGGTACTCAAACAATTTTGTCTTGGGGAATTTCATGTTAGAGTATTCGTCAATTATTACAAATAAAAGTGTGATTGAATAGATTATAAAGTATATAAGTAATTGTGAAATAAGAAAATTTATTATCAAGAACAGTGGTGGAATACTATGACCTCGATATTCCCAGAATAATGCTACATTGTAAAACATAGATAGGTGGTACGATCCCGGACGCATAGAAAGTCTCTTGACATAATACAATAACGTTGGCATTCAGAAATGATTTGACATTGAAGCTCCTTTTTGATGAGTATTTACAATCCAGAGACAATCGCCAATATCAGGCACAATACCGAAGGGATAACCAAATATGGACAATTCAGAGACACCGTTGTTTCAAGAAAACAGATTATATGCCACGATCACAGTGAATGCCAATGAGTGTAGTTATGACTTTATGTTATGCTTATAAAGAACACGTAGCCTCCATCAGGCGATCATAACGCTGCATTTAATATAGAGTGAAACTTGACAAGGAATTCAAAGGAAATAGAGAATCACGTTGCCATGGAAATATCGAACGACATACCGATTATTTTGCTTTCACGGAACGATAACATGGGAGAATGGTTTGTTTTAGGTTCAATCATATCTTACTTAGCAGTGTTTGTCAATGTTTTCATATTTTGTGTTCTATGTCAAAAGAGATTTATGTCTCCAGCTACCATTCTGCTACAGGGCTTAGCATTAGCTGACGGGTTGACGGCACTGTTCACGTTCGGATTCGAACCTTTCTTTTTGAACCAGTTGAAGGATATTTCTAACGTCATGAACCCTTTTAATGGTACGTACGTCACGCTTATGTCACCATATTGTGACATGTACGTGTATGTCGTGCAACTGTCTTGTGATTGCTTCCATTATATGTCAATTCTACTGACAACATGCATAGGAGTTCAAAAGGTCATTGTATTACAATTTCCGCTATGGACGCGAACAAGTCTAACTATCAAGAAGATGCTAGTTTGTTGTTTTGTTTGTTTTATTATCCCGATAGCCATCAACATTCCTGTATTAATTGCTCATTCTTTTAAAAATGGGAAATTCGAAAATGTTGATATTTGTTTAATGAGCAATAATGACAACCATCTTGAAAGTTATGTTCAAAAATATCAACCGGTGTTGACTTCCGTTCTTTTGATCTTTCTTTGTTTGTTGATGATGACAGCAAGTGTCTACATTACCTACAAGATGTGCACAAATAGATTTCGTAAGCGACTCGCTAGAAACGAAAAGAAATCAATAGTGATGGTATTTATATTATTACTGATCTTTCTAATATCGGAAGTGCCGAGGATTGTTGGAAATATTACATATATTCTTGTTTTTCAGGAAATAAAGTTGACCCTGGATGAACTCGAATTTCAGGATTTTACATCCGCAACTCAACAAGACAAGAAGTTCTTCAGTTTTTTGTTTACTATTCTGAGAAATAGAGGATCTTTAGAAATAACTGACCACGATGTGAATACAGCTAGAATATTCTTCGAAACGATCAAACTGCTGACAGTAGTTGCATGTTTATCCAATATATTTATCTACATAATAATGAGTCAAAGGTTGAGATTGAATTTGAAAGGAATGTTTATTAAAACTAAGCGGAACACGTTCAGAAAAATATACAATAAATAACATCAGAACGACACAGATACACAGATGCAGCGTTTATTGACGGCAGCACCACTATACTGCAGGCTAGGAGCCATTTAACTCTCATTTTAGGGTATGAGTAATGACACTACTGTGACTGTGAAATGTAGAACATCAATAAAATAAAAAAATTATAGTCTCTCATGTTCATTTACAGCCATGTCCTTTCATACTAACAGGGATCGATGTTCACCACACATGCACATGCCGAAAGAGATACATACACTTAGGGACCGACCATTTAACTTGCAGGGGGGTTATGGTTTTTTATTTCGTTCATAATTTCATTTCGGACAACACGAGAGTTAGAATATTTATTGTTTTTGTCGCGCAAAGCGCGATTTTTTTTCTCTCCAGAATTTAACATTAGGTTATATGACAAAAACTCTGAATAAGATTTTTTTTTCCTCCACCAAAATCAGAATATTTTTTTCAGCAACATTGGGAATCAGAATATTTTTTTTAGAAAAAAACCATTGTTCGGAATCAGGCTAATGCGTCCGAATGGCGCGTCATGACTATCCGCGGATTGTTGTTTCAGTGAACTAGCACTATAACAAATCCAACTAAGCGTGTTGGTTTAGTACAAGCGGAGCTCATCATCATCCCATTAATAATTAACTTGTTCTCCCCAGGATATAGCTGATAATTGCTGAGTTGGCGTTAAGCAACAGTCACTCACTGTCTCACGCACTCTACTAAACTCTATGACGACACAAATTTTCCACACCTTGATAGTAATGTACCATTGTTCCCTCATATGAATTTTATATTTCACAAGTCATACGTTGCGCCCAAGCTTACAGTTTGTATTCAAATATTTTTTACAACGAGATTACCGAAAGGATAACCAAATATGGACAATCCAGAGACATCGCCAATATCAGGCACAATACCGAAGGGATAACCAAATATGGACAATCCAGAGACAATCGCCAATATCAGGCACAATACCGAAGGGATAACCAAATATGGACAATTCAGAGACATCGCCAATATCAGGCACAAGACACAGAACGAAAAAAGCAAAACAGTATGCACAACATACAAGACTAAAACAATGAGCAGCACATACCCAAACAATCAGGCAAAACAAAACACAGAATTGTTGTTCTTCATCTAAAGTTCATAGACTGATATTTAGTGGAACTACACTATTATAGTATCTTGTTATCTTATGTGGTATTGACAATTAGATATTGATTCAAAGTAGAATATAGTATTATTACGTGATGTTTTTCATATTGGCCTATAACTAGGCCAATATGAAAAACATCACGCAACGATACCTTTATTAATTAACAAGTCCAATATTTCTCTGAACTTTTCCTTGCAGTTGTCGAAACGTCTAGCGGATTCCGATCTAGCTGTTATTGAACTGACTGGAATTGGACCAATACGGAAAATATCCGTATTGGACTGGTTTTTGCCGTATTGGCCCAATGCAAGTATTTATATTGTATTGACAGATTTGATCATATAAAGGCTAATAAATCAAAGTTAATTAATAATATTGCTTCATTATTATGTTTTACGATGGACTTGTGTCCTATCTAATACACACAAATGTATTTAGATAATTGGTTTAGGCCATAAGTTCTCTTTAATAGAGATAATAGTATACACATGACAACTTCTGTGTCACGAAGATTAAATATATCATGATAATGTTCAACATGGTAGCGTTCTTTATGATAATGCTGTTCGCCTGGCTATATATGAGGGTAGCGTTCTTTATGATAATGCTGTTCGCCTGGCTATACATGAGGGTAGCGTTCTTTATGATAATGCTGTTCGCCTGGCTATATATGAGGGTAGCGTTCTTTATGATAATGCTGTTCGCCTGGCTATATATGAGGGTAGCGTTCTTTATGATAATGCTGTTCGCCTGGCTATACATGAGGGTAGCGTTCTTTATGATAATGCTGTTCGCCTGGCTATATATGAGGGTAGCGTTCTTTATGATAATGCTGTTCGCCTGGCTATATATGAGGGTAGCGTTCTTTATGATAATGCTGTTCGCCTGGCTATATATGAGGGTAGCGTTCTTTATGATAATGCTGTTCGCCTGGCTATATATGAGGGTAGCGTTCTTTATGATAATGCTGTTCGCCTGGCTATACATGAGGGTAGCGTTCTTTATGATAATGCTGTTCGCCTGGCTATATATGAGGGTAGCGTTCTTTATGATAATGCTGTTCGCCTGGCTATATATGAGGGTAGCGTTCTTTATGATAATGCTGTTCGCCTGGCTATATATATGAGGGTATCGTTCTTTATGATAATGCTATTCGCCTGGCTATATATGAGGGTAGCGTTCTTTATGATAATGCTGTTCGCCTGGCTATACATGAGGGTAGCGTTCTTTATGATAATGCTGTTCGCCTGGCTATATACATGAGGGTAGAGTTCTTTATGATAATGCTGTTCGCCTGGCTATATATGAGGGTAGCGTTCTTTATGATAATGCTATTCGCCTGGCTATATATGAGGGTAGCGTTCTTTATGATAATGCTGTTCGCCTGGCTATATATGAGGGTAGCGTTCTTTATGATAATGCTATTCGCCTGGCTATATATGAGGGTAGCGTTCTTTATGATAATGCTGTTCGCCTGGCTATACATGTGGGTAGCGTTCTTTATGATAATGCTGTTCGCCTGGCTATACATGAGGGTAGCGTTCTTTATGATAATGCTGTTCGCCTGGCTATACATGAGGGTAGCGTTCTTTATGATAATGCTGTTCGCCTGGCTATATATGAGGGTAGCGTTCTTTATGATAATGCTGTTCGCCTGGCTATATATGAGGGTAGCGTTCTTTATGATAATGCTGTTCGCCTGGCTATATATGAGGGTAGCGTTCTTTATGATAATGCTGTTCGCCTGGCTATATATGAGGGTAGCGTTCTTTATGATAATGCTGTTCGCCTGGCTATATATGAGGGTAGCGTTCTTTATGATAATGCTGTTCGCCTGGCTATATATGAGGGTAGCGTTCTTTATGATAATGCTGTTCGCCTGGCTATACATGAGGGTAGCGTTCTTTATGATAATGCTGTTCGCCTGGCTATACATGAGGGTAGCGTTCTTTATGATGATGCTGTTCACCTGGCTATACATGAGGGTAGCGTTCTTTATGATAATGCTGTTCGCCTGGCTATACATGAGGGTAGCGTTCTTTATGATAATGCTGTTCACCTGGCTATACATGAGGGTAGCGTTCCTTATGATAATGCTGTTCGCCTGGCTATACATGAGGGTAGCGTTCTTTATGATAATGCTGTTCGGCTGGTTATATATGAGGGTTGGTATGTTAGTCGCATGTAGAAAACACTTTCATGACCGCATCTTTCCACTAAAAAGGGATATTTGGGCCCATAAAGCTAGTTTAATATCTTCACTTCTTGTTGAAGTGCCTGTACCATGACAGAATAGTGCGTGGACATGTATTTATTTGTGTGTTGGGTATCAATCTAGCTTTCCTCTTTCTACAATTATTTTATTTGAATTTTAAACGGTTTCGACAGTCAGGTATTTTCTGTTTCCCACTTTATTTTCAGTTTTGAAAATAAAAATCTAGTGGTTTCTGACATTACTACTCACAACAATATAAACCATTCTTTTGTCAAAACTCAAAGTGCTAACCACAGAAATAACAACGACAGAAGCCGATGGAATTATAGGTTCTGCATTACCATGGGACAAGTTCACAACTATGGCGGGATTAAATCTTTTAAAAGGTCACAACCCTGCCCTTTTCATATATAGTTCGATCATATTGTTTTCCCTTGTCCAAAATTAAATTGTTACTACAGGTATTTAATTGCTTTATTTCCTTGTATTTATATTGACAGTTTGTTGTGTGGTTCTACAAGACAAAATTTAAACGTATTTACACCCCAATATGTATAAATATATTAGCAGAAACATCAAATTAAGTCGTTTCCGTATTACGTTGGCACGAAATCTTCGGATTTCGTCGGCTCGGGATTGTGGGATTCAGTCGGCACAGAGTCGTGAGATTCATTTATCACGTGATTTTCTGACGGTGTAGTCACATGATCTTCATTTGAATTATTGACGTCGTCTCCTTTACATTTCTGATCATCATCATCTTCATCATCGTCGTCGTCTACCCATTCCTCAACATCATCATCCGACTCTTCAACAACAACATCTTTAGACATAAACATCTTATGCGCAAATTCAGTCTTAAAAAGAAAACATTTTTGTGATGTCTTTGTAAGAAAAGCTTGATAAAATCAAGGGGATAATCAGAAGCTATAAAGGACATACAACACAATGGCTAAAAGAAAAAGAAAATGGATAGCACATTGAGCGCAATCAGTTTGTTGCCATATTTCTGGTCTCGTGTGTGATCAATCGCCAGAACGATACCCTTTCGGGTAAAGCCATCATGGCCAAAGATATCTACATCTTTTACACTTGCTCGCTTAGTCTTTTATATAATATTAAACTTCTATTTGACATAGGAACAAACTCCTGGTACATTCAGGGGTCGAGAATACCGTTAATAGTAGGAAATTTGTATACCCTTTTCAGAGACACATTTCTATTAGCAATACACATATCATGGATCTGTCTAAACTATAATTTCATACTATAATCATTTTTACGCTTTAAGTTTGCTATTATCGTTCTTTACTACAGTTTGACGTGTTAAGTTTGTTTGTTTGTTTGCTTGATGGTGTTTAATGCCACTTTCAACAATATTTTAGTTATATCGTGGCGGTCAGGTTTATTGGTGGAGGAAACCAGAAGACCCGGAGAAAACCACCGACCTGTCGCAAGTCGCTGACAAACTTTATCACGTAATGTTGTACGCCACGCCCTGATCGAGATTGGAACTGTGCTGATGGGCGCTGATTACACAGGTAGTTGTAAATCCAGCTAGCACACGACCACGACGGTCCCTCTTGACGTGTTAAGCATGACATACTAATTCTGTTCTGTAGTGTTACACTTTAATCATGCCATACTTATGCCAAGGTGTTTTTTACGCATAATGTATCTCATAATTATTGTTTTACCTCTATTTGACGTTTTAGGAGAATCGCTCTTTACGGTATGCAGACGCTTTAAACAAGCCATTCCTATTTTATTGCATGTTGATGCTTAATAAGCGTGACGTTATTATTCGTCACTGTAGATTGGTAGTAAGTAGAGTTTGGAGATACCAAAGGGATAATCAGAATCCGTATTTCGAAGAAGAACAGACAACACAATGTCCAAAAGAAAGAAGATAAAAGTACAAACAACGATCTACAAAACATACATATAAAACTAAAGATCAAGTAACGCGAATCCCACTAAAAACCGGGGGTAAACTCAATGCTTTGAGTACAGTTATGTTAGAATAATTCCTCACTGAAATGAAATGCTTAAAATATGCTATATCTATGCTCGTTGTTGTTATAAACTCTTACCGCTTTATCAAAACATGCTGTCAATCCTTCCTGTGTTAAAGCACTAGTTTCATAATAAGATATTCCTAGCTTTTTTGCCTTTTCTTCTGCAACTGACCGAGGAAGACATTTATCAGGTACCGATGAACGAAGATCTAAAAGAATAATATACTAGTATAATAAAATAGGTGAACGAAATTAGTCTGATCAAATGGTATACATCATGAAACAAGTAAAGGAACAAGACTATAAATTGTTCTTAATTAACCATTAAAGAAAAACGAAGGAAACAATTATAATAATGGACATCCCAGAGACATAGGCAATATTGTACGTACAAATACTAAAACGAAGACAAACAAAATAAAAAGCGTGAGACAGAAAATTAAAGGAATGAGCAAAAAGGAGCCCGCCAAAAACTGAGAGTGAACCTAGGTGTTCGCCAAGAATAAGCTGTGCCTGTCTCATAAGAGATCTGAAGCGTAATAAATCTGACAGAAATCATATTGGTCGATGTCCGTTTTATTTTTATTTTTTTTTATTTCAGTGCAAAATTGTGATTTAGAAAGTGATTTGCATATTTCTACTTTCCGCTTGGTGTTTTAAAGTACTCGTTAGAACGATTAATGTCCTTTCATTTTTGTCTTTTCTATTCATTGTCAAACCACTATAGGAGCAAAACAAAATGAACAACGAGCAACACGAATCCCAGGGTGACCTAGGTAACCCAGGAAAGAAAAGTAGTTCCTGCTCCACTAGTGGCACCTGGTGTGCTACCCATGTAAAAAAATCCGGTGATATGTCATATTTTGTGCGATGTAACGGGCTAAATGACTTACCCATTTTACAGCCAACAATGATCTTTGGAACATCAGGAGAATGATACTCTATTTCAGGAACCCATTTCCTGGTGACATTTTGAAAAGATTCCTTATTGTTTATATCAAAACAAATGAAAAACACGTCCGTACCTGGGTAAGATAAAGGTCTTAGACTGTCGAAATATTCCTAGAAAATTATAGCATTGAATACATATATAATAAGACAAAATATATCTGAAAGTTCGATGTTCATTGTTTTACAATGACGAATCAACAAGATCTATTGTGGAGCGTGTTATCATTTCGACGAAAATTAGAAAACAAATCAATGATGGCGGAGTGGTTAAGGACGCGCATTGATATTTGGGCTTATGGTATCTATAAGCTTTTCTTACATATACTTCGAGTTAGACTGACCATATATTTATAACCTGGGAATATGTAGAAACTACAAATATCATTTATTATAGGATTAAACGGTTCTTTTCAGGAGTTCATGTGTAGACGGTGTTGATGCACTCAGAAACTGAATAAGCCTTCGTTCACTTACTTTTCTATACATTTTCAGTTCCATGATGTGATGTTCACTACGATTTGTGTGTAAAGACGACGTTCTCTTCATCTTTTTATTCGCTAGTTGAAGAGGATTCATGTTATTTGCATTCATTAGCATAAATATGTGTCCAACCTGATTTCCATGAGAGATTATGTCCTTGACAGTTAACAATAACACGTTGCATAGCACGACGTGTGCTATATATGAGGCAGGAACTGAGCATCTGAGTTCACAAACGGTATTTAGTAGTGGGTTTAATGTTGCTTGATCTTTAAAATACTGTGCAATGTCTTGTAGATCGCTGTTTGTCCTTTTAGTCATTGCATTGTCTGCACTTCTTTGACTTGCGGCTTCGGGAAAGTCCCTTTGGTATATATAAACATTTCAATTTACGATAGAAAGAAAATATTCCCCCAAAAAAATAAACAAACAAAAAAAAAGCAAAAAAAAAGCAAACGGAAATAAAAAAAAATTGAAAAAAAGAAAAAAGAAAAATAAACCCAAGACAAAATAAAACAAAAAGTAAAGCAAAATGCATTGTACGTACCTGCCCTGTGGTGTCCCAACACACTAACTTAACAGGTTCTGCATCGACATCCACACAGACCATTGTTGAGTAATTATCTAACGTTTCTGGTACATATTCTTTAGGGAATACACCTACAGTATATGATATCAAAAGACATGTCTTGCCAACCGTACTATCACCAACGACAACTAGCTTTAGACCGGCCATATCTGAAAATAAATAATCCACTGCTCTTAAACAAGGTTAGGTGGAGCAATATGGTAGCCATGGCAACAGTCATTATAGAAGAATTTGAGATAAGGAATAACAATAATAATGCATTGTCTGTCGTATTCACTGTATCTAAGTATCTAAATTATTTCCGATAAATTTTGACCAAACGTTGGAACATGACTAAAGCAGTTATTCACCAATCTTAGCAACACGAGTATATAAAACAAACATTTTTTGTTTTTGATTTTATTGCTCAAAATGAAATAAGCAATTCGGCAATGTAGCACACAATTTTTTAAAAGATGGAATGTTTTATGTATCCTTGAACAGCCAATGATAACGTAACTACATTTAAAAAAAAAATCTTCAGAGGAATTATTTCAGATATTGGAAAATAATCAAAAGAAATCACTATGAAGAGAAAGAGGTACATGTAAGAATGCTATTACAATAAAAATACGATTTAGGAGAAAAAACCCAATTACTATGACCAAAGTCTGTTATTTCACTATGAAGAGGTAGAGCCTGTATGTCTGTAAGGAGATCGTCATGGTCGCATGGTAGTTGAACTAACAACTACCTGTGCAATCAGCGCCTATCACCACTGAAGTTGTGAGTTTGAATCCTGCTGATTGCTAGGTGTACTCGATCCAACATTATGTGATACAATTTGTGAGTGACTTGCGGCTGTTCGGTGGTTTTCTCTGGGTACTCTGGTTTCCTCCATTGATAAAACTGACCTCCACGATATAATTGAAATGTTATTGAATGTGGCATTAAACACCATAACTCATAATCGTGTGTCTACAATGTCCAGTTTAATAGAATGAAGCGAAAAAGGGCAATGTAGCTACCCTTTGCTTTATGACAAAACATAATTTGTATGTACATACATGCAGTCAAAAGCATGGCTAGAATGGCCGCCTCGAGGTCGGTAGTTCGTGGATTTGAGCTTCTGTCTGGTCAAACCAAAGACTAAAAACTGATAAAATTAGAATTTGTGACTCTTCCGTTAAGCACACATCATTACAACGATAGGGTAAAGACTGGTTGGCTCGGAATCATAATTATCTGTCTACCTGCGGAATGTTGTATCTGTGAGCTAGCACTGACAAATATATATAAGGGTGTTGGTCTAGTGCAAAGAGGACATCATCATCATTATGATCATAATTTCATTGAATGTAATTTGTTAGCCATGATAAAGCTGACAAATTGCGCATTTGGCGTTAAGCAACAATGATGCTCTCATAATAACGATGTTCGCTTCGTCTTTACCTCTCTTTATTGTAGGAGGGCTCATGTCTTATTTACGTTATTTGTGTTTGTTTGCGCATAGAGGTGTACAACACATCTTGTATTGTGTTTTTGTTTTGCTTTGTCTGTTTTCGTCTTGTGTACGCTATGTTGCCAGTTTCTCTGGATTGTCCATTTTAATTGCCCCTTCGGTATTCTTTAACGTTTACCACGCTCACTCATTGGTTTCTAGTGTTCAGACATGTAATTCTACTACTTACGGAGTACTGCATGTATCGTTCATCAGGGAATGTTTGTTCCTGTGTAAATGTCAATCTCCATATGATAAACAATAGTGTGCATTAACGAGCTACATGTACCTATTTACGTATATACATGTATTTAAGAAATCGGACTTCCGGGTCGCATTAGGTAGTCGTGTTATTTTCGACATAATATATTGCGCATTTCATTTTAATGTGGCGCTTTTGAGATTCTATTCAATTTCACACATCTCTTTGGGAAAAAAATGACACAAATAATATTGTTTTAGGAAGGGGCAAATCTTATTTTGTTAAAAAATTACGATTCTGACAAAAAGCTCTCTGATACTGAGATCATCAGAATTTTCGAGATTTTGACGAACATCATCTTTTTTATATATTTAGTGGACGTATGCCTATGGATACTATCTGCTCCTTTACTCCGATGATGCTGAAATCGAAAACTTTTACGACAAAAGAGATGATTTCAATGTTCTCATTGTGCAATATCTATTTATACTTATCAACATTCCAGCAGCACATGTATAAAGAGTTCACCACCGATTTTGGGGTTCGTGTTACTCAATCATTACTTTTGTGTGTATGTTTTGTAGATCTTTGTTTGTAATTTTGTACTTTTTCTTTTGGCCATTTTGTTATCTGTTCGTCTTCGATATACGCATTCGGATTTCAAACTCTTCTTGATTCATATGATAGTTTCCTTTATGAACCAAGTATTCCATATCATTAAAGGCCCTTTATCGATTCATGACTTATCACCGTGTTTATAACTAGATTAACATGATGGGTGTCACTGCTGGATCAGGAACTGCTAACCCTTCCGGAGCACCCGAGTTCACTCAATATTTTTAGTGGGGTTCGTGTTACTCGATCTATAGTTTTATATGTATGTTTTGTAGATCGTTGTTTGTCCTTTTGTACTTTTTCTTTTGGCCATTGTGTTGTCTGTTCTTCGTCGAATTAAGGATTCTGATTACCCCTTTGGTATCTTCAGACTCTTCTTATTGTCGCCACGATGCCTTGGTTAACAGCAACGGAAAGTCTGTATCACAAATGGCAACATATATGTTTCCTTGCCGTGGTCACAATCTCACCGAAGCAGCACCCGAGTTCCGTTCATCGTGTGGTTCGTGTTGCCCAATCTTTAGTTTTCTGTGTAGTGTTTTTTTTTATTTTTTTTTTTATAATTGTTTGCCAGTTTGTCTTTTTTCATTTTGCCTTAGTGCTGTTCGTTCTTATACAGTTAACCTTAACTGGTCTACAATATCAAGTTGGAATCACGCTGTACAGCAGATATGGCACACGTTAGTTAGAGGTATATAAAACACTGTATATACAGTGAAATATGTCTAATAAAGGTAATACAAAAATTACCGAACTCCGAACAATCTTACAAAGGGAAAGTCAAAACTCATAATTATATAAACAGACAAAATCAGTCAACAACCGGAAAACTGTGAAAACCGTAATGACCCTGACTTGGTACAGGCATTTCTAAAGAAATGGTGGGTTGAATCAGATTTTAAGGCGCCAAACCCCCCGCTCTCATTACGGTTCAAAGGTTCCGGCTGTCACTGTAACAGTATGTAAATACAGGAACAAAATAGGTAAAATAGTTGTCAAAGCAGTACCATATTCGGTGACGTAAATGTCAAAAATATTTTTACGTCACACATTGACAAAAATATTCTTGACATTTTTGACTTCTTTATCTTTATACATTTTCACTATATGAAAATGCATCGCTTATATTTTTTTTCTGCAGAGACGGAATATATTTCGACAAGATATTGGTATCGGAATATAAACTTTTTAAGAGATCGAATAAGGCGAATCTTTTTATAGCCTGGTCCAGTAGCCTGTTTCTCAGATGAAGATGACGTTTCAGGAAATCAGAATAATTGCTACTGGCCCTTGCATAGCGAATCAATTGCGAGATGTAAACACCATATGCAGGAGAAGCTGGTATATTGCTGCACATGTTTGGAAAATTTATGATCTTAAAATTGAAGTCGTCCCGCTTATCATAAATTTTAGTACTGAGTTGACCACTGTCGTCAAATTCGAGGTATAAGTCCAAAAATGATGCGGACGAAGCTGTATCGGTGGTCTCTTTAACTTCCAGCTCTGGAGGATATATGAATGGAAGAAATTCTGCAAATCTAGAATTATTGATAGATAAAATGTCATCAATATACCTGTATGTGAAATTAAAGGCTCTAGCCTCATGAATCTTCTTATCTTTTGCAAGCTTTTGAAGAAACTCCGACTCATATGAGTATAAAAATAAATCGGCTAGAAGAGGGGCACAATTCGTACCCATTGGTATGCCGACGAACCTCATTGGGACCAACTTTTGTTTTCGGAATAGACAGATTTTCGGTTTATACAGGTTATATTAACACAGATTTCCTACATTAGAACTTGATTTAAAGTTCAGTTTATGCAGGATTTTGGCTTATTAAGGGTTCGGTTTAGACAGGTTTCATTATATCACCATCAGAAGGCTGACAAACTATCTAACCTTGATACGTGCTATATATAATTCAAAAAAGAAATAATTGCAAAGGACAACAATTTTGACACGTATCACACACAATGTGGTATTAAGTGGACTTTACAACGTAACTGTTTTGAATGATAACTTAAAAATGGCAGATTATTGACAACTACAGTCCTTGCCAACTACACCCCATACGAAACAACAACATTCAGTAGAAAACAAAAAGAATCCATAAAACACTACACCCCATACAAAACAACCAGTCTCCGTACAAAATAACCAGACTCCGTACAAAATAACCAGACTCCGTACAATATAACCAGACTCCGTACAAAATAACCTGACTCCGCATAAAACATCCAGACTGTGTATAAAATAGCCAGACTCCGCACAAAATAACAAAACTCCATACAAAATAACCAGACTCAGTACAAAATAACCAGATTCCATGCAAAATAACGAGACTCCGTACAAAACAACCAGACTCCGTACAAAATAACGAGACTTCATACAACATAATCAGACTCCGTACAAAACAACTAGACTCCTTACAACATAACCAGACTCCGAACAAAACAACCAGAATCCGTACAAAATAACCAGAATGCGTACAAAATAACCAGAATCTATACAAAATAAGCAGACTCCGTACAACATAACCAGACCCTGTACAAAATAACGAGACTCCGTACAAAACAACCAGACTCCGTACAAAATAACGAGACTCCATACAACATAACCAGACTCCGTACAAAGCAGCCAGACTCCGTACAAAGTAACGAGACTCCGTACAACATAACCAGACTCCATACAAAACAACCAGACTCCGTAAAAAATAGCAAGACTCTGTATAAAGTAACCAGACTCCGTACAAAATAACATGACTTCGCATAAAACAAAATAACGAGACTCCGTACGAAACAACCAGACTCCGTACAAAATAACGAGACTCCATATAGCATAACCAGACTCCGTACAAAACAACCAGACTCCGTACAAAATAACGAGACTCCATACAACATAACCAGACTCCGTACAAAATAACGAGACTCCATATAACATAATCAGACTTTGTACAAAATAAGCAGACTCCGTACAAAATAACCAGACTCCGTACAAAATAAGCAGATTCCGTACAAAATAACCAGACTCCGTAAAAAATAGCAAGACTCTGTATAAAGTAACCAGACTCCGTACAAAATAACCTGACTTCGCATAAAACATCCAAACTGTGTATAAAATAGCCAGACTCCGTACAAAATAACAAAACTCCATACAAAATAACCAGACTCAGTACGAAATAACCAGACTCCTTACAAAATAACCAGACTCTTTACAAAATAACCAGACTGTGTATAAAATAGCCAGACTCCTTACAAAATAACCAGATTCCATACAAAATAACGAGACTCCGTACAAAACAACCAGACTCCGTACAATATAACGAGACTCCATACAACATAACCAGACTCCGTACAAAACAACTAGACTCCTTACAACATAACCAGACTCTGTACAAAATAAGCAGACTCCGTACAACATAACCAGACTCTGTACCAAATAACGAGACTCCGCACAAAACAACCAGACTCCGTACAAAATAACGAGATTCCATACAACATAACCAGACTCCGTACAAAACAACCAGACTCCGTGCAAAGTAACGAGACTCCGCACAAAACAACCAGACTCCGTACAAAATAATGAGAATCCATACAACATAATCAGATTCTGTACAAAATAACGAGACTCTGTATAAAACAACCAGACCCCGTACAAAATAACCAGACTCCGTACAAAACAACCAGACTCCGTACAAAGTAACGAGACTCCGTACAAAACAACCAGACTCCGTACAAAATAATGAGACTCCATACAACATAATCAGATTCTATACAAAATAACGAGACTCCGTACAAAACAACCAGACTCCGTACAAAATAACGAGACTCCGTACGAAACAACCAGACTCCGTACAAAATAATCAGACTCCGTCCAAAATAACCAGACTCCGTACAAAATAACCAGACTCCGTAAAATATAACAAGACTCCATACAACATAACCAGACTCCGTACAAAACAACCAGACTTCGTACAAAATAACGAGACTCCGTACGAAACAACCAGACTCCGTACAAAATAATGAGACTCCATACACATAATCAGACTCTGTACAAAATAACCAGACTCCGTACAAAATAACGAGACTCCATATAACATAATCAGACTCTGTACAAAATAAGCAGACTCCGTACAAAATAACCAGACTCCGTACAAAATAGCCAGACTCCGTACAAAATAACCAGACTCCGCAAAAAATAACCAGACTCCTTACAAAATAAACAGACTCAGTACAAAATAACCAGACCCCGCACAAAATAACAAGACTCCGTACAAAATAAGCAGACTCCGTACAAAATAAGCAGACTCGTACAAAATAACCAGACTCCGTAAAAAATAGCAAGACTCTGTACAAAGTAACCAGACTCCGTACAAAATAACCTGACTCCTTACGAAATAACCAGACTCCGTACAAAATAACCAGTCTCCTTACAAAATAACCAGATTGTGCATAAAATAGCCAGATTCCTTACAAAATAACCAGATACATACAAAATAACGAGACTCCGTACAAAACAACCAGACTCCGTACAATATAACGAGATTCCATACAACATAACCAGACTCCGTACAAAACAACTAGACTCCTTACAACATAACCAGACTCAGAACAAAACAACCAGAATCCGTACAAAATAACCAGAATCCGTACAAAATAACCAGACTCTGTACAAAATAAGCAGACTCCGTACAACATAACCAGACTCTGTACAAAATAACGAGACTCCCTACAAAACAACCAGACTCCGTACAAAATAACGAGATTCCATACAACATAACCAGACTCCGTACAAAACAACCAGACTCCGTACAAAATAACGAGACTCCATACAACATAACCAGACTCCGTACAAAATAACCAGACCCCGTTCAATATAACGAGACTCCGTACAAAATAACCAGATTCCGTACAATATAACGAGACTCCATAAAACATAACCAGACTCCGTACAAAACAACCAGACTCCGTACAAAATAACGAGACTCCGTACGAAACAACCAGACTCCGTACAAAATAATGAGACTCCATACAACATAATCAGACTCTGTACAAAATAACCAGACTCCGTACAAAATAACGAGACTCCATATAACATAATCAGACTCTGTACAAAATAAGCAGACTCCGTACAAAATAACCAGACTCCGTACAAAATAACCAGACTCCGCACAAAATAACCAGTCTCCTTACAAAATAAACAGACTCAGTACAAAATAACCAGACCCCGCACAAAATAACAAGAATCCGTACAAAATAAGCAGACTCCGTACAAAATAAGCAGACTCCGTACAAAATAACCAGACTCCGTAAAAAATAGCAAGACTCTGTACAAAGTAACCAGACTCCGTACAAAATAACCTGACTCCGCATAAAACATCCAGACTGTGTATAAAATAGCCAGACTCCGTACAAAATAACAAAACTCCATACAAAATAACCAGACTCAGTACAAAATAACCAGACTCCTTACAAAATAACCAGACTCCGTACAAAATAACCAGTCTCCTTACAAAATAACCAGACTGTATAAAATAGCCAGACTCCGTACAAAATAACAAAACTCCATACAAAATAACCAGACTCTGTACAAAATAACCAGACTCCTTACAAAATAAACAGACTCTGTACAAAATAACCAGTCTCCTTACAAAATAACCAGACTTTTTACAAAATAACCAGACTCCGTACAAAATAGCCAGACGCCGTACAAAATAACCAGTCTCCGTACAAAATAGTCAGACTCCGTACAAAACAACCAGACTGGTATAAAATAGCAATATTCCGTACAAAATAACCTGACTCCTTAAAAAAATACCAGACTCCTTACAAAATAGTCAGACTCCGGACAAAATAACCAGACTCCTTACAAAATAGTCAGACTCCGGACAAAATAACCAGATTCTTTACAAAATAACCAGACTCCTTAAAAAATAACTAGACTCCTTACAAAATAAACAGACTTCTTAAAAAAGTCAGATTCCGGAAAAATAACCAGACTCCTTACAAAATAACCAGACTCCTTGCAAAATAAACAGACTCCTTACAAAGTAAACAGACTCCTTACAAAATAACCAGACTCCTTGCAAAATAACCAGATTCCTTACAAAATAACCAGACTCCGTACAAAATAACCAGACGCCATACAAAATAACCAAACTCCGTACAAAATAGTCAGACTCGTCACAAAATAACCAGACCCCGCACAAAATAAACACTCCTTCCAAAATAACCAGACTCCGTACAAAATAACCAGACTCCTTACAAATTAACCAGACTCCGGACAAAATAACCAGACTCCTTACAAAATGGTCAGACTCCGGAAAAATTCATTATACTCCTTACAAAATAGTCAGACTCCGGACAAAATAACCAGACTCCTTACAAAATAACCAGACTCCTTACAAAATAAACAGACTCCGTACAAAACAACCAGACTGCGTATAAAATAGCAAGATTCCGTACAAAATAAGCTGACTCCTTAAAAAATAACCAGACTCCGTACAAAATAACCAGACTCCTTACAAATTAACCAGACTCCGGACAAAATAACCAGACTCCTTACAAAATGGTCAGACTCCGGAAAAATTCATTATACTCCTTACAAAATAGTCAGACTCCGGACAAAATAACCAGACTCCTTACAAAATAGTCAGACCCCGGACAAAATAACCAGATTCTTTACAAAATAACCAGACTCCTTAAAAAATAACTAGACTCCTTACAAAATAACCAGACTCCTTACAAAATAAACAGACTCCTTACAAAATAAACAGACTCCGTACAAAACAACCAGACTGCGTATAAAATAGCAAGATTCCGTACAAAATAAGCTGACTCCTTAAAAAATAACCAGACTCCGTACAAAATAACCAGACTCCTTACAAATTAACCAGACTCCGGACAAAATAACCAGACTCCTTACAAAATGGTCAGACTCCGGAAAAATTCATTATACTCCTTACAAAATAGTCAGACTCCGGACAAAATAACCAGACTCCTTACAAAATAGTCAGACCCCGGACAAAATAACCAGATTCTTTACAAAATAACCAGACTCCTTAAAAAATAACTAGACTCCTTACAAAATAACCAGACTCCTTACAAAATAAACAGACTCCTTACAAAATAGTCAGACTCCGGACAAAATAACCAGATTCTTTACAAAATAACCAGACTCCTTAAAAAATAACTAGACTCCTTACAAAATAACCAGACTCCTTGCAAAATAAACAGACTCCTTACAAAGTAAACAGACTCCTTACAAAATAACCAGACTCCTTGCAAAATAACCAGACTCCTTACAAAATAACCAGATTCCTTACAAAATAGTCAGATTTCGGACAAAATAACCAAACGCCCTACAACATAGTCAGACTCCTTACAAAATAACCACACTCCTTACTAAATAAGCATACGCGTACAAATAACCAGATTCCGTACAATATAGCCAGATTCCGTACAAAATAACAAGATTCCTTACAAAATAACCAGATTCCTTACAAAATAACCAGATTCCGTACAAAATAACCAGTCTCCTTACAAAATAACCAGACTCCTTACAAAATAACCAGACTCTGTACAAAATAACCAGACTCCTTGCAAAATAACAAGACTCCGCACAAAATAACCAGACGCCGTACAAAATAACCAGACTCCGTACAAAATAGTCAGACTCGGCACAAAATAACCAGACCCCGCACAAAATAAACACTCCTTCCAAAATAACCAGACTCCGTACAAAATAACCAGACTCCTTACAAATTAACCAGACTCCTGACAAAATAACCAGACTCCTTACAAAATGGTCAGACTCCGGAAAAAATAACCAGACCCCTTACAAAATAACTTGACTCCGGAAAAAATAAACAGACTCCTTTCAAAATAACCAGACTCCGTACAAAATAACCAGACGCCATACAAAATAACCAAACTCCGTACAAAATAGTCAGACTCGTCACAAAATAACCAGACCCCGCACAAAATAAACACTCCTTCCAAAATAACCAGACTCCGTACAAAATAACCAGACTCCTTACAAATTAACCAGACTCCGGACAAAATAACCAGACTCCTTACAAAATGGTCAGACTCCGGAAAAATTCATTATACTCCTTACAAAATAGTCAGACTCCGGACAAAATAACCAGACTCCTTACAAAATAACCAGACTCCTTACAAAATAAACAGACTCCGTACAAAACAACCAGACTGCGTATAAAATAGCAAGATTCCGTACAAAATAAGCTGACTCCTTAAAAAATAACCAGACTCCGTACAAAATAACCAGACTCCTTACAAATTAACCAGACTCCGGACAAAATAACCAGACTCCTTACAAAATGGTCAGACTCCGGAAAAATTCATTATACTCCTTACAAAATAGTCAGACTCCGGACAAAATAACCAGACTCCTTACAAAATAGTCAGACCCCGGACAAAATAACCAGATTCTTTACAAAATAACCAGACTCCTTAAAAAATAACTAGACTCCTTACAAAATAACCAGACTCCTTACAAAATAAACAGACTCCTTACAAAATAAACAGACTCCGTACAAAACAACCAGACTGCGTATAAAATAGCAAGATTCCGTACAAAATAAGCTGACTCCTTAAAAAATAACCAGACTCCGTACAAAATAACCAGACTCCTTACAAATTAACCAGACTCCGGACAAAATAACCAGACTCCTTACAAAATGGTCAGACTCCGGAAAAATTCATTATACTCCTTACAAAATAGTCAGACTCCGGACAAAATAACCAGACTCCTTACAAAATAGTCAGACTCCGGACAAAATAACCAGATTCTTTACAAAATAACCAGACTCCTTAAAAAATAACTAGACTCCTTACAAAATAACCAGACTCCTTGCAAAATAAACAGACTCCTTACAAAGTAAACAGATTCCTTACAAAATAGTCAGATTTCGGACAAAATAACCAGACGCCCTACAACATAGTCAGACTCCTTACAAAATAACCACACTCCTTACTAAATAAGCATACGCCGTACAAATAACCAGATTCCGTACAATATAGCCAGATTCCGTACAAAATAACAAGATTCCATACAAAATAACCAGATTCCTTACAAAATAACCAGATTCCGTACAAAATAACCAGTCTCCTTACAAAATAACCAGACTCCTTACAAAATAACCAGACTCTGTACAAAATAACCAGACTCCTTGCAAAATAACAAGACTCCGTACAAAATAACCAGACGCCGTACAAAATAACCAGACTCCGTACAAAATAGTCAGACTCGGCACAAAATAACCAGACCCCGCACAAAACAAACACTCCTTCCAAAATAACCAGACTCCGTACAAAATAACCAGACTCCTTACAAATTAACCAGACTCCTGACAAAATAACCAGACTCCTTACAAAATGGTCAGACTCCGGAAAAAATAACCAGACCCCTTACAAAATAACTTGACTCCGGACAAAATAAACAGACTCCTTTCAAAATAACCAGACTCCGGACAAAATAACCAGATTTTTTACAAAATAGTCAGACTCCGGACAAAATAACCAGACCCCTTACAAAATAGTCAGACTTCGGACAAAATAACCAGACTCCTTACAAAATAACCAGACTCCTTGCAAAATAACCAGACTCCTTAAAAAGTCAACAAACTCTGTACAAGAAACACAGATTAAAATAACCAGACTCCGGACAAAATAACCAGATTCCTTAAAAAATGGTCAGATTTCGGACAAAATAACCAGACGCCCTACAACATAGTCAGACTCCTTACAAAATAACCAGACTCCTTACAAAATAAGCAGACACCGTACAAATAACCAGATTCCGTACAATATAGCCAGATTCCGTACAAAATAACCAGATTCCTTACAAAATAACCAGATTCCTTACAAAATAACCAGATTCCGTACAAAATAACCAGTTTCCTTACCAAATAACCAGACTCCTTACAAAATAACCAGACTCCGTACAAAATAACCAGACGCCATACAAAATAACCAAACTCCGTACAAAATAGTCAAACTCGGCACAAAATAACCAGACCCCGCACAAAATAAACACTCCTTCCAAAATAACCAGACTCCTTACAAATTAACCAGACTCCGGACAAAATAACCAGACTCCTTACAAAATAACCAGACTCCTTACAAAATAAACAGACTCCGTACAAAACAACCAGACTGCGTATAAAATAGCAAGATTCCGTACAAAATAACCTGACTCCTTAAAAAATAACCAGACTCCGTACAAAATAGTCAGACTCCGGACAAAATAACCAGACTCCTTACAAAATAGTCAGACTCCGGACAAAATAACCAGATTCTTTACAAAATAACCAGACTCCTTAAAAAATAACTAGACTCCTTACAAAATAAACAGACTTCTTAAAAAAGTCAGACTCCGGAAAAATAACCAGACTCCTTACAAAATAACCAGACTCCTTGCAAAATAAACAGACACCTTACAAAGTAAACAGACTCCTTACAAAATAACCAGACTCCTTGCAAAATAACCAGACTTCTTACAAAATAACCAGACTCCGTACAAAATAACCAGACGTCATACAAAATAACCAAACTCCGTACAAAATAGTCAGACTCGGCACAAAATAACCAGACCCCGCACAAAATAAACACTCCTTCCAAAATAACCAGACTCCGTACAAAATAACCAGACTCCTTACAAATTAACCAGACTCCGGACAAAATAACCAGACTCCTTACAAAATGGTCAGACTCCGGAAAAATTCATTAGACTCCTTACAAAATAGTCAGACTCCGGACAAAATAACCAGACTCCTTACAAAATAACCAGACTCCTTACAAAATAAACAGACTCCTTACAAATTAACCAGACTCCTTACAAAATAACCAGACTCCTTACAAAATAACCAGACTCCTTACAAAATAAACAGACTCCGTACAAAACAACCAGACTGCGTATAAAATAGCAAGATTCCGTACAAAATAACCTGACTCCTTAAAAAATAACCAGACTCCTTACAAAATAGTCAGACTCCGGACAAAATAACCAGACTCCTTACAAAATAGTCAGACTCCGGACAAAATATCCAGATTCTTTACAAAATAACCAGACTCCTTAAAAAATAACTAGACTCCTTACAAAATAAACAGACTTCTTAAAAAAGTCAGACTCCGGAAAAATAACCAGACTCCTTACAAAATAACCAGACTCCTTGCAAAATAAACAGACTCCTTACAAAGTAAACAGACTTCTTACAAAATAACCAGACTCCTTGCAAAATAACCAGACTCCTTACAAAATAACCAGATTCCTTACAAAATAGTCAGATTTCGGACAAAATAACCAGACGCCCTACAACATAGTCAGACTCCTTACAAAATAACCACACTCCTTACAAAATAAGCAGACGCCGTACAAATAACCAGATTCCGTACAATATAGCCAGATTCCGTACAAAATAACAAGATTCCTTACAAAATAACCATATTCCTTACAAAATAACCAGATTCCGTACAAAATAACCAGTCTCCTTACAAAATAACCAGACTCCTTACAAAATAACCAGACTCTGTACAAAATAACCAGACTCCTTGCAAAATAACAAGACTCCGTACAAAATAACCAGACGCCGTACAAAATAACCAGACTCCGTACAAAATAGTCAGACTCGGCACAAAATAACCAGACCCCGCACAAAATAAACACTCCTTCCAAAATAACCAGACTCCGTACAAAATAACCAGACTCCTTACAAAATAAGCAGACGCCGTACAAATAACCAGATTCCGTACAATATAGCCAGATTCCGTACAAAATAACCAGATTCCTTACAAAATAACCAGATTCCGTACAAAATAACCAGTTTCCTTACAAAATAACCAGACTCCTTACAAAATAACCAGACTCCGTACAAAATAACCAGACGCCATACAAAATAACCAAACTCGGTACAAAATAGTCAGACTCGGCACAAAATAACCAGACCCCGCACAAAATAAACACTCCTTCCAAAATAACCAGACTCCGTACAAAATAACCAGACTCCTTACAAATTAACCAGACTCCGGACAAAATAACCAGACTCCTTACAAAATGGTCAGACTCCGGAAAAAATCATTAGACTCTTTACAAAATAGTCAGACTCCGGACAAAATAACCAGACTCCTTACAAAATAACCAGACTCCTTACAAAATAAACAGACTCCGTACAAAACAACCAGACTGCGTATAAAATAGCAAGATTCCGTACAAAATAACCTGACTCCTTAAAAAATAACCAGACTCCTTACAAAATAGTCAGACTCCGGACAAAATAACCAGACTCCTTACAAAATAGTCAGACTCCGGACAAAATATCCAGATTCTTTACAAAATAACCAGACTCCTTAAAAAATAACTAGACTCCTTACAAAATAAACAGACTTCTTAAAAAAGTCAGACTCCGGAAAAATAACCAGACTCCTTACAAAATAACCAGACTCCTTGCAAAATAAACAGACTCCTTACAAAGTAAACAGACTTCTTACAAAATAACCAGACTCCTTGCAAAATAACAAGACTCCGTACAAAATAACCAGACGCCGTACAAAATAACCAGACTCCGTACAAAATAGTCAGACTCGGCACAAAATAACCAGACCCCGCACAAAACAAACACTCCTTCCAAAATAACCAGACTCCGTACAAAATAACCAGACTCCTTACAAATTAACCAGACTCCTGACAAAATAACCAGACTCCTTACAAAATGGTCAGACTCCGGAAAAAATAACCAGACCCCTTACAAAATAACTTGACTCCGGACAAAATAAACAGACTCCTTTCAAAATAACCAGACTCC
This sequence comes from Bathymodiolus septemdierum, assembly GCA_963383655.1. Taxonomy (NCBI): domain Eukaryota; kingdom Metazoa; phylum Mollusca; class Bivalvia; order Mytilida; family Modiolidae; genus Bathymodiolus; species Bathymodiolus septemdierum. The sequence continues at coordinate 22,336,694 of OY726525.1, forward strand.
GGACAAAATAACCAGATTTTTTACAAAATAGTCAGACTCCGGACAAAATAACCAGACCCCTTACAAAATAGTCAGACTTCGGACAAAATAACCAGACTCCTTACAAAATAACCAGACTCCTTGCAAAATAACCAGACTCCTTAAAAAGTCAACAAACTCTGTACAAGAAACACAGATTAAAATAACCAGACTCCGGACAAAATAACCAGATTCCTTAAAAAATGGTCAGATTTCGGACAAAATAACCAGACGCCCTACAACATAGTCAGACTCCTTACAAAATAACCAGACTCCTTACAAAATAAGCAGACGACGTACAAATAACCAGATTCCGTACAATATAGCCAGATTCCGTACAAAATAACCAGATTCCTTACAAAATAACCAGATTCCTTACAAAATAACCAGATTCCGTACAAAATAACCAGTTTCCTTACCAAATAACCAGACTCCTTACAAAATAACCAGACTCCGTACAAAATAACCAGACGCCATACAAAATAACCAAACTCCGTACAAAATAGTCAAACTCGGCACAAAATAACCAGACCCCGCACAAAATAAACACTCCTTCCAAAATAACCAGACTCCTTACAAATTAACCAGACTCCGGACAAAATAACCAGACTCCTTACAAAATGGTTAGACTCCGAAAAAAAACATTAGACTCCTTACAAAATAGTCAGACTCCGGACAAAATAACCAGACTCCTTACAAAATAACCAGACTCCTTACAAAATAAACAGACTCCGTACAAAACAACCAGACTGCGTATAAAATAGCAAGATTCCGTACAAAATAACCTGACTCCTTAAAAAATAACCAGACTCCGTACAAAATAGTCAGACTCCGGACAAAATAACCAGACTCCTTACAAAATAGTCAGACTCCGGACAAAATAACCAGATTCTTTACAAAATAACCAGACTCCTTAAAAAATAACTAGACTCCTTACAAAATAAACAGACTTCTTAAAAAAGTCAGACTCCGGAAAAATAACCAGACTCCTTACAAAATAACCAGACTCCTTGCAAAATAAACAGACACCTTACAAAGTAAACAGACTCCTTACAAAATAACCAGACTCCTTGCAAAATAACCAGACTTCTTACAAAATAACCAGACTCCGTACAAAATAACCAGACGTCATACAAAATAACCAAACTCCGTACAAAATAGTCAGACTCGGCACAAAATAACCAGACCCCGCACAAAATAAACACTCCTTCCAAAATAACCAGACTCCGTACAAAATAACCAGACTCCTTACAAATTAACCAGACTCCGGACAAAATAACCAGACTCCTTACAAAATGGTCAGACTCCGGAAAAATTCATTAGACTCCTTACAAAATAGTCAGACTCCGGACAAAATAACCAGACTCCTTACAAAATAACCAGACTCCTTACAAAATAAACAGACTCCTTACAAATTAACCAGACTCCGGACAAAATAACCAGACTCCTTACAAAATAACCAGACTCCTTACAAAATAAACAGACTCCGTACAAGACAACCAGACTGCGTATAAAATAGCAAGATTCCGTACAAAATAACCTGACTCCTTAAAAAATAACCAGACTCCTTACAAAATAGTCAGACTCCGGACAAAATAACCAGACTCCTTACAAAATAGTCAGACTCCGGACAAAATATCCAGATTCTTTACAAAATAACCAGACTCCTTAAAAAATAACTAGACTCCTTACAAAATAAACAGACTTCTTAAAAAAGTCAGACTCCGGAAAAATAACCAGACTCCTTACAAAATAACCAGACTCCTTGCAAAATAAACAGACTCCTTACAAAGTAAACAGACTTCTTACAAAATAACCAGACTCCTTGCAAAATAACCAGACTCCTTACAAAATAACCAGATTCCTTACAAAATAGTCAGATTTCGGACAAAATAACCAGACGCCCTACAACATAGTCAGACTCCTTACAAAATAACCACACTCCTTACAAAATAAGCAGACGCCGTACAAATAACCAGATTCCGTACAATATAGCCAGATTCCGTACAAAATAACAAGATTCCTTACAAAATAACCATATTCCTTACAAAATAACCAGATTCCGTACAAAATAACCAGTCTCCTTACAAAATAACCAGACTCCTTACAAAATAACCAGACTCTGTACAAAATAACCAGACTCCTTGCAAAATAACAAGACTCCGTACAAAATAACCAGACGCCGTACAAAATAACCAGACTCCGTACAAAATAGTCAGACTCGGCACAAAATAACCAGACCCCGCACAAAATAAACACTCCTTCCAAAATAACCAGACTCCGTACAAAATAACCAGACTCCTTACAAAATAAGCAGACGCCGTACAAATAACCAGATTCCGTACAATATAGCCAGATTCCGTACAAAATAACCAGATTCCTTACAAAATAACCAGATTCCGTACAAAATAACCAGTTTCCTTACAAAATAACCAGACTCCTTACAAAATAACCAGACTCCGTACAAAATAACCAGACGCCATACAAAATAACCAAACTCGGTACAAAATAGTCAGACTCGGCACAAAATAACCAGACCCCGCACAAAATAAACACTCCTTCCAAAATAACCAGACTCCGTACAAAATAACCAGACTCCTTACAAATTAACCAGACTCCGGACAAAATAACCAGACTCCTTACAAAATGGTCAGACTCCGGAAAAAATCATTAGACTCTTTACAAAATAGTCAGACTCCGGACAAAATAACCAGACTCCTTACAAAATAACCAGACTCCTTACAAAATAAACAGACTCCGTACAAAACAACCAGACTGCGTATAAAATAGCAAGATTCCGTACAAAATAACCTGACTCCTTAAAAAATAACCAGACTCCTTACAAAATAGTCAGACTCCGGACAAAATAACCAGACTCCTTACAAAATAGTCAGACTCCGGACAAAATATCCAGATTCTTTACAAAATAACCAGACTCCTTAAAAAATAACTAGACTCCTTACAAAATAAACAGACTTCTTAAAAAAGTCAGACTCCGGAAAAATAACCAGACTCCTTACAAAATAACCAAACTCCTTGCAAAATAAACAGACTCCTTACAAAGTAAACAGACTCCTTACAAAATAACCAGACTCCTTGCAAAATAACCAGACTCCTTACAAAATAACCAGATTCCTTACAAAATAGTCAGATTTCGGACAAAATAACCAGACGCCCTACAACATAGTCAGACTCCTTACAAAATAACCACACTCCTTACAAAATAAGCAGACGCCGTACAAATAACCAGATTCCGTACAATATAGCCAGATTCCGTACAAAATAACAAGATTCCTTACAAAATAACCATATTCCTTACAAAATAACCAGATTCCGTACAAAATAACCATTCTCCTTACAAAATAACCAGACTCCTTACAAAATAACCAGACTCTGTACAAAATAACCAGACTCCTTGCAAAATAACAAGACTCCGTACAAAATAACCAGACGCCGTACAAAATAACCAGACTCCGTACAAAATAGTCAGACTCGGCACAAAATAACCAGACCCCGCACAAAATAAACACTCCTTCCAAAATAACCAGACTCCGTACAAAATAACCAGACTCCTTACAAATTAACCAGACTCCTGACAAAATAATCAGACCCCTTACGAAATAGTCAGACTCCTTGCAAAATAACCAGACTCCTTACAAAGTAAACAAACTCTGTACAAGAAACCCAGATTAAAATAACCAGACTCCGGACAAAATAACCAGACTCCTTACAAAATAGTCAAACTCCTTACAAAATAACCAGATTATTTACAAAAGTCTACCACATTGTAATAATATGTCAGGTAAAAGTAACTCAATCTGAATGAACGATATTGTATTATTAATACTAGCTAGACTAGCTATGTACTGATTATTAAAAATATCAAAAGAAAAAGGTAAAGATGATATTTTACAAGATTTTCTAAAATTTTTCACTAAAAGGGAGATGATTATTGCAATGCACATTGAAAACACAAACATGTTTGTAAAGTGTTTAATGGAGTGATCGGTGGTTTGAAGAATTATTTGTTTTACTTTTTAAATAAAAATAAATATATATGCATTACACACTTTACATAATTTCAATTCTAACATGGCGTACTACTTTCGCTTTGAAAACAATAGAGGGCTCTAAATAGCACAGAACACCCTAAGCACATGCGCAGAAGGTATATCTAATCGACAGCGTATTTTGCATATTTGTACTTTATGTATTTTTATAACGTTTCTGTAGCGTTATATATTCTTGTAAATAATAGCGGGAGGTAATTGGAACAGCTACTGTAGCGTTATATATTCTTGTAAATAATAGCTGGAGGTAATTGGAACAGCGCCCAAAAATAACCTCTGTCTAGGTACGCTTGAATGCATAAAATTACCGTAAATGCCCTGTTAGAATCGATATAATTCTCGGATGCCGGGCTCTATGATTATTTTAACATGGGTATGCATTATATTTGTCAATATTTTGCACCTCGCCTCGCTGTCGCTCTGTGTAAAATAATGACAAATATAATGCCTACCCATGTTAAAATAAGCATAGAGTCCGGCATCCGAGAATTATTTCTGAATTAGTACATAACATATAGAAATAGTAAATTTTCATTGGTTGTTAGCTAGGCACTATATTTCAACAGTATAGTTCATTTCTTGACTACGGGAGACTATACTTCGCAACAGGCACTATACTAAAACGACCATTCTTCCCGCGGGACTATACCAAATTTCCGGCAAATTTACGTGATGAATTTTCAATAAAAGTTACTTCCCTTGATATGCGCGGCGCTACGATTAACAGTTGATTACGTCATTGCTTACATTGCCGACACCGGATGCCGACGAATTCACATTGCAACAACAAAATGTAGACAAAAGCGGCAACCAAATATGCAGTTAAAGTTCTCTCAGACTTCATGTTGGAATAAAATTATGACGGGGAGATAGGTACAATGGATATTGTTACAAGACTTTTACGCGAATGTCAGAATCAGCAGTGGAGATTATTATTCTAAAAGCTCATTAGTTGCAGGCAATTTTTTAGTCATTAGGCATGTTAATTGTTATGTACTAAATTTATTATGTACTTCTCCCTCGGTAACCGTTCTCCTATAGTGTTGTCTGGGAAGGTATAGTGCCCTTGCCTACCAGCTTGGACACTATACCTACCCAGACAACACTATAGTATAGGAGAACAGTTCCCGAGGGAGAAGTTCATAATAGGATAATAGAATACAATAATCTCAACGTCAATACAGTGAATTTGATATCAGAAATCGCCATCCTGATTTAAAGTAAACTTATCATGTCGTATGTACCTAGATCCTTAAGTAAACACTAGAAAGGTTACAAAGTGTACAAGGTATGTTGAATATTGCATAACATCAATAACAAAATGACAGAGCATAAAATAGTCAGAGCTGTAGTGGAAAAATAAATGGGATGACAACGATAAGAGTGTAAAATAATATAATCTGCTGTATTGGCACTCGGTATTGCACGACATCAATTGGGAGGGCATCAACCAGCTCTTTAATTAACATGGTATTTAGAGCCTTTATATACAGGGTTTTGCATTTCTTTCATAAAAGGATCTGGTGACTCATTATTTTCGGCTTTGGCTTCCTCTTCCTCCTGTCCTTGTCTTTCTTGAGGTTCTGCTTTAGGGTCATCTTCCTGTCTGGACATATATGCCATTACACCCTCAAGAATCTAAAAATAAAAGTTTACATAAACAAATAAATGATTTAATTTACATACATTAGAAAATCTAGATAGTTGTAAAATGACAATTATATACTCTTAGATGTATAAAGTCTGAACAAAAAAAAAAATAAAGCGTCACAATTAGATTCTGCAAGCGTGAAAATATTATGAATGCATTTACACACCCCTGCTATTGGAATTGTATGTTCTGTTGGTGATGTGTGTCATTGAAATACATTTTATTGTCAAATATACAGCATGTGGACAAATGTGATTCCGTTTCCGCCATCTTCCCTATATATTTCATATAAAACCATTTATTTTCATAACATTCTCATGAAGTCATTCCTTATCTGATTTTCATGAAAATTTCAGCATTAAATGCAGAAATAAATATAGTTTCTTCTTCGTATAATTTGCAAATAATTTTTTTCTACTTTCTCTTAAGAATTGATTTAAAAACAAAGTTTAATTTTTTCACCAAATCTTACTATATAATCATATAAAATTGTGACGTCAAGAATTTACATTTGTGTTTAAATCATAAATGCTTGCAAATAAAAGTCCCAAACAATTACATGAAGATATTAAGATAAACTCTTATTAATTCTGTTTTTAAAGGTGAACATTTCATGAAAATCGTCTAAGGAATGACTTCATGAGAATGTTATGAAAATAAGTGGTTTTATATGAAATATATAGGGAAGATGGTGGAAACGGAATCACTTTTGTCCACATGCTGTATATAATAGGATTGAACACAAATTTTGAAAATCAATGCCCTGGATCAATGTTGTGTCTAGACAATGGCAGGGGTTAGCTTTGTGTTCACATAGTAATTTAGTATGTTATAGTCCATCTGATTGAAATACAATTTCACCAACCCGAATTATTGTAGATGATCACACAAAAACACCATTCCAAAAACCAAAACATCAGGTTGCACAATGATCTACTTATTCTACATATAAAACAGAAACACAGTAAAGTATTGTTTGGATGTTCAACTGGTGGACTTGTGTCATATCTGTCTCCTGCATATGGAGGATCAGATGTCACAATTGATGTTCCAACTTTTTTAAAGAAAAGAAATAGGATGTCTGGAAAAACAGTGCAAAGAGACAGAAAAATATCCAGTAAACTTGTTCATATTGAATAGGTGATAGGTTTAGCAAAATCATTTAAAATTCTCACCCTTGCTTCAAACAGTATCCACCTCTTTAAAAGTCATTAATTGTATAATATTAAAGAAAATAAGGGTAATAACAAAATTATCGAACTCCGAACAATCTTCCAAAGGGAAAGTCAATTTGCAATAAATAAAATAAGTTGTCTTTATATTTTCATTTAAAATATTTCTTTTTATTATATTTCTTTATATATAATCCGACAAAAGTTAAGCATCACCTGACTTGTTTCAATAATATCTTTTCTAATAATGAACTTATTTCAAATCGGTTTGCTGTTTTCGTTACCTGTACACACATACTTACTTACCTGTGAAACAGGTTATTGAGAGATTTTTATTTATGTGTATATGACAGGGTGTGTAAAGTGCCACATGTACTTTTCAACATTTATGTTTGCGAACGAAAGCTGATTTTTTGTGTGTAGAATTTTAAGTTTCATTTTCTATTGGTTTGGTATGTGCGGCGAAAATTAACCATACCAGAAGGTGGCAAGCTGTTGGCATGCATAACGGTGGTTTTAGCCATAGAAGGGTGGCAGACCACTTCAGGGTTAACCATTCTATCATTGTACGACTGATGCAGCGTTTTCGTCAAACGGGGAATGTTACTGACCGTCCACGTGCAGGTAGACCTCGCAAAACGACGCCGAGAGAGGACCGGCTCATATCCAGACGGGCGCGGCAACGGTCGTTCAGTACAGCTGGTGCACTTCGTGGTAATTTAGCGTTTGGAGGCCACAGTAGCACACGCACTGTAATCAGACGCCTCCACCACCAGGGAATGCGAGCGCGACGACCCATATAACGTCCACAGTTGACATTACGTCATCGCCATGCTCGATTTGACTGGTCACATGATCATTTGGGGTGGACTATTCGCACATGGAGACGGGTCCACTGGTCTGATGAAAATCGTTTTTTGTTACGCCCTACCGACGGTCGTGCAAGGGTTTGGCGCCAACGAAACACTTCATTTCAGGACAACCACATTGTGGGCACAACTGCTTTTGGGGGTGGGGGTGTAACTGTCTAAAGTTGTTTTTCCTTTGACTGTAAGTTGGACTTGTATGTTCTTGATGGTAACCTGACAGGCCAAATATACCGTGACAATGTGCTCGCTCCACGCGTAGTCCCCCATTTCGACAATCATGCGTTGGCTGACAGGCCAATGTTCATGGACGACATCGCTAGGCCACATAGAGCCCGAATTGTACAACATTTTTTACAGCAAGAGGCTGTTCAGACAATTCCATGGCCTGCGATGTCGCCAGACATGAACACTATAGAGCATGTATGGGACTGTATTGGCCGAAAAATTAACCAACGCAATCCAAAATGTCAAAATATTGACAAATTAAGAACTGCTATCTTACAGAAGTGGCAACAGTTCCCCCAAGAACGGCTCCGGCGTCTTGTGCGAAGCATGACGAGGCGTGTTACAGAACTTCACAATAAATGCGGTGGATATACTCGTTATTGATTTTTATGCCTTACACATACGCACAATAGATGCATTTAAAAGTTCTTAAAATCTGAAGACTCTGCATTTTAATGCAATGTTAAAAACTTCCATCAAAGACAAACTGGTTTTACGTTTTTCCAGCGCCTGTTTTGAACCCCATTTTTGCCACGTCATAGTCACGTCTTTCAGGATGATAAATACTCCGTAGATTGGTAATTTTAGAGCCCTTGGTGTAGTCTTTTAAGAAGTGTAAGAAAAATGGTGATATCTATTTTATTGTTTTAATAGTATTGATGTAAACAAATATATCGATAAAAATATAGGGTGGTACTTGCTATTAAATTATTACATTTTACAGTTTAATTTTAATTTACACTTACCAAAACTTGTCACTGATGTATAATCATTTTCTAGGCAGTTCATAGCAACAAGAATTTGCATAGTATACAAATCCTTGATAGAAAACAATACTGCTTTTGTATGGTGTCAATTCTTTATGTTTTTACTCACTTAATTCTTTTTAATTACATTTAATAATTCTTTTTTATTTGATCATCATTAGGAAACAAGTTTCCACCTCTATGAGCAAATCATATGCACAACAATATGTAGAAAGAATTTTAATTATTAACAAAAATACTGATAATTACTTGCATGCAAATATTAACCCAACGTTAATCTATGTAACTTAGAGATAAAGGGATGTTGTTGTTGAACCTGATCTACAGCAGCGCCATCTGTGTTATCATGATCAGTTAGGGGAAATAATTGACCATTTGTTCCCATTACGACGTAATCTTGCATATAAAATATTGGATCTTCTACCCCCAACTACGAAATGACCCGGAATTCTAGCCAGGACAACTTTTCCTTTTAAGGTTCATTTTAAACGTATTAAATGTTCTGGTATTTCTGGTGTCGTTGTCTAGACTGTTCCAAAGATTTATGACAGACGGAATGAACGAAGATTGGAGAAAAGCGACATCTTGGAACAGTGTAGTCATTTCTATTTCGAACACATGTGTTTCATAATAATACATAATGACAATGAGCTGCAATCAAACGGTGTTTCTTCCTGTTTATTATATATAATGTATTCTAATATGACGTCCTTCAAACGCTTTGAGTTCAAACACGTGGTAAAAATAATATTAATCTATGACCGATTAAATTTATGACGTCATCGACAATTCATAACGATATTTTACCAATTTTTACATATTAGAATCGAAATAATTCATAGAAGCCATATGTATATATTGTTTTTACCACGGGTAGGCCTTTATGTCAGCATTTTACCCCTCGCTAACGCTTGGGGTAAAACTTCGTGACATAAAGGCCTACCCGTGGTAAAAACAATATATACAATGTCTTCCATGAATTATTTCTTAAGTATATATATAACTCATACTGGTCTTACAGTTAACCTGCTCATTAACATAAAAAAAAAAAAAATAAAACTAAATAAACGTATTTAACATAGTGTGAAGTGTGAACGAGGCTTTTTGTGAAATAAGCTTCATCAGGTACGCTCAGTCAAAAGATCAGTAAATTAATATAACATAAAACAGTATTTGAAAGCAAGACAACCAAATGTCATCTCTATCTGCATCGTCGGTAACCCACGGTTGATTCCTATACGTTCCGAGAGAGAGGAACGTATCGGAATCAATGGTGGGTTACCGACGATGCTTTATCTGAGGTTGAGTTAGTTTTAATAATAATTACATGATTGAGGGACTCTTAATTGCAACAATAAATCGCCACCGTAATACATAAAATAATGTCAACAATTATATCAATAAAAATGAAATAAACAACTGCTTCAAACTATTGAACACAAAAAAGACCACGACATATCTATAAAAATCTAGTCCTGGTTTAGATCAGAAACAAGACAATGTTAGAGTTCTCACCAATTAATGTAATCCCAACTCCCTCTTGATTATTTTTCCTATGGAAGCTATATTTTTCAAGAAATGTTTTTCCATAGAAATTGGCGACAGAAATTTGCTTTAGAAAAAACCCCCATAGCACCCCCTGCCCCCTCCATCCCTTAATGTTAAATTGTCGTTCCCTTACCGCTTTATCAAAACAAGTCCTCAATCCTTCCTGTGTTAAAGCACTTGTTTCACAATATGGATGTCCTAACTCATTTGCCTTTTCTTCAGCAACTGATTTTTGAATACAGTTGTCTGGGTCTGTTTGACGTAGGTCTGAAATATATAGACATTATAAATGGCCAATTGGAGGAAGAACTGTTTTCCCTTCGCGAGCATCTTGGTTCACCCCCGGATTTTTGGTGGGGTCCCCTTTAAGCAACTTTTTAATTTTCCGTTTCTTGAGTGCCCAATGTTGCCCGTGTCTCTAGATTGTTCATTTTTATTCAGTTTCTTTAACGTTTATTCTGATCCTATCTTGTCAAAAAAATATATTATGAATTAATGGGCAATTTGTCAGCTATTTCGTGACTTCTAGATTTATTCGAAGTAGATATATCACGAAAAAATATCATCAACTGACAAACTTCGGCCTTTCGTAAGTGTGTGCTGATACCTTCGTAATTAAGGTGCATTTTTGAATTTTGGTGTTTAACGCCACTTTCAACAATATTTCAGCTATATCATGGCGACCAGTTTTAGTGGTAGAAGAAGCCGGAGTACCCGGAGAGAACCACCGACCATGGGCAAGCAACCGGTAAGCTTTATCACTTGCGACTGCGAGTCGAGTGCACCCTTTTTTGTTATTTACAAAGCTGGGCGCGAACCCACGCCGTATTGGTGATAGGCTTGTATGAGTTGCTAGGTAATCCAACTACCTATCTCATTGAGCCAATTGGGCCCTGGGTCCGACTTGAAGTCAGTGGTATTAACCTGTGGTAAGAGGTCAAAACTTCAACCAATCTTTCACGTAGAATCATTTTTAACGATATGAACACTGTTCTTTGTATGAATACTGCATTACATAATTTCATTTGATTTCTTGTCTGTGTAAATAACATTTACTTAAACAAACATATTATTCTTTGAATTTGTGTTGGTTTTTTTTTTGCTTACCGTTTATATAATTTCTACCCTCATTTAATAGTGTGGCAGGCGAGATAGTAATGGCTTATACTGCATTAAATATTTTAATTTGAGTTCTTGTCTGTGTAAATAACACCTACATATAGAAAAATATTATGCTTTGAATTTGTATGTTTGTTTGTTTGATGGTGTTTAACGCCACATTCAACAATATTTCAGTATATGGTGGCGGTCAGTTTTATAAGTGGATGAAACTGGAGGACCCAGAGAAAACCGCCGACCTGTGACAAGTCACTGACAAACTTTATCACATAATGACGTTGTACTTCTCGCCATGATCGAGATTCGAACTCACAACATCAGTGGTGATAGGCACTGATTGCATTGGTAGTGGTAAATCTAATTACCATACGATCACGGCCACGACGGCCCCCTTTGAATTTGCTTAGGTAGTTTATTCCCTCATTTAATAAGGTGGCGTACGAGATAGAAATGTCTTACCCATTTTACACCCAACAATAACCACAGGAACATCCGGGCAATGTTTTTTTATTTCTGGAATCCATTTTTCTGTGATGTTGTCAAAAGATGTCTTGTTGTTGATGGCGAAACAAATTAGAAATACGTCAGTTTCAGGGTAAGCTAAAGGTCGAAGCTGGTCATAATCCTCCTGTAGCATATTAATTAACATCAATCAAATTGTAGGGATCGTCGAGATCGTATGGTAGTTGGATTTACAACTAACTGTGCAACCAGTGCCTATCACCACTGTTGTTGCGAATCCGAATCCGAATCTCGATCAGGGCGAGGTGTACAACAAAGTTTGTCAGTGACGTGACGTGTGACGTGTGACAGGTCGGTTGTTTTCTCAGAGTCCTCCGGGTTCCTCCACCAATAAAACTGACCGCCATGATATAACTGAAATGTTGCTTAAAATTGGCGTTAAACACCATCAAACAAACGAACAAACCGATAAAATTGTCACTTCGAAAATGAAACGAAAGCTTAGACAGTGATGATCAACAATTCCACCAATATCAACAACACGAAAACCACTTCTCGTCTTAGCTGACTGGGCACAAGAAGAACAACGACATATGACGTTGGAAGTTAAACCCATGTCCTCTCTTGTGATAGTCACAACAATGTTGGCGAATGTTAAACCTGTATTTCCAATGGCTAAATTTGTATTTTTATGCTATAAAATATAGTGCAAAAATGGTTAAGATCGATAACGAAAAAACAAACAAAAAACAAACCCCAATAAGAAATAACAATAAAATTGATTTCCACTAGTGGAGCAGGAACAGCTAACCCTTCCGGAGCACCTGCTATTTGTTTGAGTTCCTGATGCTCAATCTTCAATATGTTGTCGAGCAGGAACTGCTAACCCTTCCGGAGCACCTGCTATTTGTTTGAGTTCCTGATGCTCAATCTTCAATATGTTGTGGAGCAGGAACTGCTAACCCTTCCGGAGCACCTGCTATTTGTTTGAGTTCCTGATGCTCAATCTTCAATATGTTGTCGACCATTGTTTTTTCATTTTGTCCTTTTTTGCCATTTTAATGTCTGTCCTTCAAATTACGACATTTGATAACCCCTTTGGTGTCATTTAAACTTATTTTCCTACAATGAAATATGCCCAGACGGATGAACTCTAAAATATTTTGCTTGGGTACTTTTTGGTTTTTCATTTCATTAATAAAAGGCACAAAACTATGGCGGAGTAAATCCAGTTAATGGGATCTTCCGGTAAGGTATATTATAAGTTATTTACGTTCCTATCCGTAGATATGGAAATTTTAACACCCTGAAGTAGACAAGTACATCCTGAGGCGCAGCCGAATGGTGTACAGGCTACTGAAGTGGGTTAAAATCTCCATATCTACGGATAGGAAAGTAAATATCGAATTTAGGGACTATAGTAAAAAATAAGACATTTTGGATACCGGCGGGCCACGTAAAAGTGATGTTTCTTTGTTTTTGGAAAGAAAGTAAAAAATATGAAAGTTTCGAGCGTTTTTACACGGTGTAGGGTACTACATTTGGTAGAACCCTTCAGTTGATCAAATTAACAGCTTTTTATTCAATATATAACAAAAATTAACTAAGTTTGTTTTTAGAGTGTAACGTCTCGAGCTTTGAAGTCATATTATCCCCATTTTGAAAAATATAACAACATTTGATTGGTTAATGGCTAGCTACACCCGGTAATATGGCCTAACAACGCCCGGGAATATGTTTTTTTTATACCCGGGGTTTTAACCAATCAAACGTTGTTATAATTTTCAAGCCGGGGATAAATATATATATATATATAAACGTCTGGTTGCACATACCTACCTGACCTAACGTTGTGAATTCGAATCCCGCTCAGGCGAGGTGTACTTGATATAACATTATGTGATAAAGTTTACCACTGACTTGCGACATGTCGGTGGTTTCCTCCACCAATAAAACTGACCGCCACGATATAACTGAAATATTGTTGAAAGTGGCGTTAAACAACATAAGCATAACCCCTAAAACTACTTACCTGGCCAGCAGTGTCACATAAACATAATGAAATAAGCTGACCATTTACCATCACTGTTACTGTGTAATTATCGAATACAGTTGGTACATATTCCTTTGGAAAATACCCGATGACGTATGCTATTATTTGACATGTCTTCCCAACAGATCCGTCCCCAACTACAACCAACTTTAAAGTCTCCATTTATACACTGCAAAAGTTTATTTATGACATTCATATATTTGTGCAAAATATAACAATGAACTGAAACATCCCTCCTTGTTTGTGCTCAAAATCACCAAGAACACAATATGATTAAAATGATATGTTTGTTGGATCTTTATGTAGCTATAAACTAGCATGTAGCGACATTGCCTCTTTCTAAGGTTTGTTTCTAGCTTAACCCTACCATTGTTTTTATTGAAGTGCCCGTAACAAGCCAGGAAAGTAACGGGACATGTATTGGTGTGTTGGGGTATCGAATTTGTCTCTTTCTACGATTTTAATATTGTTCCGACAATGTGATGTGCTTTGTTTTTCATTTTAACTGATATTGGGTTTCGCCTGGTGCAATTTTTTTTTCAATCGACCATTCAGCAACTAGCCTACTAAATCTGAGATAATAAAAACGGAGAACATGCTCAGAGCGTTGTCCGATTGGTAACTATATATAACTGGATGCAATAAATGAAAGAAACCTCACCATAAGCAGGTAAATGGGAAATTGATCATAGCTACTTAAAAATACATTATTTAGTTCTGTTTGTTGTAATCATAATACGATCCTCTTCTTATTAATTACTTATCACGGTGTTTTCAACAGGAGTAACACGACGGGTGTCTATGGCGGTCCCGGAACTGCTCACCCTTCCGGAGCACTTTAGTACGCCACTGGTTTTAAGTGGAGTTCGGAAAAGAAATATTGCCTAATAAATATATTTAATAAATAATTTCAGTCTGAATCATTGACTACTGGGTGGATGATACCCTTTGGGACCAAAAGTCCACCAGCAGAGGTATGAACTCAATTATAGTAATATAAACATGGCTATATATTTAAGAGCACACAATGCGTTTCTTGAATGACAGTCATCATAGACGAACCCTGTTATGACAAAAAAGTATTTGTAGTATAATTACTTTAATAATGAGGAGCCGTCGCGGTCGTGATCGCATGGTAGTTGTATTTACAACTGCCTATGCAATCAGTGCCTATCACCACTGATGTTGTGAGTTCGAATCTCGATCAGGGCGAGGTGTACAACATTATGTGATAAAGTTTGTCGGTGATT
Organism: Bathymodiolus septemdierum; assembly: GCA_963383655.1. Classification (NCBI taxonomy): domain Eukaryota; kingdom Metazoa; phylum Mollusca; class Bivalvia; order Mytilida; family Modiolidae; genus Bathymodiolus; species Bathymodiolus septemdierum. The sequence goes on from OY726525.1 coordinate 22,351,898, forward strand.
TGCGACAGATCGGTGGTTTTCTCAGGATCCTCCGATTTCCTCCACAAATAAAACTGACCGGCACAATATAACTGAAATATTGTTGAAAGTGGCGTTAAACACCATCAAGCAAACAAACAATAGTATAATTACTTTAATTATATATCGTCTTATTTAGTTTTTTTAAGATGATAACAATTTTGAACTTTGATCCATTCGTTTCATTAAACTATTAGTAAAATCACTTACGTTTCTATTATCTGTTCTATAATCTCAATACAACCACGTGGTCTCTGTCTTCTTGTAGATTCTGCTTCCGAGGAAGATTGTTGTTTTACGTCAATAAATATAGAGATGTTAACAAGATATCAACATCGGATGTCCGAATCGGACAACCCATCTTGTTTTGTTGATCAACAATCGCAGTTACTATTTGTTGTACGATAAAACCCTTATCTATGTAATTATAAAACGGCATCTAATGTCAGTTATAGGTAGATGGTACAGGCCGTTTCTATAGGCCATTGCTATACACCGTTGTTATAGGATTATGTTACAGGTCGTTGCTATACACCGTTGTTATAGGATTATGTTACAGGTCGTTTCTATAGGTCGTTGCTATACACCGTTGTTATAGGATTATGTTACAGGTCGTTTCTATAGGCCGTTGCTATACACCGTTGCTATAGGATTATGTTACAGGTCGTTTCTATAGGCCGTTGCTATACACCGTTGCAATAGGATTATGTTACAGGCCGTTTCTATAGGCCGTTGCTATACACCGTTGTTATAGGATTATGTTACAGGCCGTTTCTATAGGCCGTTGCTATACACCGTTGTTATAGGATTATGTTACAGGTCGTTTCTATAGGCCGTTGCTATACACCGTTGTTATAGGATTATGTTACAGGTCGTTTCTATAGGCCGTTGCTATAGGATTATGCTACAGGTCGCTTTGACAGTCCGCTGTACTAATAAACTAGTTTAACAGTAATTTGAACCATTTTTGTTACATTGTATACGGAAAGCTATTTATATTCTGTGGCATGTTTTAACTCTCACTGTTTTTCCTTTTGTTGTTTTTTCTTTTGGTCATTGTATTGCCTGTCCTTCTGCGTTATACGACTTCCCTTTGGTATCTTCAAACTTCTCGAATTTTATTTAAATTTAATACGTTATAGACATTCTTATAGAAATGAACATCCCGTCTAGTTAGTTCAAATGTAATGACCACTTGTGTTATTAGAATATTGGACGTCATGAAGGAATCCATAGGCAGAGAGTCATCATATTGTCTATCCTTCATCGGATTGACGGCCTCTGATTACCCCTTTGGTATCTTCATCGATTGACGGCTTCTGATTACCCCTTTGGTATCTTCATCGATTGACGGCTTCTGATTACCCCTTTGGTATCTTCAAACTTTTCTGATATCATCAAATAAATATGGATTCTGTCATCTAGAAATCACAAAATGTTTTTAGATAGAGAATATCATAGTGCGAACAGCGTGTTTCTGGAATAACCTTCATCACTCATTAAGTATGTAAATAAAATAATTGGAAAGCAAAATAATTCGTTGGGAGCAAGTAAATCAAAGGTCCTTAACATGATAGCCAAAATCGGCTAAGACAGGTACCTGTTTTTTTTTAGAATATATCTCTCAATTGATCCGATATTCCAGAGCTTGTGGTTTCTATCATGATATCATTGAAAGAGTGTTCCTTCTAACAATGAAGCTATTTGGTACCAGGTTTGTAACAAGAGTAACCTGACGGGTGACACTAGTGGAGCAGGCACTGATTATCATTCCGGAGTAACTGAGTTCATCCCAAGTTTTTAGTGGGGCTTGCACTTTATACATAATATACTTAATGTTCGTGAATTTGAAGTTGCCATATGCATATTAACTACAATTTGTAGCCACGAAAACAAGACACCCCCACACACACCCCCTCACACACAAAGAAAAAAAACCAATGGACAACTAAACAGATGCGCTACGCGGACGACATCATAACCAGGGAGAGAACCACAGTGCTCGCGAAAGGTAAGCATTTCCTGTTTCTTATGTGACACCCACCGTGTTACTGCAGTGGCATATCTAGGGTATTGCAGGTAGGGCACGTGCCCTGGGCGCCACTTTTATTAACCTTTTAGTGCCTAATGTGTCCATATGAGATCGTCCTAAAACAATTTTTAAAATACATTTCTTGAAGTAATTTTGCAAAAACCATGTAGTATACCCAGACAGGAATATATGGAGAAATTATTCTTGTTATTAACTTATAAATTTAAATCGCAATTTCAGTGCTTGCCATAGGCACTATTTTTCCGTAGATACACCCCTGTGTTACTGATATAGTCAAGTCCTGTAAAGTTCTTGTCGGTGATAACATGTGTAGAAATATAACATGCTTAAATCCGTGTGTGAACGAACCCAAGTGATCCACGAAAGTCTTCAATTCCTGCTCCACTGGAGGACCGTACATTTCTTATGCCACACCCACCGTGTTACTGATATAATCAAGTCCTGTAAAGTTCTTGTCGGTGATAACATGTGTAGAAATATAACATGTTTAAATCCGTGTGTGAACGAATCCAAGTGATCCACGAAAGTCTTCAATTCCTGCTCCACTGGAGGACCGTACATTTCTTATGCCACACCCACCGTGTTACTGATATAATCAAGTCCTGTAAAGTTCTTGTCGGTGATAACATGTGTAGAAATATAACATGTTTAAATCCGTGTGTGAACGAACCCAAGTGATCCACGAAAGTCTTCAATTCCTGCTCCACTGGAGGACCATTCATTTCTTATGCCACACCCACCGTGTTACTGATATAATTAAGTCCTGTAAAGTTCTTGTCGGTGATAACATGTGTAGAAATATAACGTGTTTAAATCCGTGTGTGAACGAACCCAAGTGATCCACGAAAGTCTTCAATTCCTGCTCCACTAGAGGAGCGTACATTTATTATGCGACACCAACCTGATATAGTCAAGTCAGGTAAAAGTCTTGTCTCATAATATGTATAACTATAATATACACATATACGTGTGTGAACCCAGATGATCAACTTCCTGCTCCACAAGACGAACGTACATTTATATCTCAATTCATTTCTATTCAATTCAATTTTATTTAATTAATTTATTTAAAGTCGATATAAAGCATACATATAACACAAGCTCTAATGAGCTTTTAAAATCGACTCGTGACATATAGCCTAGATATATTTTTATTTACTACTTTTATTGCACATAAAGCCAATATATTTATTTTATTGCAATAAACGAAAATGTTGTGTACAGAAACACTAGTTCATTTTCTGGAACCATTTAGGTTTTTTAACTGTTCCACGAGCATACCGAACCTGCAAGTAAATATGATAATATGTTTAGTACAACAGTATTACTAAATATACTGTATATTGGTTACCGTTCGCGACTGACCTCGAAAGTTTATTCCTATTGGTTTTTTTTTCTTTTCTTTTTGTTTACAACAGTATGCGACAATGGATAACTCATCTTTAATACCATATTATAATACACAAAGTGAACTAAAAGTACTTACATTTGGAGAAATAATGTATTATTAATCCAACAACTAACAACACTGCTACTGTCTATGTCCCAGTTTTCTTTTTTTTATACTCGGGTCTGTTTGATTAGTTACCTTTAATGGTATTCCATTGTTGCATTCTGCTTTATTGCTACATTTTTTGTGTCATGTCTACATGTGAAAATTTTAGAGAAATAATGTAATAATAATGCTTATCATATTGTATATTGTATGTATATGGAGAAGACAATACTAAGTTGAAAAACTTGTGTCTGATCCTTTTGTCATTATTTAGACAATAAAATATGCTTAAATTAAACAGTATTACTAGTATATTGACTGTAAGTATCAATAATAACAATACACATGTACGGGTGCGTTCAGGATACTACCGTTGGTACCTACGCGTTACCATTGGCAAACATAATCACCATTTGCAAGACATTGGTACTAATGGTGACCAATACTAGCTACCGTTGGCTAACAGGCTGTCTCTAACAGGCTGTCTAGAGTGATGTTAGCGTTGGTAAGTCACGTGTTCATACGAATCCAAAAAGGCAACATCTTTGCTAGTTCCAACCACAGGGACATTCCCCAGTCCTTTAAATTTGTACCACTGATTTTATTTACTATCAATTTGTTACCCACTGACAAATCACTATTAATGTGTTACCCACTAAACAATTACATCTGATTTTTTAGTGGGCAACGTTACCGTAATGAGAGCTAAAAATATATAGTATCGGGGATCAAGTCCCTGTTTTCCAACCGTGCAAGATTCGTAAGGTTTGATTTTCTAACTTGATAAAATGGACAACTTTTCAAGTTCTTGATTAAAACAGAGCATGTTATTTTGTACAGTAATTATTTTGCCGTGTGTTTGTATTCAAACAGTAAATTAAATAAGTCCTCAACCCATGGAATTGGGAGATTTTTCTATTTTGAAAATAATCATGCAATTCTTATCCCTGTGCTATTATAAATAAATTTGAATATATTGTAAAACATACATATACAACTAAAGATCGAGTAACACGAACCCCACTAAAAACCGGTGATCTCAGGTGCTCCGGAAGGGTGAGCAGTTCCTGTTCCACTAGTGGGACCCGTCGTGTTAATCTAGTTACAAACCCGGTAATAAGTCGTGACTGAGGAAAGGACCGGGAAGTGTTTGCGACAAGTGGAACATATCCGTGGTCACTTATGACACATATTCCATAACGGTCAACCAAGTCATGGTGGCGACCGTAAAATTTTCGAAGAGATGACTTCAACTTTATCAAAAGGAACCCTTGGTTCAGTAGCTTTCTTGTTAGCAGCAACCCTCTATCAAGGAAATCCTGATAGGAACCACAAGCTCTGGAATATGTATCATCTGAGATATATACACTCCATATGCAGGTGCTGCTGGAATGTTGCTACCTACATATAAATGGAAAGTTCACAAAGTTCGTAAAGTTTCGTTCTTAACCCAACCGCACTGTCGATTTCGAGGTGTAGGTCAAGGTATGAAGCAGACCTATCTGTATCTGTGGTAGCCTTTATTTCAAGCTCAATGGGATAGGTGCGATCAACAAAATCTCCAAACCTAGAATTATTTAGTGAAAGGATATCATCTATATAGCTGAACGTGAAATTAAAGGATCATAAATCATTTCCCCTAGACATTCTATTGTTTACTTACCGCTTGCTCAAAACATTCTTTCAGTCCTTCCTGTGTTAGAGCACTTGTCTCACAATAAGGTAATCTTAACTGCTTGGCCTTTGCTTCTATGTCTGATCTTGGGATACATTTGTCTGGGTCTGATTTCCTTAAATCTTTAAAAAACAAACTCAAAATAAATACAATGAGACATTTGTAATAAGTTTTTAAACATTGCCAACAACTTTCTATTTTTATTTATTTTTTTGCATATATTTTCGATCTTTTACACACATTATCGAGTTCCTAATGAACATATGATGACAATTGATTTTGATACGATCACAAATAATTATATGAAGTTATTTATGTGATCAAAACTGATGAAATGTTATTAAAAAAAAAATAGATACGAGTTTTCATCAGCGTTCATTGATCAGCGTCTTCCAAATATGGTTCAACGTTTATTTGCTGACGTCATACATGACGCGATTTGGCTTATGAATATTCATGAGCAAAAGTACCCATGATTTCTGGCTATGATGAGAAGCAGTAAATCGACGATGGACAAATAAAATAATGACGAAAAGAAAAAAGACAGAAAGACAAACAATAGTATACTACACAAAAACCTAAAGATTGAGGAACATAAACCCCATAGAACCGGTATACACTCATTATTCTAGCTCCATTCGCGGCGCCCGTCGTGTTACTGTTAAACGACTCGAACACCATGCGATACAGAATTCTTGCTTGTACCTAAGCATACATAAATAAATACAAATAACATAAATAAAACATCACCTATAGGATAAAATCATTAATGAACTGAATAACAGACATAATTCAATTCTACAGAATTCAATTTACATTTACAACATTGTAGAAAAGCGCGTAACATTCATTTTAGTAAATAGTTAGCAATGCAACATCCGAGAATATGGGTTTTGCAAGGAAATGTCATTAGTCAATCATAATCCGCGAATCTTAGTAAGCTCGGGAAAAAAGAAGAACATGCACATGTCTTTAGAATTTCGTAAACTTGACATTTGATATAACATTTGAGATCAGAATGAAATGAAACGATTTATTTCATATAAATATAGAATTCTTATAGAATTAATGTATATCATTTTCGTGTCTTTTGATTGCATTGGACAAGAGCTCTGTCACCTGTTTGTTTTTGATCCGTTCATAACTCCATGAACTTTTGTGTACCGAACTATTTTTTTATGCAACCACTGTATACAATATGGCGGCCGCCGACGGGTAACATACATATATATTACTCCGCGACACACAACTCTGAAATGCTATGGTCACGTGGTATGGGTGAAGGTCTCGATGAAAGATGATGAAATAGGGAAAATATTAACATTGAAGAATTGTAATCATTAAACAGTGCTTTTCAGGAGTTGATGCATGTGTGAACGGTACCGTTGAAGTTATAAACTGAATATTTATGTAAAGTTTGTGAGTGCACCGACACCGTTTACACATGCATAAGTGCATCGGCACAGGCTACACATTCATGAATTCCTTAATAGAAGCGTTTAATCCTTATAATTCTTCAATGTGAATATTTCCCTAACAAACTCATAAATTTTACACAAATATTCAGTTGATGAGTTTATTGGCACCCTTGGCACATCCATGAACTCCTGCAAAGAAGCCTTTAATCCTATAATGTTTTCAACATGAATAAGTTTTTTTAATAATAATAATAATTTATATAGTCATTTAAAAATGAAGAGTGAGCAGTCTGTATATATATATATATGTTGGGGTATCGATTTGCCTGCTTCTAAGATTTTGTTGATTGTTCCAACAGTGTAGTATTGCTTTGCTTTTCATTTCGTTAGGCATAATATGATTGATTTAAATTTTTTGGTCTTTAACGCCACTTTCAGCAATATTTCAACTATATCATGGCGAGCAGTTTTAGTGGTGGAAGAAACCGGAGTACCTGGAGAGAACCACCGACCATGGGCAAGTAACTGGTAAACTTTATCACTTGCGGCTGCGAGTCGAGTGCACCCTTTTTGTAATTTACAAAGCCGGGCGCGAATCCACTCCGTATTGGTGATAGGCTTGTATGAGTTGTTAAGTAATCCAACTACCTAACTCATTGAGCCACCCGGGTCCTCTGTTTTGTTTTTCAATTTATTAAGCATAATATAATCTGTTGTGTCAAATACAATATAAAGAACATATAAGAAATATCATGTTATCTACGCTTTTATCACAACGTATGGCTTATTATCTAACATGTGAAAAGGTACCTGTCCTTAATCTGCTTAATAAAAAGGTACCTGTCCTTAGTCTGCTTAATAAAAAGGTACCTGTCCTTAGTCTACTTAATAAAAAGGTACCTGTCCTTAGTCTGCTTAATAAAAAGGTACCTGTCCTTAGTCTGCTTAATAAAAAGGTACCTGTCCTTAGTCTGCTTAATAAAAATGTACCTGTCCTTAGTCTGCTTAATAAAAATGTACCTGTCCTTAGTCTGCTTAATAAAAAGGTACCTGTCCTTAGTCTGCTTAATAAAAATGTACCTGTCCTTAGTCTGCTTAATAAAAAGGTACCTGTCCTTAGTCTGCTTAATAAAAAGGTACCTGTCCTTAGTCTGCTTAATAAAAAGGTACCTGTCCTTAGTCTGCTTAATAAAAATGTACCTGTCCTTAGTCTGCTTAATAAAAATGTACCTGTCCTTAGTCTGCTTAATAAAAATGTACCTGTCCTTAGTCTGCTTAATAAAAAGGTACCTGTCCTTAGTCTGCTTAATAAAAAGGTACCTGTCCTTAGTCTGCTTAATAAAAAGGTACCTGTCCTTAGTCTGCTTAATAAAAATGTACCTGTCCTTAGTCTGCTTAATAAAAATGTACCTGTCCTTAGTCTGCTTAATAAAAATGTACCTGTCCTTAGTCTGCTTAATAAAAAGGTACCTGTCCTTAGTCTGCTTAATAAAAATGTACCTGTCCTTAGTCTGCTTAATAAAAATGTACCTGTCCTTAGTCTGCTTAATAAAAAGGTACCTGTCCTTAGTCTGCTTAATAAAAAGGTACCTGTCCTTAGTCTGCTTAATAAAAAGGTACCTGTCCTTAGTCTGCTTAATAAAAATGTACCTGTCCTTAGTCTGCTTAATAAAAATGTACCTGTCCTTAGTCTGCTTAATAAAAATGTACCTGTCCTTAGTCTGCTTAATAAAAAGGTACCTGTCCTTAGTCTGCTTAATAAAAAGGTACCTGTCCTTAGTCTGCTTAATAAAAAGGTACCTGTCCTTAGTCTGCTTAATAAAAATGTACCTGTCCTTAGTCTGCTTAATAAAAATGTACCTGTCCTTAGTCTGCTTAATAAAAAGGTACCTGTCCTTAGTCTGCTTAATAAAAAGGTACCTGTCCTTAGTCTGCTTAATAAAAAGGTACCTGTCCTTAGTCTGCTTAATAAAAATGTACCTGTCCTTAGTCTGCTTAATAAAAATGTACCTGTCCTTAGTCTGCTTAATAAAAATGTACCTGTCCTTAGTCTGCTTAATAAAAAGGTACCTGTCCTTAGTCTGCTTAATAAAAAGGTACCTGTCCTTAGTCTGCTTAATAAAAAGGTACCTGTCCTTAGTCTGCTTAATAAAAATGTACCTGTCCTTAGTCTGCTTAATAAAAATGTACCTGTCCTTAGTCTGCTTAATAAAAATGTACCTGTCCTTAGTCTGCTTAATAAAAAGAACCCAAGCTTTGTACGGTTTGTCTTGTAGATATCAGTTGAAGTATTTTGTTCTTCTGTGTATTTCTGAATATGAAGAGATTGAAGATACCAAAGGGAGGTAATAAGTATCCGTTTATCGAAGAAGAACAGACAACACAATGGCCAAACGAAAACGGATAAAAGTACAATCAACGATCTACAAAACCTACCAAACAACTAAAGATCCAGTAACACGAACCCCATTAAAAACCAGGGTGAGATCAGGTACTCCTGAAGGATAAGCAGTTTTTGTTCTTTGTTATTTTTCAGGGATTCATTCAGACAATTATGTCTTATCGCATACTGACACCCTCCCCCCCTAAAAAAGCTTAAGAAATAATAAATGGAAGCCATACTATGTTACGAGTTTTTTCATTGCTTGGCAGGATATTAGAATTTTATCCGGATGGGTTGCGTTGGTTAAAATTTACTGATATTCTACCAACCCATGATAATGTCACAAAGTAAGGCTTCCACGAATTATTTCGATTTTGCTATGTCTAACAGTACAAATATGGTAGAAATTGATGGTAAAGATGGTAATTTATATTTACATTTGCAAGCAAAAGTTGTACACAATTTATGCTGTTCTATCTTTCACTCTGCCAAATTCGAGCAGACGATAATTCATCAACATGTGCCTTTACAGCGGAGAAGTCTTATTGATGGGACAGCCGTAACAATAATATTGTGTTTGCACGTTTAAATCACACAACGCATATACATTTTTGAATATGTTGATTATTTTCAGTAATTATAAATATATTTAGAAGGTTAACAACAGTGTAATTTTTTTTTATTGTGTTATTTAATCACCTGGCTTAAATTTGTGGATCGCGCATGTTCCAGTAAGAATTTACGAAGTAATACATCACTGGTTTGCTTACAAAGCCAAAGAAGGACGTCACATTATAGTCATTAATGTTGAAAATAAATTCCATAAACAGCAAAAGAAATTATCTAAATACAATCAATGAGGTCATCTCTATTAAGCAGTCACGTGTATTAAAAGATCCCCATTTTCTGGTCCTGTCATACAAAAATCATATCAATTTAACCTTTTTTAAGAGTCACCCGTCTTAAAAGAAATGTTTTTCCTCAGAGGTAACCTCTTGATACAGAACTGTATTAGATATGACGTGTTTGCTATATTATAACCACTACGTACCACATTTGCAACCAACAAGTATTTGCGGAGCTTTTGGCATATGATGGTTTATTTCCGGTAGCCATTTACTCGTGATGTTTTCCAATGAAGTTGTGCTGTTAATGGCAAAACAAACGAGAAAGACATCGGTACTAGGGTATGACAACGGTCTGAGTCTGTCATAATCTTCCTGTAACATAAGAAAACAACTACCATACGACCACGACCATGACGGTCTATAACTACCTATGCAATCAGTGCCTATCAGCACAAACATTGCGAGTTCGAATCCCGCTCAGGCGAGGCGTACTCGATACAACATTATTTGATAAAGTTTGTCAGTGACTTGCGACAGGTCAGTGGTTTTCTCCGGGTACTCTGGTTTCCTCCACCAATAAAACTGACCTCCACGATATAACTGAAATATTGTTGAAAGTGGCGGTAAACAGTATAAACCAAACAATTGACTCTCTTTAATATAATTAATAGTATACATGTGACAACTTCTGTGTAATGAAGGTTAAATACATTATGTATAATGTTCAAGATTATTGCGTTCGTTATAATAATGTTGTTAGTCCAGTTGTGTGTGAGACATTTTACTCACATCCAGAAAACACTTGCATGACCGCATCATTTCAAAAAGAGGGGAGGTTTGAGCCCATAAAACTAATTTAACCCAGTCACTTTTTACTGAAGTGTCTGTACCCAGTCAGGGTCCAGAAAAGCGAGTGGTAATGTATTTGTGTGTTAGAGATATCGATTTTGCCTCTACATGTATGTACGATTTTCACATTGGAGCTCGGAAATATTCTGACTGAGTGGTATTTTTTGCTGTTTTTTTTCCTTGTGTTTTATTGCTCAAGAGAAAAAAATGGAAATAGAAAATCGCTATACATACCTGTCCTGCCGTGTCCCACAGTCCAATGGCAATCGGCTTTTCATCCACTATGATATTAGACGTGTAATTATCGAAGACTGTGGGTATATATTCAGACGGGAAAGCATTTGTGGTATATGATATTAACAGGCTGGTTTTCCCTCCCGCCCCATCCCCCACCACCACGAGCTTCAAGCTTTCCATTTATCACCTGTAAATAAGCATGGTGCATACATGTATTATACTTAAAATCAATACTACCATGCTTAATACAAATCGTTTAAAACTATAAATATATCAATAATGTTTGCGTCGGGGAGGGGGGGTAACAAAAGTTTAAAGATACCACAAGCCGTCAATCGAATAAGGTAGGACATATAATACAATGACTAAAAGAAAAATTACAGCAAAACAAACGATGCCCAGAAAACATTAGAATGAACACAAATGATTGAGCAACAAGAACGCAGCTAAAAACCGGGGTTGAATTCAGATGCTCCGGAGGTTTTTGTACATCACTGTAGATTGGGTATACTCCACCATTAAGATAAGGTCAGTAATACTTAGGAGGTCAACTTTATAGGGTGAGGAAACTGGCGTAACCGGATAAGCCATCAACTTCCCGCAAGTGACTGTCAATCATACATACAAAGTGTTTACTATTGCAATTATTCAAATAAAAAATTGTACTCCAATATTTCTAGTGATAGAAACTTAAGAAGCAAAGTGGTGATGTACATGTAATGGTTAACGCCTCGTGTGCGGGTGGTAGATCGTAGGTTCGAGCACCTGATCAAACCGAAGACTATAATATTGGTGCTTGTTCTTTCTCTGTATGTAGTATTATGGAATACGATAACAGACTGGTGAGATCAGAATCAGGATAATGTACCCGCGGACTGTTGTTTCTGTAAGCTAGAACTATGACAATCCAACTACGTGTGTTGGCCAAGGACATCATCTCATCGAAATAGAACTTGTTCTCGCCATTATATAGAAAACATTACTTAATTAACGCTAAGCAACCCTCACTAATATTTCTGATTTTGCCCCCTTTTTGGACATATTGGCGTATTTAACTAGTTGTCGCCCATAGCGGTATTGTATGTGTTTAAACAGAGAGAGATGATTAGCTTTTCCCGACACTTCAAAATCGGTATTTTTCAATCCCACCAATATTATCGTTGAAAACTACAGGGTAAGGTTATTTATTTTTTTTAATCTTTTGTGTAATTTTTTTCTATAAAATTTAGCAACATAATATTTTTTTCAGAAAAATCGGTATTTTTCAATCCCACCAATATTATCGTTGAAAACTACAGGGTAAGGTTATTTATTTTTTTTAATCTTTTGTGTAATTTTTTTCTATAAAATTTAGCAACATAATATTTTTTTCAGAAATATATACCCCCCCCCCCCCCCCCCCCATTTCAAAGTAAATGGTCTGTCCTTTCAACGTGAGTTTAACTTTTGCACACATGTCATTAGACCTAAACGCGTGAGTCCCACCCACATTGGGATTAAACAGGACTGCTACAGGTAACACGATTCGATATAATACACGTGTCGGTATACATATTCAGTTTGGTCGTGCAACTAATTCGAAATATATTATTAATCTCTGATAAATAGAGTGGTTTTCTCCCCCACCAAGAAAACGGACAGCCACGATATAACTGAAATATTGTTGACAGTGGCGCTAAACACCATAAAACCAACCTAAAAACAATAAATAGAAGACCTGCTTACCTGTTCGGTATTTCTCCTGTTATATGTGTATTCTATTAATAGACTACAAGGATTAAAGACGATTGAAAAAAACTTGGGATTTAAATTTAATTAAAATCTAATACGTATGTCAATTTATATGAAATACATTTATTGAAAATACACAAATATTGTTGTGTCATAAATAAATAATTTAAAAAGTACCCTTCTGTTAGCAATATATTATGGTTGCCATAACAAACAAATGGCGTAAAATTAAAACCAATATCGGAATATTTCCGTACGCAATGCAATAAGAAATAATGCGGAAATACATACCAGCATTGAACCAAATCATAGAGAGACAATATCCTTGATTGTGACAACAATTTTATTTATGAATTATAGCGATGATTATGTAACACAGTGACGAAGGAGTGGACTAGACAGGGTGGGGAGGGGGTGGGGAGGGCCTGGGAAAGGACCCGGACACTAAGCATTTTTGAGGGAGGGGGGCATTGCCCCCACCTCCCACACCACTGTAACTCTGTAATGGATCAGATGAAATACTTTTAGATTTTAATGCTAATATTATAGGGAAAAAAAAACGCGTTGATAACTTTGTGACAGTTTAATGTTAAGGTCATTCGAAAGGTGGGTGCAACTCTTAAAATGAAAAAAAAAGTGCACAATTATGGGAAATATAGCGATACCCGTTCATCAACAATTATGCAAATCGAAAATTAGATATTGTCGTATGCATCCGAAAGGATGGGTGTGATCATCAGCGCAAAAATTCAAAGTTTTACTTAGTGTAACATTATTGTCAAATGTAAGTTCTCGAGGACCTATTTTCGAAAATAAAATTAATTTTATATGCCCAATCCGAAGGGCTAAGGTGTCCATAGGCTCTTCAGTGTAAAAACCCAATATTTCTGGATATAGCATTGCAACAAAATATTGTAATGTCTGTTCTTCTTCGATTTGCGGCTTCTGATTACCCCTTTTAAAGTAACAACTGGTATTATTTTCCTAAAAATCATATTTATTTATATTTTTCCCTTTAATTCTTTGTACAGCCTATATAAAATTGAAAAACAAAGATTTGAAGTTAACTGCCTTTATAAAGATTTGACTGTGAAAATCTGATATATCCTAACTGTTTCGTGTTCTATATTAGACCAAATCCACATGTTGCTAGACAAGTCTCATTCACAATTGGAAAGTGAAAAAGTCAAAACTGTAGTATGAACAATGAAAACGTAGATCTCTGATTAAGTGCGCGTTTCTGGTTTAACATTCATCAGGTACGTTTCTGGGTTAATCTTCATCAGGTACGTTTCTGGGTTAACCTTCATCAGGTACGTTTCTGGGTTAACCTTCATCAGGTACGTTTTTGTGTTAACCTTCATCAGGTACGTTTCTGTGTTAACCTTCATCAGGTACGTTTCTGGGTTAACCTTCATCAGGTACGTTTCTGGGTTAACCTTCATCAGGTACGTTTCTGAGTTAACCTTCATCAGGTACGTTTCTGGGTTAACCTTCATCAGGTACGTTTCTGGGTTAATCTTCATCAGGTACGTTTCTGGGTTAATCTTCATCAGGTACGTTTCTGGGTTAATCTTCATCAGGTACGTTTCTGGGTTAACATTCATCAGGTACGTTTCTGGGTTAACCTTCATCAGGTACGTTTCTGGGTTAACATTCATCAGGTACGTTTCTGGGTTAACCTTCATCAGGTACGTTTCTGGGTTAATCTTCATCAGGTACGTTTCTGGGTTAATCTTCATCAGGTACGTTTCTGTGTTAACCTTCATCAGGTACGTTTCTGGGTTAACATTCATCAGGTACGTTTCTGGGTTAACCTTCATCAGGTACGTTTCTGGGTTAACCTTCATCAGGTACGTTTCTGGGTTAATCTTCATCAGGTACGTTTCTGGGTTAATCTTCATCAGGTACGTTTCTGGGTTAACCTTCATCAGGTACGTTTCTGGGTTAACATTCATCAGGTACGTTTCTGGGTTAACCTTCATCAGGTACGTTTCTGGGTTAATCTTCATCAGGTACGTTTCTGGGTTAATCTTCATCAGGTACGTTTCTGTGTTAACCTTCATCAGGTACGTTTCTGGGTTAACATTCACCAGGTACGTTTCTGTGTTAACCTTCATCATGTACGTTTCTGTGTTAACCTTCATCAGGTACGTTTCTGGGTTAACCTTCATCAGGTACGTTTCTGTGTTAACCTTCATCAGGTACGTTTCTGGGTTAACCTTCATCAGGTACGTTTCTGTGTTAACCTTCATCAGGTACGTTTCTGGGTTAACCTTCATCAGGTACGTTTCTGGGTTAACCTTCATCAGGTACGTTTCTGGGTTAACCTTCATCAGGTACGTTTCTGGGTTAACATTCATCAGGTACGTTTCTGGGTTAACATTCATCAGGTACGTTTCTGGGTTAACCTTCATCAGGTACGTTTCTGGGTTAACCTTCATCAGGTACGTTTCTGGGTTAACCTTCATCAGGTACGTTTCTGTGTTAACCTTCATCAGGTACGTTTCTGAGTTAACCTTCATCAGGTACGTTTCTGTGTTAACCTTCATCAGGTACGTTTCTGTGTTAACCTTCATCAGGTACGTTTCTGTGTTAACCTTCATCAGGTACGTTTCTGGGTTAACCTTCATCAGGTACGTTTCTGGGTTAATCTTCATCAGGTACGTTTCTGGGTTAACATTCATCAGGTACGTTTCTGGGTTAACCTTCATCAGGTACGTTTCTGGGTTAACATTCATCAGGTACGTTTCTGGGTTAACATTCATCAGGTACGTTTCTGGGTTAACCTTCATCAGGTACGTTTCTGGGTTAATCTTCATCAGGTACGTTTCTGTGTTAACCTTCATCAGGTACGTTTCTGGGTTAATCTTCATCAGGTACGTTTCTGGGTTAACCTTCATCAGGTACGTTTCTGGGTTAATCTTCATCAGGTACGTTTCTGGGTTAATCTTCATCAGGTACGTTTCTGTGTTAACCTTCATCAGGTACGTTTCTGGGTTAACATTCACCAGGTACGTTTCTGTGTTAACCTTCATCATGTACGTTTCTGTGTTAACCTTCATCAGGTACGTTTCTGGGTTAACCTTCATCAGGTACGTTTCTGTGTTAACCTTCATCAGGTACGTTTCTGGGTTAACCTTCATCAGGTACGTTTCTGTGTTAACCTTCATCAGGTACGTTTCTGGGTTAACCTTCATCAGGTACGTTTCTGGGTTAACCTTCATCAGGTACGTTTCTGGGTTAACCTTCATCAGGTACGTTTCTGGGTTAACATTCATCAGGTACGTTTCTGGGTTAACATTCATCAGGTACGTTTCTGGGTTAACCTTCATCAGGTACGTTTCTGGGTTAACCTTCATCAGGTACGTTTCTGGGTTAACCTTCATCAGGTACGTTTCTGTGTTAACCTTCATCAGGTACGTTTCTGAGTTAACCTTCATCAGGTACGTTTCTGTGTTAACCTTCATCAGGTACGTTTCTGTGTTAACCTTCATCAGGTACGTTTCTGTGTTAACCTTCATCAGGTACGTTTCTGGGTTAACCTTCATCAGGTACGTTTCTGGGTTAATCTTCATCAGGTACGTTTCTGGGTTAACATTCATCAGGTACGTTTCTGGGTTAACCTTCATCAGGTACGTTTCTGGGTTAACATTCATCAGGTACGTTTCTGGGTTAACATTCATCAGGTACGTTTCTGGGTTAACCTTCATCAGGTACGTTTCTGGGTTAATCTTCATCAGGTACGTTTCTGTGTTAACCTTCATCAGGTACGTTTCTGGGTTAATCTTCATCAGGTACGTTTCTGGGTTAACCTTCATCAGGTACGTTTCTGGGTTAATCTTCATCAGGTACGTTTCTGGGTTAACCTTCATCATGTACGTTTCTGTGTTAACCTTCATCAGGTACGTTTCTGGGTTAACCTTCATCAGGTACGTTTCTGGGTTAACCTTCATCAGGTACGTTTCTGGGTTAACCTTCATCAGGTACGTTTCTGGGTTAACCTTCATCAGGTACGTTTCTGGGTTAACCTTCATCAGGTACGTTTCTGGGTTAACCTTCATCAGTTACGCTCAAGATAATGTAAAAGTGTTTGGGAGCAAAAACAAAAAAAAAACAAAAAAAAAAAACAAAACAAAACAAAACAAAACAAAGCAAAGGGTCTAAGTAGGATAGTTCATATCGGCTAAAGTCACCAATGCCTGAGTGAGGTGAACCTTAGTTTTAATCATAAATGGACGATACCCGCGGGGACTAACAGTCCACCAGCGGAGCTATCGGACCAGTAATAATAATACAAACACAGATGCGTTTCATAAATCATTGGTGAATTGGATTACCTAACAACTCATACAAGTCTATCACCAATAGGGCGTGGGTTCGCACCCGGCTTTGTAAATTACAAAAAAGGTGCACACGACTCGCAGCCGCAAGTGATAATTTTTTTCAGTTGCTTGCCCATGTTCGGTGGTTCTCTCCGGGTACTCCGGTTTCTTTCACTACTAAAACTGGTCGCCGTGATATCGCTGAAATATTGCTGAGAGTGGCGTTAAATACACTAAATCAAATCAAATTCCAAATGTATCACACCATTTATTACGTACCATGATGGATCATTTTGCCAAAATCACAGAATTATCGGAAAACTGTAAAAAAAAAAGTTATTGTCAGCAAAGTGTTTACAGACTAACGTCGACAACTACAGACCCACACCATAATACGACCGGGTCGCATAGAAATAATTCTATTAAAAAACAAGTGAGAACAAAATGTAAAAAGAAAATCGCTATGCATACCTGTGAATTACTTTTTTTGCATTAAACATATTTTATTGCTCTAATATAGTCAATGGGATTGGGTACAAGTTATATCAACATTATAAACGCCCTCCTCCTACAATTGACAACCTAGCACAATGCATACCTGTTCTGCCGTGTCCCACAGTCCAATCTTAACCGGCTGTTAATCCACTATGATATTAGACTGTAATCATCGAGGACTTTGGGTAGCATATGTTCAAAGGGGAAAGCATTTGTTGCATATGCTATTAATAGACTGGTTTTCCCTACAGCCTCATCCCCCACCACCACAACATTCAAGCTTTCCATCTGTCACCTGTAAATAAGCATGTTGCATACATGTATTATATTGTACTTAAAATAAATACTACCAAATTTTATATCATTTACAAATATTAATGTATCACTAATAACTACCAACACGTGATACTGTCTATGTTCCAGCTTTTTATACTCGGGTCTGTTTGATTAGTTACCTTTAATGGTATTCCATTGTCGCATTCTGCTTTATTGCTACATTTATTGTTTCATGTCTTCATGTTAAAATTTTTCGAAATTATGTAATAATACTGCATATCATATTGTATATGTCTTTATTAATCGATGTGCTGCTAACCATTAAAATATGTTACCAGAATCTGTCATTGCGCTACCAAGGCTATAAAGAGTCCATTTCACGGTATGAATAACCAGGGGCGGATCCAGGATTTCAAGTTAGGGGGGGGGGGGGGGGGGGGGGGGGCGCACTTAAAAAAAATAGCGCCGAGCGGAGGGAGGCACGAAATTTTTTTGGGTATTTCGTGTGAAAAATCACGATTTTACGCCAAAATCATATTTTTTTTCAATTTTAGGGGGGGGGGGGGGGAGGCGCCCCCCTTGGATCCGCCCCTGATAGCCTGATTATCAAGGACGTCTTGAAGAGGTACTATTTGTGTTCGAGCTCTAGGTCGACCCGCCATTGTATAATTTTTAAAATTGCGCTTAAATATTTAAAGCAAAAATTTACGCCGTCCATTTGAAAATTGCAAATTTATGCCGCTTCTCTATAACGATGCTCAGAAAACATTAGAATAAACACAAATGATTGAGCAACAAGAACCAGCTAAAAACCGGGGTTGATTTCAGATGCTCCGGAAGTTTTTATACATCACTGTAGGTTGGGTATACACCACCTTTAAGATAAGGTCAGCAATACCTAGGAGGTCAATTTAATAGGATGAGGAAACTGGCGTAACCGGGTAAGCCATCAACCTCCCGCAAGTGACTGCCAATCAATGAGTGGTTGTGGTTAGGAGTCAACGAATTTACATTACAAATTTCTAACTATACATACAAAGTGTTTACTATCGCAATTATTCAAATCACAAATTATTCTCTAATATTTCTAGTGATAGAAACATAAAGGAAAACTCAAGTCAGTAGAACAATTGTTATAATTCAATACATTGTAGCTTTTTATTCGTAAATAACTAATTATTAAACAAAAAAAAACACCTTTATTAACATTAATATACCCAATTAGAAAAATTAATATTTGGAATTTCCTGTCCTAGTGTAAGCGGCAATGACACCTCTTCATGTGACGTCACAGGGACGGTTTCATATTGTTTTTTTTTTAACAACAATATATTTTTATTCAAAATGCTTGTTACATTCTTACTTCAAAAGCCCAAGCTACTTATGAAATATTTCATATTAATGTTTTCTTATATAATTAAAATACTTTCAAATAATATAATATAACTGATGAGGATCAGACTTTAATTGAATATACTTATAAATACGCACCTACATTTACACACATACATCTATACATATACACACCTACATATGCATGCATACATATACATATACATATATACAATGCATACATATTTACATTTTAATATTTTCCCTTATTTTTGCTAACAGTTTACTATTTTGGAGTTTTTGCACCTAGCTTATTCTCGTAATATATTCTCTCACAAATAAATAATATATGTCTACTTGTTTAGTCTTTCATGTTAGTTGAATAAATAATGTATCTGACCCTTCCCAACATCGAACCCTTTTGGTTATGTTGTAATATCAGATCAACTGCAATACAATGTTTACAATTTGCATATCGTCCTTATTATTTTTTTCATTAATATTCCCATCCCATGTTATATTTTCGAGTTTATTTGTAAATGGGGGGAGCGGGGTATATAACTGTTTTATGCGTACACGTGCTTTTTTCTATTTTGTTTCTAGTGCAGTTGTACTTTCCCGTGCTTTTCCTGGTCACTGGTCGATGTGTTGACGTTGATATTGGTGATAAGCTTCTTTCCTTAAGCCGTTTGTTTGCTGATGACACTTCCCTTGGTTATACAAGCCAAGATGAAGATCAACTAAAATATGTCATAAATCATGATCTACATGAACTTGGTGACTGGTTAAAGAGATGGTTGATATCTTTCAACTCAGACAAAACTGAAATCATGCTTTTTAAAAATGTAGAAAACTCAACAAATTTTAATTTTTATTTTGATGAAAAAATTAATTCCACTTACATCAGACCATAAACATTTGGGGATAACATTTAGCGAGGAAGTAAAATGGAATAAACATGTAGAAAATTTAATAAAAAGTCTCTCTAAACACATATGTGTTTTGCGTAAATTGAAATATAAATTAAATAGAAAAAAAATTGAGAAATTATATTTAATTTACATTCGACCAATATTTGAGTATGCATGCGAGGTCTGGGACAACTGTGGGGTCTCTAATTCGTGCAAATTGGAGAGGCTACAGTTGGAGGCAGCTAGAATTATCACCGGACTTCCAATCTTTACCAACACAGAATATCTATATAGAGAAACTGGCTGGGAGAGATTGGAAGAAAGAAGAACTAGGAGAAAGCTCCAATTATTCTATAATATCCAAAACGGTAGCACATCCTCTTATTTACTCGATCTTATTCCCCCAACAATCAAAAGTACGACTATTTATCCTCTTCGAAATGGCAACGATATTATTGTTCCATTCTGTAGACTATCTTTAACTAGAGATTCTTTCCTCCCAGCTACAGTAAGGGAATGGAATAACCTTAATCTTTCAGTGCGTAATCTTGACACACTATCTAAATTTAAAAAGGCAATCCGCAGTTCAATCTCAATGCCAATTCCGAGACACTATTGATATGGTCCTAGAAAACTAAATATAATTCTAACACAGCTTCGCTGCAATGCATCCTTCTTGAATTACGATTTATGTAAAGTAAAAATTTTATCAAATGCTTCCTGTAACTGTGGCGCACCATGTGAAAATTCTCACCATTTCTTTTTTGATTGTGATAAATATACAAATAATAGGGAAATAATATTTAATAGTCTTAATTGGCTACCTTCTAACATTAATATTGATGTAAATCTACTGACAAAAGGAAGTGATCTCCTAACATCAAGAAAATATAACTATTTTTAAACATGCTTTTAAATTTATTAAAGACTCCAAAAGATTTACAATTGTCTAAATGATCTAAAGAACCAACACACATCTCCAAAATTATTTATTCTCTTTTCTTTTTTCTTTATTTTGTTTTGTTTCGTACACTGTCTAAACCTATGTTTTTGTATATAATCATTCTTTGTATATTTAACTCTATGCTATTATATTTTGATGGTCAAGCAGTTTGCTTAGTATTTAGTGTCAATTCTGTTACACAATATACTGAGACGGGTGCCACTAGCGAAGCAGGTACTACTTATTCTTGCGGAGCCCCTGCATTCATCCCCGGTTTTAAATGGGGTTCGTGTTACTCGATCTTTAGTTTTATATGTATGTTTTGTAGATAGTTGTTTGTCCGTTTGTAGTTTTTCCTTTGACCATTGCGTTGTCTATTCTTCTTCGACATACGGAATCTGATTACCTCCCTTTGGTATCTTCAAACTCTTCATAGATTGTTATGCCAATCTTGTATTTTCCACGTTTGATTTATTAATTACTTAATTGTGAGGTGGTGTTATTAATATGTGTGTCACATTGATGGATACTGGTCAATATAACGTTACCTATATATTATTGCACAGGCGCATGGGGCATGGATTTCGTTTCCTCCTCCCCCTTTTCTCTACTACCCCCCCTTTTTTCAAAATTTTCATATAAATCATTCCTTTTTCAAAATTTTCATAATCATACGTTTTTTCTTCATTTGACAATATCAGTAGACGTCATACATCATGAATAATCCGTGTATTCTGTGTCCACAGTTTTTCGACTGATACAGTATAAGAGAGAAGGTATGCAACTCCATTTTCATATTTCGCGCCATATCGCTCACCTCGGTTGGGAAACCCCCGTGTTTTTTACACTTTTTACCTTGTCTACATATGGCACTGTCGTATCAAACTGTTTCTAAGACACTTACCTAATTGCCCATGTTCGAATTTCAGTCTGTACGTCGATCTTTTCCAAGAAATCTCGCTGAGAATAGCGAGGCAGCTTCGTTTCTATGTCAAACTACCTCATATCAGACGGAAGTGCAAGAACGGGAACCCTGGGATTTTTACGAATGGATTACCTGCAATGAAAAACCCAGATGCGCTCCGAATATTTTTCCCATAATGTTTTGGCGGGAAATATAAACCGCTGAAAAAACATAACAGCAGACGGAGTATTTCGTAAAAATGGCACAACGAGCATCTGAATATGGAAGCATTGAAATAATTTGATGGTAAATAACTGTTCAAAAAGAAATTCAAACTGAGAAATAGATGATTGAATGGTTAGAACTGAAGTAAAAATTTCAATGAAAAAGAAATATTCAGCTTGCCTCTACTTCAAATTATTAAAATCATACCCAAACAAATACATATACAACTAAAAAAAATAAAAAAAAAATAAATAAAAAAAAAACAAAGGAAGAAGAAGCTGAGAACAGCTATTGAATGGAACTATGGCATTTTACCCTCTTCCTCAATAAAAGGGCTCCCAACTGATACAAATGTGTAAGGGAGCCGAAGGGACCATTTAACTAAGGGGGCTATTTCTTTTTCATTTCATGTCACTGATTTGATAAAACAATAATCTGTCTTACAGGGATAAAAAATAAATAACTTGTGTAACTCCACTTTTCAGCAGTGACAGAAATCAGTGTTGAAATCCAGAAAAAAAATCCTATTTTACCGTAGTGGTTATTTTGGTGGGTATTTGATTTTCTCTTTCTTCGCGAGGATGTTAAATGCGCGAAAAAAGTTCACGAATTATTATTTCACGTTCAAATAGTTAAACAAGATATTTATTTTTTACCCATGAAAAAGAAATAGCCCCCTTAGTTAAATGGTCTCTCCGGCTCCCTTACACATTTTTATCAGTTGGGAGCCCTTTTATTGAGGAAGAGG
Organism: Bathymodiolus septemdierum; assembly: GCA_963383655.1. NCBI lineage: Eukaryota > Metazoa > Mollusca > Bivalvia > Mytilida > Modiolidae > Bathymodiolus > Bathymodiolus septemdierum. Next base: position 22,374,764 of record OY726525.1, read on the forward strand.
GTAAAATGCCATAGTCCCATTCAATAGTTGTTCTCAGCTTCTTCTTCCTTTGTTTTTTGTTTATTTATTTATTAATTTATTTTTTTTTAGTTGTATATGTATTTGTTTGGGTATGATTTTAATAATTTGAAGTAGAGGCAAGCTGAATATTTCTTTTTCATTGAAATTTTGACTTCAGTTCTAACCATTCAATCATCTATTTCTCAGTTTGAATTTCTTTTTGAACAGTTATTTACCATCAAATTATTTCAATGTTTCCATATTCAGATGGTCGTTGTGCCATTTTTACGAAATAATCCGTCTGCTGTTATGTTTTTTCAGCGGTTTATATTTCCCGCCAAAACATTATGGGAAAAATATTCGGAGCGCATCTGGGTTTTTCATTGCAGGTAATCCATTCGTAAAAATCCCAGGGTTCCCGTTCTTGCACTTCCGTCTCAAATGATGTAGTTTAACCTAGAAACGAAGCTGCCTCGCTATTCTCGGCGAGATTTCTTGGAAAAGATCGACGTACAGACTGAAATTCGAACATGGGCAATTAGGTAAGTGTCTTAGAAACAGCTTGAGACGACAGTGCCATATGTAGACAAAGTAACAAATGCTAAAAACACGGGGGTTTCCCAACCGAGGTGAGCGATATGGCGCGAAATATGAAAATGGAGTTGCTTACCCTCTCTCTTATACTGTATCAGTCGAAAAACTGTGGACACAGAATACACGTATTATTCATGATGTATGACGTCTACTGATATTGTCAAATGAAGAAAAAACGAATGATTATGAAAATTTTGAAAAAGGAATGATTTATATGGAAATTTTGAAAAAAAGGGGGGGGGGGGGGGGGTAGTAGAGAAAAGGAGGGGAGGAGGAAACGAAATCCATGCCCCATGCGCCTGTGTATTATTGCTGTATTAACTTACCTTTTAGTGTTTTCGCGGTACCGTGGTAGTCATGATCGTATCTTAATTGGATTTACAACTACCTGTGCAATAAGTGCTTATCGGCATTAAAGTTGTGAATTCGAACCTTATTCATGGCGAGGTGTACTGAAAACAACAAAGTTTGGCAGTTACGTGCGACAAATCGGTGGTTTTCTCCGGGTCCTCCAGTTTCCTTCACCAGTGAAATTGACGGCCATGATATAACTGAAATATTGTTGAAAGTGGCGCTAAACACCATTAACCATAACCCACAAACCATTTAGTGTTTTCTCATATTTAGCATGGCATTGTGATCTTTTTACACTTAGTGTGTTACTTTTTCCTGGGCGGAACTTCTTACCCGATGTTATTTCCTAATGAACTAGATGGCTTAGGTCATTTTGTAGTACGACACTATAGTGGTGGTGTTTTATATTTCAATACATAATACAGATATCGAGAAAAAAAACCAGTGGTTGTGATCTTACAGTTACTGGACGGTAATGTATTAGGTGCTCCTCCATAGACAACAATTGCATTGTGATTCTCCTCGGAGCTATCAGCTAGTTTCTCTGTGATATAATCTTTACAGATCGTGTTTTGAAATCCTATATAAAGCTTGTAGTTCTGAGACAATGTAATGTGACATTCTTTATAAGGTAGATCTTTACACACGCTATTATTAATACCACACGCTTCGTACACATCGATGTTTATATATTTCTGTAGCTCTTTGGCATACTCCTCGCGTTCAGAGTGTGTCTTACAATTACTAACTAACCAAGCTGATAATTTGGTTTTCTTTTTGTATATTAAGGGATGATAATTTGGTTTTCTGTTTGTATATTAAGGTATAGTTTCTCTCTAGTGGATTACCTCTTAATTCAACACTTTGTCTACGTAAAATATCACTGTCTGTTAAGCATGTATGGAATAAATCGAATTGTTTATTCCACATTTCATGAAGTAGCTGATCGTGGCTAATCGTGGACTTTCAAAGTCAAATATTATCCATAGCTGATTAGCATTTTTTTCCCTCGGAATAATCTTACTTAGATGTCCATGACAAAACAAGACTGTCCGACTTTTGCTATCGTCGGAAAATATACAGTTCCTGTATGTACATTGAGCATTATTGAAATGTTTCGGAAACCAGTCAGGTCTGTGAAACCAGGTTACAAGTAAAATGTCATTACTGTGATCCACTGTGTACCTTTACATTTATTGCCACCCTTGTGCACCTTAATAGCATATAACTGAACAAGCAATACAACATCAGACATATTGCAATGTATACAAAAGTTTGATTTCCTAGCATCCTAAGAAAAAAGAAAAGACTAAGGAAGGAACTAATACAGGCTATTCATGACTTATCACCAGGTTTGTAACTAAATTAACACAACGGGTGTCACTAGTGGAGCAGGAACTGCCTACCCTTCCAGGGCACATTAGTTCACTGCCGGTTTGTAGTGGGCTTCTTGGTATCTTTAGTTTTATGTGTTTATTTTGTAGATCGTTGTTTGTCCTTTTGTCCTTTTTCTTTTGGCATTATGTTTTCTGTTCCTCTTCGATATACGGATTCTGATTACCTCCCTTTGGTATCTTCAAACTCTTCTTAATGATATATATTCATTAGTTCAATGTCCTGATGATATAATATTATCAGTTTTTTGTCAGATACATATCTATGCATAGCATCCAAGCATTATGTACAAGATAAATATTCCCTGAAGGTGAATTATTATTACTATTATTTTCATTATTATTATTAACCACCGGTGGCGTAATGGCTAGCGTGCTTGCCTCGAGTGCGGTAGATTGTGGGTTCGAGCCCCTGTCGGGTGAAACCAAAGACTACAAAATTGGTAATTATTGCTTTTCCGCTAAGCACGTAACATTAAGCATTACTGGTTTGGTGTTTAACGCCACTTTCAACAATATTTCAGTTATATCGTGGCGTTCAGTTTTATTGGTGAAGGAAACCGGAGTAATCGGAGAATATAACCGACCTGTAGCAAGTCACTGACAAACTTTATTACATAATGTTGTAGACCTCGCTCTGATCGAGATTCGAACTCACAACATCAGTGGTGATGGACACTGATTGCATAGATAGTTGTAAATCCAACAACCATACAATCACGGTCATAACGGCCCCAACTGTACATTGAAGAGACCAACTGACACAGTACTTATATATATATATATATATATATATATATATATATAGTCAATTAGTCAAAACTGGTAGAATTTATAACAGCAACAATGATTATATGAAAATGTCATTAATAATTCTGCTGATGTGCGACACCTTTTCACTATTTTGCTACATTTACACACCCACAACTTGTGGACACGTCAAGATATATTATAGTACAGTTCTTGTGGTTATTCCTAAATCATTGTTACCTTGCGAGCACACCTTTGCCATGACACAATGTCCTATGTACTTGACTGATCTACTTTTATCATAAGATATATTTATATCATATATAACATAACATACAAAACTTGACGCATCAGAGCATACACAATGCTCATTGTATTTAAAAAGAACTTGTACTAATAATCGTTCAACCGGAAAATATTATAACTATGTACTTTTAGAAATTGAGTGATTGATCCTAATTTCATGTTAAAATATGTTAAACTGTACATTACATATATCACCATTAAATATACATGAGAGAAAAATATTGTAATACAACAAATAACAAAATAAGATACCTACACAATTGATATATTCCGACAATGTTTATTTTAAATACTTGAACAGTTTTGAATATACCGATGGGTTAATCAGAGACCGAATACTTACCTTATAGCAAAAAGATGCATAGTTATAATATAAGAAGAGTTTGAAGATAACAAAGAGAGGTAATCATATTCCGTAAATCGAAGAAGAACAGACAACACAATGGCCCAAAAAAAAGGACAAAAGGACAAACAACGATCTACAAAACATACATATAACACTAAAGATTGAGTAACACGAACCACACTAAAATCGGGGGGTGAACTCAGGTGCTTCCGGGAGGGTAAGCAGTTCCTGCTCTACTTGTATATTTAAGACGTTAGTATAGTGGGTCTAAGGATGAGTGTTCCTTTACCACAATAGATAAAATAAAATGAAAACATAAAATACCACACAATCAGAAAGGAGTAAAACAACGGGTTTCGCTTGTGGAGCAGAACATTCTACTATTCCCAATTTTTTGAGGTCACCCTCGGTTTTAACTGAGATTCGTGTTGCCAGATCTTTAGCTTCCTGTGTAATGTTTTTCCAGATTGTTGTTTGTCCTGTTTTCCTATGTTATTCGATGTGTTTTATTTACCACACGAAGGGATATCAACAAGAACGCAAACGTCGTGTAAAGTAATCTACAAATACCGTCGTCATTTAGAATCCTTCGAAACGATAATATAAATATATATATATGTGCCTTCTCTCTTTCTAATAGATTATTAAACTGCTCCGGCAATATGTATCTGTTTATTTATTGTTCCGTTTTATCTTGTCATTTAGTATTTCAGTATTTATCAATTGAGTTTGGTAAAGAAAAGAAATATTGTAAACTGTCAATGAAAAACAATATATATTGGTAGTTATGTCAGTTGTCAGTTTTTATTGATTGTCCATTCTTGATTGCCACTTTCTCTAGCGTTTATATAAACCTATTACATGATTAAGGTTGTACATATATAAGTCAAGAATTGTTTTCTTTCAACACACAATTTATTCAAATCACCAGTTTTTACAGTAATATAAGGGGGAAAGGGTAGCTTAACTTAGAGGCCCCTGCTAGCTACAAAGCATATTTGTCCGTTGGGAGCATGTAAGGCATAAACTACTAATTTTTTACAAGTAAAGAAGATATGTAAGAGGAGAAATATATCAAAGGGTAATAGCAATCCGTAAATCGAAGAAGGACAGATAATACAATGGCCAGTAAAGGAACAAAAGGACAAACAACGATCCACAAGGATCAAAAAGGATAATTGTTAGATAAATAGGTGTGAATTATGGAGATTTACCCGTGAAATAAATTCCGTTATTAAATAATATGATTAAAACAGCCCTAATACTTTAAATCAGCCTGTATCATACAATAGCTCTACCCAGCATAATATCTATACAGCTTTTCGGCCTCAGGCAAATACAGCTGTGGTTCGTATTGGCCCGAGGCCGAAAAAGTTGCATAGGTTCCGGTTTGCAATCTTACTTCCGTTCCGACATTACGTTCGCATACTACAATTCTTCATGGCGTAATTATTACAAACATGCCGTCTGACAAGGCTGTCGTTGACAGTGAGCCTGTATAAAATTATGTTAAAAGCATATTGGAAGTTTTTAACTGTTTCATTTAGACATGCTCAATGACACTGGAGTCTGGAATTCAATACCATGTGAAAATGATAAGGTCCGTATAGAACCAGCTTAGCAGGTCTTATATTTGTCGTATAAACAACATAAGTCGAATTATTTAATAAAGGTGTTATTAACTGGTTGTTTCTGTATTGGCCCAGTATAGATTCTCGATCAGCTGTATTGGTCCGCGGCCCTACGGGCCTTAGGCCAATACAGCTGACCTCGAATCTATATCAGGGCCGATACAGAAACAACCAATTAATAACACTATAGTATTTTCATATGTGAAAATGTCAGTTTTTTCCCGCCGGAACTACTTTTGCATAACTATAAGTGTAGTGGTTACGTCCCTTGTTGTGTTACAGTGAATACACATACGATTATAAACTAAAACAATTCCGCGAAATGTCATTGACGACTTGGGCACATAACCAACATGAAGTCATTTACGTCATATGAAGACTTCCAGTTTGAAACGTAAAGATTATACGTTATTTGGTTTCGTGTACGCTTCAATTTTGATCAAATTTAACTAAGAAAAGTTTTCAAGGTAAGCATTTTAATTATTTGTGTGCATTGTTGTAAATATGACATGTATAATTTCACATTTTCAAGATGGCAGACCCTTCCAGCTGAACCCCTTAGTATCATTGCTCGTAGATTCACACACATGGAATGAAATATACAAATAACAAAAATAATATATCAGAAATTTTGAAAGTCTATATAGTAAACAGTATAACTAAATCATACATTTTGAATATCAAAATAAGACCACTCGTGACCGAATACGCATTAATGATTAAACTCGTGGTCTTATTTTGATATTCAAAATCTACGATTAGTTATACTATATATATATCCACTCCTCCATTGATATTAGTAGTCACTTTGCTTAAATGAATCAACGATGATTGCTTCGTTGTCCCATAATACTGTAACCGATGTCGTTCTCCCTAATGCTGAGGTGTGGTTCTTCACTTTAGTGATGATAAACTCCCAGTTACGATATGTAATTTGTTCACTTAATCCAAATATTCAACAATTACAATGGAAAATATCAACATAACAATCTGAATCCACGACAGTATTTCTTACTAGTTGTCTAGTACTTAATTGATTAAGTAAGTATAAGTTAGTAAGGAAGGTATAGTACCAAAGTTTACACAAGTATTAATACCCTAAACATTTAGAATTACTCCAATAAACAAACATGTTGTGACATTGACATTGAGTAACACTATTCATTCTAATTGATACAATGGATATAATTATTATTATTTCTCTTTTTAAATTAATATTTCTTTCTTATATTATTTTTCACACAATCTATTCTATTTGTTTATGGTTACAATTTTCATGTCATTTGTATCACAACAAAGTGTCAACAATTAAAGTGTTAAAATATAAAATATTTCTTTCAACATGTCATTCTATGAATTTTCAAAACAATGATTCCAAACAATAATAATTAAGATAAAATATTCAAAATTTAAAATAATAAATTCAAAATAAATGTCCAAAATAGAATAAGTTCAAAAGTCACTCGGTGATAATACATATAAATCTCAGGATGGATGTCTCCTGCGAACTAGTTTTCTAAATAAGTCAATTTAAGCGTCCATGCCCAATCACATGGCATCAAGTGCCACGATATCGTTGGTATTTCAATATAAATTCCTTTATTTTCAGGTCCAAAGTTCCAGCTGAATATATCGGGAAATCCTAGCAGGCTAACAACAGTAACCGGTGAAGGAATTGGTGCACCTAATATCAGTACAGGTTCATCCGGCCATGACAACAGTATCGCATACACTACTAACGATCCATCTATATTTTTTCTTGATGTGTACCTGTTTAATAAATAAAAACAAATACACATATTGAAATATATTGAATATTCAGAATGACTGATGAGAACCAATTAATATGATAATAGTTATTACCTAATTTGGGACGAAGTCCAATATTTAAAAAGAAATTATTTACTCAGATATATGGACCTATTATTTTTTTTCAAAGTATTCCGGGGGCGGATCCAGACCTTCTTTAAAGAGGGGGCAAATAGGTAGACCCAAACCCAATGTCTCAATTTCATAGAAAATATTATTTCGGACAAGAGGAGGAAGAAATGAAACTCTGTTTAATGATATTGTCAGTCCCATGGTATATGTTTAATGGGCTAGAACACACTGTGATTTTGAGTCATTTTTTAGCATTCATAACCTGAAGTAGTTCCAGAGTTTCAACTATGCATGCAACATTTTAATTAACAAATTTATTACAAATCTATGAGTTGAAAAGAAGGTGCGAAACGTCTCACTATACATTTTTACCCCGGTACTAAACGTCCCGATCTAGGTACGAAACGACCTGGTACGAAACGACCAGGTTACGAAACGTCAAGCACCCTTCCAGATTACTGCGCATCCGATTTTCTGCAGATTTAACCATGTATTGGTTTCCGGTGTATCATTTCCGGTGCAAGGAATCTAAGCCATTAGTGATATGGAAAATATTGCTATTTCTACCATAGTTGGGACTTCGTCCCATATAAGCGTATCTAGCTGGAGGACTTCCGATATGAATGCAAAGAAACGTTAATGATTGATTTGATTCTGTGTGTTTAACGCCACTTTCAACAATATTTTAGCTATATCATGACGATCAGTTTAGAAGAAGCCGACTTTTTCCACAACTAATACTGGTCGCCATGATATAGATGAAACATTACTGAAAGTGGCGTTAAGCACAATAAATCAAATCAAATCACCTCTGTGCAATATAGCGAACATAATTATTACTCCAGCTTAAGTGAAAATAAAAGACAGAAGTTATATGTATATTTTTCACGGTGCCATTGATTTAAATTAATTTATCCCACCATATTATATTTTATTCTTATGTAGTTGTTTAATATTCCTGGTTTGTGATTGGACAATGCTATAATGTGCACGGTATCATTTCCACGGTTGAAATACCATGAGATATTTCTTGAATTTTAGCCGATTATCGCTTACATCATCTTGTCAATAATGTGGCAATGCACATCTATACACGTGATTACATTTGAATGGAAATATCTGAATTGTATTAGAACATTTAACAACAACAATTGTCGATTTAACGCGTCGCCAGTAAACTCAATTTGCGACCATCAAATCTCAAATTGATGCCGTGATATTTTCAAATACTATATAATTATCTTCTAAGTATGTACACCATGATATATTAGAGACATACCATACTTTATCTGTTAGTGTGTCATTTTGATGACTCCAAGGAATGGTACTATATATAGCTTCTCCATTTACACCTAGCCAAGATCCCAACTGTCGGAGTCGTTCTTCAAACATCGGAATAATTCTACCATCTTTTGTTGGACCTACGTCCATTAGCATGTTTCCACCACAACTTTCAAAATAAATAAATGTTTTATATTATAATGCAACTTTTGTTTTAGCTGATATATTAATAACGATTGTGTACGACACTGCATGTATCCATTGTGAAAAAAATACCGTCTTTCTCAAAGTATACTACAATTGTACTGTTAAAATCATGGAAGCCATAATTTGTTTGGAGTTTTATCATGGGTTGGCAGCATGTTAGTATATTTTTTTTAGCTCAATTGAAACTCCCTATAAATAAAACTTTAACATTTCGCACGCACCATTATTGTTTAACAAACCATATTACCATAGAAACAGATCATAAAGAGTTTCCCCCATATATCATAGCACCATACATTATCATATTAATTTTGGTTGGTTTTATGCCACTGTCAACAATATTTTAGTTATATTTAGACGGTTAGATTTATTGGTGGAGGAAACCAGAGGACCCGGAAAAAACCACCGACCTATCACAAGTCACTGACAAACTTTATTACATAATTGTGTACACCTCGTCCTGATCGAGATTCCAACTCACAACAGCAATGGTAATAGGGACTGATTGCTTAGGATATTTTTATTTTTATTTTGTAGTGTTCAGGGTATCAAGAATGTGTGTCTGCTTGTATTCATCCGTTAAGTAAATGTATTTGATACAACCTTATTGAACCTATTTTAACAATGATGGTCAACCAAGGATGTCGGAGATTTTCTTATCCTGTACTTTTACCGGTGTTTGCATACCTTTGTATTTATTTACATTCTATCGTATCATTCAAGCAACTGGAGCGTTGTCCCGCGAAATTATTTTCCAATGTTGAGGTAAATTGTCTATTTATCGATATACATCCGTGTCTTGGCAGTATTGTAAAGGCATTTCATAATATAATATCTAGATTGTATTTCATAATATAATATCTAGATTGTATCTTTAAATGGTACTACAACAACGATAAATATCAAGAAAAACAATATTTGACTTTGGTCAAAGCGAGATATTTTTACGCTAGTCACTAACAAGTGAGACTTGTTAAACTTTGACACGATAGAAATAGGTGAGAACAGGCTTCAAATAGCGTGAAAATGCAATATCGCTTAATCTGTTTTAACTTAGCTAGCAGAATAGTATACAGAGATTAATTCTAAGATAATTATGCAATCGAATCGTGGTTTTATTGTTGAGAATAAAGTCTGAATCGTGGTGAAGAGATATGAAAATTTTTTTTCTGTAAAAAATGTTTAAGAAAAAAAAAATCTTGTCTTGTATGGGGGATACAGGTCAAGAATATCGTAGACTACTAAATAGAAACTGGCTTATATTTTTGTGAGAAATAAGCATATCTGGCTTGTTTTTGTTACTTACCTAACAGTAGAAACTAATGTAGCTACGATATCCTCGATGCTTAGAAAATCTTTTAACTGTGCATTTCGTCTATAACCCCAGGAATGATGATAAATAGTCATACAGTTTTCCCACTTATGTTTCTGTAATATACCTGTAAAGTAACATTAACATTAGCATCGAAGTATATATACAGTCAAACCTGCCCACACAGACACCTCTATTAAGCAGTCACCTGTATCAAAATGTGACCTTTTACTTATGTTGTCATAGAAAATTTCATATAAAACTAACCTTTTCTGAAAAGGTTACTTGTCTTATAAGGTCACCATTTATTCTTTCCAAAGGTGACCTCTTAATACAGGTTTGACTGTATGTACTTTAACATGTTTGCTAACATATTAGGTGAAATCTCGCTATTGTAAAATCAGAAAAATACGATAATTACAGCCGTAATGCAGGTTGATTGAATTGTTCCTGATCTCAGTCTAGCATCATGTAACCACTCAAATTATCATTGGATATGAAGAAACCATCATTATCATTTTGTTTATCGCATTGTCTCATCAGTATCCAATCACAGATCTGGTAGAAGGTCAATCCGATTAAAATCACATCCTTCACGTAACTGATATATCATAGCTTGAAGATCTGAGAAAACTCCGCTATGGGTCACATGTGAGTTTATGCTACATATTAGGAGATCAGGAAAGCGCTATAGTCCATCAGCTAGACCCGGAAACAAAATTGGTGCTGGATACCCATATAGACTGCATTGTTTTGGCACACATTAAAGGATAAATATATGTAGATTATATATTCAAGTGTTGTACTCAGCTAAAAGATGCGGAAAATAGTATAACAAGTGACCCGTTAAATGCACCCTAAAATAGCAGGAAAAAAAACAAAGCCAAGCATTCCCGTCAGTTAGGTATATCATCTAGTTAACAGCCACCATATTTTTCTCCCATCCTTGTTTTTCAGCTGATATATCGACCGACAGGCGCATTTCCAAACTGCTGCCTGGAAATATGCTCTTTGTGTGTTTCTGCAAAGCATTTTTTTTTTTTTTTTTTTTTTTTTTTAATAACATAATACTTTATTGTTTGACTCGTCTGTTAACAAAACACCTTAGATGCCCAGGTAAGCAAAACTAATCTATGGTTCCCTGTTTTACAATAGAACTCTTATCCAGGGTTAATAAGAGATTTATTAGAGTTCACATGATCCCATTTCAAAAATACAACTAAATTTATCAATAATAAAATCAACATGTAAGTCAATCTATATCGGCATTTTATGATAGCTTCAACATAATTTTTTATAACATTTACATACATGCATTGTACTCATATATTATAACTACTTACTAATCACTGATAGAATTGTCAATATTTTGGATTTTTTTTGTAGGTGGTAGCTAACGCACTGGGTGTTGTTTGATAATCAAAGCAAAAGGAATCGTACCTCATTAATATCACCAATTGACGGAAAAGCGTAGACTGCAACATTGGAATTTGCTACATCAAGGAGGATGCCGTTTGGAATGTTAGAACTATCCCCTACTCTACAAAGTGTTTGGAAAAACTTTTCTAGTTCGACTGAACCAGTAAGGTTGCTTAGCAGTACATCCAGACCTACACGTTCAGGGTTTAACACCTTACAACGTGTGACATCGTAAATGAGGTCCTGTGCAAATGATACAACACGCATATTGGTTGCCTCTGACATTTCAGCCTCTAAGTCTGAAATAGGTCGATCTGATAGGTCCTCACTCAGAACCAAGTTAATTAAGTTATACAACAAATTCGGCATGGTCACACACATTTGTCACGGTGTGAGAGATCCGAAGAAATAACATTTCTGGTCACATCCGATTGACCCCATGTCATTTACATTTAATACGATAAATACGGGTCTTCAATTTTTCATCTAATCGAATTCCCGTAGAAAATTAAGCTACTTAATTTGATTTTATAGTACTCCATCAGCCAAGTCTGAAAAAGCCTCTAATAACAAAGTTTGTGTGATACCCCTGTAGACGGCATTTTGTTTGCAAGAAATTAAAGTTTGATATTTAAATTGTCGATTTCCATGTGTTGGCAGTACCTAGATGTAACTTAGCAGTAACAATTTATGGATGGGCCTTATTTTGGATTACTTCCATCTCATGGCAAAGTAATGAGTCAATATAAACTAACTCTGCTCGGGTGCCTCTAGTGGAACAGGAACTACTTTCCATTCCAGAAAACCTGCGCTGACCCTCAGTAATGGAGTCGTTCGTGTTGTTCCATCTTTAGTTTTCTGTGTAGTGTTTTGTAGACCATTGTTTGTCCTATTGTACTTTCTTGTTGGTCATTGTGTTGTTGGTCCTTCTTCGCTTTATGGATTCTGATTACCTTTGGTATCTCCGTACTCTTCTTGTGTCATAATATAGTAAAATGGTGTGGTACAAGATACATAGCACCATCATCTTGCCAGACTTGGATAGCACAATAAAAATTAATACTGTATTTATTTACATATTTATATATATGCAGAAAACCAATATAACACTATCAATGTTTATCACCTTGTGTAAAGCAAGAGCTAACATGACGAGTACCAATTGTGGAACAGGAACAGCTTCTCTTGCGGAGCGCTCGAGTTCAACACTGGTAGTTAGTGGGGTCCATGTTGCTGGATCTTTATTTTTTGGTGTAAAGTTTTGCATATCGTGGTTGGTCATTTTGTCGTTTTTTTATATTGTAATGCCCGTCCTTCTTCGAAAAGAGCTTGGCGATATCAATGAGGTAATCAGAATCCGTACAATGAAGACGAGTAGACAACCCAATGGTCAAAAGAAAAGTACAAAAGGACAAACAACGATCTACAAAACACACACGACACTAAAGATCGAGCAACGATATGCGCTTCTGATAACCCTGTAAACGTAACATATTCGGAGTGACAAACTGGTTACTGCATATCTGAAAAGCATATTAAAATCACAAAGACAAAAACCAAAAACGTTGAAACACATACATTTGTACAGTGGAACAAATTTGAAATGTAAGAATGATAACTATTCATTACCTGGGTTATACCTATCTTTACATGTGTAATATCCGCCATGTGCGCATGGACAATCGTATCCCCATCTGTCATTTACAACTACTGTATCCTTTACTGGACTGAAAAACAAATATGAGTAACTAGATCAATACGACGGGTTTCACTAGTGGAACAGGAACTGCTCACCCTTCCGGAACACAACTGATGAGTTCACCTCTGGTTTTTAGTGGGGCTAGGGTTAATCTGTCTTTAGCTTTATGTGTATGTTTTGTAATTCGTTGTTTTTTTGTCATTGTGTTGTCCGTTCTTCTTCGGAATACGGATTCTAATAACACCTTTGGTATCTTCAAACTCTTCTCATATTGATTATATCAAACTTAACATCGTATTTGAGATGGGTTATAGTGATGCAAACAGTTGTTAAACTTTTGTTTTAGTGAATATATCTTTACAGATTACTTCAAGGAATATGTGAACAAATAAAACGGGCAATCAGAATCAGTAATGCGAAGCATAGACAATACAATGGCATATATAGAAATTTCAAAGACAAACAATGTTTGACAAAACATTTTTTTCACAGAATATATAGCAACATACACCCCACAAATATCAGAGGATTAAACTCAGGTGAAGTGTGCAGGTTATAAGTTCCTGCTCCACTACTGACACTTGTCGTTATGATATCGCGGTAATAAACCATGAGTGAGGAGAAGACCGGATTTTACTTATGACACAAAAATGGGATATATTCGTTGTCAATTTATCCAATAGTAACCCTTGGGTCATGACTATATTTTTTGCAGTAGCCCTCTATTGAGGAAATAATGAAGGTAACCAAAGTTCTAGAATATCGTATAAACTGAGATATATATATTCCATATACAAATACTGCTGGAGCTGGAATGATGCTACAGATTTAACACGAAAAAATGTCATGTCAACATATTTTCTTGTTAAACCGGGACCGAGGGCATACATAGCTGTGAGCGGAGCAAGCATTCATATTTGTCATTATTTTGAGAACGGTTTTCTCGAGGAGGAAAAATCATCAATTATACATTGTTTCACAGTTACTTTTGGAGGAAAATAGCTGACAGGCATTGTTATTAGTGTTCCTTCCTACATAACTAACAGTCTTATTAAAAATAATATTCTTCATCAGTCTAAAAACTCCAAAAATCGTTTCCAAATTTCAAATTTCTGAGGCATGTGACTTTTAGGTCACGTTTGTCATGTGACATACAACTTCATAAATATGCTGTTCATATCAACCGTGATCTTGATGATAAGCTCCACCCACAAAAATTTTCGGTAGGCACTACCGCAAATGCCGCTGAAAGGTAGTAATAATGATTGTAGATACTCCAGAAACACGATATGTCACAAACAATGTCCTCGATAATCTCAAATTCATCAGTATCATCACAGTGTTTGATTTGAACACCAACAATAAGACACAACTATCTAAAATATGTCCCTATATGCATAGGCCATGTTTTTATTTTATGTATGGAACAGTTTTATTGCTTTGCTCAATCTTTTTGTAATAGCTATAATTACCCTCAGAAGAGAGACAAAAGTAACTAGTATGCTTATTGTTGCACAGTGTCTGATGAGAGATACACTAAGCTATCATACCTATCGTTGTATAACCATGCCAAAAATTCTTGTGATTTCCAGTAAACATCTGGTCCAAAGTCTCCATCAGACCATACTATATCTGGTTTATAGTTGTTAACCAGTTCATAAAGCGATGGTATTGTCTTAAACTGTATCAGAAGTATTTTATGTTTTATTTCAATCCTGATTTTCGTATATAGCTTAAGGTATGTTACTGACTGTATCTCGTTTATTATATATTTGGCGATACATGACAATATATTAGTCCATCTGTTATACAAAGGTTGCCCTACCTCATGTAGAGACGACCATAGCCAATTTTGTCTATTCTGTTTAGGCCCTTTGGTGTATTGCTCCCGAACACCCTTAATTTATTTGGCTTCCCATGTTTCGATATTGAGATGAACTGATTGGAGTTATTCCAGAAACGCATCGTGCTCACTACATTAGATTTCTGCGACTTGTATACAAAGAAAGCAAACCTTATGTTGTTTATTTTGATTTCTAAGATTTGATTTAATGATGTATTGTGCTTAGCGCAACTTTCAGCAATATTTCAGCTATATCATGGCGACCAATTTTAGTGGTGGAAGAGTACTCGGAGAGAACAACCGACTATAAGCAAGCAACTGGTAACCTTTATCACTTTCGTCTGCGAGTCGAGTACACCTTTTTTTGCAATTTACAAAGTTCGATTGTTACGATGATATGTATGTACGACCGTGTCTATTAAATGGTCAGCGTGTACTCGCTTACAATTATCTGTTGAAATATATCAGTATTTTCAGAAACAATGTTTCACCATGTTTAGATCGTTTTCAATGATGCCTCGTTTGTAATGTTGCTTCTCTTTTGGCGATGATTGTGATGTGTGCTTGCTGTTCTCGCACAACAGACAAAATCAACCAAATAAATGACGATCGATAATATTTACCTCCCCCTCTTAGCTACGGTGCAGTTCAAGGCACTCTCTTGATCAACTGCATTAGGGGCCGTCGTGGTAATGAACACATGGTAGCTATATTTACAACTACCTATGCAATCAGTGTCTATCACCAGTGAAGTTGTGAGTTCGAATCTCGATCAGGCAGAGGTGCACAACATTATGTGATAAAGTGTTTGTCAGTGAATTGCGACAGGTCGGTGGTTTACTCCTGGTTCCTCCATCAATAAATCTGACCACCACGACGTAACTGAAATATAGTTGAAAGTGGCGGTGAACATCATCAAACAAACAAAGGAAACAAACAAACCAATTGCACTACAAACTCAAAAATATCTAGTTAGACTAGTATTTGTGCTTAATTGTCTGAAAAAGCTCTAAGCATTTTAAATGTCTGAAATGTCTGATTATCACCTTATTGGTCAATTAATGAGTAGCGTTTTAATATTTAAATGTCCTATGTCACATGATATAATGAAATAGACATCATAAGCACATGTCTGTTTCTTTGTTTTGATGGTTAAGCTCTTACACTATTTGTACTCACTCACTCCAGACTTTTCAGACAATGCTATGAATGTTCAGACAGTGCTCAGATGTTGTTGACAATGTTAAGAGTATTCAGACCTTTCAGACTATGCTAAGAATGTCAATGTCCTGTTCCGACTATATAAAGAACGCTCATACTTTTCAGAAAATGTTAATAATGTTGTGAATCTGTTCAGGCTTTTCAAACAATGCTATGAATGGTCAGACTATGCTCAGACTTTTCCGGCAATATAAAGAATGTTGTGAGTCTGTTCAGACTTTTCAGTCAATGCTAAGAATGTTGTGAGTCTGTTCAGACTTTTCAGACAATGCTAGAAATGTTGTGAATCTGTCCAAATGTTTCAGACAATGCTAAGATTGCTGTGAGTCTGTCCAGATATTTCAGACAATGCTAAGAATGTTGTGAGTCTGTTCAGATTTTTCAGACATTAAGAATGTTAAGAATGTTCAGGCTCTACTAAGAATTTTCAAACAGTGTTGAGAATGTTCAAACAGTTTTGAGAATGTTCAGATCCTGTTCACGCTTTTCAGACAATGTTAGGACTGTTCAGATTCTATCGATTAATATTCAGACATTTTAAGAAACTGCACAGATTCTGATCGCCCCTTTGATATCTTCAAACTCTTCTTAAGAAACTTAAGAATGCTCAGAACATTCTCAGGCAATTTTAGCTAAACAAACTGTTCTATTCCGACTTTCGTGACTTTGTAGTGTTTTAAATCTTCAAACTTTCGTTGAACGTTTATAAATGTTCCTAGTTGTAGTCGTTTTTGCATAAATATACTCTATTAGAATCGTGTTATGAATAATAATATCTGGGATAAATACCTCTGCAAACTCATTTGTTTTAAAATCCTTTCTCATATCATTGATATATAAGGGGTTGAACCATTCATATAAGCAATGATACAGTCCAAATTTTATATTTGTTTTTTGTCGAATAGCATTTGCTAATTCACCTACAAAATAAGGTAATACAATATTTAAAAAATAAAAGTACATTTGTTTATAGTTGATATATATAAGTGATTGTATCATGAACAAAATATTGATTAAGATATTAAAACCAACTGGCTAAATTTATTAGATAGTGTTTTATTTGACAATACAGGTATATCAAAACATCTTATATCCCATATTGCTGTATTTATTTGTATATTTTCTATATTTTACACGATGCATTTTCGGATGAACTTTTTTGATATATCATATTCAGCAATCCGTATTGTCTGTCTTCTTAGATGTGTTGGCCCCTAATTACCCCTTTTACTATCTTCAAACTGTTAATAAGAACTTCAATTAGACCATTTTAATTGAAAATATTGTGAATCTACTGAACCAAGGGTTTCTCTTTGATAAGTTGAAGTCATCACTTCGAAAATTTTACGATCGTCACCATGGTTGACCGCTATGGAATATATGTATAACAAATTAACACGGATATGTTCCACTTGTTGCAAAAACTCCTCGGTCCTTTCCTCATTCATGACTTATCACAGTCTTGTCTGTTCTTCTTCTATATACGGATTCTGATTACCCCTTTGGTTTCTTCAAACTCCTCTTGTGATAATAATGTGGTATTATAATTCCTCTCGATTCTATCAGCCCAGTAGTCATATTTGGTATTGAAATGTATAGTTCCATGTACATATAATATAAACCTAAGATTCTCCTTCAGGCAGAGTAAACCACTGACGATTTTGACTAATCTGTTTAGGATCTTGGATTTTCTTGATAAAGACATTTTAATTACTTGTTTTTCACAAATTTTGGCGTTGAGTGTACCTGATGTATGTTATCCTACAACTTTGTCGTGTGAACTATACGATATATAGGTGTTTATAGTGGGATTCGTGGTACGCGATCTTTAGTTTTATGTGTATGTTTTATAGATCGTTGTTTGTCCTTTTGTATTTTTCTTTTGGCCATTGTTTTGTCTGCTCCTCTTCGATATGCGGATTCTGATTACACCTTTGGTATCTTTAAGCTCTTCTTACTATTCCCAGTTATATGAATATTTACCAACAATGTCTCGAGACGGTCCTGTAGCATTAGAGTTCCAATTATACGAAAACTGTGACGGCCAATTGGTGTATCCATCAGCATGTTTAGTGGTAAATACAATATATCTGTATAAAACATAATAAAACTGATAACCAGCTTAATCTATATTAGTTGCCGTTGTGGTAGTGATCGAATAGTATTTGAATTTACAACTACCCATGCAATCAGGGATTATCATCACTCAAGCTGTGAGTTCGAATCCCCATTATTTCCATAAGTACTTGGGATGCACACATTGTTTGATAAAGTTTGTTATTCTCGTGCGACAGATCAATGGTTTTCTCCGGATTTCCTCCAACAGTAAAACTCATCGTCACAATATAGCTGCCATATTGATGAAATAGCGTTAAACACCATAACTCTAACTATGATGTATATTAAATGGGATAGCATAGATCAATATGTGCAAGTTAATCGTATAACCATTCGTTTAATTAACAATGTTTTAGAGGAATGAACGGTAGAAAGTAGAATATCATAGTGTTTGACCATTAGTGAATGCGCGATTGTTGTTCATCAATGTTTAGCTATATCATGCCGAGAACAAGTCAATATTCAATGATATGATGATGAGATCCGGTTTGTAATAGAAAAGCACGGCAAGTTGTATTTATCCAGTGCTAGCTTACAGAAAAAAACAGTCCACAGAAACACGTCGCCACACTCTGACACATTATACTGATAACGAATCAACAAGTCTTTTCTCTTTCTCCTTAAAGTTGGGTGCTAAGAGGATTACAATTAACATCTATAGAACCTTTCCTATAAGGGCGTTATGATATACGAACTTCGAACCCCCCCCCCTATATGGGAGTTATGACATACGAACATCTAACAACCTTCCCTATAGGGACGCTATGACTTGTGAACATCTAACAACCTTTCCTATAGTGGCGTTATGATACACGAACATCTAACAACCTTCCCTATAGGGACGCTATGACTTGTGAACATCTAACAACCTTTCCTATAGTGGCGTTATGATATACGAACATCTATCTACCTTCCCTATAGGAGCGTTATAATGCCAGAACATCTAACAACTTTCATATAGGGGCACTATGATACACGAACATCTAACAAACTTCCCTATAGTGGCGTTATGATACACGAACATCTAACTACCTTCCCTATAGCAGTGTTATGACATACGAACATCTAGCAACCTTCATATAGTGGAGTTATGATACACGAACATCTAACAAACTTCCTATAGGAGCGCTATGATACACGAACATCTAACAAACTTCCTATATGAGCGTTATGATACACGAACATCTAACAAACTTCCTATATGAGCGATATGATACACGAACATCTAACAAACTCCCTATAGAAGCGCTATGATACACGAACATCTAACAAACTTTCTATAGGAGCGTTATGATACACGAACATCTATCAACCTTCTATATAGTGGAGTTATCATACACGAACATCTAACTACCTTCCCTATAGGAGCACTATGATACACGAGCGACTAACAACCTTCCACATAGAAGCGTATTGATATACGAACATCTAACAACCTTCCCTATAGGAAAGCTATGATATACGAACGTCAAACAACATTTCTTATAGGAGTGTTATGAAATACGAACATCTATCAACCTTCCCTATAGTGGAGTTATGATACACGAACATCTAACTACCTTCCCTATAGGAGCGCTATGATACACGAACGACTAACAACCTTCCCTATATAAGCGTATTGATATACGAACATCTAACAACCTTCCCTATAGGAAAGCTATGATATACGAACATCAAACAACATTTCCTATAGGGGCGTTATGAAATACGAACATCTATCAACCTTCCCAATAGGGGCGTTATGATACATGCACATCTAGCAACCTTCCCTATATGAGCGTTATGATACACGAACATCTAACAACCTTCCCAAAAGTGGCGTCATGATATACGACCATCTAACAGCATTTTCCTATAGAGGCGCTATGATATGCGACCATCTAACAACATTTTTCTATAGGGGCGCTATAATATACGAACATCTAACTACCTCCCAATAGCGGCGTTATGATACAAGAACATCTAACAACCTTAATTATAGGGGCGCTATGACATACAAACATCTAAATACCTTCACTATAGGAACGCTATGATATACGAACATCTATCTACCTTCCGTATAGAGACGTCATGATACACGAACATCTAGCAAATTTTCTCTATGGGGCGTTTTGATATACGAACATCTAACAACTTTCTCTGTAGGGGCGTTATTATATACGAACATCTAACAACCTTCTTATAGGGGCGCTATGATACACGAACAACTAACAACATTTCCCTATAGTGGCGTTATGATATACGAACATCTAACAACATTCCATATAGTGGCGTTATGAAATACGATCATCTAACAACCTTCCCCAAGAGGGCTCTATGATACATGAATAGCTAACAACATTTCTCTATAGTGGTGTTATGATACACGAACATCTAACAACATTCCCTATAGTGGCGCTATGATATACGACCATCTAACTACCTTCCCTATAGGGACGCTATGATATACGAACATCTAACGACCTTCCCTATAGTCGCGTTATGAAATACGAACATCTCACAACCTTCTCTATAGGGTCGCTATGATAAACGAACATCTAATAACCTTTCCTATAGTGACGTTATGATATACGAACATCTAATAACCTTCCGGGGAGGAGTGTTATGATATACGAGCTTCTAATAACATTTCCTATAGTGGCTTTATGACATACGAACATCTAAGAACCTTCCCTATAGGGACGCTATGAGATACGAACGGCTAACAACCTTCCCTATAGTGGCGTTATGGAATACGAACATCTCCCAACCTTCTCTATAGGGTCGTTATGATAAACGAACATCTAATAACCTTTCCTATAGTGGCGTTATGATATACGAACATCTAATAACCTTCCGGGGAGGAGTGTTATGATATACGAGCATCTAATAACCTTTCCTATAGTGGCTTTATGACATACGAACATTTAACAACCTTCCCTAAAGGGACGCTATGAGATACGAACGTCTAACAACCTTTCCTATAGTGGAGGTTATGATACACGAACATCCAACTACCTTCCCTATAGGAACGTTATGATATACGAACATCTAACAACCTTTCCTATAATGGCTTTATGACATACGAACATCTAAGAACCTTCCTATAGTGGCTTTATGACATACGAACATTTAACAACCTTCCCTATAGGGACGCTATGAGATACGAACGTCTAACAACCTTTCCTATAGTGGAGGTTATGATACACGAACATCCAACTACCTTCCCTGTAGGAACGTTATGATATACGAACATCTAACAACCTTTCCTATAATGGCTTTATGACATACGAACATGTAAAAACCTTCATATAGGGGAGCTATGATACACAAACATCTAACAACCTTCCATATATGGGCGTTATGGTATACGAACATCTAGCAACCTTCTCTCTAGGGGTGTTATGGCATACGAACATCTAACAACCTTCTTATAGGGGCGTTATCATACACGAACATCTAACAACCTTTCTATAGTGGCGTTATGATATACGAACATCTGACTACCTTCCTATAGGAGCGCTATGATACACAAGGATCCCACAACCTTCCTATAATGGTGTTAAGGTATGCGAACATCTAACTACTTTCATATAGGGGCGCTATGATATGCGAACATATAACTACCTTCCCTATCGGAGCGCTATGATACACAAGCATCTCACAACCTTCCTATAATGGTGTTAAGGTATGAGAACATCTAACTACTTTCCTATAAGGGCGCTATGATATGCGAACATAAAACTACCTTCCCTATCAGAGCGCTATGCGATATGTATATCTAAGAGCATTTTCGTAATGGGGCGCTATGATATACGAACATCTCCAACTTTCCCAATAGGAGCGCTATGGTACACGAACATCTAACAAACTTCACCATAGTAGCGGTATTATACACGAACATCTAACTACCATCCCCATAGGAGCGCTATGAGATGCAAGCTTCAATATAGGGCGCTATGACATACGAACATCTAACAACCTTCACTATAATGGCGTTTATGATACACGAACATCTTAAAACCTTCCCTATAGGGCGTTATGACATACTAACTTCTAATAACCTTCTCTATAGGGACGCTATTGTACACGAAAATCTAACTATATCCCCTATAGGGGCGTTATGATATACGAACATCTAACAGCCTGTCCTGTAGGTTAGTTATGATATACAAACATCTAACAACCTTCCCTATAGGAAGGTTATGGTACACGAGCATCTAGCAACCTGTCCTATAGGGGCGTTATGATATACGAACATCTAACAACCTTCCTATTGGAGCGCTATGATACACAAGCATCTCACAGCCTTCCTATAATGATGTTAAGGTATGCGAACATCTAACAACTTTGCTATAGGGGCGTTATGGTATACGAACATCTAACGATCTTTCTATACGGGCGTTATGATACATGAACATCTAACAACCATCCCCCATATAGTGGCGCTATGACATACGGGCATCAAACAATCTTCATATAGGGGTGTTATGTTATGCAAACATCTAACAACCTTTCATATAGGGGCGTTATGATATACGAACATCTAACTACGTTCTCTATAGGGGCGTTATGATATACGAACATCTAACAACCTTCATATAGGGGCATTATGATATACGAACATCTAACAGCCTTCGGTATAGGGGTGTTATGATACATGAACATCTAACAATCTTCCCTATAAGAGCGTTATGAGATATGTATATCTAAGAGCATTTTCCTAATGGGGCGCTATGATATACGAAGATCTCCAATTTTCTCAATAGGAGCACTATGGTACACGAACATCTAACTACATTCCCTATAGTAGCGTTATGATACACGAACATCTAACTACCTTCCCTATAGGAGCGCTATGAGATGCAAGCTTCAATATAGGGCGCTATGACATACGAACATCTAACAATCTTCACTATAGTGGCGTTTATGATACACGAACATCTTAAAACCTTCCCTATAGGGCGTTATGACATACTAACTTCTAATAACCTTCTCTATAGGGACGCTATTGTACACGAAAATCTAACTATATCCTCTATTGGGGCGCTATGATATATGAACATCTAACAGCCTGTCCTGTAGGGCCGTTATGATATACAAACATCTAACAACCTTCCCTATAGGGAGGTTATGATAAACGAGCATCTAGCAACCTGTCCTATAGGGGCGTTATGACATAGGAACATCTAACAACACTTCCTATAGGGGCGTTATGACATACAACTATCTAACAACCTTCCATATAGGGGCCTTATGATATACCAACATCTAACAACCCTCCCTATAGGTGCGTTAAGAGATACAAGCATCTAACAACCTTTCATATAAGGACGCTATAAAATACGAAAATTTAATAACCTTTCTTATGAAGGTGGGGGTATGATAAACGAACACCTAACAACTGTCCCTATAGTGGCATTATGATATACGAACGTCTAACTCTCTTCCCTATAGGAGCGCTATGATGCATGAACATTTAACAACCTTCCCGATAGGGGGTTATGATATACGAACGTCTAACTACCTTCCATATAGGAGCGTTATGATGCACGAACATCTAACAACCTTTCACAAAGGGGCGTTATGATACACGACCAATTAACAACCTTCCCTATGAAGGTGGGGTATGATACACGAACATCTAACAACCTTCCCTATAGTGGCATTATGATATACGAACATCTAGTAACCTTTCCTATAGTGGCGCTATGATGCACGAACATCTAACAACCTTTCCTATAGGGGCGCTATGAAATACGAGCATCTAACAATCTTCCCTATCAGGGCGTTATGTTATACGAACATCTAACAACATTTCCTATAGTGGCACTATGATGCACGAACATCTAAAAACCTTCTCTGTAGTGGCGTTATGATGCACGAACATCTAACAACCTTCCCTGTAGTGGCGTTATGATGCACAAACATCTAACAACCTTCCTATAGGGCCTTATGATATACGAACATCTAACAACCTTTCCTATAGTGGCGCTATGATGCACGAACATCTAACAACCTTCTCTGTAGTGGCGTTATGATGCACGAACATCTAACTACCTTCTCTGTAGTGGCGTTATGATGCACGAACATCTAACAACCTTCCCTGTAGTGGTGTTATGATGCACAAACATCTAACAACCTTCTCTGTAGTGGTGTTATGATGCACAAACATCTAACAACCTTCCTATAGGGCGCTATGATATACGAACATCTAACAGCCTTCCCTATAGGGCGTTATGATATACGAACATCTTAAGACCTTTCATATAGAGGAGTTATGATATACGAATATCTAACAACCTTCCATGTGGGGGCGTTATGATATACGAACATCTAACAACCTTCCCTGTAGGGGCGTTTTGATATACGAACATCTTACAACCTTTCCTATAGGGGATTTATGATATACGAACATCTAACTACATTCCATATTTAGACGCTATGAGATACGAACATCTAACTGCCTTCACTATGAAGGAGGTAAGATATACGAAGGTCTAACAACCTTCCTATAGGGGCGTTTTGATATAGAAACATCTAACAACCTTTCCTATAGGGCATTATGATATACGAACAACTAACGACCTTCATGATATATGAACATCTAACATCCTTCCCATGCGGGTAACCTTTCATTCTGCTAGGACCCTGTAAGCATATGCAAAATATGCAGACTAAATTGACCAAAGTTTCCAGTGTGTTCTTAGATCTCGAAATTAGCTTGTCTCTGATTAGTCGTTGAACATATGACTCCTGATATGGATTTAAATTAGATTATAAGAAGTACATTTTAGTATATATAACGACGTAATGTGTCAGTGTACAAGGCATTCAGAATTAATAATGTTTAGACGGCGCTCTTCATTTACTACAAACGTGATGCAATTTCCAAAATAAATATGTTTCGCACATGCGTCTTGCAAATCACATTGCGACTATAATTTCTAGTGATCACATCTATTTAAGCAGATCCATTGTACATACAAACATTAAAAGTCATCTAAATATGTCCGAGTGGTTTCATCATATATTCTTACTTACAGAAAGTTATTAAACATAGCTAGAATCGTGCGTGACGTTGTAAATTGCCTACATTTGATCTTAGTTTAAACATATTTTATTTGCTAAATATAACAAATTGGGATCGAAGTAAAGTTTTCCCCAACGTATGTAGTCTTCTCCGTGAACATCTGGTTACGTAAGACCCAAATGTGGCTAAACAACTGTCTCTCCTTCATGACAAATATGTTATTGTCTCCGCCGACAAGACCGTTAACAATATGTTTTTGTGTGTAAATCACATTACATAGATAGCTTGATAAAGGCATTAGATATTGCCAATTCATTTGACAACCCTACATAAACTCCGACGACACGTACGAAAGAGGAAATTCTGGACAAGCAAATGTCTGTTTTATGTTCTGTTGGAATTTCAACCAAATATGAAGAACTAGATATACCATCACACTATTGGACTCCTAAATTACACAGGTGTCCTTTCAAACAGTGCTATATTTCTGGGTCTGTTAAATGATCCACGAAACCTCTTTCTAAATTATTACACATACATTCTATCGGCGGTCAAACCCAGGCTTCAGAGCTACTGTGACACTAGCTACTCGAGGAGTGGGTTGAATCAGATGTGGATTCATACAATCTAGATTCCTCTTCGCCTTCAATAGCATTTAAATATTTGACTTCCCTGCACTCTACACAACTATTCCTAACTCTTAGCTGACGGACAGATTAAGGGGGCTGGTCCAACTGTGTTTCATGAAAACCAATGGTCAGCGTAGATACAAATGCCTTGTGCCAGGAAAGGACAGATCTTATTATTTTTTTAAAAGTACTAAAAAAAAAACACCCCACTATTATTCTATCAAAAAGTTATCTGAAAATGATATCATCAACATGCTCGTGTTTATGATTGACAGCATACATGTTCTGTTTGGTGGACTTATTTTACAACAGATGGTAGGCATACCTATGGGTTCAAACTGTGCTCCTCTTCTCGTCGACTTGTTATTTTATTCGTATGAGGCAGACTTCATACAGGGGCTTCTAAAGAAAAAAACCAAAAGAAGCTATCCCGATCCTTTAATTTCACCTTCCGCTATATTGATGATGTCTTTCACTAAATAATTCTAGGTTTGATGATTTCGTTGATCGCATCTATCCCACTGAGCTTGAAATTCGGGATACCACAGAGGCAGATATGTCTGTTTCATACCTTGACCTACCACTGGCAATTGACAGTGAGGGGCGGTTAAGAACGACCTTTTCCGACAAAAGAGATGATTTCAATTTCCCCATTGTGAACCTTCCATTTATCTGTAGCAACATTCCAGCTGCACCTGCACATAGAGTATACGATATTCCAGAACTTGTGGTTCCTATCAGGATTCCATTGATACGTTACTTTAAACAATGGATAAGACATAATTATATACTTCCTTGATAGATGGTTGCTTTTAACAAGGAAGTTCCTGAACCAAGGCTTCCTCTCAGTTAAGTTCAAGTCACGGTCGCCACCATAACTTGGTTGACCGCTATGGAATATCTGTATCACAAATGATCACGTGAACACTTTCCGGTCTATTTCTCACTCATGACTTACCACCGGGTTGGTAACTAGATTACCACGACGTGTGTCATCATTGGAGCAGGAACTGTTTGCCCTTCAGGGACACCTGAGATTACACCCTGTCTAAGTTGGGTTCGTGTTTCCCGATCTTTAGTTTTATGTGCATGCTTTATAAATCGTTTTTTGTCTTTTTGCATCTTTTCTTTTGGCCATTGTGTTGTCTGTTCTTCTTCGATAGACGAATTCTGATCACCATTTTGGTATCTTCAAATTCCTCCCACGCCCAATGTTTAGTGGAGTTTGCGTGATTCAAGGATTAGTTGTCTATTTAGTGCTTTGTAGATATGTGTTTGTGCTTTTGTCCTTTTTCTTTTGAACATTGTATGGTTGGTTGATTTTCGGCTTATGATTAATTCTGTTGTATCTTCAAACATGTTCTCCTATGAATACTTATTACAGTGCTTTGCAATCTATTTTGCGATTTTGTTTATTCTTCTAAAAACAAATGCGAACGTTATTATACAAAAATTTAACTGAATATTTCTTATGATATTCAATTATGTTTTACTTACTTTGCACCGGAAGCTTTAAATATGTCCGCCCATTCCTCAGGATTATAAAATTCTGCCGTAAAATCTGCTGCAAAATCAGGATATGTAAAAGAGGGAGGGTAGTTCTCTTTCATAAAATCGACCACATTTTGTCGAATATTCGTGGGGTCTTTCCAATAGTCCCAGAACCATTCAGATTCAAAACCTGGAACGGAATACACACCCCAAACAATAAAAATACCAAACTTTGATTCATCATACCATGAAGGTAATGGTCTACTGTCCAAGGATGTCCAGTTTGCTTCGTAATGAATCGATTCAATCAACACAACACACGACCAAAGACATTGAAATAACAACAAAACAATGTATATTAAACACGCCATAACAAGCAGATACCAATTTTCGCGCTTTGGTGATTTACAGTATTACCTGTGTGCAGACTGATTAGGAAGATATAAACACGTGTTCCCGTTATCAAGTAAAGTAAGATTGTAATATTGATTAAATTCAACGCTTTATTTACATTTTTAATTAAGGTTACATTTACAACAGTGGTAAAGGATGTACACATTAAATAAACGTTCAAAAAAAGCAAATAGGAAAACTGACAAACATTACACAAACAAAGGACACAACCCACCCACACCAAAAAAAAAGTGTGTCCAACAGCAATATACGCAAAAAACTCAAGTAACGTAAATTAAGACATTTTTATGTAAATATCGTAGCGGACATCACACCACGGAAACCAGAACGTACATTACATATCTACGTTTTTATTACTATCTCTGTAATTTTATAGCAACTCACGGTGGGTATATTCCTCCCTGTAGTTACGACTGTAATATTATAACATCTGACGGTGGGTATATTCCTCCCTGTATTATCACAGCTGACGGTGGGTATATTCCTTCCTGTATTATCACAGCTGACGGTGGGTATATTCCTCCCTGTATTATCACAGCTGATGGTGGGTATATTCCTCCTTGTATTATCACATCTGACGGTGGGTATATTCCTTCCTGTATTATCAGAGCTGACGGTGGGTATATTCCTCCCTGTATTATCACAGCTGATGGTGAGTATATTCCTCCCTGTATTATCACAGCTGACGGTGGGTATATTCCTTCCTGTATTATCACAGCTGACGGTGGGTATATTCCTCCCTTTATTATCACAGCTGATGGTGGGTATATTCCTTCCTGTATTATCACAGCTGACGGTGGGTATATTCCTTCCTGTATTATCACAGCTGATGGTGGGTATATTCCTCCCTGTATTATCACAGTTGACGGTGGGTATATTCCTCTCTGTATTATCACAGTTGATGGTGGGTATATTCCTTCCTGTATTATCACAGATGACGGTGGATATATTCCTCCCTGTATTATCACAGCTGATGGTGGGTATATTCCTTCCTGTATTATCACAGCTGATGGTGGGTATATTCCTCGCTGTATTATCACAGCTGACGGTGGGTATATTCCTTCCTGTATTATCGCAGCTGACGGTGGGTATATTCCTCCCTGTATTATCACAGCTGACGGTGGGTATATTCCTTCCTGTATTATCACAGCTGACGATGGGTATATTCCTCTCTGTATTATCACAGTTGATGGTGGGTATATTCCTTCCTGTATTTTCACAGCTGACGATGGGTATATTCCTTCCTGTATTATCAGAGCTGACTGGGTATATTCCTTCCTGTATTATCACAGCTGACGGTGGATATATTCCTTCCTGTATTATCACATCTGACGGTGGGTATATTCCTTCCTGTATTATCACAGCTGATGGTGGGTATATTCCTCTCTGTCTTATCACAGCTGATGGTGGGTATATTCCTCCCTGTATTATCACAGCTGATGGTGGGTATATTCCTTCCTGTATTATCAGAGCTGACGGTGGGTATATTCCTCCCTGTATTATCACAGCTGATGGTGGGTATATTCCTTCCTGTATTATCACAGCTGATGGTGGGTATATTCCTCGCTGTATTATCACAGCTGACGGTGGGTATATTCCTTCCTGTATTATCGCAGCTGACGGTGGGTATATTCCTCCCTGTATTATCACAGCTGACGGTGGGTATATTCCTTCCTGTATTATCACAGCTGACGATGGGTATATTCCTCACTGTATTATCACAGTTGATGGTGGGTATATTCCTTCCTGTATTTTCACAGCTGACGATGGGTATATTCCTTCCTGTATTATCAGAGCTGACGGTGAGTATATTCCTTCCTGTATTATCACAGCTGACGGTGGGTATATTCCTTCCTGTATTATCACATCTGACGGTGGGTATATTCCTTCCTGTATTATCACAGCTGATGGTGGGTATATTCCTCCCTGTATTATCACAGCTGATGGTGGGTATATTCCTCCCTGTATTATCACAGCTGATGGTGGGTATATTCCTTCCTGTATTATCAGAGCTGACGGTGGGTATATTCCTTCCTGTATTATCACAGCTGACGGTGGGTATATTCCTCTCTGTATTATCACAGTTGATGGTGGGTATATTCCTCCCTGTATTATCACAGCTGATGGTGGGTATATTCCTTCCTGTATTATCACAGCTGATGGTGGGTATATTCCTCCCTGTATTATCACAGCTGATGGTGGGTATATTCCTTCCTGTATTATCAGAGCTGACGGTGGGTATATTCCTCCCTGTATTATCACAGCTGACGGTGGGTATATTCCTCTCTGTATTATCACAGTTGATGGTGGGTATATTCCTACCTGTATTATCACAGCTGATGGTGGGTATATTCCTCGCTGTATTATCACAGCTGACGGTGGGTATATTCCTTCCTGTATTATCGCAGCTGACGGTGGGTATATTCCTCCCTGTATTATCACAGTTGACGGTGGGTGTATTCCTCTCTGTATTATCACAGTTGATGGTGGGTATATTCCTTCCTGTATTATCACAGTTGACGGTGGATATATTCCTCCCTGTATTATCACAGCTGATGGTGGGTATATTCCTTCCTGTATTATCACAGCTGATGGTGGGTATATTCCTCGCTGTATTATCACAGCTGACGGTGAGTATATTCCTTCCTGTATTATCGCAGCTGACGGTGGGTATATTCCTCCCTGTATTATCACAGCTGACGGTGGGTATATTCCTTCCTGTATTATCACAGCTGACGATGGGTATATTCCTCTCTGTATTATCACAGTTGATGGTGGGTATATTCCTTCCTGTATTATCACAGCTGACGATGGGTATATTCCTTCCTGTATTATCAGAGCTGACTGTGGGTATATTCCTTCCTGTATTATCACAGCTGACGGTGGATATATTCCTTCCTGTATTATCACATCTGACGGTGGGTATATTCCTTCCTGTATTATCACAGCTGATGGTGGGTATATTCCTCTCTGTATTATCACAGCTGATGGTGGGTATATTCCTCCCTGTATTATCACAGCTGATGGTGGGTATATTCCTTCCTGTATTATCAGAGCTGACGGTGGGTATATTCCTCCCTGTATTATCACAGCTGATGGTGGGTATATTCCTTCCTGTATTATCACAGCTGATGGTGGGTATATTCCTCGCTGTATTATCACAGCTGAAGGTGGGTATATTCCTTCCTGTATTATCGCAGCTGACGGTGGGTATATTCCTCCCTGTATTATCACAGCTGACGGTGGGTATATTCCTTCCTGTATTATCACAGCTGACGATGGGTATATTCCTCACTGTATTATCACAGTTGATGGTGGGTATATTCCTTCCTGTATTTTCACAGCTGACGATGGGTATATTCCTTCCTGTATTATCAGAGCTGACGGTGAGTATATTCCTTCCTGTATTATCACAGCTGACGGTGGGTATATTCCTTCCTGTATTATCACATCTGACGGTGGGTATATTCCTTCCTGTATTATCACAGCTGATGGTGGGTATATTCCTCCCTGTATTATCACAGCTGATGGTGGGTATATTCCTCCCTGTATTATCACAGCTGATGGTGGGTATATTCCTTCCTGTATTATCAGAGCTGACGGTGGGTATATTCCTCCCTGTATTATCACAGCTGACGGTGGGTATATTCCTCTCTGTATTATCACAGTTGATGGTGGGTATATTCCTACCTGTATTATCACAGCGGAAGGTGGGTATATTCCTCCTTGTATTATCACAGCTGACGATGGGTATATTCCCCCCTGTAGTCAGTGTTTCTTACTTTCTTTATTATTCACAGTTCATAAATGGTGTTATTATCATGAATATTAAGGTTCTACTCCCCCGATATAAGTGATTGTATTCGATTTTGGCTATCCTGTTTGGTGCCTATGAATTCATAGCTCCTAAAGATTATTAATGTTAATTGTTTGTCCAGATCTTAGGCTTTGAGCCTACCTGATGGTTAAGGCAGAAACGCATCCGATCCAATATATTTTTATTACAAGGTAATGAACAATCCCAAATATGACACTGGTTAAATAATTGGAAAACAAAATGTTCGTACAGAGTTGGATTTAGCAACTGCATTTCACTCATTGAGGCAGGTGTCCTTTGCAAAAATATAGACAATCAGCTATTACTGGTTTGATTGTTGGTGTCTAACGCCACTTTCAGCAATATTTCAGCTATATCATGGCGACCAGTTTTAGAGGTGGAAGAAGCATGAGTATCCGAGAGAACCACCGACAACCTAACTCATTGAGCCACCCGGGCCCTATGAATCGAGCAAAAATTGCGATCAATCCTTAATTATATTTAGTATAAATGTATGCTCTTTATGGGCAATTGCTGGATATTGGTGAAGATTAATTACCATGAATGCAATTCAGAGGTGCTCTCTCTGTCCGTTTGTGGCGCACAAGGGGAGTCCTCTCGAACATCGCTTTCGGATTATTCCTTTGAAAACATGATCCATGGACCATGGTGAGCAACGTGTGTGTGGAGTGTCACGGTCCCTGCACATCAATGACATTTTTTGTAGAATTGGAAGTAGTAGGCGCTACAAAGTGCTCCATTTTCTGCCCCTGTCCATATCCTCATGCTTTTTCAGTTGGAGTCAATAATTATTGACCCGTTTGACTCACCCCTTTCCTCATTCCTGTATTGTTATTTTATATTATTGAGCTTGTTCTCGTCCTGAATATAGCTGATCTACTGATGGCTGGACAGATGGCTCAGCAATAATAAATCAAACTATTTTGGTTGTTATCATATATTCCGGATTCGTATTTAATATATTTAATAGTGTTCGTACTAGATTTATAAGACAAGATAATTCTGATGACTGAGCACCCGAAAAAATTATGATACTTAATCCCATCTCTCACTTGTTCCTTTTTTGTGGTATGTCGCAGCATTCTGATATGTCAGTAATATCAGTGATATCAGTAATATGTCAGTAATATCAGTAATTTGCAAGATGTGATTTTACCCAGAATTAGATCTGAGCGAAATCGTGAGAAATCCTGCATCCTGGGCATTTTCTATTACTGGGTGATAAGTTTTTTAATTGAACTTTATGTAGTGTCAACTTTCAAAGAAATTGACAGTCGTAAGGAAATAAACTCCTAAGAAAACGTATAATTTATATTATATGCTATATCATCGTAAGTAAAGGTTACATGCGATGAGAAGGGCTCGTGTGGCTCAGTGAGTTAGGTAGTTGGATTACCAACAACCAGCAACCAATAACTCATACAAGCCTATCACCAATGCGGCGTGGGTTCGCGCCCGGATTTGTAAATAACAAAATAGGGTGCACTCGACTCGCAGTCGCAATTGATAAAGCTTACCAGTTGCTTGCCCATGGTCGGTGGTTCTCACCGGGTACTCCGGCATTTTCCACCACTAAAACTGCTCGCCATAATATGGCTGAGATATTGCTGAAAGTGGTGTAAAGCACAATAAATCAATCAATCAATCATGCGATGAGATGATGATAATAAGAGCAACACGATTCGTTCGAGTCGTATAGCGTTAGTTCACTAAAACTGCTGTCCGCAGTTAGACATGTCGCTCCATACGGACACATTCTCCTGATTCCGAGTCAAACAGTTTTTGCTCTCTTGCTATTGCTGCGTGCTCAGCAGAGAAGCACCACATACTAATTGCATACGATTTGGTTTGAATATACCGGGGCTCGAACCCACGATCGACAACACTCGATTCGAGCATGTTTCCATTACACCACTGATGCCTCCCAGACTGGAATTTAGTTATCCTTTTCTTTCGGCGAAAGACACTTGAGCGAATTGACAGGACAAACTAGCTAAATAAAACGGACATAAGAGTGACAACTTCTAACCCATATGAGTGAAACATTAATAGCCCAGAATAAAAACTCTTCCGTTAGCCAGATATTATGGTCGTTGTCCCATGCTCCTAATAGTCTCATAATTCCGTTCTTGCTTTGTATTTAAACTGCAAGAGTATGTGCACGAAAACTTTCACCCCTAAAATATTGTTTAACCATAAGTGTTTATCTTTATTCTTTTCCACCCTGGAAAGTACTGTGTCTATGCTCCTGATGTTCATATATTTAATGGTTTGTAGTTTCAATAACACGTCAATACTCTACACACACGTTCTTGTATTCCTGACTTAAGCCGACTTTCTGTATTTGTCTCCACCATTCCTGGGCAAGGCGAAATCTGTAACGCTTAATGCTGACATTTCATAATATTTCATTCAATACCTTCATGGCTGCCAGTTCAAAATTAACATGGATAATAGTAATCCATTATCAAAGCATTAGTGTGACAGTATTTGAAATGCAGTGGCGAGAAACATTTGTTGATTTTCAAGACAGGAAGACAAATAATAACGGAACCTAGTGACCATTTTGGACCGTTACTATTCAGTCTATCTTGACTAGATGATAACAATTAGTCGACTAAAACAAACTCATATAATACTTTACAGGTGAGTACAGGTAGATGTTTTCGCCACTTTCACCAATATTTCAGCTCTATCATGACGACTAGTTTTAGTGGTGGAAGAAGCCGGTAGTAACCGGAGAGAACCACCGACCATGGGCACGCAACTGGTAAACTTTGTCACTTGCAGCTATGCACCCTTTTTGGTAATATACAAAGCCGGGCGTGAACCCATACCGTATACAGATTTAAGCATGCATACAATATAGATTTGTATATGTTACTCACCCTTTTAGTATTAAGACATTTCAGCTATATTTGTGACAAAAACAAGTTTATCCTTTTTGGGCTTTAAGCGTACCTAAATAGTTATTGTAGAAACACGTCGAGTACACTAAATTATATATCTAAGTTTATATGTTATCGCTATTTTATTTATTTTCCCTTTGATGCTTAAAACCGATATATTTCATATCACGTAAGCGCTGAGATGATTCCAATTATCGCTAATCGCTAAGCGTTGTCAAGGACGCACGTAGTAATATCGCTGTTTTCTAATATGAAGTTATAATGAGGCACTTTAACAAATCCTTCATAGACATACTATCATAGCGATAAAATACTTAAAGATGCTTTTTAAAACTCTAGGACGTTTCTCAATCATCTCTCATCTCTGGGGGCTTCGCCCGTCGATGAGAGATGACTCAGAAACGTCATCTGGTTTTAAAAAACATCGTTACTCACTTAATATCGCTGATTTGCTTTGTGAGAATGGATTTTTCAGAGGAAGTTCACATCGTAAGCGAAGTCTGAAATGTGAGATGCGATGAAAAGTCCATTTCCAGCAAAACATATCAATGATGGTATGTTTATCGAGGATCTGGTAACCTGATGTCTGTAACGTCATTATAACGTCACATTAGAAAACTCGATGTTATGTTCATGTCACGATAGTTGCCTGATAGAGATAGATTATGCATTTCCTTTTCCATATCAGGACCGTTATCATCATGGGAGAAAAATATCGGCCAGGGGGCTTTAGCCCGAGGCTCGATATCGGTCGAGGGATGATAACAGTCCTGATATGGAAAAAAGGCATCCATTAATCTATTTATCACATATCTCAACATTGAATTAAAAAGAACAAAATTAACTTCCCACATAGACACCAAACTTATGTATATGAGTGATCGATATCGTTCGAGGGATGATAACTGTCCAGATATGGAAAAAGGCATGCATTGGTCTATTTATAAAGACGTTGTGCATCATGTTATCAGAGTTTTGCCCCGATATATGCCCATGGCCTGATATCGTTGTGACACTTCCGGTGTCTACGTTTTGGGCAAAATTGATAAAGCGATATTATTAGTTTATAGTTTTATGCAGTGTTATTAAAAGACATAATTCGTTTTTTGTGATTAATCGTCATATTGCACGGCAGGTTTTCATATTGAACGGTATCTGATTTATTTAAGCAGTGGGCAAATTCCCGGCAGTATCTTAAAATTTACCAGCCAATCGTTTTCATAGTCCGTTGCAATGCCGGCACACAAAAAATACACACACAGAAAGTAGCGCAGAAGTTGCATAATTGCAGCAGAATGCAAATATGAAATTGTACGCACTGAATTAATACAAGTATTATATGATATTATATGGATTAGTTCATGTGCTTTTGAATAAAAAAACCCCAAAACAATCCCTAAATAGATCCATGTACACAGAAAAACTTAGTACATGTGTATGGCAAATGTAATAAAACCATTACAGCACTTCATTTTGATATTGCTTTTCAGTGGTCAATAACACATTATATCAATGAAGTACAATAATTGTATATTATCGTGTGTAATAATCAAACGCAAAATGTACAAATCATCTATAAACAATAAATCGTGTAAATAAGATAATTAGTGTCTTTTCATCCATTTCTATCGTCCGTGGAATTCTTCTCGTCATTGATGAAATGATCGAGTGCTGAAACTGTAGCGGATTACTCTCGAAGTCTTCCGCATGCTTATACGAGATATTCCAAAAGAAATGCGATACACGGAATGCGATACATGCTTCAGTTTAACATCTATATCAGACATTCAAGATCTGAGTTATAAATACTAAATATATGATAAAGACACATATTTTATCATGTAATGGCGTCATACAGAACACGTATAATACAGACACATACAAGTCATTGTAATGACGTCATAGATAACATGTATGCTATTGACACATACAAGTCTTTGTAATGATGTCACAGAGAACATGTATACTATTGAAACATATTAGATATTATATATTGTAATGAAGTCAACCATAACATGTATACAAGGCATGTCCATCCACCATGATGTGAACACCACACAGAGCCATGTCCGTCATTGTGAAAGCATTGATCACTGTAACACGATTTCCCTGGAATAGCAAAATATGAAAGCCAAATAGTTGATGCACGAAAGCAGAACAATACACATGCATATATTACAATCTTGCTCTATACATTACGCCCGTCGTGTTTACTTACGGAATGAACATCACACGACTAACACGACATATGTCATTAGTGGAGCAGGAATTGCTTAACCCTCCGGAGCACCTGAGTTCACCCCCAGTTTTTAGTGGAGTTCGTGTTTCAATCTTTAGTTTTATATGTATGTTTTGTAGATCGTTGTTTGTCCTTTTGTGCGTTTTCCTTTGGCCATTGTGTTGTCTGTTCTTCTTCGTTATACAGATGATGAATACCCATTCTAACTCCTCTTACTGACAAACTTTACTACATAATGCTGTACACCTCACCATGTTCGAGATTTGAACTCACAATATCAGTGGTGACAGACACTGATTGCATAAATAGTAATAAAGCTAACTATCATACGATCATGGCTACGACGGCCCTTAATTAAAATTATCTTTTTTCACGAAGATTAAACATATTATGCATAAAGTTCAAGATTAGAAAAGTATCTTTTTATAGCACAACGATGTGCGTCAGGCTATATGCAAGGGTTGGTAATTTACTTACACGAGTAAAACACTTGCAAGACCGCATCATTACACTTAAATGGGGGGTGGAGGGAGTATACAGTGTCGGATTTACCTATAGGCTTGATAGGTTGAAGCCTAGGGCCATAACATTTAGGGGGCCTCCGTCCAAGGTGTGTAATATTTCTAACACTGTTATTGGACGTCCACACTTATGCTGTCATAACGTACTGTACTTTCTAAACAGCCCTATTTCAGAATATTGCAGACTTTTATACACCCCTCATTATATTCGCCTTTATTGAAATTGATTAAACACACTTCCATCTTCCACCAGTCGTGCAGGTGGGGGCCTCACAAGTGGAATAGCCTAGGGGCTCTCTTTATTTAAGTCCGGAACTGGGCATATGGGCCTATAAAACTAGCTTAGATCGCCACATTTAATTGAAGTGCCTGTACCAAGCCAGGAAAATTGAGTGGTCATATATATGTTGTGTTATGGGTAGCAACGTTACTGCTGTTTCTACGCTTTAGGAACGGCTCTGACGGTGTGGTATGTGTTTTCATAATGTATAAAATAGACAAATATTAGACATTGTAATGACGTCATAAAGAACACGTAGGAAAAAACTTACATTCACATCGACTACCGGCCCAGTCATCGGTACATGAACACAAAGCTGAGCCGTGTCCATTGTGTTTACATGAACCATTGTTCAAGCATGGATTATTGTAACACGCATCCATTGAAATAACAAAATATGAATGAATGAAGTTTATTCTCATAAAACAATACATATCGTTGCAGAAAAGTAAATATAAAGACATTTTTAGAATCGTATCGACGACGAATTTAACATATTTCTGACATGATTTGTAACCTTCATTCATTTCATAATGTATGGTATGACTCAAAGTTAAAATTGCCGACTTGTGTACTCTGCCTTATATATTTATCTAGGTATATATAACCATATATGGAAGTGTTATATATTGATCTAGGTATATACGACCATATAAAAAGGGTTATATATGTGTGGCTTCATCACTGAGGATAGATCATTTTCATGAAAAAAAATTGTCGATATTTTAATGGACATGCGATAAATTACAAAACCAAATTCACAAGTACTCACCACTGCAATTAGTAAAATGAACGGGTTGTACGTTAGAGAGGTATTTTCCATCATAGTCATTGCAAGTCATAGATGTTGGAAACCTCTGGTTTTCATTAAGCCATTTCCAGAATGGGATGTTATCGCAACTACCGCAATGCATATCAAACTCACTAGAAATAAAAATATATCTATGACTAATTGATAATAAATCTGGTAGAAATATCTACGGAATCAGCGATCCATTCATGGCAGTTATGTAGTGAAGATTACACAAAAATACATTATTATGCAGAGGTAAAGTCAATGACATGCAGCTGGTGGAAAAATAAGTAAGTAAGTAAATTTTATTTAAAGTCGACACATATATACATATAAAAAATAACATGAACTACACGAAACTCTTAGAACCGACTAGAACATGTATACAAGCAAACATAAAATAGGCAATCACAGATAAATCAAATACGAACAGTGCCCGATTTACCATTGTGCTTAGGTGTGCTTAAACACAGGGCCCCGTTGGTCAGGGGGTCATCTTCTTGACCAAATTGTTTTTACAATGGATCTTTGCTTATGAGATGCAATTTTGAATTTGAAGGCGTTCCTAAATTTCCTGAGCATGTATGCCTGACTGCCTGGTCTACCCCCTTCAGGGCCCAAGTAAGAGATCTCATAAGTTAGCTAGCACAGGGCCTCATTTGTCCTAGATCCGGCACTGTATATTGTCCATCTGACCTTCAGAAAAGAACACCCCCTGGTGATGACTATTTTCACCATCTGTATTCGGATTATCGTGGCAGTCTGAAACCGGGGAAAACCACCGACATACTGCAAGTCACTGACAAATTGCATCACACAATGATGTATCGAGTACACCTGCCATGTGCGCGATTTGAACTCATAACGTTAATGACGATAGGCACAGGTAGTGTAAATCCAACTACCATAAGATGACGACCACGACGGTCCTCTTGTATTCGGTATATACTGTTTTCCTTGACTTTTAAAGATATTTTCTTCTTGGAATTTAGAACCGCTTCCCGCGTTATTTGTTACGTCATGATGAATCTTTATTTTATGTTTTCTCAAATGACTTCTCCTACTGAATATTTTGATACATCCGGTAAGCTTTCACATTTATTTCCACCTATTTTATGAATGTACTTCTGAAATAAATCTTTTATATGATTGTCTATTACTATAGCCATGAAAACATTGTTCACAATTTGGTTGTTTTCTCTCATTTAAAATAGACGTAGGAGAAAACCAAAGGGGCAATCAAGAATGGAGGATCCAAAGACACTTGCAACATTGGGCACACATGACACAGGACGAAAAACAAACAAACAAACAAACAGAAAACAAAACAAAACAAAACAAACAAAGCCAAAAAAAAAAAAAAAACAAAAAAAAAAAACATTCTTCGGTAGGTTTTCTATCAAGGTCTGCAAATACTTCTGCCTATTGCATTAGCAGCTGTTTAAATTCACCGGCGTCTTCTAGTGTTAAGCATTCGTTACCTCGAAGGTACATCTTGGTCATATATTGAGGTAATTGTTTCTCATTACCAATGTGTTTTCTTATCAATGTGACACATGCCATTAAATATCATCCTCTACGTCAACATTATCACGGACAATTAACATTTCAACAAATAAAACCGTAGATATCCAATTTATTGCGCTATATAGCTCATTAGAGATTATTTAATTGTTTATATATGTCCGACTTAAAATAAAACCTGTTGTTTTGTATTTTGTATTTGTATTGCATATATTAACTTTATTTAGCAATGCTACATCATTTCGTTCGATGTTCAAGTCAACCTTTTTTTTCTCTCTCATTGCTTTGTGCAGAGGTAATATCTGTAAGCAATAATTTCTTCATCTCATGTTGCCGTTTTATGCAAGATGCTCTATCACCCAGTTTAGTTTTCGATTGATAGCACCCAGAGTTACGTTTTGGTCGACTCCTTGTTGTACTAACAAACTGTTCAGCTGTTTTAAGCGATCCATGTAACTACTATCATCATCATCACTAATACAACTCTGAGTTCCCGCGGACATCTTTGAATTATACACGGCATACACTTTTATACTTTTGTTAGGCCACGAGAAACCGTCGGTTGGGGAAGGGCATATTTCTCCAACTGTCCCGGTGTAGCTGTCGATCGGCACCACCACTCTGTTGAAGGCTTACCGCTTGCTCCGTTTTCTGCACTTCCCTTTTCCTACTCTAGGTTTTCTGCAACCTAAGACTTACCACTGTCTAATACTAGTATTACTTCCATAGTTGATCGTTTGTTTATTTTCAGTTTATTATTACGTGTGCTTACTACATTATACAGTTGTGTACTGGTCTTTAATGTGTTCACTTCGTAAGGAGTGATTGAGTGATTGTTGCTTAACGCCAACTCAGCAATTTTTCAGCTATGCCATGGTGAGATTAAGTTAATTTTCAATAAGATAGTGATGAGGTCTTCTTTGTACTAGACCAACGCGCTGAGTTGGCTTTTCATAGTGCTAGCCGACTGATACAACAGTTCGTGGAGAGACATGTAACCCCACTCGGACACATTATCCTTATTCCAACCAAAGCATTTCACTTGACAGAAATGCTACTTATGCCATACTAGACATTCCATATATTTTGTTCTGTTCGTAATTCAGGTGTTGTTGCGTTGAACGCCACTTTTAACACTATGTATTACCGCTGCGGTCAGTTTTATTGGTGGATGAAACTGCAGAAAATCTCCGACCAACCGGATGTCAATGACAACTTTATCACAAAGCTTTGTATCGAGTACACGTCGCCACGAGCGGGATTCGAATTCGCAACGTTAGTTTTGATAAGCTATGATATCATAGGTACTCGTATGTCAGTATGGCTAATTGACTGAAATATCTTCTTCACAGAAACCACTTACAGGTCTATGAAGGCAATGCTACATGGATGATTGTTTGATGATATTTAACGCTACTTTCAACAATATTTCAA
The DNA here is from genome assembly GCA_963383655.1 of Bathymodiolus septemdierum. Lineage (NCBI taxonomy): Eukaryota > Metazoa > Mollusca > Bivalvia > Mytilida > Modiolidae > Bathymodiolus > Bathymodiolus septemdierum. Next base: position 22,416,204 of record OY726525.1, read on the forward strand.
CTATATCGCGGCGGTCAGTTTTATTGGTGGAGGAAACAGGAGGATCCGGAGAAAACCACTGACCTGTCGCAAGTCACTGACAAACTTTATCACATAATGTGCACACCTCGCCATGATCGAGATTCGAACTCACAACTTGTGGTGACAGTCAACCAGCATACAATCACGATCACGATGGCCCCAATGTTACAATGAAGAATTATTTCTTAATATATGACCATATTATATAAAACCTTTTTGTACCTATTCAAAATTCAAGATGACTGCCACCACAGGACAAAGTTCTAACGAAGGACGTGGTGGCTAAATAATATATATTTTAAACCAGAAACAACAAGAGTGATTAAACCGAAATTGTACATACTAATCATGGGATGGTTCTTAATATTTTTGGAGGCGGAACGGGGGATAACTCGGAAAACCAAGATGATCTCAACCGAAGGACAACGTTTTAACATGGGACGCTAATTGAAAAATGAAGAAAACAAGTTACAGGTTTCGTTATAAAGCCCACTGTGTACATAAATAATCATGGAATTGTCGTTTACAATAAATGTTTGCAGATACCAAAGAGGGCATTTAGAAGCTAGCATTTGAAGGAAGACAGACAATACAATGACCAAAAGACAGTAGGTCAAAATTACTAATCACTAGACAGAAAACTAAAGACTTGGCAACAAATATTTTCATAAACGGAAACCAAAGAGGACAGTCACTACGTTTTCAGGACAGTGTTTACTCTCAGAAACTATCAACTTTATTAAACCCAAACTGTTTTTGAATTTTCATTTTATCGTGTTGATGGTTCTTTTTTGTATGGATATGAAATTCAGGATGGCTCCCTCACACATTATGTGATAAAGTTTGTCAGTGACTTGCGACAGGTCAGTGGTTTTCTCCGGATCCTCCTGTTTCCTCCACCAATAAAACTGACCGCCGCGATATAGTTGAAATATTGTTGAAAGTAGCGTTAAATATCATCAAACAATCATCCATGTAGCATTGCCTTCATAGACCTGTAAGTGGTTTCTGTGAAGAAGATATTTCAGTCAATTAGCCATACTGACATACGAGTACCTATGATATAATAGCTTATCAAAACTAACGTTGCGAATTCGAATCCCGCTCGTGGCGACGTGTACTCGATACAAAGCTTTGTGATAAAGTTGTCATTGGCATCCGGTTGGTCGGAGATTTTCTGCAGTTTCATCCACCAATAAAACTGACCGCAGCGGTAATACATAGTGTTAAAAGTGGCGTTCAACGCAACAACACCTGAATTACGAACAGAACAAAATATATGGAATGTCTAGTATGGCATAAGTAGCATTTCTGTCAAGTGAAATGCTTTGGTTGGAATAAGGATAATGTGTCCGAGTGGGATTACATGTCTCTCCACGAACTGTTGTATCAGTACGCTAGCACTATGAAAAGCCAACTCAGCGCGTTGGTCTAGTACAAAGAAGACCTCATCACTATCTTATTGAAAATTAACTTAATCTCACCATGGCATAGCTGAAAAATTGCTGAGTTGGCGTTAAGCAACAATCACTCAATCACTCCTTACGAAGTGAACACATTAAAGACCAGTACACAACTGTATAATGTAGTAAGCACACGTAATAATAAACTGAAAGTAAACAAACGATCAACTATGGAAGTAATACTAGTATTAGACAGTGGTAAGTCTTAGGTTGCAGAAAACCTAGAGTAGGAAAAGGGAAGTGCAGAAAACGGAGCAAGCGGTAAGCCTTCAACAGAGTGGTGGTGCCGATCGACAGCTACACCGGGACAGTTGGTCGGCCCAAACAAAGGACTATAAAATTGGTATTTGTTGCTTCGCCGCTAAGCACGCAGTATTAAGGAGAAAGAGCAAAAACAGGTTGGTTCGGAATCAGAATAATGTGTCGAAATGGAGCGACATGTCTACACACGGACTATTGTTTCAGTGAGCTAGCACTATGCAAATCCAACTCAGCGTGTTGGTCCAGTGCAAAGCGGACCTAATCATCATCTTATTAAAAATAATGATATTGCTGAAAAATTGCAAAATTAGCGTTAAACAACAATCCTTCATCTCGCAATTGATTCGTTATGCAAGGGCCAGTAGCAATTATTCCGATTTCCTGAAACGTCATCTTCATCTGAGAAACAGGCTACTGGACCAGGGCTATGCACATATGCGCCTTACTCGATCTCTTAAAAAGTTTATATTCCGATACCAAGATCTTGTCGAAATATATTCCGGCTCTGCAGAAAAGATTATAAACGATGGATTTTCAAATAATGAAAATGTATAAAGATAAGGTTTCAACAAAAATGTAAAGCATATTTTTTTTATCAATGTGTGACGTAAAAGTGTTTTTGACATATACTTCAATGAGCTTGGCGCTGATTTGACAACTGTTTTACCTGTTTTGTTCAAGTATTGCTGTAAATAATGTTATAGTGACAGCCGGAAACTTTGAGTCGTAATGAAAGGGGGGGGGGGGGTTTGGGGCTTTAAAATCTGATTCAACCCACCTTTTCTTTCGAAATACCTGTACCAATAAAGGTAATAACAAAATTACCGAACTCCGAACAATCTTACAAAGGGAAAGTCAAAACTCATAATTATATAAACAGACAAAATCAGTCAACAACCGGAAAACTGTGAAAACCGTAATGACCCTGACTTGGTACAGGCATTTCTAAAGAAATGATGAGTTGAATCAGATTTTAAGGCGCCAAACCTCCCGCTCTCATTACGGTTCAAAGGTTCGGCTGTCACTGTAACAGTATTTAAATACAGGAACAAAATAGGTAAAATAGTTGTCAAAGCAGTACCATATTCGGTGACGTAAATGTCAAAAATATTTTTAAGTCACACATTGACAAAAAAATTCTTGACATTTTTGACTTCTTTATCTTTATACTTATTCACTATATGAAAATGCATCGCTTATAATTTTTTCTGCAGAGACGGAATATATTTCGACAAGATATTGGTATCGGAATATAAACTTTTTAAGAGATCGAATAAGGCGATTCTTTTTATAGCCCTGGTCCAGTAGCCTGTTTCTCAGATGAAGATGACGTTTCAGGAAATCAGAATAATTGCTACTGGCCCTTGTATAGCGAATCAATTGCAAGATGTAAACACCATATGCAGGAGAAGCTGGTATATTGCTGCACATGTTTGGAAAATTTATGATTTTAAAATTGAAGTCGTGCCGCTTATCATAAATTTTAGTACTGAGTTGACCACTGTCGTCAAATTCGAGGTATAAGTCCAAAAATGATGCGGACGAAGCTGTATCGGTGGTCTCTTTAACTTCCAGCTCTGGAGGATATATCAATGGAAGAAATTCTGCAAATCGAGAATTATTGATAGATAAGACGTCATCAATATACCTGTATGTGAAATTAAAGGCTCTAGCCTCATGAATCTTCTTATCTTTAACAAGCTTTTGAAGAAACTGTTTTCCGATTGTTGACTGATTTTGTCTGTTTATATACTAATGAGTTTTTACTTTCCCTTTGTTAGATTGTTCGGAGTTCGGTAATTTTGTTATTACCCTTATTCACTCACTCACTCACTCACTCACTCACTCACTCACTCACTCACTCACTCACTCACTCACTCACTCACTCACTCACTCACTCACTCACCCACTCACTCACTCACTCACTCACTCACTCACTCACTCACTCACTCACTCACTCACTCACTCACTCACTCACTCACTCACTCACTCACTCACTCACTCACTCACTCACTCACTCACTCACTCACTCACTCACTCACTCACTCACTCACTCACTCACCCACCCAGCGGTCTTTACTTTGAGTGGTTCAAATTGTCAGATGTTCAAAGGTTTAGTGGTCCGAAGGTTTTGACATCGTTCCGAAGATCCAGTCATCAGAAGATTCAATGTTCCGAATATTCAGTAATTGTCATAGTTGTGTCAGGATGATATTTTTTTACCTTTTTTTCTATTATATTTTTTTCTAATATTTTGGCAGCGCTTACAAAGAAAAAACTATTAAACATGTCACATCCTACTTCTGGTATTGTTATTAATACACCATTTCAGACAAGGTACATTTTTTTGTATTAATTTGTATTTTCTTTGATTTGTGATCATCAATACACTTAAATAATTACATAATTATTAACAGATTAATGTTTATCTTAGCAAAAAAGATAATGTATATGCATCACTAATGCCAGTGTAACAAAATATATATTTTACCAAGGGGCCCGTGTGGCTCAATGAGATAGTTCGCTGGATCTAACAACTCATACAAACCTATCACCAATACGGCGTGGGTTCGTGCCCCGTTTTGTAAAATCCAAGAAAGGAGCACTCGACTCACAGCCGCAAGTGATAAAGTATACCAGTTATTTGTCCATGGTCGGTAGTTCTCTCCGCATACTCCGGTTTCCTCCACCACATAAACTGTTCGCCATGATATAGCTGAAATATTGTTGAAAGTGGCGCTAAAACACAAAACATCAATAAAACAAATTGATTTTACCACATTGTCTCAAATAATTTAGTAACTTAAAATGTGAAAAAATAACGAAATACAGACGGAAGAACAAACATGCAGGGATGCCAGACACCTTTTGAAGAGAAACGCTCAACTGAAACTCTGGCCATTGTGAGCTAAAGAATAGGTTTATATATTCTAGCAGTACAAGTTGTTTTTCTAGCTAAGCTACGTTTTTCAAATCAAAAACATTCAATAACATTGACAATCTTAATCAGTTTTAGAATAACGGTATCAAGGTTCAAATGATCGACCAAAAATATGTTTACCATGTCATTATATTATCTTATCTACTGTTTACCTGACTAAAGTCTGTGTTCAATAGATTATCAGGCATACTAGGTGGTTTATAAATTGAACAGAGCATATAGTCCATCTGACCTTAAGTAGAGAAGAACGCCAACTGTCTATCAGAACATCACACAGTATAATAATCAACAAAAACACAGCCATGATAGCGTCACCAGCTAAAATATATTGTCCATCTGACATTAAGTAGAAAAGAACGCCAACTGTCTATCAGAACGTCACACAGTATATTAATCAACAAAAAACACTGCCATGATAGTGTCACTAACTAAAATATGTTGTCCATCTGACCTTACGTAGAAAAGAACGCCCACTCTCTATCAGAACGTACATCAGCATAATAATTAACAAAAACACAGCCCACTGTCTTATCAGAACGTCACACAGTATAATAATCAACAAAAATACAGCAATTATAGCGTCACTAACTAAGATATATTGATCTTAAGAATAAAAGAACGCCCACAATCTATCAGAACGTCACACAATTTAATAATACACAAAACCACAGCCATGATAGTGTCACTAGCTAAAATATATTGTCCATCTAACGTTAAGTAGAAAAGAGCGCCCACTTTCTATCAGAACGTCACACAGTATAATAATCAACAGAAAACACAGTCATGACTGTGTCACCAAGTAAACTATATTGTCCGTCTGACCTTAAGTAGAAAAGAACACCCACTGTCTATCAGAACGTCATACAGTATTATGATCAGCAAAAAACACAGCCATGACAGTGTCACCAACTTAAATATATTGTCCATCTGACTTTAAGTAGAAAAGACCGCCCACTGTCTATCATAAAGATAAGCATTATAATAATAAACAAAAACACAGCCATGCCATCGTCACCAGCTAAAATATATTGTCCATCTGGTTTTAAATAGGAAAGAACGCCCACTGTCTGTCAGAACGTCACTCAGTATAATAATAACAAAAATACAGCCATCATAGTGTCAGTAACTAAGATATGTTGTCCATCTGACCTTAAGTAGAAAAGAACGCCCACTTTCTATGAGAACGTCACACAGTATAATAATCAACAAAAACACAGCCATAATAGTCTCACCAGCAAAAATATATTGTCCATTTGACCTTAAGTAGAAAAGAACGCCCACTGTTTATTAGAACTTCACAGAGTATAATAGTAAGCAAAAACACAGCCATGATAGCGTCACCATCTAAAATATATTGTCCATTTGACCTTAAGTAGAAAAGAACGCCCACTGTCAATAAGAACACCACACAGTATAATAATAAACAACAACACAGCCATGATAATGTCACTGACTCAAATATGTTGTCAATCTGACCTTAAGAAGAAAAGAACGCCCATTGTCTATCAGAGCGTCACATAGTATAATAATGAAGAAAAACACAGCCGTGATAGCGGCACTTACTAAAATAGGTTGTCCATCTGACCTTAGATAGAAAAGAACGCCCACTGTCTATCAGAACGTCACACAGTATAATAATGAACAAAACAGAGCCATGACAGCGTCACTAACTAAAATATATAGTCAATCTAACCATAAGTAGAAAACACTGTTTATCAAAACGTCACACGGTATAATAATCAACAAAAACACAGCCATGATAGCGTCACTAATTAAAACATATTGTCCATCTGACTTTTCTCAAAGTAAAATATATTGTCCGTCTGATCTTAAGTAGAAAAGAACGCCCACTGTCTATCAGCACGTCACACAGTATAATAATCAAGAAAACAACACAACCATGACCGTGTCACCAAGTAAAATATATTGTCCATCTGACATTAAGTAGAAAAGAACGCCCACTCTCTATCAGAACGTCACACAGTATAATAATCAAGAATACAACACAGCGATGACAGTGTTACCAGCTAACATATATTGTTCATCTGATCTTAAGTAGAAAAGAACGCCCACGGTCTATCGGAACGTCACACAGTATAATACTAAACAAAAACACAGCCGTAATTGTGTCACTAACTAACATATATTGTCCATCTGACGTTAAGAAGAAAAGAACACCCACTGTCTATCAGAACGTCACACAGTATAATAATCAATAAAACAACACAGCCATGACAGAGTCACCAAGTAAAATATATTGTCCATCTGACCTTAAGTAGAAAAGAACGCACACTGTCTATCAGCACGTCACACAGTATAATAATCAAGATTACAACACAGCCATGACAGTGTTACCAGCTAAAATATATTGTTCATCTGATCGTAAGTAGAAAAGAACGCCCACTGTCTATCAGAACGTCACACAGTATAATAATCAAGAATACAACACAGCCATGACAGATGTACCAGCTAAAATATATTGTTTACTGATCTTAAGCAGAAAAGAAGGCCCACTGTCTATCAGAACGTCACACAGTATGAAAATAAACAAAAAATAGCTATGATAGTCTCACTAACTAAAATGTATTGTCCATCTGACCTTGAGTAGAACAGAGCACCCACGGTCTATCAGAACGTCACACAGAATAATAATCAACAACAAACACTGCCATGACAGCGTCACTAACTAAAATATATTGTCCATCTGACCTGAAGTAGAAAAAGAACACCCACGGTCTATCAGAACGTCACACAGTATAATCATCAACAACAAACACAGCCATGACAGTGTCACCAAGTAATATTTATTGTCCATCTGACCTTAAGTAAGAAAGAGCGCACACTGTCTTATCAGAACGTCACATAGTATAAAAATAAACAAAAACACAGCCAGGATAGTGTCACTAGCACAACTATGTTGTCCATCTGACCTTAAGTAGAAAAGAACGTCCAATGTCTGTCAGAACGTCACTCAGTATAATAATAACAAAAATACAGCCATAATAGTGTCACTAACTAAAATATGCTGTCCATCTGACCTTAAGTAGAAAAGAACGCCCATTGTCTAATAGTATAATAATCAACAACAAACACAGCCATGACAGTGTCACCAAGTAATATATATTGTCCATCTGTCCTTAGGTAGAAAAGAACGCCCACTGTCTTATCAGAACGTCACACATTTTAAAAATAAACAAAAACACAGCCATGATAGTGTCACTAACTAAAATATGTTGTTCATCTGACCTTAAGTAGAAAAGAACAACCACTGTCTATCAGAACGCCACACAGTATAATAATAACAGAAATACAGCCATGATAGTGTCAGTAAAGAAAAGAACGCCCACTGTCTCTCAGAACGTCTCACAATATAAACATAAACAGCAACACAGCCATGATAGTGTCACTAATTAAGACATATTGTACATCTGACCTTAAGTAGACAAGAACGCTCACTGTCTATCAGAACGTCACACAGTATAATAATCAGCAAAAACACAGCCATGATAGCATCACCAACTAAAATATATTGTGCATCTGACCTTAGGTAGAAAAGAACGCCCACTGTCTATGAGAACGTCATACAGTATAAAAATCAACAAATACACAGCCATGATAGTGTCACTAACTATAATATATTTTATATCTGACCTGAAGTAGAAAAGAACGTCCACTGTCTGTCAGAACGTCACTCAGTATAATAATAAACAAAAACACAGCCATGATAGTGTCACTAACTAAAATATGTTGTCCATCTGACCTTAAGAAGAAAAGAACGCCCACAGTCTCTCAGAACGTCACACGGTATAATACCAAGCAAAAACACTGCCATGATAGTGTCAGTAATTAAAATATATTGTCCATCTGACCCTAAGTATAAAAGAAAACCCACGGTCTATCAAAACGTCACAGAGCATAATAATCAACAACAACACAGCCATGATAGTGTCACTAACTAAAATATGTTGTCCATTTGATCTTAAGAAGAAAAGAACGCCCACGTCTCTCAGAACGTCTCACAATATAAAAATAAACAAACAGACAGGATGATGGTGTCACTAATTAAAGTATATTGTGCATCTGACCTTAAGTAGAAAAGAACGCTCACTGTCTATCAGAACGTCACACAGGATAATAATCAACAAAAACACAGCCATGGTGGCGTCACCAACTAAAATAGGTTGTCCATCTGACCTTAATTAGAAAAGAACACCCACTGTCTATCAGAACGTCACACAGTATAATAATAACAGAAATACAGCCATGCTAGTGTCACTAACTAAAATATGTTGTCCATCTGACCTTAAGTAGAAAAGAACACACCTTTCTATCAGAAGATCTCAGTATAATAATGAACAAAAACACAGCCATGATAGTGTCACTAACTAAAATGTATTGACCATCTGACCTTAAATATAACAGAACGCCCATTGTCTATCAGAACGTCACACAGCATAATAATCAACAAAAACAACAAAGCCATGATAGCGTCACCAACTAAAATATATTGTCCATCTGACCTTAAGTAGAAAGGAAAACTCACGGTCTATCAGAACGTCACACAGTATAATACCAAGCAAAAACACTGCCATGATAGTGTCACTAACTAAAATATATTGTCCATCTGACCTTAAGTAGAAAGGAAAACTCACGGTCTATCAGAACGTCACACAGTATAATACCAAGCAAAAACACTGCCATGATAGTGTCACTAACTAAAACATATTGTCCATCTGATCTTAAGTAGAAAAGAAAACCCAGGGTCTATCAGAACGTCACAGAGCATAATAATCAACAAAACACAGCCATGATAGTGTAACTAATTAAAGCATATTGTACATCTGACCTTAAGTAGACAAGAACGCTCACTGTCTATCAGAACGTCACACAGGACAATAATCAACACAAACACAGCCATGTTAGTGTCACTAACTGAAATATGTTGTACATCTGATCTTAAGTAGAAAAGAACGCCCACTGTCTATCAGAAGGTCATACTTTATAATAATCAACAAATACATAGCCATGATAGTGTCACTAACTAAAATAGATTTGCCTTCTGACCTGAACTAGAAAAGAACGTCCACTGTCTATCAGAACGTCACTCAGTATAATAATAAACAAAAAAAGCCATGATAGTCTCACTAACTAAGATATATTGTCCATCTGACCTTAAATAGAAAAGAACACCCACTGTCTATCAGAACGTCACACAGTATAATAATCAACAAAAACACAGCCATGACAGTGTCACCAAGTAAAATATATTGTCCATCTGACCTTAAGTAGAAAAGAACGCCCACTGTCTATCAGAACGTCACACAGTATAATAATCAACAAAAACACAGCCATGATAGCGTCACCAACTAAAATATATTGTCCATCTGACCTTAGGTAGAAAAGAACACCCACTGTCTGTCAGAACGTCACACAGTATAATAATCAACAAAAACACAGCCAGACCGTCGTCATCAACTAAAATATATTGTCCATCTGATTTTAAGTAGAAAAGAACGCCCACTGTCTATCAGAACGTCACTCAGCATAGTAATCAACATAAACAACACAGCCATGATAGCGTCCCCAACTAAAATATATTGTCCATCTGACCTTAAGTAGAAAAGAACGCCCACTGTCTATCAGAACGTCACACAGTATAATAATGCACAAAACCACAGCCATAATAGTGTCACTAACAACATATATTGTCCTTCTGATCTTAAGTAGAAAAGAATGTCCACTGTCTTATCAGAACGTCACAGAGTATAATGGTAAACAAAGACACAGCCATGATAGCGTCACTATCTAAAATATATTTTCCATCTGACCTACTGCTCATGGCCAGGTGTACTCGATACAACTATCTATGATAAATTGTGTCAGTAACTTGCGACAGTTCGTTGATTTTCTCCGAGTACTCTGGTTTCCCCAAACAATAAAACTGACCGACACGATATAACTGAAATATTATTGAAAGAAAAGTTTGAACATACCAAAGAGGTCATCAGAAATCGTAAATCGTAGCATGATAGACAATGCAAAATGTGTCGTTAAAGACCTTAACCCATCCACCTAATCAGAACAGCGAAATAATCGACATTATCTAAGAAAAGTATAGTCACCATCTTATTTTCCTTTATTATAAAGATAAACTGTGTTAACCGTTAAGGAATATCTGTTGCAAATGACTACGAATGTGTCTCGCTTGTCGTAAGCAATATCCGATCCATTATTTATTCATGACTTATCATCGGGATTGTAACAAGATCAACACAACGGAAGTCACTAGAGGAACAGATACTCCCTACACTTTTGGAGCACCTGAGTTCACCCCCTCCCCCCTCTCCGCTTTTCATTGGGGTTCGAGTTGCCCGATCTTTAGTTATCTATTTCGTGTTTCATAGATCGTTGTTTGTCGGTTTGTCCAGGCTTAAAAATTATGTTATAATGTCGTAATTAGTAAAAAAAAATCGAATGTCTGTTGTTGAAATCGCCATTAACACACCTAATTATAAGTCGGCTTCTTTTCCGAAGCTTACCGAACACTGATAGCTGCTATGAATAACCAGAAAGCATGCACAGGTAAATATTAGTTAGAATTAATATAATTTAAGAAATATATCTATGAAATTGGATCCCGGGGTAATCAGTTAATATTATATAATGGTATTTAGTAAGAATGAAACTTAAAATCGGAAATACGTGATGAAATCAATAAAAACAAACCCAAACTCTGCAAAGGGAAAATTGTAAAAAAATTTGCATTGCATATTATTGACAACACTTGATTTGACTTGATTATATATTTTTTAGAAAAAAACAGACATGAAGTTCATTATTTTAGTTTCTAAATTGAAAGAGATATCACCTAGCGTTTTCTCCTGAAAAAAAAAAGAATATATAAAAAATACGACGCAATTCTACTGTTAAAATATGATTCGGCCGGGAAAAAAATACTAAACTATGCTTACGTGTTGAAAAATGGAGTAGATCGGTATTACATCTTTTTTTTTATTTTTACACAAAGCTGAATCCTCCTTTTTGTGTCGTTTTCGTATAGAATTCGTAAATGTTTTATTCAATTCCACGATTCGATTCAGTGTGCCATGTGCTTCTTCGTCAACAATCAATTTCGCACTGGCAAACGCTTTCCCGAATGAATTCACTGTCAGGTCGTATGAATATGCGCGGGTCAACATTGAATTCTTTACGGGACGTACGAAAATCAAACAACGACGTATTTCCCTCGTTCTAGGCTATTTACGTGTGATATTATGAAAATTTTTAACTGCAATTAGTATAAAACATCGAATATTGGCAACTTTTAATATTAAAAAAAAAAAAAATGGGGGGGTTTGGTGTTGCCAGATATTTAGTTTCCTGTGTAATGTTTTTCCAGATTGTTGTTTGTCCCGTTTTCCTATGTTATTCGATGTGTTTTATTTACCACACGAAGGGATATCAACAAGAACGCAAACGTCGCGTAAAGTAATCTACAAATACCGTCGTCATTTAGAATCCTTCGAAACGATAATATAAATATTTGTCATACTGCAATATAAAATCTGTTTATTTATTGCTCCGTTTTATCTCATCATTTAATATTTCAGTTTTTATCAATTGAGTTTGGTAAAGAAATATTGTAAATTGTAAATAAAAGACAATATATAATGGTGGTAGTTATGTCAGTTGTCAGTTTTTATTGATTGTCCATTCTTGATTACCACTTTCTCTAGCATTTATATAAACCTATTACATGATTAAGGTTGTACATATATAAGTCAAGAATTGTTTTTTAAAACACACATTTTATTCAAATCATCAGTTTTTACAGTAATATGAGGGGGTTAGGGTAGCATAACTTAAAGGCTCATGCTAGCTACAAAGCTTATTTGTCAGAGGGGAGCATGCAAGGCAGAACATACTCATTTTGTACAAGTAAAGAAGATCATAATATATAAGAGGAGAAATATATCAAAGCGTAATGACAATCTGTAAATCGAAGAAGGACAGATAATACAATGGCCCGAAAAAGGACAGTAAAGGGACAAAAGGACAAACAACGATCCACAAGGATCTATAAGGATAAATACCCCCTTCTCCATTGATATTAGTAGTCACTGTGCTGAAATGAATCAACGATGATTGCTTCGTTGTCCCATGATAGTGTAACCGATGTCGTTCTCCCTAATGTTGAGGTGTGGTTCTTCACTTTAGTGATGATAAACTCACGGTTACGATATGTAATTTATTCACTTAATTCAAATATTCAACAATTACAATGGAAATTATCAGCATAACAATCTGAATCCACGACAGTAATTTTTACTAGTTGTCTAATACTTAATTGATTCAGTAATTATAAGTTAGTAAGGAAGGTATAATACCAAAGTTTACACAAGTATTTATACCCTAAAAATTTAGAATTACTCCAATAAACAAACATGTTGTGACATTGACATTGAGGAACACTATTCATTCTAATTAATACAATGGATATAATTATTATTATTTCTCTTATTAAATTAATATTTCTTTCTTATATTATTATTTCTTACATTAGTTTTCACAAAATCCATTCTATTTGTTTATGGTTACAATTTTCATATCATTTGTATCACAACAAAGTGTCAACAATAAAAGTATTAAAATATTAAATATTTCTTTCAAGATGTTATTTTATGAATTTTCAAAACAATGATTCCACATAGTAATAAGATAACATATTCAAAATATAAAATAATAAATAAACCTTTTAAATAAATGTCCAAAATAGAATAAGTCAAAACGTCACTCGATTATAATACATATAAATCTCAGGATGAATATCTCCTGCGCACTAGTTTTCTAAATAAGTCAATGTAAGCGTCCATGCCCAATCACATGGCATCAAGTGCCATGATATCGTCGGTATTTCAATATAAATTCCTTTATTTTCAGATCCAAAGTTCCAGCTGAATACATCGGGAAATCCTAGCATGCTAACAACAGTAACCGGTGAAGGGATTGGTACACCTAATTTCTGTACAGGTTGCTCCGGCCATGACAACAGTATCGCATACATTACTAACGATCCATCTATATTTTTTCTTGATGTGTACCTGTTTAACAAATAAGACAAAAATACACATATTGGAATATATTGAATATTCAGAGTGACTGATGAGAACCAATAATAAATGTATCTAATTGGAGGATTATCGATATGAGTGAAAATAAACGTTAATTATTGATTTGATTCAGTGTGCTTAACGTCACTTTCAGCAATATTTTAGCTATATCATGGCGATCAGTTTAGAAGAAGCCGACTTTTTCCACCACTAAAACTGGTCGCCATGATATATATATATAGCTGAAACATTACTGAAAGTGGCGTTAAGCACAATAAATCAAATCAAAGCACCTCTGTGTAATAGAACGAACATAATTATTACTCCAGCTTAAGTGAAAATAAAAGACAGAAGTTATATGTATATTTTTCACGGTGCCATTGATTTGCATGAATTTATCCCGCCATATTATATTTTATTCTTATGTAGTTGTTTAATATTCCTGGTTTGTGATTGAACAATGCTATAATTTGCAGGGTATCATTTCCACGGTTGACATATCATGACATGTTTCTTGAATTTTAGCCTATTATCGCTTACATCATCTTGTTAATAATGTGGCAATGCACATCTATGCACATGATTACATTTGAATGGAAATAACTGAAATGTATTTGAACATTTTACGACAACAATCGTCGATTTAACGCGTCGCCAGTAAGCTCAATTTGCGACCATCAAATCTCAAATTGATGCTGTGATATTTTCAAATACTATATAATTATCTTCTAAATATGTACACCATGATATATTAGAGACATACCATACTATATATAGCTTCTCCATTTTACACCTAGCCAAGATCCCAACTGTCGGAGTCGTTCTTCAAACATGGGAATAATTCTACCATCTTTTGTTGGACCTACGTCCATCATCATGTTTCCACCACAACTTTCAACATAAATAAATGTTTTATATTATAATGCCACCTTTGTTTTAGCTGATATATTAATAACGATTGTGTACGACACTGCATGTATCCATTGTGAAAACAAATACCGTCTTTTTCAAAGTATACTACAGTTGTACTGTTAAAATCATGGGAGCCATAGTTTGTTTGAAGTTTATCATGGGTTGGCAGCATGTTAGTATATTTGTCAGCTCATATTGAGACTCCTTATCAATAAAACTTTAACATTTCGCACGCACCATTATCGTTTAACAAACCATATCACCATAGAAACAGATCATCAAGAGTTTGACCGATTTATCATAGCACCATACATTATCATAATAATTTTGGTTGGTTTTATGTCACTTTCAACAATATTTTAGCTATATTTAGACGGCTAGATTTATTGGTGGAGGAAACCAGAGGTCCCGGAGAAAACCACCGACCTGTCACAAGTCACTGACAAACATAATGGTGTACACCTCGTCCTGTTCGAGACTCCAACTCACAACAGCAGTGGTAATAGGGACTGATTGCGGTATTTTATTTTTTATTTTGCAATGTTCAGGGTATCACAAATGTGTGTCTGTTTGTATTCATCCGTTAAGTAAATGTATTTGATACAACCTTGTTGAACCTATTTTAACAATGATGGTCAACCATGGATGTCGACGATTATCTTATCTTTAACTTTTACCGGTGATTGCATACCTTTGTATTCATTTACATTCTATCGTATCATTCAAGCAACTGGAGCGTTGTCCCGCGAAATTATTTTCCATTGTTGAAGTAAATTGTCTATTTATTGATATACATCCGTGTCTTGGCAGTATTTTAAAGGCATTTCATAATAAAATATCTAGACCGTATCTTTAAATGCTACTACAACAACGATAAATACCAATCCAATATTTGACTTTGGTCAAAGCGAGATAGTTTTTATGCTAGTCACTAACAACTGAAATTTGTTAAACATTTACACGATAGAAAGTGGTGAGAGAAGGCTTCAAATAACGTGAAAGGTGCAATATCGCTTAATCTGTTTTAGCTTAGCTAGCAGAATAGTATACAGAGATTATTTCTAAAATAATTATGCAGTCGAATCGTGGTTTTATTGATGAGAATAAAGTCTGAACCGTGGTGAAGAGATATGAATAGCTTTTTTTTCTGCAAAATGTTGGTATTTTTTTTTTCTTGTCTTGTATGGGTTATAAAGGACAAGAATATCGTCGACTGCTAAAAATAGAAACTGGCTTATCTTTTTATGAGAAATAATTATATCTGGTTTGTTTTTGTTACTTACCTAATAGTAGAAACTAAGGTAGTTACGATATCCTCGATGCTTAGAAAATCTTTTAACTGTGCATTTCGTCTATAACCCCAGGACCGATGATAAATAGTCATACAGTTTTTCCACTTATGTTTCTGTAATATACCTGTAAAGTAACATTAATATTATTATTTAAGTGTATACATAGTCAAACCTGCCCACACAGACACCTCTATTAAGCAGTCACCTGTATCAAAATGTGACCTTTTACTTATCTTGTCATAGAAATTTCATATAAAATTAACCTTTTTTAAGAGGTCACTTGTCTTATAAGGTCACCATTTCTTCTTTCTAAAGATGACCTCTTAATACAGGTTTGACTGTATGTACTTTAACATGTATGCTAACATATTAGGTGAAATCTCGCAATTGTAAACTCAGAAATATACGATAATTACAACCGTAATGCAGGTCAATTGAATTGTTCCTGATCTCAGTATAGCATCATGTAACCACTCAAATTAGTTTCGAATATGCAGAAACCACCATTATCATTTTGTTTATCGCATTGCCTCGTCAATATCCAATCAGAGATCTGGTAGAAGGTCAATCCGATTAAAATCACATCCTTCACTTAAATGATATGTCGTAGCTTGAAGATCTGAGAAAACTCCTCTATGGGCCACAAGTGAGTTTATGTTATATATTAGGAGATCAGGAAAACGCTATAGTCCATCAGCTAGACCTGGAAAAAAGAATTGGTGCTGGATACCCCTCTAGACCGCAAATGGAAGGATACATATATGTAAATTATTTATTCAAGTCTTGTACTCAGCTAAAGTATGCGGAAAATAGTACAACAAGCGACCCTTTAAGGGTACCCTAAAATAGCAGGATAAAAGCAAAGCCAAGCATTCCCGTCAGTTAGGGTATATCATTTCGGTTAATTTACTTCGAGAGTTATTTATATATGCTTATTTTATGTCATTAATGCTAGAAAGATGAAAACCATACACGGAAAGACCACTTTTTGTGAATTCAAGGGGGGGGGGGGGTAATTTCACTATATTATTTCAAAATTTTCACCTATTAAAATATTTCAGTGTCGACTAGTTCTGTGCTAAGCGTTTTATTGCTCGATTCTTCATATTTACAGTAATTATTGTAGTTCCAATCTCTCAGATTAGTCTAATGGAAGCAGTTCTATATATTTGACCCCCCAAAAAGGGAGTGTTTACATTAATTTTGTGTTTAAGAACCTAAAATCTAACAACCAGTACTTTTGTTCTTCAAACTAAGAATTCACGTTTTAATTTTCTTCCTCATCGTCACTTTCACTATCTCTCTCTCTGATAGAGTCTCTCTTTGATTCGTGCTTTGATTAGAGCATCTGTGCAGGATAAGCCTTGTGACCTACAAGAACAACGTATTGTGGCACATATTGCTTTACACCCACAACTAATGAGCAACAGCAATGCCTCAAGGCTGGTGGTCCATCCAGTTAACAGACAACACATTTTTCTCCCATCCTTGTTATTCAGCTGATATATCGACTGACAGGTGCGTTTCCAAACTGCTGCCCTGGAAATATGTTTTTTACGTCTTGTGTAGGTGGTAGCTAACGGACTGGGTGTTTTTTGATAATCAAAACAAAAGGAATCGTACCTCATTAATATCACCAATTAACGGAAAAGCGTAAACAGCACATAGGAATTTTTAACATCAAGAAGGATGCCGTTTGGAATATTAGAACTATCCCCTACTCTACAAAGTGTTTGGCGACACTTTTCTAGTTCGACTGAATCAGTAGGGTTTCTTAGCAGTACATACAGATCTACACGTTCAGGGTTTAACGTCTTGCAACGTGTGACATCGTAAATGAGGTCCTGTGCAAATGATACACACGTAAATTGGTTGCCTCTGACATTTCAACCTCTAAGTCTGAAATAGGTCGATCTGATTGGTCCTCAGTCAGAACCAAGTTAATCAAGTTATACAGCAAATTCAGCATGGTCACAGATTGCTCATTTATATAGCTACCAGTCGAAGGAAATGGTACTGACGACTTGGTTTCTGACAAAGTCAATCTCCGGATCACTCTTGCTGTATAATACACATGTCGGGCTAGCTCATCAACTTTTGCGTTTTCTTTTGGGAGATCTGACACTTCAAAATCGTTATATTTATTCTGTTTCGTGGATTCTAAAGCTGCTTCAATGATCTGCCACCGTCAAAATGAAAGTTTGTTTTCGAAGCGTTTTTCTAGCCTTTTTACAAATACCAGGACTTGTAATTTGAGGCCTCAATGCCTTCTTCGCTATGCTGACGAAACCGAGACTAAAGATCTGACAAAGTTACCACTTTCAATGCTTTCAAAACATTTGTTTCAATTTCGGAAGCTAAAGTAGCAAAAGATCTGTCAAATATTGCTGATCCCTCATTAGCTTATATATTTTCTAAGTTCTCATTCACTTTATAAAGACACCTTGTCAGTTTTTTGTAGTATGTTTTGTGATATAAAATACATAACCTGATTCCAATCTTTTCGCAACTCTCTTCAACGAGGAAACGCTGTCTTTGGTCAAACATTGGCGTAACTGTTCCCGGGATTTTTTATTATATAATTACTTGTCTTCTAGGCAAATAACACATTTTGAACTGCTATATGTTCTAGGTAATTTGGCTGGTTTATTTGTGTCTGGTACTTTGACATTGTCGTCCATTTTGCCTTTCCATTGATACTTCAGATTACGTTTGCTAGTGCAAATTAGATAACCGGCACTCCAATAGTGCTTTAGAAGATTGTGAGCAAGGTAATTTCTTATTTCGGCTGCTTTTCTAAACAAGTTTCCCCAAGCAATTTTTCAAACATCGCTAGTTTGACAGACACTCTTTCCACTTTATCTGTTTCTCACTTGTATTTTCTTTGCGAAGTATAAGTTCACTGTTGCTCATTTTTAACAAAGTATTAGGCTATAGAGACAAAGATAACAAAGTATGTAATATATATTAATAAAAAAAAATATACAAAATGTACCAACAAGGCAAAACTCCGAAAAACCTTAGATATAACAAGGTATGAAAAAATTAAACAATTAAAAAAATGTAGAAAAAACAACCCTCCTAAAATACCATCAAAAAGTAATTATGAAAATATATCACCAAAAACGCAATTACAAATGAACAGTTAACAAATGAAAAATCAATACAATTAACCTCAAAAAGTTTAATATAAATGAAAATCACGTGACAAATCAATAAACAAAATGTGCAACAACAATAGAAACAAGTGTAAAGATATCAAAAATAACAAGAAAAGCTATAAAACTAGTCTACTGACATCAATGATCAAGCAATAAGAAAAATTCAATGATAAAATACAAATCAAACGCACCCCAACTAATGCAAAGTCAAACAGACTCCAAAACATTAATCCACTAATTGATTGCATTCTGTCGATAATGATCTAAATATTTATCTAGATTGACAAAATGAAAAATATTTGTTGTACAAAACCATGAAATTCACATTAAAAGCCCAGAAAGTGATAACTCGAATAATTCAGCGCCCTCTATCCGCTATCGCTACTCGAGGGCTTGAAATCTCCTTGTGATAAACACGCCTCAGCTGCTCTCTGAAAGAGAGAGCCAATCAGCGATGATTATTTTCCGAGAATGGACAAGGCGGTTCTTTCAATTTCCGGTAATGTTTACAAACAACAAGAAATGGAGATCGACAAGTTGATTTACGATGCTTAATTTATTATTTAGTTTTCCTACATTTCTTCTCTTTTCACCTTTTAGATTAGTAAGGTCGAACACGTGGGTATAATGAAAACATTTGACACCTGAACGCTCCATTGACCTATGTTTACACACATTTCCTAAGCTCCTCCTTCTTTAAGTGCCAAAGGTCACCACGCGCAGTTTATACCCAGAATGCATTGCTAATTTGAAACTTCCGATTGACGCGTTTTATCGAGAAAATCGTTCAGGCGTTAATACAGCAAAGCGTAATACAACCACTGGATTATTCGGGTTAAGAAAGCGAAAGAAAATTTACAATCAATTTGTAATATGAAACCGCATCGGATATAACTAGAAAATTCGGAAATATTTAGCTCAATGGTTAAATTCATTAAAAAGCGCGTTTTGGAAGAATTATTAGTTGCAAAAATATTCAAATGAAGCGCTTAAATCCAGTATGATGTATTGGTGATTATTTGACATGTCTTACGATTTATTCCGTGCAGACATGTTTGCAATAGTAAAAAACATGCTATTCTTAAGCACAAATAGACTACTTTTCTGAAAACGTATATCTCTTATGAAAAGTGATTTTTTTTTTGGATATGGCGAATTATGCTATTTTCATTCTTGTACCAAACATATATAATCCAATATTGAACATTAAAGTGGTGATATGTATGAAGCGTCATACAAACTATTGCACCCCAATACATAAGCACACGAGTGGATAGAAAAAAAGCTGAATTTATACTATTTTCCGCGTTTTAAATTTTAGTACAACACATATAAGTCGACAATTTAAATATCAAACTTTAATGTCTTGCAATAAAAATGCGGTCTACATGGGTATCACACAAACTTTGTTGATAGAGTCTTTTTCAGACTTGTCTGATGGACTACTATAATATCAAATTAAATAGCTTAATTTTCTACGGGAATCCGATTAGATGAAAAATTGAAGCCCCGCATTTATCTTATTAAATGTGAATGACGTGGGGTCAATTGGATGTGACCCGAAATGTTATAATGTTATTTCTCCAAATCTCTCTCACCGTGACATTTCAGTAATATGGAGTAAATGATAGATTTGATCTGAATCTGAATAAAAGAAGATCTTTTTGTGTATGCTATGTGCACTGAATTATGACCAACACATCACGAATGACGACAAAGTGGGAAGCCTGTCATTATGCTCTAGTCTTTGTTGATTTTATTCATGTTATTTATAATATTATATTATCGTGTATCTATATGTATTTATTTATTTATTAATATTTATCATTATTATTATTTATGCTACACTAATAAATTTAGTGTATTCAATACACAATAATCCATCAATTGTTGCGTATTTGACGACAAGGTTATATCGATGTATATTTGATTTCCAGGTCATATTTTAAATTAATGCGATGTTTATTAAGAAATGTGACTTTATATAATATTAATGAATGGCCTTTTTCACATTGGCCCTGCTACGTGCCCGAGATATTAATAATGGCCGAGGATGGCTGTAATTAATATAAAGGGCATGTAACAGGGCCAATATGAAAAAGGCCATATATTGATACTTTTATCAACCAACTTTAACAGAGAATACAGTGTAGGTATGTCATGATGTTTTTTTTTCCAATTTACTATTAGGGATCTACAGTATGAAAAGTTGGTTGAGGATAATCATATTTGTATTTTTTCATAAAATGTGACATTATGACTGAACTTAACATAAGCAACATAGCAACTGCAAGTGAGACGTTTGTAAGGGAATGTGATGAGTGATGTAGCGTTGCAATGTGCAAGTGTGAAGTGTGGAGTTATCGCGTATTATATTGTTTGAAGGAGTTGCAGATTAACGAATGTCATTTGAAAATAATGACAAAGTCCATGTTTTGGTGCACTTTATATATGCAGTCTGACAAAAATATTAACCAAGAGTACTTTATAGAAACATTCCATGTCATTTTTTGAGTGTCAGTGAAAATGATCGAATTGAGATGGAAAACTAATTATCTAATTGAGACAGGTCATTGAAGGTACAGTGTAAGGGAATATGGTGAGGGGCTGAAAATAGTGAAATCAGATGATTTTTTTTCAAACATACCAAGATAAAGTCTTGCCAACAGTCCGTCTAACTCAGGAAATGGTACGTCTTCAATCATTCTCATCTCTCCATTAGATAAGACCCACTCATAGAACATTTTCAAGTCTGATTTTGTTTTGGTACAGGTGTTTTTATTCCTATTGTCCTTGATAAAATGTTCTGTGTCCTCCAATGTTACGACTTTATGTCTATCTTGTCGCACACCTTCATCATTCGATGTATCTACATTATCAGGATCAACAGAGTGTTGTGTTTGAGCTACCGGTATGCCTGTGACATCAACATGATCAATGGGATCAAGCGTGGGCACCACCTCAAGTACTGCTCCATTTCCGGCCAGAGCACTGGTTAATGCCAATAGTTCCTCCCGATTACTCAATTGTTCGTATCTGTCAATGTCATCGACGAGAATGTCCATCATTTCCTCTCCGTTTTTAGCGTATTTGTCAGATTTTCGCTTCAGACTGCTCCATGGAAGTCCTTCGTCGTCCATCTCTCGTCTACTCATACATATTATAGGTGGCGCTTTCAGTGCAAATTGAAGTGTGCATTTGCCATAAAGTAAGTGTAAGTGCAGATCGATTGTCAACACACACAAACTTTTAAAAAAATGTCGCTTATTGTTAGAATTGTACGCCATTTTGATTCTGTCCATAATGGCCCCGTAATGATGCCCCGTTTTTAAATTCGTAATGACTGGCTGTGATTTCGTAATGACCGGCTGTAGGAGTTTCCGGTTCATAATGACCGGCTGTAGAAATTTCCGGCTCATAAAGGATGGTCATTTCTATTCATATTGTAGTAAGTTGGTTAATAAAATGTATTAAAATATTAACAAAGTGTGATACACGTACAGAATACTGTTGTCACTTCACTATTACTTGTTTTTGATTCCATTTCACAACTTGGTACATAGCTGTCACGTGAGATGAACAGCCTCGTCCTGATATCAGAACATACTCGTCCTTTGTCTTGATAGCACATTATTTTTTTCGAATGATATCCATTTAATTATTAATGGATTTATTAGTGTTGGATACTTGATTTTAATTGTGATTTTGTAGACAAATAATTAACTCTCAGTTATAAGGCGTTCTGAAATTTAAATATCGTGCAATCACGGTTTGCAGATCGTAATCACGTAAGTGAATGTCATGATGACATCGCAAGTTTCTACAGAGCCCCAAAGTGGGACAAGTGACTTTGACGATGAGATCGAGCCTAACTATACAGGCCAGCAATCTGGCAAAGGCAGTCAAGGGAAGCCCATAGATTTAAGGAATCTCCAACATGAAAATGTCGAAAAGACGCAACCATCTAGCACGTCATTTGATACGATGCTAATACTGCTTATTAATAATTATATCTTAGTATAAGGTGTTCTGAAATTTGTAAAACGTGCCAACACGGGTTTTCAGTTCGTAACCACATAAGTATTATGGAAAAAGCATAAAATGTTCATAAAGAGCTTATAGGAAGGAAATATGACATTGCCAATGAAATTGTAATATCATATATTACCCATGCATCTGGGAATAGTGATATTAACAATGGTGAACCCATAGACATGAGGGATGACCAACTACTTAGTCAAGTTCCGTTGAGAGCAAACAATGAGGATGATATTGAAACATTGTCGCAATCATCTGTTGAAAGAATTATGCAATTACAAATGAAGCAAATGCAGTTTATGCAGAGTTTGACCAAACAATTTAGTTCTCATATTGACCATTCAAATATTAATTTTGATGGATGTGGTGTAACTACACAGCACACAGGGCACGAAAAGATGTCGTATCCATGACAACGAAGAAGATAATTCTTCTGATAAACTTTATAAAGGTGACGTAGAGATTGAAGATCTTGATAATAGGTTATCAAACATCGAAAGTGGAGAAAATTTGGTAAAATGTAATGAATCAGAACCTGTAGACATGCAGGAGGTTAATGAGTTAATGAATGAGATGTCAGAATTTTATGATGAATCTGAGGAAACCAGTGATCTAATAGCAGAAAGGTTGGCTAAGACCATTAACACCTCACTTAGGGCAAATATATTCGAATCAAAGTTCAAAGAAACTAAATAAAAATTCAAAAGACCACAAAATTGTCAAAATCTAATGATTCCTACAGTAAACGAGGTAGTGTGGACAAAAGGCATCCACAACTCAATATCATACGTACTAGAGATCTTAGATTACTAAAAGTCATGGGTTACATGATTAAAGGGATGATGCCAATTATTGAAACTACTAATTCTATACTGAAGGCAGCACTTAAGAAAGAATCATTTGAACCGGCTAAGAATTTGCCTAAGACCTCAGATGGGTTGCGAATGTTGTCGGCAATGTGCACCCTCCTTAATCAATACGGTAAAGATAATTTCAAACCAATCATGAAGGAACGTTTCAATAACATTACACATACAAACAATAGTGTTACTGAGAAACTGTTCGGTGATGACCTTCAAAAGAAGATCGAAGACATTTCAAAGTTAAGGAAAATAATCATATCTAATTTTGATGATAAACTCTCTGGAAGTTGTGTTAGAGGTGGATTCAGTGGTTTTAGAGGTGGTTTTTCTTCGATTCTAAATTGAAATACAGTTTTGTAATGAGGACACAAATTCCTACGGAGGAGAAAAGAGTATTTTTTAGGGCAGAGCCGGCCTCCCATCAACAGAAGGGGGAGGAATACCATACAAACACAACTAGGCAAAAACAATGACCAACAGCAGGTTATTGAGTCTAGACAATTTGTTTATGACAGTAATTTAGAATGCCAATTGCTAAGCCTTATCACCAAGCCAAATAATTTGTAGGCCGGAAAAGCTAAGCAAAATGTGGATAAATGGAAGACTATAACAAGCGACAAATCAATATTGGATGCTATTATCAATTTGTTACACACATTTTGACAAGACCGAAAAAGGACGGAACTCACCGTGTGATTTTAAATTTAAATTCATTCAATGATTACATAGATAACTTTAATTTTAAAATGGATAGTTTGAGCACTGCATGTAATTTAACGAATAAGTAATTTTGCATGTATAGATTTAAAAGATGAATGTTTCAGTATTCCTGTTAAATATTCTGACTAGATATTTACGATTGATGTGGAATGGAAAACTATCTCAATTTACATGCTTAGCACAAGCACTTAATACATGGCCACGTGTGTTTATAAAGATAATGAAATGTGCATTTTCTGACTTGCCCAAGAAGGGGCATTGTAGCACTGCGTATATTGACGATTCCTTATAGGGATTGCAAAGAAAATATTCGAGATACTGTCGATTTGATCGATAGTTTAGGTCTTACAATACATCCTGTCAAATCAATTATCATACCGACACAAGAAATACAGTATCTGAGTTTTATCTTAAATTCACGTGAAATGACGGTTCAATTGACACGTGAAAAAGCATTGACAATCAAGAAACTATGTCAAAATATTTTACTATTAGAATATATTTCTATCAGATAATTTTCTGAATTAATGGGGAACATGGTAGCTAGTGAATATGGTATTCCCTATGCAAAATTTTTGCACAAAAGATTTCACATTAGTTAAAATGAACAGTTACGCAGACATTACGGTAATAATGACGCAAAATTTGCTCTTAATGAGAAATGCATAGAAGATATGTAATGGTGGGTCTAAAGCGTAGAGATTAGCAAGAAACACGTGTGCATTGGAAATCCCACAGGAATGATTACATATGACACCTCGTTATCAGGATGGTACGAAAGCCCAGAAGGATCATTCGAAATTCGAGATTCAATATCTGAAATTCGAGACTCCAAATTCAATATTCCGATTAACCAATGGGTGGAAAGATAACAAACTGATGTTCTTTCTGTGCAATTAAATGTCGTTCTACAAATTACTGCACACGTCATTAAGACAATCGCTGAAAATGACAGACAATTTGGTCAAGATAACAAGAACATTATTTCATTATTGAAAATAATTGCACTCTCGATGAACTAGGACAAATTTTGTTATCTATGATTATGCATTCCGTCCAAGTGTAGCCAAAAGTTCATATTTTCCAAATTTATGGCTATAAACTCTCATCACACAAATATCAATAAAGATGAAAATAAATCACTCATTTCAAATCAATTCTCTCTTAAAAATAATTTGTGATCGTTTTTAATTTTTACCTCCGCAAAATAGTTCTCCAAGAAGTGGGGGTGGGAGGGGGGGGGGGGAAATCATTTTTAAGAGAGAATTGATTTGAAATGAGTGATTTATTTTCATCTTTATTGATATTTACAATAATTAAAACAATTTTAATCATAGTCTATTTGGTGATTCAGAAAATAGAGAAAACAATTATTTAAAAATCAGGGATTTGCTTTCTATTGCTCTTTTTAACATTTTAGGCACACATTATTTAATACATATCTGAGAAAAGTTGTCATAGAAATAATTCAAATAATAAAGAAAATCTCCATAGGGCCCAATACTAATTTTATCAGATTGTAAGTAAAGGAGGCTGCCATTATAATGAACAGCATTACCTGTACTTTCCTGTCTGTTGTTATGCTAATTTCAGTCACATGGGAATGTCATATTAGGCTAAAGATTCAAGATGTTTTGATTAATTGATAAACAATTTGACCATATGATATTTGTTTGTAAACAATTAATAACTGCTGGTCACATGTGACTCTTATATGGACATGTCCCTTGTTGTTCACTCATGCTGATTTATGACAAATTTTAAATTAACACTTAAAAAGTGATATCAAAGTAAAATAAATGTTAATTTCGTGAAAGTATAATTTATATAAATATATAAATTAAATAATATTCTTGTTTGATACTTGTTTTCTTCCAAAAATTAAACAATTCATATTACTTTCTAATAGGCAAATTAGATACACATTTTGTTCATGACAGTGGGGGGCCCGGCTGGCTCAATGAGTTAGGTCGTTGGATCTAACAACTCATACAAGCCTATCGCCAATACAGCGTGGGTTCGCGCCCGGCTTTGTAAATTACAAAAAGGGTGCACTCGACTCGCAACCGCAAGTGATAAAGTTTACCAGTTGCTTGTCCATGGTCGGTGGTTCTCTCTGGGTACTCCGGCTTCCTCCACCACTAAAACAGGTCACCATGATATAGCTGAAATATTGTTGAAAGTAGCGTTAAAACACCAAAAATCAAAAATCAAAATCAAATCATGAAAGTGAGGTTGAAACTACTGATATGTACTAGACAGAATATACAACGTTTTCATGAAATTTTGTTCTCTTTTATTAACCTCTATACACATAAACGAATGGGTAGTTTGCATGTATTTTAAATGCTCCACAATCAGTTATGTAATAATGTATCATCATTATTGATTTTTATCTGAACAGGTGTGAATCTAATTTGAATATTGTCCATATTTGGTGTGGTCAGTATGTCAACATCTGATATAACATGCTAATGATGAAATCAGCTGACTTGCTGTTTGTCAATACTGACGACATGTTGCTGTTCATTTCAGTAGTACTTAAGCTTACTCCCATGTTTGTTACATGACAAAATGACAGAATTTTACAATTAAGTCCTATGGCAAACTTTTTTTATTCTTTAATGATTTTTTAAAGAAAAATCACCTATAATATGTATTAATCAGTCCTTAATATAAATATAATTAAAAAATAAATCTGATAACCCGTTGATATTTTAGGAATTGTTTTCCCTATTTTCAGAGTCACCACACAGACTATACATTTGTTTTACTCTTTCAAAATTTTACAAAAATCTTGTAAGATGAGCGTTGACAGAGATATAGTGGAGCGTAGCGGAAACGACAACTCTGGATAGAGAATGGCATTTAAGATTACATGTATTAATAAAATCCAGATTGCTACGTGGACCAAGTACATACAATCAGTATTCAGAATCACTGTCAAAAATTCAGACCCAGAATCAGTACATAAAATATAAAACCGACCCATAAATACAAAATGTCTAATATTCTGTTTATCGGTAATTTATAATTAACTTTAAAAAAAATAATAAAATGAATTCTTTAAAACGATATTTTGATGGGATTATTTTTTTGCAGATGAATCTGATTTTGTAAATATGATTCGGTTCTGGCGCGCGAGGTTCATTCAAAAACTAGTTAGCGAGGCGGCAAGATGTGTTTTTTACTATTTGACGTGTGCTATACATTATGATGGTTTTGTTGGATTTAAGGTGGTACCATACACTTCAGGTAAAATTTGATCTGCTCGTTTAATTTTCTTATTTTTGTGGCAGTGTGTTTGAATATATCCACTGTAATACATATCAACATTTTAGCAAATACCAACCAAAAGACTTGGAGCTATAAATTCACTAGTCACATAGCAGCTTTTCTCCCTGTGGTTTTGATCACCGAAATGCTTAAATCTGCATACAAACATCATATGATCAAAACGTTCAACTCATTTTAAAGAGTTATCTCCCTGTTGTGTATGGTACCCCCTTAAGTGTGTTTTGGAAATTATAATGTTCGAATATGATACCGGTAAGTAATTTTTGTCATAAAGACTTGTGCTAAAACCGTATCGAATATGTTTCACTGAAATATTCTGAATGTAGGTCAAATCAATTAACATCCATAATAATCCCACTCGGAAGGCATTTAAGATTTTATGCTATTAATTTTAGAAAGTTAATTAATATATATATATATATATATTTGCATATATCCAGAATACAGGAGTTTTAGTTGAGTCTTCGCCGTTACTGATAAGTGCTATGGTGTATTAAATTTTAGCTCTTTTCCGTAATTGGATTGATTTCAATTCATCATTAGATATTGCAGTGTATATGCAATGTAAGCCTAAGGATGTTCAATCTTTACAAAGTAGTTATTTCTTGGTTTTCATTTTGGTTTTGAGACCACGACATTGACCTTTTCCCGTATTATTGATTTTGATGACGCAACCATTCTTTTTTTAAAACAAGCATATTCATGCTCGGTAGTAGACGCGTGCCTAATATGGACTGACCTAATAATTTTGATATCACGACCAGTACGTTGAGATAAGCTTTATCAATCGACACACTTCAAAAGAAAACTACACAAATTACCGATAAGATCAAATACTGACCCCGGACAGGAGAGAAATCCACGGATAACGTGAGAGTATGTCCTCTCTCGTATCATCTTCATACAAGCACATGTTTTAGCTAAGTAGTTGGTTTGCGAAATGTAATGAGCAATACATATTGTAGTAGGTACATAGTTTATTATACTTGTAGTGGAATCTTGAAGTATCTTCATAAAAACGGAAGATGTAAACACAAAGAAAGTAAAACAATTTAATACATGACAACACGTTTATCTATCAATTAATAGGAGAGCAATATCATCTATAGTTATCAAGTTATTAAGAGGGTACATCATTCAAACAAATGCACTTACAAGGTTCATTGAATTGAAAAATGATTTTTTTTAAAGAAATCTTTATTGAAACATAGAATTTTCTCCAAACTGTTGCAGGAAGTATTTGCAAGTAACTAAACTTAACCAACAGTTAAATTAAAAGAATCTCGAGTCATCATATCAATAATTATTATCAAACAATTTGCATATTCTAAGCAACTCTTCTTTTTTTTTTTCTTTTTTGACCAAAGATGACTACTGCTTAGACGTGCACATTTATTTGAATGAATCGTTTCAAACATACATACATATTTGAAGGCCATTTTATTGCCACTATCATAGCGACCAAAATGATATGCTCTATTGACAAAGTCATCTAATCTTCAGTTCCTATTAATTGTGTACTTTGTAGAAGTAAATCGACTTTCGTATATAAATTGGCTTTATGAGGAGGGGGCAGCACACGCTTTGTTCTTCCCCTCACTACAACTCCCTAACCGGATAAACAATAATTCCCTATGGCAGTTCTATCTGATGGACGAACATTGAATTGGGTAAACAGGTAAACAATTAATGGTGAAAATGACCAATCGATCATAACAGTCAGTTTATCTGCAATATATTATATATGTATTTGCATACCTACGAAATTCGTCTTACTTCTAAAACAATGTTTAATATTGGAAGTAGGCTTGGTTTAGGCTTGGAATAACGCCACTTTCAACAACATTTCAGTTATTTCGTGGCGGGGTTTCAACTGACAACTTTAGTGGTGATAAGCACTAATTGCACAGGTAGTTGTAAATCCAACTACCATACAATCACGACCACGACGGCCCCAATATTGGAACTGGGAAATTTGCATTTGTTTATTGAGTTAATGACTGGTTTTGTTACTATTGAATATGGACAATACAATTAAGCACACACTACAGTTCTACAGAGAGTGGAGACAAATATACGCACGATTCAAATTTCCTTAGAATATTTCACATAAAACTACATTTTTTCCAAATATTATTCTGAAGTTAATCGATGTCCGATTTTAACAATATGATGTAGTTTATATCAGTAATTTTCAAATAATTGATAGGATTACGTTTTTGAAATCCGCATGATTTAAAGACTGTCTAAAATTGTCTCTCTGCAAAAGTACTATCAATGTTTTTCGCTTTGGACGAAATTAATGTTGAATTTGTATATTCTTTAAATTTTTAGTTGATGCAATTACTTAGGCATTACAGAGAAAAACTATATTTATGGTGTAAGAATAGAAACATCTGGGAGTGAAAATTGTGAAGCTAACAATGAATCTCGACACAGAATGTGAATTAGACATTCATGTGCTAATAAATACAAGATGCATAAACATTATTTTGGCAGTCCTCATATAGATTTATTTGCTTCTCGCTTAAAAGTTAAGCTAGCCATATACTGCTCAAATAGACCTGACCCCAATGCAAAACTAGTTGATGCTTTTACTGCTAATTGGGGAGCAAACTTTAATTATATTTTCCTTCCTTTCCCCATTATTTTGGAGAAAATTGTGGAGGACAAAACAGATACAATAGTTATCACCCCTCTTTGGACCACTCAGTCGTAGTTTCCGAAATTGCTCTACCTACTAGTAGATTGTCCGATAATTTTACCAGTGAACAAGAAACTTGTAACGCTTCCTTTCAACAAAGCAAAAATGCATCCATTTCTCAACAAACTTCACATAACAGCCTTCAAATTGTCCGGCAATCTTTCGAAAGTCAGGATTTAACAAAATCAGCTATTGACATCGCCATGCACTCATGGCGAGATTCGAAAAAACAACACTATTGGAGCTATGTCCAAAAATGGATGCGTTTTTGCACTGAAAAACATGCTGGTCCCATGGCATCATCTGTAAATTTAGTGTTAGAATATTTGGCAAGTCTTTTTCACGCAGGCATAGGGTATATCGAACTTAATACTGCATGATCAGCTTTATCGTCATTTTTGACAATTGAAGGCGTCGTCAAGTCGGAAAACATAATTTAGATAAGCGTTTTATGTGAGGAATTTTCCATTTAAAACCTTCATTACCAAGGTACAATTTTACATGAAATGTGTCTGATTTGCTTAAATATACAGTCCGACAAAAGTTAAGCACCACCTGACTTGTTTCAAAAATATC
Organism: Bathymodiolus septemdierum; assembly: GCA_963383655.1. Lineage (NCBI taxonomy): Eukaryota > Metazoa > Mollusca > Bivalvia > Mytilida > Modiolidae > Bathymodiolus > Bathymodiolus septemdierum. The sequence goes on from OY726525.1 coordinate 22,447,563, forward strand.
TTTTCTAATAATGAACTTATTTCAAATCGGTTTGCTGTTTTCGTTACCTGTACACACATACTTACTTACCTGTGAAACAGGTTATTGATCGATTTTTATTGATGTGTATATGACATGGTGTGTAAAGTGTCACGTGTACTTCTCAACATGTGTGTTTCCGAACGAAAGCTTTTTTTTTTGTGTAGAGTTTTAAGTTTCATTTTCTATTGGTTTGGTATGGTGTGGCGAAAATTTACCATACCAGAAAGGTGGCAAGCTGTTGGCATGCATAACGGTGGTTTTAACTATAGAAGGGTGGCAGACCACTTCAGGGTTAACCATTCTATCATTATACGACTGATGCGGCGTTTTCGTCAAACAGGGAATGTTACTGATCGTCCACGTGCAGGTAGACCTCGCAAAACGACGCCGAGAGAGGACCGGCTCATATCCAGACGGGCGCGGCAACGGCTGTCCAGTACAGCTGGTGCACTTCGTGGTAATTTAGCGTTTGGAGACCACATTAGCACACGCACTATAATCAGACGCCTCCATCATCAGGGAATGCGAGAGCGACGACCCATAAGACGTCCACAGTTGACATTACGTCATCGCCATGCTCGATTTGACTGGTCACATGATCATTTGGGGTGGACTATTTGCACATGGAGACGGGTCCATTGGTCTGATGAAAGTCGTTTTTTGCTACGCCCTACCGACGGTCGTGCAAGGGTTTGGCGCCAACGAAACACTTCATTTCAGGACAACCACATTTTGGGCACAACTGCTTTTGGGGGTGGGGTGTAACTGTCTGGGGTTGATTTTCCTTTGACTGTAAGTTGGACTTGTACGTTCTTGATGGTAATCTGACAGGCCAAAAATACCGTGACAATGTGCTCGCTCCACGCGTAGTCCCCCATTTCGACAATTATGCGTTGGCTGACAGGCCAATGTCCATGGACGACAACGCTAGGCCACATAGAGTCCGAATTGTACAACATTTTTTTACAGCAAGAGGCTGTTAAGACCATTTCATGGCCTGCGATGTCGCCAGACATGAACCCTGTAGAGCATGTATGGGACTTTATTGACCGGAAAATTAACCAACGCAATCCAAAATGTCAAAATATTGACGAATTAAGAACTGCTATCTTACAGGAGTGGCAACAGTTCTTCCAAGAACGGCTTAGGCGTCTTGTGCGAAGCATGACGAGGCGTGTTGCAGAACTTCACAATAAACGCGGTGGATATACTCATTATTGATTTTTTATGCCTTACACATACGCACAATAGGTGCATTTAAAAGTTCTTAAAATCTGAAGACTTAAAAACTTCCATCAGACCAACTGGTTTGACGTTTTTCCAGCTCCTGTTTTGAACCCCATTTTTGCCACGTCATAGTCACGTCTTTCAAGATGATAAATACTTCGTAGATTGGTAATCTTAGAGCCCTTGGTGTAGTCTTTTAAGAAGTGTAAGAAAAATGGTGATATATATTTTATTGTTTTAACAGTATTGATGTAAACAAATAAATCGATAAAAATATAGGGTGGTGCTTAACCTTTGTCGGAGTGTCTATTTAGACAACCATGTTGTTCTTTATTATCCTTGTAAACAGCTCAGAGACTGCAATCAATACATTTAATTGACATACGTAACTTACAATTTACAGACAATATTGTAAAAAGTAGAATAGGTGATATTTTGAAACAGACTAAACCAGGGAAACACTAAAGAGAAATTGTTTTAGGTAGTTTAGTAAATAAGAATTTGTGCATATTCACATTTCTAAAATTATATCTTGAAATGACTGAGAAATGTCTTGGAAAAGAGAACAGGTTGTTCATAAGTTATGTTGAGCCGTATAAATGTGTTACTGTTACTAAAGATACTAGATCGCAATATGAATGAAAAGTGTAATGAGTGCAGCTGGCATTGATTGTTCTTCGCTTAAACCACACAGTGTGAGGTTGGCATCTGTTTCAAAAGCATCGGAGAAAGGATTAGTCCTTACATCTATGACTTCCGGTAATGGCTGCACCCAGTACGTAAATTGATCTCGATGAGAAAACTACAATCTATGACCACAGAACCCCTAAATGTAGCCCAAATACAATGCAAAAGCAAATATTAATTGAAATGAACAATTATTGACAATTTTAATTCCAGAAGTATGGCTACGGTGAACATGGAAGCAAGTGAAAACGTTGACTATGAACTTTCACTAAAACACGTGTATAAAGACTATCCTAAGCATTGTCTTCCAGATAAATTAAACAACCCCACAGGCTCACAAGCCAAGGACGCACAATATGAACCAATTAACGAATCTATGTATGAACCAGAAGCCAACATGGTGGATTACAGGGTCACAGCAGCAGACATACCCTCTTGGATCAGCAGTTTTGGCATTATATATTATGATACGTATGGTAAGCAAAGTAATTGCACTGTATCATGGTATGATGAACCTCTTGATTGGAGAAGTAAGAGATCAGAGAAGATATCTATATGCATTGACTTAGCAACATATGACATACCTCTCCTCTACACATTGACATTTCATATAAATATAGGGGTCGTCCAAGTACAAGGTAACTACAATAACCAATTTACAAAGAAGGATTTTCCTACTTTGAAAGAACTTAAACAACGAGTTAAATCAATGAATAAAGCCACTGTAGAGGTGACATCTACTTCAGGTGCGGAAAGTGACAGCGATGACGACAACACTCTAAACACAACCATGCTTGAACCAAATGAAGAAACAAATCCAAAAGAACTAATTATGAAGATGACTGAGAACAATATTGATATAGACAGTAACAATAAAAATGTCGATTTGAGAGTACACGTATACGACAATTTCTGTCAAACAGAATCAACAAGTGTAGTACCACTAGGTGACCAAAATAAATCTTCAATTTTGGCAGAAATTCTCAATAGAATGGAATCCATGTTCGCTAATGCCCTTGAACACATTACTAATCAACAAACAGCATGCTGAATGACAAAATACAGAAAATGGAAAGAATCTGCAAAGACAACATAGAAGCACATGACAAGAAATATTCAGCTTTACTAGATAAATTAGAATCATTAACGGTCAAGACTTCCAGTGTAGAACACGAAAATGCGGTTATACGAGCAAACATCAAGCATATAAATCATGTGACCACACTTGAAAAGGAGCCGTTAAAATGTAGGATGCTCAAACAACAGTGTGATACACAAAGTGAAACCATCCTAAAACTTACTCCATAAATCCATAAATCCACTCAATCTATAAATGAACAATCAGAAAAATATATCAATTTAGAAAATACTTACAAGAGCAGATAGAAAAGAAAGGCCTGGAAATTGTAAGTCTGAAGATACATAATTCAAGAGACGACAGCACATACCTTCAGGAAGTACGTTGACAATCAACACATTCAAAGGATAACACACAAAATGGAACTCATTCACCAATTCCACAGGTTACTATCATTGGGACATCACACACAAGAGGGATTAATCCCGATAAATTGTCCTCACGATTTAAAACTGATAAAATATTGGCCTACACGATAAATGACGCAGAAACAGAGGTCCGTCACTTACCACATATACCTGATGTACTAGTTTTTCACTCAACAACAAATGATCTAAAAACAAGTACCCCATCAGATTGTGTTTCCAAAAACTTATGAACCTTACCACAGAGATGTATCTCAGGACTAAAGTTATAATATCTCTCCCAACACCGCGCTCTGACGACTCAACCATCAACCATAACGCGTAAATTACAAGTGTAATGTTGCAGGAAAAATTTAAGGATACACCATTGATATCAACATGTGATAACAGTAATTTAGCATATAAAGGAGAACCTTGTATGACATTTATTGATCAAAATGATGGCTATCACCTTTCGAGTAATGGCACCTCACTTCTAGCGTCAAATATTAGAGCTGCAATTGAAAAGGCACTGGAACTACCAAGACCTACGTACCGCTCATCCCCACAAATTAGAGGCCAAGGTAACCAACGTAGAGGTCGTGGAAATAGACAAATTCGTTGGAGAGGCCGTGGTGGTTATGGTTATTAAGACAGATTGTAGGATTCTCTGTATAACATTCTGATTTGTTTTTCTTGTATACCTATTTCAGAACTCCTTTTTCTGTGACAACAATTTTGTTTTTGTACTAGTAACAATAGGAATTGTCACTTTTGAATATTCGTTAGAAAGTATAATTACTCCAGTTTTAATCATTAAGATATTTCTATTTTCACTTAAACAAAGGCAACTGCAACAATATTGGTATACAACTTTTACTGAAAAGAGATCTATAAATAAGAAAAATCAAATACAAAGGTATTTTATCTTTATTTACAAAAGTGCTAAAGCATAGCTATTATGAGATGAAGTTTAAATATGTAAGACTCAGATCGACGTCCAGTCTCTAATCGGCGTCCAATTCTCACATATATGGCAGTCTTTCACTTTCTCAAATCGACGTTCAATGACGTCACTGACGTATACTTCAAATGACATCACACCCGTTTGGGAAGGTTTTTGAATCAATGATGGAGAACGGACAAGACCAGATTCCAGATGAGGAGTTCTTGATGACAAAAAGCGTATGTATTTCAGCTACTGTAGAACAAATCCTATTGTGCTTAGGAGCACTTCTACTTTAGCGGACATAACCTTAACCTTAACCCTAACCCTAACCTTAATTCTAACCCTAACCCTAACATTAAACCTAATCCTAACATTAACCCTAAGCCTAACCCTAACCTTAACCTTAATCCTAACCCTCACCTTAACCTTAATCCAAACCCTAACCTTAACCGTAAACCTAACCATAACCTTTACCCTTACCCTAACATTAACCCTAGCCCTAAACCTAACCCTTTTGTTGTCATATCTGCATGGTAGCAAAATGAAAGGTTATGGGTCATGCACTTTGATTATTACAATATTTGACTTCCGTGGTCCGCCAAAGTAGATTCTACCCCTATTGATAATATCAAAGAATGGGAAAATGCTTAAAAAAACACGCAAAAAACCCCTCAAAAAACTACTTTAAGTAACAGATAAAAAAAACACGCAAAACAAAACAGTCGTTACAATTATTTTTGATGGCAAACTTTGATCGTGTAAACGGGTCTATAGATATGAGAGTTTGAAAAGGACGCCGATTTGAGAATATCCTAAAATTGAACCGTGATTTGAGATAATAACGTCAGTGGGTGCCGATTTGAAGAGTGGACGTCGATTAGAGACCGGACGTCGATCCGAGTCTATCAAATATATGCACATGGAATGTGAGTGGATTACTCTCTGATCATCATGTTAAGACCATAGACCCAGACTTTATCTCCCAGATCAACCCCTATGATTTAGTTTTATTAACAGAAACACATGTTGGTTACGAGCACAATATAATAATTAAGGATTATATATACTACCCTTTTGGTAGAAATAAATCTAGAAACAACAGATATTTTGGAGGACTGGGTATTTTAATTAAAAAAAAATATTAAAATTTTTTAAAGATGAGGTAAATAAAGTGTTCGATGCAAATATTTTTAGACAAGTCAAAACAGGAAATTTCATAAGCAAAGCACATGTATACCAAAACAGCTGATATATCACATGACTTCAGAATTCTTGTAATGTCACGTGATTTTACATGTGGAGAGAAAAAAAAATCAATAATGTGAAACTTGTCTTCATCACTTATATTGTAGTAAACTCAATACTTACATGCCACAAATAAAACATTTTACAGCGGACAGAAGTAATCCTTTCACTCATAGATATCATATTTTAACAAAAAATAGAAAATAAAGCGAACAACAATCAAAATAGGAAAAAGCAACATCGCAATCGTGCATGTAATCCACGAGCATGAACAATTAACCTTTCGACCGTGATCGGTTTGAAAGTGTCAAATATCCGGATATTGTCACCAAAAAGCATGTGAAATCACCATAGACAGCTATTATATGTTTATTACATGTCAGAATTACAATATATACTGGATATTAACTGTATAAGTGTACTAACAACATTTATTTTGAACTAAACTTCACTAAATAACAAATCCCTTGCTATTTAATGATTCACAACTAGGGATGCTAGATAAAAGCTGTACATCTAGTAAATTGTTAACAGCAATTAGTGCAATAAAATCTGTGATTGAAAAAAATAAATAAAAAGAAGGTATAAGAAAAGGGATTAAATTTATGAACGATGACTCATCGGAGTACCAATGTATAAAACTTTGTAAAGACTTTTTTAATTTGAAAACAGACCTTTGCTTATGCTTAATTTATTACTCACCAACAAGTACAGTAAACTTCATAGAATTATTAGAAAAAGATATAGCTGAAAAATACAACAAAAAGTGAGATATCTTATTGGCAGGAGATGTTAATGCAAGAACAGGTTCCTGTCCTGAATTTATAGAAAATGATACATCCACCCACAATCCAATCCCAAATCATTGCTATAATGTAAATTTTGTTAAGGAACGGAGAGTCAGTCAATATACTATGACATACTCCAGAGGGAAGAAGTTATTAGAATTGTGTATTGGAAACCAACTTCGGATATTGAATGGTAGAAGGTTTGGTAATACTACGGGTAGATTTACATGTTTTAAAACTAATGGTTCTAGTATTGTAGATTATATGATAGCCTCAGTGTTTCTACTTCATGTTCTTTATGTGAAGTTAGTCAATTTAAAGCTAATCTCTCAGATTGCCATTGCAAATTATCTTTGAAATTATTGGCAAACTTTGAAAAGGAGATAGAGAATAACAATATCATTGATTTTTCTGCGAGATATATATGGAATCCAGAGGACTCCATAGCATTTCAAGAATCATTTGCTCATCCGGCTATTCAGAAGGAAATAAATGCATTCCTAGAGGACAAAATTGATATAGGATCTCAAAGTATCAATAAAGCAACTGAGAGAATGCACTCAATATTTGAAAATGCGTGTGATGTATCACTTAAGAAGAGGAAAAAGAAGAAAACTGTGTCTAGAAAACATGAGGTATGGTTTGATGATGATCATAAAGTAATGAAGAAAGGTGGATGGAAAAAGTTTACTTATGTCAAAATTTCCGAAAGATCCTATCATTCGTGGCTCTTTTTTTAAATTGAATAAAAACTAATCTAAGCTTAAAAAAAAGAAAAAAAATCAGAATTTAAACAATGTGTTTTGGACAAGTTAGATAATTTATATTCGGAAGATCCAACAGAATATTGGTCTCTTGTTAATTCATTACGCAATGAGAAAAACGATAAACGTGAATACAGCATTGGTGGCAAAGAATGGTTGGATTATTTTTCTAACTTAGGCAGTATACCAATTTACATGAAAGAATAGGTACACAAAATTGAAGAAAAACTTAAGTCATTTATGGGAGGAAATATCTCAAGTTTTCTGAACTTGACTTTGAAATAGCATTAACAGAAATTCAAAAAGCTATTTCCAAATTAAAAACAGTAAACAGTCCAGGTTTAGACAACATTTCAAATGAGATGCTGAAAGCCTCACAATCTTTTATTAATTCATGCCTTTTAAAGGTATTCAATGATGTATTTAGATCGGGAAACTATCCCAACAAATGGTCAGAGAGCTACATATCCCCCATCTTCAAGTCTCAAGATAAAAAAAGCCCAGATAACTATAGAGGTATAGCAATTAATTATAGCATAGGTAAATTGCTTAAAACAGTTCTATGCAACAGATTAGATAAATTCCTATCTAATCACAATGTCATACAAGAAACACAGGTTATATTCTCAAAGAAGTCGCGCACATCAGACCATGTTTTTTGTAATAAAATGTATTACAGATAAATATATAAGGGACCGACCATTTAACTTGAAGGAGGGGGGGGGGGGGGGGTGGGGGTGGGAGGGGTTATGGTTTTTTGTTTCGTTCAGAATTTTTTTTTCGGACAACACTAGAGTTTGAATATTAAATTTTTTTGTTGCTCAAAGAGCGAATTTTTTTTTCAGAATTCAACATTAGGTTATATGGCAAAAACTCTGAATCAGATTATTTTTTTTCCCTCCACCAAAATCAGAATATTGTTTTCAGCAAGATTGGGAATCAGAATATTTTTTTAGAAAAAAAACATAACCCCTCACCCCCTCCCCTTTTCAAGTTAAATGGTCGTTCCCTAAATATCGGTAATACAAAATTATGCACGTGTTTTATAGACTTCCGAAAGGCATTCGACAAAGTTGTTCATGTTGGTATAATGCTAAAACTGTTAAGGAACAATATTGATGGTTATTTTTATCGCATTCTAAATGATATGTATAGTTTTGACAAACTATGTGTAAAAATAGGTGATAAAAGAACAGATTTCTATATATCCGAGGTTGGTCGCCGTCAAGGGGATGTTCTCAGTCTCACCTGTTTAAATTATTTATAAACGACCTTCCTTATATTTTGTAGCAAAACACTAGATCAGTAGAAATAAATAATAAATATATTCCATGTCTATTATACGCGGATGATTTAATTATATTCTCTGACACCAAAGAAGATCTCCAAGAAAAATAGAATATCTTGGAAAAATACTGCAAAGACCGGTGTTTAGAGTTTAATATAAACAAGACGAAAGTAATAATTTTTAATAAAACCGGTCGTTTATTTGTTGACAAATTTGTCATAGGAGAGGAGGCTATTGAATGTGTGAAACAGTATAAATATTTAGGGATTGTTCTGTCAAATACAGGGAAATTTACTGAAGCGAGGAAAATATTATATGAAAAAGCCCTTAAGGCAAGTTTCAAATTATATAAAGATTTAAAAAATGCCTCGCCCTCAGTTAAAACTTTATTTCATATTTTCGATCACACAAAAAAGCCTATTGCTTTATATGGATGTGAAAACTGGGGAATTCTAAATCTTACTAACAAGAGGAAGCCCCTCTCATTATATTGCAGACGATTGATGCCTTTTAGTGACGCTTACCGTTCATCATTATGAGCATATTGTTAGGGAACGTCCATTTAACTTGAAGAGGGATGGGGGGTTATGTTTTTTTTCTAAAAAAATATTCTGATTCCCAATGTTGCTGAAAAAAATATTCTGATGTTGCTGGAGGAAAACAAAATAATCTGAGTTTTTGTAAAAAAAAAAAAAATATTCTAACTCTTGTGTTGTCCAAAAAACAAAAAACAAAAAACAAAAAACCCTTCAAGTTAAATGGTCGGTCCCTTATATGGTAAATTACTTCAAGCCATACAAATCGGTAACATCTAAACACCGCTAAGGCCGTCTTAGTTCACTAAGACTCTTAAAACTGCCGCTAAGGACATGAAGGAGATGTTTTACCAGCACCAAGTACACTGCAATGCATACAAATGTAAAAAATAAACCTAATATTAAATTTTCATAATACTATGATTAAATAGTCATTTTGTCTGCTATCCTTGGCACGCGTCGTTAATCCAGAAGAACTCAATCGTAGAGACCATAATATACATTAGGGAACGACCATTTAGCTTGAAGGGGGAGGGGGGGAGGGGCTATGTTTGTTTTCTAAAACAATACTCTGATTTCCAATGTTGCTGAAAAAAAGTATTCTGATTTTGGTGTAGGAAAAACAAAATTTGATTCAGAGTTTTTGTCATATAACCAAATATTCGCGCTACAAAAAAAGATAATTATTCTAACTCCAGTGTTGTCCGAAAACAATTTTCTGAACGATACAAACAAACATATCCCCCCCTCCCCCTCTTCAAGTTAAATGGTCGGTCCCTTAAAGGGCACCGGACATAACAATTTTTTGCTTTGTTTTTCATTTGTTAATGTCAGAATTAAATGAAAGAGAACAACGGCTAAGCAGTTATCTCTACCAAATTACTGTAGGAATGTACATTCCACACACGGTTTGCTAAATCTCCGATGATCTCCGGAAACTGCCGACAATTAATAAGGTAGTGCACAAAGGTTAGCGTGACGTCACAGTTGCTGATCATTTATAACAACACCACAAATTATTTAAAAAAAAATCAATTAATGGATTTACCGAAGTACCTAAGATTGAAATTGTCTACGTATATTTACCGCGATCATCTCCAAATGCACGCATTTATTAATAAATCTATAAAATTACCTAGAATATAATTATAAAACAAAGCCAAAGGCTGATACTAGGTGTGACCCCATTCTCTTCGCGTGTAGAAGTAAACAATATTGTCATTTTGTTCAATCGGAAACATATGAAGCGTGTCCGGAAAAATATTTGTTTACTATTTTTTTAAGTCCTTGATAACTCTTAAATTGTATGTCCGCAGAAAAATATTGAAACGTTTGTTCGAAATCTAAGATTTTATAAATATTTTAAGTATCAAGCAACCGATAATAATCGATCTTGGCAAGATTTCCTTTTGACCCCCCCCCCCCCCCCCACCCCCGTCTTTTCAATGTATGTATATGCTTATTCTATCAACAGAGGGGGGTTCGAAATGTAGTATTTCCTCTATCTTTTCGATGGGATTAAAACAGGGTACATAGGTTAAAAAAAACAGAATTGATGTGTTGTCATACCTTTCAACTCATGGGTCAATTAGTTCATAAAACCCGTTCGGGTCTAAAGCCACGTGCAAGGTAAGAAGTGTTTCTTTTCGCTATAATACATGTATTTCCTTTTTTGAATGAAGCAAATGTTGTATTTGCAGATTTCACGTATGTTATAGAAATTCGATATCGATATCAGCTTTCACTTTACATTGTTTTAAAGTTCGTTATTTGACGAAAAAATGCCTTCGTCATTTTTCCCAGCATTTTCTATCTTTCTGAAGCTGTATTTTTAAGGAACGAGGGTACAAATTAAACGAATTAAACGATCAAATTTTTTTTTATTATAGATGACCAACATTTTTCGAAGTTTTTCAAATTTTGTTCCCTTCATTTTTGAAACTTCAAGTGATTGTGATCTATGATACAGTCTTTATTTCATCACATAGATTTGAGTACAGCAACTGTGACGTACACAGCACGTGAGCCTCATCATCAATCTAAGAATATGCATACTGAGGTAAACAGATTTATCAGTGTTTACACACACTGTTATCAGACGCCACGAGGAGAATTAGATACTGTAGAGTTCATACACAGAATTTTGTATTATTTCCTTTGAATCCTTTTTAATTTATTGCTTAAGATGCAAAAACAAATATATATCAATATTTATGTGTACATGTGTATATGTGTGCATATGTATGAATATGCTTTCTAATATGCCTATATATACATGTACATATGTATCCTTAATATACAGAAGAATATATTAATTACAAGTTAACTTATTCACACTCTAAATTGGCAAATTTCACAAATATAATGAATAAATGGAGTTTTAAAATTATTACAAAATTTTGAATTTCTCCTTTGTAAAAATTTTTGTACACTAATTACAATAGAGGACACAATTGATCCCGATTAAAACCATGTTTGTTTTTTGAAATTAATTATCTGAGGGTTAAGGGCTGTTTGAAATTAATGCATACCGTTTCGCGTCAATAATTTTTAGCAATAAATTGTGCTTAGCGTATTTAATTTGGAATGCAAATAGGCTATTCATATCATCGACAAAGCTTCAACACAATGTAATTATTAAAAGTGAATAAACGTTAGAGAACATTGAAAGGGCAATCAAGAATGAGAAACTGGCAACATTGGGTACACAAGACACAAGACTTGTCTTAATCTACATTAGTGTAAATAAATGTATGTTATCATATACAACTCTATCTGTTTCAACATTTATCATGTTCAAACAACAAATAACAACAATGTCAAAGATATGTAGCATATAAGCTTTAATCATTCATTCTAACAATACTCTTAACATTAACATATATTCAGAGTTCAATAGTTATTTACACTAATACGGTTGTCTTTCAGTACATGCACATTTCTCCGGTAATCAATCTTTATTACGACATTGACTGTTTAATTTATCCTTCAATTGCGTGATCGTCAATATTAATTAAGTACAATTCGGTGTTAATTATAAATTAGTAAAGGTCCTAGTAAAGGATTTCTTTTATCTGATTCATGTAGATCGACTGTAATACAAGCATCACCAGCATAGACCTAGACCTCATAGAGGACACAATTGATCCCGATTAGAATGGGTGGCTCAATGAGTTAGAAAGTTGGATTACCAAACAACTCATACGAGCCTATCACCAATACGGAATGGGTTCGCTCCCGGTCTTTGTAAATTAAAAAAAGGCTGAACTCGACTCGTAGCGCAAATGCTAAAGCTTACCAATTGCTTGCCCATGGTCGGTGGTTCTCTCAGGATACTCCAGCGTCTTGCACATCTAACACTGGTTGCCATGATTTAGCTGAAATATTGACGAAAATGGCGCGCTAAGCATACAAAAATCACTTAAATTCAACCGATTAGAACGACGCTTTTTTCTGCTCTTTTCAGACCATTATCAGTTAATTTAGACATTACAGGATGAAAACAATATACCTAGGTTGCCGATAGATATAAAGCAAATTTTCACTCCCTAGTGAACCTAGCCTTCGTTCTATCTCCCTGTTTCTAGCACTTTTGTGATAGGTCATCAACAACAAATGGGCCGGATATTGCTTCCGATAAGGAGGACACATTCGTAGCCGTTTGTAACAAATATTCCCTAACGGTTAACACAGTATATCTTTATAATAAAGGAGATTAAGAGGGCGACTATATTTTACCTAAGCAATGCCGATTATATCGCCCTGTCGTTTAGGTGAATGGGTTAAGGTCTTTAACGACACTTTTTGCATTGTCTATTCTGCTTTGACTTGCAACATCTGATGACCCCATTGGTATCTTCAACCTTTTCTTTCAATAGTATTTCTGTTATAACTGGTCGGTTAGTTTCATTGTTTGGAGAATCCGAAGTACTCGGAGAAGACCATCGTCCTGTCGCAATTCACTGAAAAAATGTATCATATAAAATTGTATCGAGTACATCTTGCCATAAGCGGTATTGAAGCTTATAGGGTTAATGGTGATAGGCACTGATTGCACATGTAGTCGGAAATCCAACTACCAATCGATCACGACAACAATGGCCAATTGGTCCCTATTGCCGGACATATGATATGAAATGTTCACCTAACAGGGTGGTATGGCTCGTGTGAGAGAGTACATGTCATAATAAAACACAAACATTACAATACAATATATGCCTTAACTTTCTTATTACGTTGAGAAAGCCAAAAATCAACAGAGCGATCAGTGTATCACAAATTATGTGTTCCATACAAACAGCCATTAACCCTATTAATTTTGTTTTGTTATTTTCTTCTGGAGAATGGAATACTGTGTTGTGAACTGGGCATTTAATTTAAAACTACTTTAATCATTTTCAATGGATTTCTTATAATGAATAATTTTAATTTCAATTAAAACCATGTTTGTTTTTTGAAATAAATTATCTGAGGGTTAAGGGCTGTTTGAAATTAATGCATACCGTTTCGCGTCAATAATTTTTAGCAATAAATTGTGCTTAGCGTATTTAGTTTGGAATGCAAATAGGCTATTCATATCATCGACAAAACTTCAACACAATGTAATTATTAAAAGTGAATAAACGTTAGAGAACATTGAAAGGGCAATCAAGAATGGGAAACTGGCAACATTGGGTACACAAGACACAAGACTTGTCTTAATCTACATTAGTGTAAATAAATGTATGTTATCATATGCAACTCTATCTGTTTCAACATTTATGATGTTAAAACAACAAATAACAACAATGTCAAAGATATGTAGCATATAAGTTTTAATCATTCATTCTAACAATATTCTTAACATTAACATATATTCAGAGTTCAATAGTTATTTACACTAATACGGTTGTCTATCAGTACATTGCACATTTCTCCGGTAATCAATCTTTATTACGACATTGACTGTTTAATTTATCCTTCAATTGCGTGATCCTCAATACTAATTAAGTACAATTCAGTGTTAATTATAAATTAGTAAAGGTCCTAATAAAGGATTTCTTTTATCTGATTCATGTAGATCGACTGTAATACAAGCATCACCAGCATAGACGCAGACCTCATAGAGGACACAATTGATCTCGATTAGAATGGATGGCTCAATGAGGTAGAAAGTTGGATTACCTAACATCTCATACGAGCCTATCATCAATACGGCATTTGTTCGCGCGCGGTCTTTGTAAATTACAAAAAGGCTGAACTCGACTCGCAACCGCAAATGCTAAAGCTTATTAATTGCTTGCCCATGATCGGTTGTTCTCTCAGGGTACTCCAGCTTCTTACACATCTAACACTGGTTGCCATGATTTAGCTGAAATATTGCTGAAAATGGCGTTAAACACCAAAAATCACTCAAATTCAACCGATTAGAGCGATGCTTTTTCTGTTCTTTTCAGACCATTATCAGTTGATTTAGACATTACAGTATGGAAACAATATACCTACGTTGTCGATAGATATAAAGCAAATTTTCACTCGCTAGTAAACTTAGCCTTCTATCTCCCTATTTCTAGCAATTGAGTGATAGGTCATTAACAACGAATGGACCGGATATTGCTTCCGACAAGCAGGACACATTTGTAGTCGTTTGTAGCAAATATTCCCTAACGGTTAACACAGTGTATCTTTATAATAAAGGAGATTAAGAGGGCGGCTATATTTTACCTAAGCAATGCCGATTATATCGTTCTGTCGTTTAGGTGAATGGGTTAAGGTCTTTAACGACACCTTTTGCATTGTCTATCCTGCTTTGACTTGCAACTTCTGATGACCCCATTGGTATCTTCAACCTTTTGTTTCAATAGTATTTCTGTTATAACTTGTCGGTTAGTTTCATTGTTTGGAGAAACCGGAGTACTCGGAGAAGACCATCGTCCTGTCGCAATTCACTGAAAAAATGTATCATATAAAATTGTATCGAGTACATCTTGCCATAAGCGGGATTGAAGCTTATAGGGTTAATGGTGATAGGCACTGATTGCACATGTAGTCGGAAATCCAACTACCAATCGATCACGACAACAATGGCCAATTGGTCCCTATTGAGGGACATATGATATGAAATGTTTACCTAACAGGGTGGTATGGCTCGTGTGAGAGAGTACATGTCATAATAAAACAGAAACATTACAATACAATATATGCCTTAACTTTCTTATTACGTTGAGAAAGCCAAAAATCAACAGAGCCATCAGTGTATCACAAATTATGTGTTCCATACAAACAGCCATTAACCCTATTAATTTTGTTTTGTTATTTTCTTCTGGAGAATGGAATACTGTGTTGTGAACTGGGCATTTAATTTAAAACTACTTTAATCATTTTCAATGGATTTCTTATAATGAATAATTTTATTTTCAATTAAAACCATGTTTGTTTTTTGAAATAAATTATCTGAAGGTTAAGGGCTGTTTGAAATTAATGCATACCGTTTCGCGTAAATAATTTTTAGCAATAAATTGTGCTTAGCGTATTTAGTTTGGAATGCAAATAGGCTATTCATATCATCGACAAAACTTCAACAAAATGTAATTATTAAAAGTGAATAAACGTTAGAGAACATTGAAAGGGCAATCAATAATGAGAAACTGGCAACATTGGGTACACAAGACACAAGACTTGTCTTAATCTACATTAGTGTAAATAAATGTATGTTATCATATACAACTCTATCTGTTTCAACATTCATGATGTTCAAACAACAAATAACAACAATGTCAAAGATATGTAGCATATAAGTTTTAATCATTCATTCTAACAATACTCTTAACATTAACATATATTCAGAGTTCAATAGTTATTTACACTAATACGGTTGTCTTTCAGTACATTGCACATTTCTCCGGTAATCAATCTTTATTACGACATTGACTGTTTAATTTATCCTTCAATTGCGTGATCCTCAATACTAATTAAGTACAATTCGGTGTTAATTATAAATTAGTAAAGTTCCTAGTAAAGCATTTCTTTTATCTGATTCATGTAGATCGACTGTAATACAAGCATCACCAGCATAGACGCAGACCTCATAGAGGACACAATTGATCCCGATTAGAATGGGTGGCTCAATGAGTTAGAAAGTTGGATTACCTAACATCTCATACGAGCCTATCACCAATACGGCATGGGTTCGCACCCGGTCTTTGGAAATTACAAAAAGGCTGAACTCGACTCGCAGCCGCAAATGCTAAAGCTTACCAATTGCTTACCCATGGTCGGTGGTTCTCTCAGGGTACTCCAGCTCCTTACACATCTAACACTGGTTGCCATGATTTAGCTGAAATATTGCTGAAAATGGCGTTAAACACCAAAAATCACTCAAATTCAACCGATTAGAGCGATGCTTTTTCTTTTCTTTTCAGACCATTATCAGTTAATTTAGACATTACAGTATGAAAACAATATACCTAGGTTGTCGATAGATATAAAGCAAATTTTCACTCGCTAGTAAACTTAGCCTTCTATTTCCCTATTTCTAGCACTTGTGTGATAGGTCATTAAAAACGAATGGACCGGATATTGCTTCCGACAAGCAGGACACATTCGTAGCCGTTTGTAGCAAATATTCCCTAACGGTTAACACAGTATATCTTTATAATAAAGGAGATTAAGAGGGCGACTATATTTTACCTAAGCAATGCCGATTATATCGCTCTGTCATTTAAGTGAATGGGTTGAGGTCTTTAACGACACTTTTTGCATTGTCTATCCTGCTTTGACTTGCAACTTCTGATGACCCCATTGGTATCTTCAACCTTTTCTTTCAATAGTATTTCTGTTATAACTTGTCGGTTAGTTTCATTGTTTGGAGAAACCGGAGTACTCGGAGAAGACCATCGTCCTGTCGCAATTCACTGAAAAAATGTATCATATAAAATTGTATCGAGTACATCTTGCCATTAGCGGGATTGAAGCTTATAGGGTTAATGGTGATAGGCACTGATTGCACATGTAGTCGGAAATCCAACTACCAATCGATCACGACAACAATGGCCAATTGGTCCCTATTGAGGGACATTTGATATGAAATGTTTACCTAACAGGGTGGTATGGCTCGTGTGAGAGAGTACATGTCATAATAAAACAGAAACATTACAATACAATATATGCCTTAACTTTCTTATTACGTTGAGAAAGCCAAAAATCAACAGAGCCATCAGTGTATCACAAATTATGTGTTCCATACAAACAGCCATTAACCCTATTAATTTTGTTTTGTTATTTTCTTCTGGAGAATGGAATACTGTGTTGTGAACTGGGCATTTAATTTAAAACTACTTTAATCATTTTCAATGGATTTCTTATAATGAATAATTTTATTTTCAATTAAAACCATGTTTGTTTTTTGAAATAAATTATCTGAGGGTTAAGGGCTGTTTGAAATTAATGCATACCGTTTCGCGTCAATAATTTTTAGCAATAAATTGTGCTTAGCGTATTTAGTTTGGAATGCAAATAGGCTATTCATATCATCGACAAAGCTTCAACACAATGTAATTATTAAAAGTGAATAAACGTTAGAGAACATTGAAGGGGCAATCAAGAATGGGAAACTGGCAACATTGGGTACACAAGACACAAGACTTGTCTTAATCTACATTAGTGTAAATAAATGTATGTTATCATATACAACTCTATCTGTTTCAACATTCATGATGTTCAAACAACAAATAACAACAATGTCAAAGATATGTAGCATATAAGTTTTAATCATTCATTCTAACAATACTCTTAACATTAACATATATTCAGAGTTCAATAGTTATTTACACTAATACGGTTGTCTTTCAGTACATTGCACATTTCTCCGGTAATCAATCTTTATTACGACATTGACTGTTTAATTTATCCTTCAATTGCGTGATCCTCAATACTAATTAAGTACAATTCGGTGTTAATTATAAATTAGTAAAGTTCCTAGTAAAGCATTTTTTTTATCTGATTCATGTAGATCGACTGTAATACAAGCATCACCAGCATAGACGCAGACCTCATAGAGGACACAATTGATCCCGATTAGAATGGGTGGCTCAATGAGTTAGAAAGTTGGATTACCTAACATCTCATACGAGCCTATCACCAATACGGCACCCGGTCTTTGTAAATTACAAAAAGGCTGAACTCGACTCGCAGCCGCAAATGCTAAAGCTTACCAATTGCTTGCCCATGGTCGGTGGTTCTCTCAGGGTACTCCAGCT
This sequence comes from Bathymodiolus septemdierum, assembly GCA_963383655.1. Taxonomy (NCBI): domain Eukaryota; kingdom Metazoa; phylum Mollusca; class Bivalvia; order Mytilida; family Modiolidae; genus Bathymodiolus; species Bathymodiolus septemdierum. The sequence goes on from OY726525.1 coordinate 22,465,786, forward strand.
TCTTACACATCTAACACTGGTTGCCATGATTTAGCTGAAATATTGCTGAAAATGGCGTTAAACACCAAAAATCACTCAAATTCAACCGATTAGAGCGATGCTTTTTCTTTTCTTTTCAGACCATTATCAGTTAATTTAGACATTACAGTATGAAAACAATATACCTAGGTTGTCGATAGATATAAAGCAAATTTTCACTCGCTAGTAAACTTAGCCTTCTATTTCCTTATTTCTAGCACTTGTGTGATAGGTCATTAAAAACGAATGGACCGGATATTGCTTCCGACAAGCAGGACACATTCGTAGCCGTTTGTAGCAAATATTCCCTAACGGTTAACACAGTATATCTTTATAATAAAGGAGATTAAGAGGGCGACTATATTTTACCTAAGCAATGCCGATTATATCGCTCTGTCATTTAAGTGAATGGGTTAAGGTCTTTAACGACACTTTTTGCATTGTCTATCCTGCTTTGACTTGCAACTTCTGATGACCCCATTGGTATCTTCAACCTTTTCTTTCAATAGTATTTCTGTTATAACTTGTCGGTTAGTTTCATTGTTTGGAGAAACCGGAGTACTCGGAGAAGACCATCGTCCTGTCGCAATTCACTGAAAAAATGTATCATATAAAATTGTATCGAGTACATCTTGCCATTAGCGGGATTGAAGCTTATAGGGTTAATGGTGATAGGCACTGATTGCACATGTAGTCGGAAATCCAACTACCAATCGATCACGACAACAATGGCCAATTGGTCCCTATTGAGGGACATATGATATGAAATGTTTACCTAACAGGGTGGTATGGCTCGTGTGAGAGAGTACATGTCATAATAAAACAGAAACATTACAATACAATATATGCCTTAACTTTCTTATTAAGTTGAGAAAGCCAAAAATCAACAGAGCCATCAGTGTATCACAAATTATGTGTTCCATACAAACAGCCATTAACCCTATTAATTTTGTTTTGTTATTTTCTTCTGGAGAATGGAATACTGTGTTGTGAACTGGGCATTTAATTTAAAACTACTTTAATCATTTTCAATGGATTTCTTATAATGAATAATTTTATTTTCAATTAAAACCATGTTTGTTTTTTGAAATAAATTATCTGAGGGTTAAGGGCTGTTTGAAATTAATGCATACCGTTTCGCGTCAATAATTTTTAGCAATAAATTGTGCTTAGCGTATTTAGTTTGGAATGCAAATAGGCTATTCATATCATCGACAAAGCTTCAACACAATGTAATTATTAAAAGTGAATAAACGTTAGAGAACATTGAAGGGGCAATCAAGAATGGGAAACTGGCAACATTGGGTACACAAGACACAAGACTTGTCTTAATCTACATTAGTGTAAATAAATGTATGTTATCATATACAACTCTATCTGTTTCAACATTCATGATGTTCAAACAACAAATAACAACAATGTCAAAGATATGTAGCATATAAGTTTTAATCATTCATTCTAACAATACTCTTAACATTAACATATATTCAGAGTTCAATAGTTATTTACACTAATACGGTTGTCTTTCAGTACATTGCACATTTCTCCGGTAATCAATCTTTATTACGACATTGACTGTTTAATTTATCCTTCAATTGCGTGATCCTCAATACTAATTAAGTACAATTCGGTGTTAATTATAAATTAGTAAAGTTCCTAGTAAAGCATTTTTTTTATCTGATTCATGTAGATCGACTGTAATACAAGCATCACCAGCATAGACGCAGACCTCATAGAGGACACAATTGATCCCGATTAGAATGGGTGGCTCAATGAGTTAGAAAGTTGGATTACCTAACATCTCATACGAGCCTATCACCAATACGGCACCCGGTCTTTGTAAATTACAAAAAGGCTGAACTCGACTCGCAGCCGCAAATGCTAAAGCTTACCAATTGCTTGCCCATGGTCGGTGGTTCTCTCAGGGTACTCCAGCTTCTTACACATCTAACACTGGTTGCCATGATTTAGCTGAAATATTGCTGAAAATGGCGTTAAACACCAAAAATCACTCAAATTCAACCGATTAGAGCGATGCTTTTTCTTTTCTTTTCAGACCATTATCAGTTAATTTAGACATTACAGTATGAAAACAATATACCTAGGTTGTCGATAGATATAAAGCAAATTTTCACTCGCTAGTAAACTTAGCCTTCTATTTCCTTATTTCTAGCACTTGTGTGATAGGTCATTAAAAACGAATGGACCGGATATTGCTTCCGACAAGCAGGACACATTCGTAGCCGTTTGTAGCAAATATTCCCTAACGGTTAACACAGTATATCTTTATAATAAAGGAGATTAAGAGGGCGACTATATTTTACCTAAGCAATGCCGATTATATCGCTCTGTCATTTAAGTGAATGGGTTAAGGTCTTTAACGACACTTTTTGCATTGTCTATCCTGCTTTGACTTGCAACTTCTGATGACCCCATTGGTATCTTCAACCTTTTCTTTCAATAGTATTTCTGTTATAACTTGTCGGTTAGTTTCATTGTTTGGAGAAACCGGAGTACTCGGAGAAGACCATCGTCCTGTCGCAATTCACTGAAAAAATGTATCATATAAAATTGTATCGAGTACATCTTGCCATTAGCGGGATTGAAGCTTATAGGGTTAATGGTGATAGGCACTGATTGCACATGTAGTCGGAAATCCAACTACCAATCGATCACGACAACAATGGCCAATTGGTCCCTATTGAGGGACATATGATATGAAATGTTTACCTAACAGGGTGGTATGGCTCGTGTGAGAGAGTACATATCATAATAAAACAGAAACATTACAATACAATATATGCCTTAACTTTCTTATTACGTTGAGAAAGCCAAAAATCAACAGAGCGATCAGTGCATCACAAATTATGTGTTTCATGCAAACAGCCATTAACCCTATTAATTTTGCTTTGTTATTTTCTTCTGGAGAATGGAATACTGTGTTGTGAAATGGGCATTTAACTTAAAACTACTTTAATCATTTTCAATGGATTTCTTATAATGAATAATTTTAATTTCAATTAAAACCATGTTTGTTTTTTGAAATAAATTATCTGAGGGTTAAGGGCTGTTTGAAATTAATGCATACCGTTTCGCATCAATAATTTTTAGCAATAAATTGTGCTTAGCGTATTTAGTTCGAAATGCAAATAGGCTATTCATATCATCGACAAATCTTCAACACAATGTAATTATTAAAAGTGAATAAACGTTAGAGAACATTGAAAGGGCAATCAAGAATGAGAAACTGGGAACATTGGGTACACAAGACACAAGACTTGTCTTAATCTACATTAGTGTAAATAAATGTATGTTATCATATACAACTCTATCTGTTTCAACATTTATGATGTTCAAAGAACAAATAACAACAATGTCAAAGATATGTAGCATATAAGTTTTAATCATTCATTCTAACAATACTCTTAACATTAACATATATTCAGAGTTCAATAGTTATTTACACTAATACGGTTGTCTTTCAGTACATTGCACATTTCTCCGGTAATCAATCTTTATTGCGACATTGACTGTTTAATTTATCCTTCAATTGCGTGATCCTCAGTACTAATTAAGTACAATTCGGTGTTAATCATAAATTAGTAAAGTTCCTAGTAAAGCATTTCTTTTATCTGATTCATGTAGATCGACTGTAATACAAGCATCACCAGCATAGACGCAGACCTCATAGTGGACACAATTGATCCCGATTAGAATGGGTGGTTCAATGAGTTAGAAAGTTGGATTACCTAACATATCATACGAGCCTATCACCAATACGGCATGGGTTCGCGCTCGGTCTTTGTAGATTACAAAAAGGCTGAACTCGACTCGCAGCCGCAAATGCTAAAGCTTACAAATTGCTTGCCCATGGTCGGTGGTTCTCTCAGGGTACTCCAACTTCTTACACATCTAACACTGGTTGCCATGATTTAGCTGAAATATTGCTGAAAATGGCGTTAAACACCAAAAATCACTCAAATTCAACCGATTAGAGCGATGCTTTTCTGTTCTTTTCAGACCATTTTTAGTTGATTTAGACATTACAGTATGGAAACAATATACCTATGTTGTCGATAGATATAAAGCAAATTTTCACTCGCTAGTAAACTTAGCCTTCTATCTCCCTATTTCTAGCCCTTGTGTGATAGGTCATTAAAAACGAATGGACCGGATATTGCTTCCGACAAGGAGGACACATTCGTAGCCGTTTGTAGCAAATATTCCCTAACGGTTAACACAGTATATCTTTATAATAAAGGAGATTAAGAGGGCGACTATATTTTATCTAAGCAATGCCGATTATATCGCTCTGTCGTTTAGGTGAATGGGTTAACGTCTTTAGCGACACTTTTTGCATTGTCTATCCTGCTTTGACTTGCAACTTCTGATGACCCCATTGGTATCTTCAACCTTTTTTTTCAATAGTATTTCTGTTATAACTTGTCGGTTAGTTTCATCGTTTGGAGAAACGGAGTACTCGGAGAAGACCATCGTCCTGTCGTAATTCACTGAAAAAATGTATCATATAAAATTGTATCGAGTACATCTTGCCATAAGCGGGATTGAAGCTTATAGGGTTAATGGTGATAGACACTGATTGCACATGTAGTCGGAAATCCAACTACCAATCGATCACGACAACAATGGTCAATTGGTCTCTATTGACGCACATATGATATGAAATGCTTACCTAACAGGGTGGTATGGCTCGTGTGAGAGAGTACATGTCATAATAAAACACAAACATTACAATACAATATATGCCTTAACTTTCTTATTACGTTGAGAAAGCCAAAAATCAACAGAGCGATCAGTGTATCACAAATTATGTGTTCCATACAAACAGCCATTAACCCTATTAATTTTGTTTTGTTATTTTCTTCTGGAGAATGGAATACTGTGTTGTGAACTGGGCATTTAATTTAAAACTACTTTAATCATTTTCAATGGATTTCTTATAATGAATAATTTTAATTTCAATTAAAACCATGTTTGTTTTTTGAAATAAATTATCTGAGGGTTAAGGGCTGTTTGAAATTAATGCATACCGTTTCACGTCAATAATTTTTAGCAATAAATTGTGCTTAGCGTATTTAGTTTGGAATGCAAATAGGCTATTCATATCATCGACAAAGCTTCAACACAATGTAATTATTAAAAGTGAATAAACGTTAGAGAACATTGAAAGGGCAATCAAGAATGAGAAACTGGCAACATTGGGTACACAAGACACAAAACTTGTCTTAATCTACATTAGTGTAAATAAATGTATGTTATCATATACAACTCTATCTGTTTCAACATTTATGATGTTCAAACAACAAATAACAACAATGTCAAAGATATGTAGCATATAAGTTTTAATCATTCATTCTAACAATACTCTTAACATTAACATATATTCAGAGTTCAATAGTTATTTACACTAATACGGTTGTCTTTCAGTACATTGCACATTTCTCCGGTTATCAATCTTTATTACGACATTGACTGTTTAATTTATCCTTCAATTGCGTGATCCTCAATACTAATTAAGTACAATTCGGTGTTAATTATAAATTAGTAAAGTTCCTAGTAAAGCATTTTTTTTATCTGATTCATGTAGATCGACTGTAATACAAGCATCACCAGCATAGACGCAGACCTCATAGAGGACACAATTGATCCCGATTAGAATGGGTGGCTCAATGAGTTAGAAAGTTGGATTACCTAACATCTCATACGAGCCTATCACCAATACGGCACCCGGTCTTTGTAAATTACAAAAAGGCTGAACTCGACTCGCAGCCGCAAATGCTAAAGCTTACCAATTGCTTGCCCATGGTCGGTGGTTCTCTCAGGGTACTCCAGCTTCTTACACATCTAACACTGGTTGCCATGATTTAGCTGAAATATTGCTGAAAATGGCGTTAAACACCAAAAATCACTCAAATTCAACCGATTAGAGCGATGCTTTTTCTTTTCTTTTCAGACCATTATCAGTTAATTTAGACATTACAGTATGAAAACAATATACCTAGGTTGTCGATAGATATAAAGCAAATTTTCACTCGCTAGTAAACTTAGCCTTCTATTTCCTTATTTCTAGCACTTGTGTGATAGGTCATTAAAAACGAATGGACCGGATATTGCTTCCGACAAGCAGGACACATTCGTAGCCGTTTGTAGCAAATATTCCCTAACGGTTAACACAGTATATCTTTATAATAAAGGAGATTAAGAGGGCGACTATATTTTACCTAAGCAATGCCGATTATATCGCTCTGTCATTTAAGTGAATGGGTTAAGGTCTTTAACGACACTTTTTGCATTGTCTATCCTGCTTTGACTTGCAACTTCTGATGACCCCATTGGTATCTTCAACCTTTTCTTTCAATAGTATTTCTGTTATAACTTGTCGGTTAGTTTCATTGTTTGGAGAAACCGGAGTACTCGGAGAAGACCATCGTCCTGTCGCAATTCACTGAAAAAATGTATCATATAAAATTGTATCGAGTACATCTTGCCATTAGCGGGATTGAAGCTTATAGGGTTAATGGTGATAGGCACTGATTGCACATGTAGTCGGAAATCCAACTACCAATCGATCACGACAACAATGGCCAATTGGTCCCTATTGAGGGACATATGATATGAAATGTTTACCTAACAGGGTGGTATGGCTCGTGTGAGAGAGTACATGTCATAATAAAACACAAACATTACAATACAATATATGCCTTAACTTTCTTATTACGTTGAGAAAGCCAAAAATCAACAGAGCCATCAGTGTATCACAAATTATGTGTTCCATACAAACAGCCATTAACCCTATTAATTTTGTTTTGTTATTTTCTTCTGGAGAATGGAATACTGTGTTGTGAACTGGGCATTTAATTTAAAACTACTTTAATCATTTTCAATGGATTTCTTATAATGAATAATTTTATTTTCAATTAAAACCATGTTTGTTTTTTGAAATAAATTATCTGAGGGTTAAGGGCTGTTTGAAATTAATGCATACCGTTTCGCGTCAATAATTTTTAGCAATAAATTGTGCTTAGCGTATTTAGTTTGGAATGCAAATAGGCTATTCATATCATCGACAAAGCTTCAACACAATGTAATTATTAAAAGTGAATAAACGTTAGAGAACATTGAAGGGGCAATCAAGAATGGGAAACTGGCAACATTGGGTACACAAGACACAAGACTTGTCTTAATCTACATTAGTGTAAATAAATGTATGTTATCATATACAACTCTATCTGTTTCAACATTCATGATGTTCAAACAACAAATAACAACAATGTCAAAGATATGTAGCATATAAGTTTTAATCATTCATTCTAACAATACTCTTAACATTAACATATATTCAGAGTTCAATAGTTATTTACACTAATACGGTTGTCTTTCAGTACATTGCACATTTCTCCGGTAATCAATCTTTATTACGACATTGACTGTTTAATTTATCCTTCAATTGCGTGATCCTCAATACTAATTAAGTACAATTCGGTGTTAATTATAAATTTGTAAAGTTCCTAGTAAAGCATTTTTTTTATCTGATTCATGTAGATCGACTGTAATACAAGCATCACCAGCATAGACGCAGACCTCATAGAGGACACAATTGATCCCGATTAGAATGGGTGGCTCAATGAGTTAGAAAGTTGGATTACCTAACATCTCATACGAGCCTATCACCAATACGGCACCCGGTCTTTGTAAATTACAAAAAGGCTGAACTCGACTCGCAGCCGCAAATGCTAAAGCTTACCAATTGCTTGCCCATGGTCGGTGGTTCTCTCAGGGTACTCCAGCTTCTTACACATCTAACACTGGTTGCCATGATTTAGCTGAAATATTGCTGAAAATGGCGTTAAACACCAAAAATCACTCAAATTCAACCGATTAGAGCGATGCTTTTTCTTTTCTTTTCAGACCATTATCAGTTAATTTAGACATTACAGTATGAAAACAATATACCTAGGTTGTCGATAGATATAAAGCAAATTTTCACTCGCTAGTAAACTTAGCCTTCTATTTCCTTATTTCTAGCACTTGTGTGATAGGTCATTAAAAACGAATGGACCGGATATTGCTTCCGACAAGCAGGACACATTCGTAGCCGTTTGTAGCAAATATTCCCTAACGGTTAACACAGTATATCTTTATAATAAAGGAGATTAAGAGGGCGACTATATTTTACCTAAGCAATGCCGATTATATCGCTCTGTCATTTAAGTGAATGGGTTAAGGTCTTTAACGACACTTTTTGCATTGTCTATCCTGCTTTGACTTGCAACTTCTGATGACCCCATTGGTATCTTCAACCTTTTCTTTCAATAGTATTTCTGTTATAACTTGTCGGTTAGTTTCATTGTTTGGAGAAACCGGAGTACTCGGAGAAGACCATCGTCCTGTCGCAATTCACTGAAAAAATGTATCATATAAAATTGTATCGAGTACATCTTGCCATTAGCGGGATTGAAGCTTATAGGGTTAATGGTGATAGGCACTGATTGCACATGTAGTCGGAAATCCAACTACCAATCGATCACGACAACAATGGCCAATTGGTCCCTATTGAGGGACATATGATATGAAATGTTTACCTAACAGGGTGGTATGGCTCGTGTGAGAGAGTACATATCATAATAAAACAGAAACATTACAATACAATATATGCCTTAACTTTCTTATTACGTTGAGAAAGCCAAAAATCAACAGAGCGATCAGTGCATCACAAATTATGTGTTTCATGCAAACAGCCATTAACCCTATTAATTTTGCTTTGTTATTTTCTTCTGGAGAATGGAATACTGTGTTGTGAAATGGGCATTTAACTTAAAACTACTTTAATCATTTTCAATGGATTTCTTATAATGAATAATTTTAATTTCAATTAAAACCATGTTTGTTTTTTGAAATAAATTATCTGAGGGTTAAGGGCTGTTTGAAATTAATGCATACCGTTTCGCATCAATAATTTTTAGCAATAAATTGTGCTTAGCGTATTTAGTTCGAAATGCAAATAGGCTATTCATATCATCGACAAATCTTCAACACAATGTAATTATTAAAAGTGAATAAACGTTAGAGAACATTGAAAGGGCAATCAAGAATGAGAAACTGGGAACATTGGGTACACAAGACACAAGACTTGTCTTAATCTACATTAGTGTAAATAAATGTATGTTATCATATACAACTCTATCTGTTTCAACATTTATGATGTTCAAACAACAAATAACAACAATGTCAAAGATATGTAGCATATAAGTTTTAATCATTCATTCTAACAATACTCTTAACATTAACATATATTCAGAGTTCAATAGTTATTTACACTAATACGGTTGTCTTTCAGTACATTGCACATTTCTCCGGTAATCAATCTTTATTGCGACATTGACTGTTTAATTTATCCTTCAATTGCGTGATCCTCAGTACTAATTAAGTACAATTCGGTGTTAATCATAAATTAGTAAAGTTCCTAGTAAAGCATTTCTTTTATCTGATTCATGTAGATCGACTGTAATACAAGCATCACCAGCATAGACGCAGACCTCATAGTGGACACAATTGATCCCGATTAGAATGGGTGGTTCAATGAGTTAGAAAGTTGGATTACCTAACATATCATACGAGCCTATCACCAATACGGCATGGGTTCGCACCCGGTCTTTGTAAATTACAAAAAGGCTGAACTCGACTCGCAGCCGCAAATGCTAAAGCTTACAAATTGCTTGCCCATGGTCGGTGGTTCTCTCAGGGTACTCCAACTTCTTACACATCTAACACTGGTTGCCATGATTTAGCTGAAATATTGCTGAAAATGGCGTTAAACACCAAAAATCACTCAAATTCAACCGATTAGAGCGATGCTTTTCTGTTCTTTTCAGACCATTTTTAGTTGATTTAGACATTACAGTATGGAAACAATATACCTATGTTGTCGATAGATATAAAGCAAATTTTCACTCGCTAGTAAACTTAGCCTTCTATCTCCCTATTTCTAGCCCTTGTGTGATAGGTCATTAAAAACGAATGGACCGGATATTGCTTCCGACAAGGAGGACACATTCGTAGCCGTTTGTAGCAAATATTCCCTAACGGTTAACACAGTATATCTTTATAATAAAGGAGATTAAGAGGGCGACTATATTTTATCTAAGCAATGCCGATTATATCGCTCTGTCGTTTAGGTGAATGGGTTAACGTCTTTAGCGACACTTTTTGCATTGTCTATCCTGCTTTGACTTGCAACTTCTGATGACCCCATTGGTATCTTCAACCTTTTTTTTCAATAGTATTTCTGTTATAACTTGTCGGTTAGTTTCATCGTTTGGAGAAACGGAGTACTCGGAGAAGACCATCGTCCTGTCGTAATTCACTGAAAAAATGTATCATATAAAATTGTATCGAGTACATCTTGCCATTAGCGGGATTGAAGCTTATAGGGTTAATGGTGATAGACACTGATTGCACATGTAGTCGGAAATCCAACTACCAATCGATCACGACAACAATGGTCAATTGGTCTCTATTGACGCACATATGATATGAAATGCTTACCTAACAGGGTGGTATGGCTCGTGTGAGAGAGTACATGTCATAATAAAACACAAACATTACAATACAATATATGCCTTAACTTTCTTATTACGTTGAGAAAGCCAAAAATCAACAGAGCGATCAGTGTATCACAAATTATGTGTTCCATACAAACAGCCATTAACCCTATTAATTTTGTTTTGTTATTTTCTTCTGGAGAATGGAATACTGTGTTGTGAACTGGGCATTTAATTTAAAACTACTTTAATCATTTTCAATGGATTTCTTATAATGAATAATTTTAATTTCAATTAAAACCATGTTTGTTTTTTGAAATAAATTATCTGAGGGTTAAGGGCTGTTTGAAATTAATGCATACCGTTTCACGTCAATAATTTTTAGCAATAAATTGTGCTTAGCGTATTTAGTTTGGAATGCAAATAGGCTATTCATATCATCGACAAAGCTTCAACACAATGTAATTATTAAAAGTGAATAAACGTTAGAGAACATTGAAAGGGCAATCAAGAATGAGAAACTGGCAACATTGGGTACACAAGACACAAAACTTGTCTTAATCTACATTAGTGTAAATAAATGTATGTTATCATATACAACTCTATCTGTTTCAACATTTATGATGTTCAAACAACAAATAACAACAATGTCAAAGATATGTAGCATATAAGTTTTAATCATTCATTCTAACAATACTCTTAACATTAACATATATTCAGAGTTCAATAGTTATTTACACTAATACGGTTGTCTTTCAGTACATTGCACATTTCTCCGGTTATCAATCTTTATTACGACATTGACTGTTTAATTTATCCTTCAATTGCGTGATCCTCAGTACTAATTAAGTACAATTTGGTGTTAATCATAAATTAGTAAAGTTCCTAGTAAAGCATTTCTTTTATCTGATTCATGTAGATCGACTGTAATACAAGCATCACCAGCATAGACGCAGACCTCATAGTGGACACAATTGATCCCGATTAGAATGGGTGGCTCAATGAGTTAGAAAGTTGGATTACCTAACATATCATACGAGCCTATCACCAATACGGCATGGGTTCGCGCCCGGTCTTTGTAGATTACAAAAAGGCTGAACTCGACTCGCAGACGCAAATGCTAAAGCTTACAAATTGCTTGCCCATGGTCGGTGGTTCTCTCAGGGTACTCCAACTTCTTACACATCTAACACTGGTTGCCATGATTTAGCTGAAATATTGCTGAAAATGGCGTTAAACACCAAAAATCACTCAAATTCAACCGATTAGAGCGATGCTTTTTCTGTTCTTTTCAGACCATTATCAGTTGATTTAGACATTACAGTATGGAAACAATATACCTATGTTGTCGATAGATATAAAGCAAATTTTCACTCGCTAGTAAACTTAGCCTTCTATCTCCCTATTTCTAGCCCTTGTGTGATAGGTCATTAAAAACGAATGGACCGGATATTGCATCCGACAAGGAGGACACATTCGTAGCCGTTTGTAGCAAATATTCCCTAACGGTTAACACAGTATATCTTTATAATAAAGGAGATTAAGAGGGCGACTATATTTTATCTAAGCAATGCCGATTATATCGCTCTGTCGTTTAGGTGAATGGGTTAAGGTCTTTAGCGACACTTTTTGCATTGTCTATCCTGCTTTGACTTGCAACTTCTGATGACCCCATTGGTATCTTCAACCTTTTCTTTCAATAGTATTTCTGTTATAACTTGTCGGTTAGTTTCATCGTTTGGAGAAACGGAGTACTCGGAGAAGACCATCGTCCTGTCGTAATTCACTGAAAAAATGTATCATATAAAATTGTATCGAGTACATCTTGCCATAAGCGGGATTGAAGCTTATAGGGTTAATGGTGATAGACACTGATTGCACATGTAGTCGGAAATCCAACTACCAATCGATCACGACAACAATGGTCAATTGGTCTCTATTGACGCACATATGATATGAAATGCTTACCTAACAGGGTGGTATGGCTCGTGTGAGAGAGTACATGTCATAATAAAACACAAACATTACAATACAATATATGCCTTAACTTTCTTATTACGCTGAGAAAGCCAAAAATCAACAGAGCGATCAGTGTATCACAAATTATGTGTTCCATACAAACAGCCATTAACCCTATTAATTTTGTTTTGTTATTTTCTTCTGGAGAATGGAATACTGTGTTGTGAACTGGGCATTTAATTTAAAACTACTTTAATCATTTTCAATGGATTTCTTCTAATGAATAATTTTAATTTCAATTAAAACCATGTTTGTTTTTTGAAATAAATTATCTGAGGGTTAAGGGCTGTTTGAAATTAATGCATACCGTTTCACGTCAATAATTTTTAGCAATAAATTGTGCTTAGCGTATTTAGTTTGGAATGCAAATAGGCTATTCATATCATCGACAAAGCTTCAACACAATGTAATTATTAAAAGTGAATAAACGTTAGAGAACATTGAAAGGGCAATCAAGAATGAGAAACTGGCAACATTGGGTACACAAGACACAAAACTTGTCTTAATCTACATTAGTGTAAATAAATGTATGTTATCATATACAACTCTATCTGTTTCAACATTTATGATGTTCAAACAACAAATAACAACAATGTCAAAGATATGTAGCATATAAGTTTAATCATTCATTCTAACAATACTCTTAACATTAACATATATTCAGAGTTCAATAGTTATTTACACTAATACGGTTGTCTTTCAGTACATTGCACATTTCTCCGGTAATCAATCTTTATTACGACATTGACTGTTTAATTTATCCTTCAATTGCGTGATCCTCAGTACTAATTAAGTACAATTTGGTGTTAATCATAAATTAGTAAAGTTCCTAGTAAAGCATTTCTTTTATCTGATTCATGTAGATCGACTGTAATACAAGCATCACCAGCATAGACGCAGACCTCATAGTGGACACAATTGATCTCGATTAGAATGGGTGGCTCAATGAGTTAGAAAGTTGGATTACCTAACATATCATACGAGCCTATCACCAATACGGCATGGGTTCGCGCCCGGTCTTTGTAAATTACAAAAAGGCTGAACTCGACTCGCAGCCGCAAATGCTAAAGCTTACAAATTGCTTGCCCATGGTCGGTGGTTCTCTCAGGGTACTCCAACTTCTTACACATCTAACACTGGTTGCCATGATTTAGCTGAAATATTGCTGAAAATGGCGTTAAACACCAAAAATCACTCAAATTCAACCGATTAGAGCGATGCTTTTTCTGTTCTTTTCAGACCATTATCAGTTGATTTAGACATTACAGTATGGAAACAATATACCTATGTTGTCGATAGATATAAAGCAAATTTTTACTCGCTAGTAAACTTAGCCTTCTATCTCCCTATTTCTAGCCCTTGTGTGATAGGTCATTAAAAACGAATGGACCGGATATTGCTTCCGACAAGCAGGACACATTCGTAGCCATTTGTAGCAAATATTCCCTAACGGTTAACACAGTATATCTTTATAATAAAGGAGATTAAGAGGGCGACTATATTTTACCTAAGCAATGCCGATTATATCGCTCTGTCATTTAAGTGAATGGGTTAAGGTCTTTAACGACACTTTTTGCATTGTCTATCCTGCTTTGACTTGCAACTTCTGATGACCCCATTGGTATCTTCAACCTTTTCTTTCAATAGTATTTCTGTTATAACTTGTCGGTTAGTTTCATCGTTTGGAGAAACGGAGTACTCGGAGAAGACCATCGTCCTGTCGCAATTCACTGAAAAAATGTATCATATAAAATTGTATCGAGTACATCTTGCCATAAGCGGGATTGAAGCTTATAGGGTTAATGATGATAGACACTGATTGCACATGTAGTCGGAAATCCAACTACCAATCGATCACGACAGCAATGGCCAATTGGTCTCTATTGACGCACATATGATATGAAATGTTTACCTAACAGGGTGGTATGGCTCGTGTGAGAGAGTACATGTCATAATAAAACACAAACATTACAATACAATATATGCCTTAACTTTCTTATTACGTTGAGAAAGCCAAAAATCAACAGAGCCATCAGTGTATCACAAATTATGTGTTCCATACAAACAGCCATTAACCCTATTAATTTTGTTTTGTTATTTTCTTCTGGAGAATGGAATACTGTGTTGTGAACTGGGCATTTAATTTAAAACTCCTTTAATCATTTTCAATGGATTTCTTATAATGAATAATTTTAATTTCAATTAAAACCATGTTTGTTTTTTGAAATAAATTATCTGAGGGTTAAGGGCTGTTTGAAATTAATGCATACCGTTTCACGTCAATAATTTTTAGCAATAAATTGTGCTTAGCGTATTTAGTTTGGAATGCAAATAGGCTATTCATATCATCGACAAAGCTTCAACACAATGTAATTATTAAAAGTGAATAAACGTTAGAGAACATTGAAAGGGCAATCAAGAATGAGAAACTGGCAACATTGGGTACACAAGACACAAGACTTGTCTTAATCTACATTAGTGTAAATAAATGAATGTTATCATATACAACTCTATCTGTTTCAACATTTATGATGTTCAAACAACAAATAACAACAATGTCAAAGATATGTAGCATATAAGTTTTAATCATTCATTCTAACAATACTCTTAACATTAACATATATACAGAGTTCAATAGTTATTTACACTAATACGGTTGTCTTTCAGTACATTGCACATTTCTCCGGTAATCAATCTTTATTACGACATTGACTGTTTAATTTATCCTTCAATTGCGTGATCCTCAGTACTAATTAAGTACAATTCGGTGTTAATCATAAATTAGTAAAGTTCCTAGTAAAGCATTTCTTTTATCTGATTCATGTAGATCGACTGTAATACAAGCATCACCAGCATAGACGCAGACCTCATAGTGGACACAATTGATCCCGATTAGAATGGGTGGCTCAATGAGTTAGAAAGTTGGATTACCTAACATATCATACGAGCCTATCACCAATACGGCATGGGTTCGCGCCCGGTCTTTGTAAATTACAAAAAGGCTGAACTCGACTCGCAGCCGCAAATGCTAAAGCTTACAAATTGCTTGCCCATGGTCGGTGGTTCTCTCAGGGTACTCCAACTTCTTACACATCTAACACTGGTTGCCATGATTTAGCTGAAATATTGCTGAAAATGGCGTTAAACACCAAAAATCACTCAAATTCAACCGATTAGAGCGATGCTTTTTCTGTTCTTTTCAGACCATTATCAGTTGATTTAGACATTACAGTATGGAAACAATATACCTATGTTGTCGATAGATATAAAGCAAATTTTTACTCGCTAGTAAACTTAGCCTTCTATCTCCCTATTTCTAGCCCTTGTGTGATAGGTCATTAAAAACGAATGGACCGGATATTGCTTCCGACAAGCAGGACACATTCGTAGCCATTTGTAGCAAATATTCCCTAACGGTTAACACAGTATATCTTTATAATAAAGGAGATTAAGAGGGCGACTATATTTTACCTAAGCAATGCCGATTATATCGCTCTGTCGTTTAGGTGAATGGGTTAAGGTCTTTAGCGACACTTTTTGCATTGTCTATCCTGCTTTGACTTGCAACTTCTGATGACCCCATTGGTATCTTCAACCTTTTCTTTCAATAGTATTTCTGTTATAACTTGTCGGTTAGATTCATCGTTTGGAGAAACGGAGTACTCGGAGAAGACCATCGTCCTGTCGCAATTCACTGAAAAAATGTATCATATAAAATTGTATCGAGTACATCTTGCCATAAGCGGGATTGAAGCTTATAGGGTTAATGGTGATAGACACTGATTGCACATGTAGTCGGAAATCCAACTACCAATCGATCACGACAACAATGGCCAATTGGTCTCTATTGACGCACATATGATATGAAATGTTTACCTAACAGGGTGGTATGGCTCGTGTGAGAGAGTACATGTCATAATAAAACACAAACATTACAATACAATATATGCCTTAACTTTCCTATTACGTTGAGAAAGCCAAAAATCAACAGACCCATCAGTGTATCACAAATTATGTGTTCCATACAAACAGCCATTAACCCTATTAATTTTGTTTTGTTATTTTCTTCTGGAGAATGGAATACTGTGTTGTGAACTGGGCATTTAATTTAAAACTACTTTAATCATTTTCAATGGATTTCTTATAATGAATAATTTTAATTTCAATTAAAACCATGTTTGTTTTTTGAAATAAATTATCTGAGGGTTAAGGGCTGTTTGAAATTAATGCATACCGTTTCACGTCAATAATTTTTAGCAATAAATTGTGCTTAGCGTATTTAGTTTGGAATGCAAATAGGCTATTCATATCATCGACAAAGCTTCAACACAATGTAATTATTAAAAGTGAATAAACGTTAGAGAACATTGAAAGGGCAATCAAGAATGAGAAACTGGCAACATTGGGTACACAAGACACAAGACTTGTCTTAATCTACATTAGTGTAAATAAATGTATGTTATCATATACAACTCTATCTGTTTCAACATTTATGATGTTCAAACAACAAATAACAACAATGTCAAAGATATGTAGCATATAAGTTTTAATCATTCATTCTAACAATACTCTTAACATTAACATATATTCAGAGTTCAATAGTTATTTACACTAATACGGTTGTCTTTCAGTACATTGCACATTTCTCCGGTAATCAATCTTTATTACGACATTGACTGTTTAATTTATCCTTCAATTGCGTGATCCTCAGTACTAATTAAGTACAATTCGGTGTTAATCATAAATTAGTAAAGTTCCTAGTAAAGCATTTCTTTTATCTGATTCATGTAGATCGACTGTAATACAAGCATCACCAGCATAGACGCAGACCTCATAGTGGACACAATTGATCCCGATTAGAATGGGCGGCTCAATGAGTTAGAAAGTTGGATTACCTAACATATCATACGAGCCTATCACCAATACGGCATGGGTTCGCGCCCGGTCTTTGTAAATTACAAAAAGGCTGAACTCGACTCGCAGCCGCAAATGCTAAAGCTTACAAATTGCTTGCCCATGGTCGGTGGTTCTCTCAGGGTACTCCAACTTCTTACACATCTAACACTGGTTGCCATGATTTAGCTGAAATATTGCTGAAAATGGCGTTAAACACCAAAAATCACTCATATTCAACCGATTAGAGCGATGCTTTTTCTGTTCTTTTCAGACCATTATCAGTTGATTTAGACATTACAGTATGGAAACAATATACCTAGGTTGACGATAGATATAAAGCAAATTTTCACTCGCTAGTAAACTTAGCCTTCTATCTCCCTATTTCTAGCACTTGAGTGATAGGTCAATAAAAACGAATGGACCGGATATTGCTTCCGACAAGCAGGACACATTCGTAGCCGTTTGTAGCAAATATTCCCTAACGGTTAACACAGTGTATCTTTATAATAAAGGAGATTAAGAGGGCGACTATATTTTACCTAAGCAATGCCGATTATATCGCTCTGTCGTTTAGGTGAATGGGTTAAGGTCTTTAACGACACCTTTTGCATTGTCTATCCTGCTTTGACTTGCAACTTCTGATGACCCCATTGGTATCTTCAACCTTTTCTTTCAATAGTATTTCTGTTATAACTTGTCGGTTAGTTTCATTGTTTGGAGAAACCGGAGTACTCGGAGAAGACCATCGTCCTGTCGCAATTCACTGAAAAAATGTATCATATAAAATTGTATCGAGTACATCTTGCCATTAGCGGGATTAAAGCTTATAGGGTTAATGGTAATAGGCACTGATTGCACATGTAGTCGGAATTCCAACTACCAATCGATCACGACAGCAATGGCCAATTGGTCCCTATTGACGGACATATGATATGAAATGCTTACCTAACAGGGTGGTATGGCTCGTGTGAGAGAGTACATGTCATAATAAAACACAAACATTACAATACAATATATGCCTTAACTTTCTTATTACGTTGAGAAAGCCAAAAATCAACAGAGCGATCAGTGTATCACAAATTATGTGTTCCATACAAACAGCCATTAACCCTATTAATTTTGTTTTGTTATTTTCATCTGGAGAATGGAATACTGTGTTGTGAACTGGGCATTTAATTTAAAACTACTTTAATCATTTTCAATGGATTTCTTATAATGAATAATTTTAATTTCAATTAAAACCATGTTTGTTTTTTGAAATAAATTATCTGAGGGTTAAGGGCTGTTTGAAATAAATGCATACCGTTTCGCGTCAATAATTTTTAGCAATAAATTGTGCTTAGCGTATTTAGTTTGGAATGCAAATAGGCTATTCATATCATCGACAAAACTTCAACACAATGTAATTATTAAAAGTGAATAAACGTTAGAGAACATTGAAAGGGCAATCAAGAATGAGAAACTGGCAACATTGGGTACACAAGACACAAGACATGTCTTAATCTACATTAGTGTAAATAAATGTATGCTATCATATACAACTCTATCTTTTTCAACATTTATGATGTTCAAACAACAAATAACAACAATGTCAAAGATATGTAGCATATAAGTTTTAATCATTCATTCTAACAATACTCTTAACATTAACATATATTCAGAGTTCAATAGTTATTTACACTAATACGGTTGTCTTTCAGTACATTGCACATTTCTCCGGTAATCAATCTTTATTACGACATTGACTGTTTAATTTATCCTTCATTGCGTGATCCTCAGTACTAATTAAGTACAATTCGGTGTTAATTATTAATTAGTAAAGGTCCTAGTAAAGCATTTCTTTTATCTGCTTCATGTAGATCGACTGTAATACAAGCATCACCAGCATAGACGCAGACCTCAGACAGGACACAATTGATCCCGATTAAAATGGGTGGCTCAATGAGTTAGAAAGTTGGATTACCTAACATCTCATACGAGCCTATCACCAATACGGAATGGGTTCGCGCCCGATCTTTGTAAATTACAAAAAGGCTGAACTCGACTCGCAGCCGCAAATGCTAAAGCTTACCAATTGCTGCCCATGGTCGGTGGTTCTCTCAGGGTACTCCAGCTTCTTACACATCTAACACTGGTTGCCATGATTTAGCTGAAATATTGCTGAAAATGGCGTTAAACACCAAAAATCACTCAAATTCAACCTACTAGAGCGATGCTTTTTCTTTTCTTTTCAGACCATTATCAGTTGATTTAGACATTACAGTATGGAAACAATATACCTAGGTTGTCGATAAATATAAAGCAAATTTTCACTCGCTAGTAAACTTAGCCTTCTATCTCCCTATTTCTAGCCCTTGTGTGATAGGTCATTAAAAACGAATGGACCGGATATTGCTTCCGACAAGCAGGACACATTCGTAGCCGTTTGTAGCAAATATTCCCTAACGGTTAACACAGTATATCTTTATAATAAAGGAGATTAAGAGGGCGACTATATTTTACCTAAGCAATGCCGATTATATCGTTCTGTCGTTTAGGTGAATGGGTTAAGATCTTTAACGACACTTTTTGCATTTTCTATCCTGCTTTGACTTGCAACTTCTGATGACCCCATTGGCATCTTCAAAATTTTCTTTCAATAGTATTTCTGTTATAACTTGTCGGTTAGTTTCATTGTTTGGAGAAACCGGAGTACTCGGAGAAGACCATCGTCCTGTCGCAATTCACTGAAAAAATGTATCATATAAAATTGTATCGAGTACATCTTGCCATTAGCGGGATTGAAGCTTATAGGGTTAATGGTGATAGGCACTGATTGCACATGTAGTCGGAAATCCAACTACCAATCGATCACGACAACAATGGCCAATTGGTCCCTATTGAGGGACATATGATATGAAATGTTTACCTAACAGGGTGGTATGGCTCGTGTGAGAGAGTACATGTCATAATAAAACACAAACATTACAATACAATATATGCCTTAACTTTCTTATTACGTTGAGAAAGCCAAAAATCAACAGAGCGATCAGTGTATCACAAATTATGTGTTTCATACAAACAGCCATTAACCCTATTAATTTTGTTTTGTTATTTTCTCCTGGAGAATGGAACACTGTGTTGTGAACTGGGCATTTAATTTAAAACTACTTTAATCATTTTCAATGGATTTCTTATAATGAATAATTTTAATTTCAATTAAAACCATGTTTGTTTTTTGAAATAAATTATCTGAGGGTTAAGGGCTGTTTGAAATTAATGCATACCGTTTCGCGTCAATAATTTTTAGCAATAAATTGTGCTTAGCGTATTTAGTTCGAAATGCAAATAGGCTATTCATATCATCGACAAAGCTTCAACACAATGTAATTATTAAAAGTGAATAAACGTTAGAGAACATTGAAAGGGCAATCAAGAATGGGAAACTGGCAACATTGGGTACACAAGACACAAGACTTGTCTTAATCTACATTAGTGTAAATAAATGTATGTTATCATATACAACTCTATCTGTTTCAACATTTATGATGTTCAAAGAACAAATAACAACAATGTCAAAGATATGTAGCATATAAGTTTTAATCATTCATTCTAACAATACTCTTAACATTAACATATATTCAGAGTTCAATAGTTATTTACACTAATACGGTTGTCTTTCAGTATATTGCACATTTCTCCGGTAATCAATCTTTATTACGACATTGACTGTTTAATTTATCCTTCAATTGCGTGATCCTCAGTACTAATTAAGTACAATTCGGTGTTAATCATCAATTAGTAAAGTTCCTAGTAAAGGATTTCTTTTATCTGATTCATGTAGATCGACTGTAATACAAGCATCACCAGCATAGACGCAGACCTCATAGTGGACACAATTGATCCCGATTAGAATGGGTGGCTCAATGAGTTAGAAAGTTGGATTACCTAACATATCATACGAGCCTATCACCAATACGGCATGGGTTCGCACCCGGTCTTTGTAAATTACAAAAAGGCTAAACTCGACTCGCAGCCGCAAATGCTAAAGCTTACAAATTGCTTGCCCATGGTCGGTGGTTCTCTCATGGTACTCCAGCTTCTTACACATCTAACATTGGTTGCCATGATTTAGCTGAAATATTGCTGAAAATGGCGTTAAACACCAAAAATCACTCAAATTCAACCGATTAGAGCGATGCTTTTTCTGTTCTTTTCAGACCATTATCAGTTGATTTAGACATTACAGTATGGAAACAATATACCTATGTTGTCGATAGATATAAAGCAAATTTTCACTCGCTAGTAAACTTAGCCTTCTATCTCCCTATTTCTAGCCCTTGTGTGATAGGTCATTAAAAACGAATGGACCGGATTTTGATTCCGACAAGCAGGACACATTCGTAGCCGTTTGTAGCAAATATTCCCTAACGTTAACACAGTATATCTTTATAATAAAGGAGATTAAGAGGGCGACTATATTTTACCTAAGCAATGCCAATTATTTCGCTCTGTCGTTTAGGTGAATGGGTTAAGGTCTTTAACGACACTTTTTGCATTTTCTATCCTGCTTTGACTTGCAACTTCTGATGACCCCATTGGCATCTTCAAACTTTTCTTTCAATAGTATTTCTGTTATAACTTGTCGGTTAGCTTCATTGTTTGGAGAAACCGGAGTACTCGGAGAAGACCATCGTCCTGTCGCAATTCACTGAAAAAATGTATCATATAAAATTGTATCGAGTACATCTTGCCATTAGCGGGATTGAAGCTTATAGGGTTAATGGTGATAGGCACTGATTGCACATGTAGTCGGAAATCCAACTACCAATCGATCACGACAACAATGGCCAATTGGTCCCTATTGGCGGACATATGATATGAAATGTTTACCTAACAGGGTGGTATGGCTCGTGTGAGAGAGTACATGTCATAATAAAACACAAACATTACAATACAATATATGCCTTAACTTTCTTATTACGTTGAGAAAGCCAAAAATCAACAGAGCGATCAGTGTATCACAAATTATGTGTTTCATACAAACAGCCATTAACCCTATTAATTTTGTTTTGTTATTTTCTTCTGGAGAATGGAACACTGTGTTGTGAACTGGGCATTTAATTTAAAACTACTTTAATCATTTTCAATGGATTTCTTATAATGAATAATTTTAATTTCAATTAAAACCATGTTTGTTTTTTGAAATAAATTATCTGAGGGTTAAGGGCTGTTTGAAATTAATGCATACCGTTTCGCGTCAATAATTTTTAGCAATAAATTGTGCTTAGCGTATTTAGTTCGAAATGCAAATAGGCTATTCATATCATCGACAAAGCTTCAACACAATGTAATTATTAAAAGTGAATAAACGTTAGAGAACATTGAAAGGGCAATCAAGAATGAGAAACTGGCAACATTGGGTACACAAGACACAAGACTTGTCTTAATCTACATTAGTGTAAATAAATGTATGTTATCATATACAACTCTATCTGTTTCAACATTTATGATGTTCAAAGAACAAATAACAACAATGTCAAAGATATGTAGCATATAAGTTTTAATCATTCATTCTAACAATACTCTTAACATTAACATATATTCAGAGTTCAATAGTTGTTTACACTAATACGGTTGTCTTACAGTACATTGCACATTTCTCGGTAATCAATCTTTATTACGACATTGACTGTTAAATTTATCCTTCAATTGCGTGATCCTCAATACTAATTAAGTACAATTCGGTGTTAATTATAAATTAGTAAAGGTCCTAGTAAAGCATTTCTTTTATCTGATTCATGTAGATCGACTGTAATACAAGCATCACCAGCATAGACGCAGACCTCATAGAGGACACAATTGATCCCGATTAGAATGGGTGGCTCAATGAGTTAGAAAGTTGGATTACCTAACATCTCATACGAGCCTATCACCAATACGGCATGGATTCGCACCAGGTCTTTGTAAATTACAAAAAGGCTGAACTCGACTCGCAGCCGCAAATGCTAAAGCTTACCAATTGCTTGCCCATGGTCGGTGGTTCTTTCAGGTACTCCAGCTTCTTACACATCTAACACTGGTTGCCATGATTTAGCTGAAATATTGCTGAAAATGGCGTTAAACACCAAAAATCACTCAAATTCAACCGATTAGAGCGATGCTTTTTCTGTTCTTTTCAGACCATTATCAGTTGATTTAGACATTACAATATGGAAACAATATACCTACGTTGCCGATAGATATAAAGCAAATTTTCACTCGCTAGTAAACTTAGCCTTCTATCTCCCTATTTCTAGCACTTGAGTGATAGGTCATTAAAAACGAATGGACCGGATATTGCTTCCGACAAGCAGGACACATTCGTAGCCGTTTGTAGCAAATATTCCCTAACGGTTAACACAGTGTGTCTTTATAATAAAGGAGATTAAGAGGGCGACTATATTTTACCTAAGCAATGCCGATTATATCGTTCTGTCGTTTAGGTGAATGGGTTAAGATCTTTAACGACACTTTTTGCATTTTCTATCCTGCTTTGACTTGCAACTTCTGATGACCCCATTGGCATCTTCAAACTTTTCTTTCAATAGTATTTCTGTTATAACTTGTCGGTTAGTTTCATTGTTTGGAGAAACCGGAGTACTCGGAGAAGACCATCGTCCTGTCGCAATTCACTGAAAAAATGTATCATATAAAATTGTATCGAGTACATCTTGCCATTAGCGGGATTGAAGCTTATAGGGTTAATGGTGATAGGCACTGATTGCACATGTAGTCGGAAATCCAACTACCAATCGATCACGACAACAATGGCCAATTGGTCCCTATTGAGGGACATATGATATGAAATGTTTACCTAACAGGGTGGTATGGCTCGTGTGAGAGAGTACATGTCATAATAAAACACAAACATTACAATACAATATATGCCTTAACTTTCTTATTACGTTGAGAAAGCCAAAAATCAACAGAGCGATCAGTGTATCACAAATTATGTGTTTCATACAAACAGCCATTAACCCTATTAATTTTGTTTTGTTATTTTCTCCTGGAGAATGGAACACTGTGTTGTGAACTGGGCATTTAATTTAAAACTACTTTAATCATTTTCAATGGATTTCTTATAATGAATAATTTTAATTTCAATTAAAACCATGTTTGTTTTTTGAAATAAATTATCTGAGGGTTAAGGGCTGTTTGAAATTAATGCATACCGTTTCGCGTCAATAATTTTTAGCAATAAATTGTGCTTAGCGTATTTAGTTCGAAATGCAAATAGGCTATTCATATCATCGACAAAGCTTCAACACAATGTAATTATTAAAAGTGAATAAACGTTAGAGAACATTGAAAGGGCAATCAAGAATGGGAAACTGGCAACATTGGGTACACAAGACACAAGACTTGTCTTAATCTACATTAGTGTAAATAAATGTATGTTATCATATACAACTCTATCTGTTTCAACATTTATGATGTTCAAAGAACAAATAACAACAATGTCAAAGATATGTAGCATATAAGTTTTAATCATTCATTCTAACAATACTCTTAACATTAACATATATTCAGAGTTCAATAGTTATTTACACTAATACGGTTGTCTTTCAGTACATTGCACATTTCTCCGGTAATCAATCTTTATTACGACATTGACTGTTTAATTTATCCTTCAATTGCGTGATCCTCAGTACTAATTAAGTACAATTCGGTGTTAATCATCAATTAGTAAAGTTCCTAGTAAAGGATTTCTTTTATCTGATTCATGTAGATCGACTGTAATACAAGCATCACCAGCATAGACGCAGACCTCATAGTGGACACAATTGATCCCGATTAGAATGGGTGGCTCAATGAGTTAGAAAGTTGGATTACCTAACATATCATACGAGCCTATCACCAATACGGCATGGGTTCGCACCCGGTCTTTGTAAATTACAAAAAGGCTAAACTCGACTCGCAGCCGCAAATGCTAAAGCTTACAAATTGCTTGCCCATGGTCGGTGGTTCTCTCATGGTACTCCAGCTTCTTACACATCTAACATTGGTTGCCATGATTTAGCTGAAATATTGCTGAAAATGGCGTTAAACACCAAAAATCACTCAAATTCAACCGATTAGAGCGATGCTTTTTCTGTTCTTTTCAGACCATTATCAGTTGATTTAGACATTACAGTATGGAAACAATATACCTATGTTGTCGATAGATATAAAGCAAATTTTCACTCGCTAGTAAACTTAGCCTTCTATCTCCCTATTTCTAGCCCTTGTGTGATAGGTCATTAAAAACGAATGGACCGGATTTTGATTCCGACAAGCAGGACACATTCGTAGCCGTTTGTAGCAAATATTCCCTAACGTTAACACAGTATATCTTTATAATAAAGGAGATTAAGAGGGCGACTATATTTTACCTAAGCAATGCCAATTATTTCGCTCTGTCGTTTAGGTGAATGGGTTAAGGTCTTTAACGACACTTTTTGCATTTTCTATCCTGCTTTGACTTGCAACTTCTGATGACCCCATTGGCATCTTCAAACTTTTCTTTCAATAGTATTTCTGTTATAACTTGTCGGTTAGCTTCATTGTTTGGAGAAACCGGAGTACTCGGAGAAGACCATCGTCCTGTCGCAATTCACTGAAAAAATGTATCATATAAAATTGTATCGAGTACATCTTGCCATTAGCGGGATTGAAGTTTATAGGGTTAATGGTGATAGGCACTGATTGCACATGTAGTCGGAAATCCAACTACCAATCGATCACGACAACAATGGCCAATTGGTCCCTATTGGCGGACATATGATATGAAATGTTTACCTAACATGGTGGTATGGCTCGTGTGAGAGAGTACATGTCATAATAAAACACAAACATTACAATACAATATATGCCTTAACTTTCTTATTACGTTGAGAAAGCCAAAAATCAACAGAGCGATCAGTGTATCACAAATTATGTGTTTCATACAAACAGCCATTAACCCTATTAATTTTGTTTTGTTATTTTCTTCTGGAGAATGGAACACTGTGTTGTGAACTGGGCATTTAATTTAAAACTACTTTAATCATTTTCAATGGATTTCTTATAATGAATAATTTTAATTTCAATTAAAACCATGTTTGTTTTTTGAAATAAATTATCTGAGGGTTAAGGGCTGTTTGAAATTAATGCATACCGTTTCGCGTCAATAATTTTTAGCAATAAATTGTGCTTAGCGTATTTAGTTCGAAATGCAAATAGGCTATTCATATCATCGACAAAGCTTCAACACAATGTAATTATTAAAAGTGAATAAACGTTAGAGAACATTGAAAGGGCAATCAAGAATGAGAAACTGGCAACATTGGGTACACAAGACACAAGACTTGTCTTAATCTACATTAGTGTAAATAAATGTATGTTATCATATACAACTCTATCTGTTTCAACATTTATGATGTTCAAACAACAAATAACAACAATGTCAAAGATATGTAGCATATAAGTTTTAATCATTCATTCTAACAATACTCTTAACATTAACATATATTCAGAGTTCAATAGTTATTTACACTAATACGGTTGTCTTACAGTACATTGCACATTTCTCGGTAATCAATCTTTATTACGACATTGACTGTTTAATTTATCCTTCAATTGCGTGATCCTCAATACTAATTAAGTACAATTCGGTGTTAATCATCAATTAATAAAGGTCCTAGTAAAGGATTTCTTTTATCTGATTCATGTAGATCGACTGTAATACAAGCATCACCAGCATAGACGCAGACCTCATAGAGGACACAATTGATCCCGATTAGAATGGGTGGCTCAATGAGTTAGAAAGTTGGATTACCTAACATCTCATACGAGCCTATCACCAATACGGCATGGGTTCGCACCCGGTCTTTGTAAATTACAAAAAGGCTGAACTCGACTCGCAGCCGCAAATGCTAAAGCTTACCAATTGCTTGCCCATGGTCGGTGGTTCTCTCAGGGTACTCCAGCTTCTTACACATCTAACACTGGTTGCCATGATTTAGCTGAAATATTGCTGAAAATGGCGTTAAACACCAAAAATCACTCAAATTCAACCGATTTGAGCGATTCTTTTTCTGTTCTTTTCAGACCATTATCAGTTGATTTAGACATTACAGTATGGAAACAATATACCTAGGTTGTCGATAGATATAAAGCAAATTTTCACTCGCTAGTAAACGTAGCCTTCTATCTCCCTATTTCTAGCACTTGAGTGATAGGTCATTAAAAACGAATGGACCGGATATTGCTTCCGACAAGCAGGACACATTCGTATCCGTTTGTAGCAAATATTCCCTAACGGTTAACACAGTGTGTCTTTATAATAAAGGAGATTAAGAGGGCGACTATATTTTACCTAAGCAATGCCGATTATATCGTTCTGTCGTTTAGGTGAATGGGTTAAGGTCTTTAACGACACCTTTTGCATTGTCTATCCTGCTTTGACTTGCAACTTCTGATGACCCCATTGGTATCTTCAACCTTTTCTTTCAATAGTATTTCTGTTATAACTTGTCGGTTAGTTTCATTGTTTGGAGAAACCGGAGTACTCGGAGAAGACCTTGGTCCTGTCGCAATTCACTGAAAAAATGTATCATATAAAATTGTATCGAGCACATCTTGCCATAAGCAGGATTCAAGCTTATAGGGTTAATGGTGATAGGCACTGATTGCAAATGTAGTCGGAAATCCAACTACCAATCGATCACGACAACAAAGGCCAATTGGTCCCTATTGACGGACATATGATATGAAATGTTTACCTAACAGGGTGGTATGGCTCGTGTGAGAGAGTACATGTCATAATAAAACACAAACATTACAATACAATATATGCCTTAACTTTCTTATTACGTTGAGAAAGCCAAAAATCAACAGAGCGATCAGTGTATCACAAATTATGTGTTCCATACAAACAGCCATTAACCCTATTAATTTTGTTTTGTTATTTTCTTCTGGAGAATGGAATACTGTGTTGTGAACTGGGCATTTAATTTAAAACTTCTTTAATCATTTTCAATGGATTTCTTATAATGAATAATTTTAATTTCAATTAAAACCATGTTTGTTTTTTGAAATAAATTATCTGAGGGTTAAGGGCTGTTTGAAATTGATGCATACCGTTTCGCGTCAATAATGTTTAGCAATAAATTGTGCTTAGCGTATTTAGTTTGGAATGCAAATAGGCTATTCATATCATCGACAAAACTTCAACACAATGTAATTATTAAAAGTGAATAAACGTTAGATAACATTGAAAGGGCAATCAAGAATGGGAAACTGGCAACATTGGGTACACAAGACACAAGACTTGTCTTAATCTACATTAGTGTAAATAAATGTATGTTATCATATACAACTCTATCTGTTTCAACATTTATGATGTTCAAACAACAAATAACAACAATGTCAAAGATATGTAGCATATAAGTTTTAATCATTCATTCTAACAATACTCTTAACATTAACATATATTCAGAGTTCAATAGTTATTTACACTAATACGGTTGTCTTTCAGTACATGGACATTTCTCCGGTAATCAATCTTTATTACGACATTGACTGTTTAATTTATCCTTCAATTGCGTGATCCTCAATACTAATTAAGTACAATTCGGTGTTAATTATAAATTAGTAAAGGTCGTAGTAAAGGATTTCTTTTATCTGATTCATGTAGATCGACTGTAATACAAGCATCACCAGCATAGACGCAGACCTCATAAAGGACACAATTGATCCCGATTAGAATGGATGGCTCAATGAGGTAGAAAGTTGGATTACCTAACATCTCATGCGAGCCTATCATCAATACGGCATTTGTTCGCGCGCGGTCTTTGTAAATTACAAAAAGGCTGAACTCGACTCGCAGCCGCAAATGCTAAAGCTTACCAATTGCTTGCCCATGATCGGTGGTTCTCTTAGGGTACTCCAGCTTCTTACACATCTAACACTGGTTGCCATGATTTAGCTGAAATATTGCTGAAAATGGCGTTAAACACCAAAAATCACTCAAATTCAACCGATTAGAGCGATGCTTTTTCTGTTCTTTTCAGACCATTATCAGTTGATTTAGACATTACAGTATGGAAACAATATACCTACGTTGTCGATAGATATACAGCAAATTTTCACTCGCTAGTAAACTTAGCCTTCTATCTCCCTATTTCTAGCACTTGAGTGATAGGTCATTAAAAACGAATGGACCGGATATTGCTTCCGACAAGCAGGACACATTCGTAGCCGTTTGTAGCAAATATTCCCTAACGGTTAACACAGTGTATCTTTATAATAAAGGAGATTAAGAGGGCGACTATATTTTACCTAAGCAATGCCGATTATATCGTTCTGTCGTTTAGGTGAATGGGTTAAGGTCTTTAACGACACCTTTTGCATTGTCTATCCTGCTTTGACTTGCAACTTCTGATGACCCCATTGGTATCTTCAACCTTTTCTTTCAATAGTATTTCTGTTATAACTTGTCGGTTAGTTTCATTGTTTGGAGAA
The DNA here is from genome assembly GCA_963383655.1 of Bathymodiolus septemdierum. Taxonomy (NCBI): domain Eukaryota; kingdom Metazoa; phylum Mollusca; class Bivalvia; order Mytilida; family Modiolidae; genus Bathymodiolus; species Bathymodiolus septemdierum. The sequence continues at coordinate 22,495,785 of OY726525.1, forward strand.
ACCGGAGTACTCGAAGAAGACCATCGTCCTGTCGCAATTCACTGAAAAAATGAATTATATAAAATTGTATCGAGTACATCTTGCCATAAGCGGGATTGAAGCTTATAGGGTTAATGGTGATAGGCACTGATTGCACATGTAGTCGGAAATCCAACTACCAATCGATCACGACAACAATGGCCAATTGGTCCCTATTGAGGGACATATGATATGAAATGTTTACCTAACAGGGTGGTATGGCTCGTGTGAGAGAGTACATGTCATAATAAAACACAAACATTACAATACAATATATGCCTTAACTTTCTTATTACGTTGAGAAAGCCAAAAATCAACAGAGCGATCAGTGTATCACAAATTATGTGTTCCATACAAACAGCCATTAACCCTATTAATTTTGTTTTGTTATTTTCTTCTGGAGAATGGAATACTGTGTTGTGAACTGGGCATTTAATTTAAAACTACTTTAATCATTTTCAATGGATTTCTTATAATGAATAATTTTAATTTCAATTAAAATCATGTTTGTTTTTGAAATAAATTATCTGAGGGTTAAGGGCTGTTTGAAATTAATGCATACCGTTTCGCGTCAATAATTTTTAGCAATAAATTGTGCTTAGCGTATTTAGTTTGGAATGCAAATAGGCTATTCATATCATCGACAAAGCTTCAACACAATGTAATTATTAAAAGTGAATAAACGTTAGAGAACATTGAAGGGGCAATCAAGAATGGGAAACTGGCAACATTGGGTACACAAGACACAAGACTTGTCTTAATCTACATTAGTGTAAATAAATGTATGTTATCATATACAACTCTATCTGTTTCAACATTTATGATGTTCAAACAACAAATAACAACAATGTCAAAGATATGTAGCATATAAGTTTTAATCATTCATTCTAACAATACTCTTAACATTAACATATATTCAGAATTCAATAGTTATTTACACTAATACGGTTGTCTTTCAGTACATTGCACATTTCTCGGTAATCAATCTTTATTACGACATTGACTGTTTAATTTATCCTTCAATTGCGTGATCCTCAATACTAATTAAGTACAATTCGGTGTTAATTATAAATTAGTAAAGGTCCTAGTAAAGGATTTCTTTTATCTGATTCATGTAGATCGACTGTAATACAAGCATCACCAGCATAGACGCAGACCTCATAGAGGACACAATTGATCCCGATTAGAATGGGTGGCTCAATGAGTTAGAAAGTTGGATTACCTAACATCTCATACGAGCCTATCACCAATACGGCATGGGTTCGCACCCGGTCTTTGTAAATTACAAAAAGGCTGAACTCGACTCGCAGCCGCAAATGCTAAAGCTTACCAATTGATTGCCCATGGTCGGTGGTTCTCTCAGGGTACTCCAGCTTCTTACACATCTAACACTGGTTGCCATGATTTAGCTGAAATATTGCTGAAAATGGCGTTAAACACCAAAAATCACTCAAATTCAACCGATTAGAGCGATGCTTTTTCTGTTCTTTTCAGACCATTATCAGTTGATTTAGACATTACAGTATGGAAACAATATACCTAGGTTGTCGATAGATATAAAGCAAATTTTCACTCGCTAGTAAACTTAGCCTTCTATCTCCCTATTTCTAGCACTTGAGTGATAGGTCATTAAAAACGAATGGACCGGATATTGCTTCCGACAAGCAGGACACATTCGTAGCCGTTTGTAGCAAATATTCCCTAACGGTTAACACAGTGTATCTTTATAATAAAGGAGATTAAGAGGGCGACTATATTTTACCTAAGCAATGCCGATTATATCGCTCTGTCGTTTAGGTGAATGGGTTAAGGTCTTTAACGACACCTTTTGCATTGTCTATCCTGCTTTGACTTGCAACTTCTGATGACCCCATTGGTATCTTCAACCTTTTCTTTCAATAGTATTTCTGTTATAACTTGTCGGTTAGTTTCATTGTTTGGAGAAACCGGAGTACTCGGAGAAGACCATCGTCCTGTCGCAATTCACTGAAAAAATGCATCATATAAAATTGTATCGAGTACATCTTGCCATAAGCGGGATTGAAGCTTATAGGGTTAATGGTGATAGGCACTGATTGCACATGTAGTCGGAATTCCAACTACCAATCGATCACGACAACAAAGGCCAATTGGTCCCTATTGACGGACATATGATATGAAATGTTTACCTAACAGGGTGGTATGGCTCGTGTGAGAGAGTACATGTCATAATAAAACACAAACATTACAATACAATATATGCCTTAACTTTCTTATTACGTTGAGAAAGCCAAAAATCAACAGAGCGATCAGTGTATCACAAATTATGTGTTCCATACAAACAGCCATTAACCCTATTAATTTTGTTTTGTTATTTTCTTCTGGAGAATGGAATACTGTGTTGTGAACTGGGCATTTAATTTAAAACTACTTTAATCATTTTCAATGGATTTCTTATAATGAATAATTTTAATTTCAATTAAAACCATGTTTGTTTTTTGAAATAAATTATCTGAGGGTTAAGGGCTGTTTGAAATTAATGCATACCGTTTCGCGTCAATAATTTTTAGCAATAAATTGTGCTTAGCGTATTTAGTTCGAAATGCAAATAGGCTATTCATATCATCGACAAAGCTTCAACACAATGTAATTATTAAAAGTGAATAAACGTTAGAGAACATTGAAAGGGCAATCAAGAATGGGAAACTGGCAACATTGGGTACACAAGACACAAGACTTGTCTTAATCTACATTAGTGTAAATAAATGTATGTTATCATATACAACTCTATCTGTTTCAACATTTATGATGTTCAAAGAACAAATAACAACAATGTCAAAGATATGTAGCATATAAGTTTTAATCATTCATTCTAACAATACTCTTAACATTAACATATATTCAGAGTTCAATAGTTATTTACACTAATACGGTTGTCTTTCAGTACATGGACATTTCTCCGGTAATCAATCTTTATTACGACATTGACTGTTTAATTTATCCTTCAATTGCGTGATCCTCAATACTAATTAAGTACAATTCGGTGTTAATTATAAATTAGTAAAGGTCGTAGTAAAGGATTTCTTTTATCTGATTCATGTAGATCGACTGTAATACAAGCATCACCAGCATAGACGCAGACCTCATAGAGGACACAATTGATCCCGATTAGAATGGATGGCTCAATGAGGTAGAAAGTTGGATTACCTAACATCTCATGCGAGCCTATCATCAATACGGCATTTGTTCGCGCGCGGTCTTTGTAAATTACAAAAAGGCTGAACTCGACTCGCAGCCGCAAATGCTAAAGCTTACCAATTGCTTGCCCATGATCGGTGGTTCTCTTAGGGTACTCCAGCTTCTTACACATCTAACACTGGTTGCCATGATTTAGCTGAAATATTGCTGAAAATGGCGTTAAACACCAAAAATCACTCAAATTCAACCGATTAGAGCGATGCTTTTTCTGTTCTTTTCAGACCATTATCAGTTGATTTAGACATTACAGTATGGAAACAATATACCTACGTTGTCGATAGATATACAGCAAATTTTCACTCGCTAGTAAACTTAGCCTTCTATCTCCCTATTTCTAGCACTTGAGTGATAGGTCATTAAAAACGAATGGACCGGATATTGCTTCCGACAAGCAGGACACATTCGTAGCCGTTTGTAGCAAATATTCCCTAACGGTTAACACAGTGTATCTTTATAATAAAGGAGATTAAGAGGGCGACTATATTTTACCTAAGCAATGCCGATTATATCGTTCTGTCGTTTAGGTGAATGGGTTAAGGTCTTTAACGACACCTTTTGCATTGTCTATCCTGCTTTGACTTGCAACTTCTGATGACCCCATTGGTATCTTCAACCTTTTCTTTCAATAGTATTTCTGTTATAACTTGTCGGTTAGTTTCATTGTTTGGAGAAACCGGAGTACTCGAAGAAGACCATCGTCCTGTCGCAATTCACTGAAAAAATGAATTATATAAAATTGTATCGAGTACATCTTGCCATAAGCGGGATTGAAGCTTATAGGGTTAATGGTGATAGGCACTGATTGCACATGTAGTCGGAAATCCAACTACCAATCGATCACGACAACAATGGCCAATTGGTCCCTATTGAGGGACATATGATATGAAATGTTTACCTAACAGGGTGGTATGGCTCGTGTGAGAGAGTACATGTCATAATAAAACACAAACATTACAATACAATATATGCCTTAACTTTCTTATTACGTTGAGAAAGCCAAAAATCAACAGAGCGATCAGTGTATCACAAATTATGTGTTCCATACAAACAGCCATTATCCCTATTAATTTTGTTTTGTTATTTTCTTCTGGAGAATGGAATACTGTGTTGTGAACTGGGCATTTAATTTAAAACTACTTTAATCATTTTCAATGGATTTCTTATAATGAATAATTTTAATTTCAATTAAAACCATGTTTGTTTTTGAAATAAATTATCTGAGGGTTAAGGGCTGTTTGAAATTAATGCATACCGTTTCGCGTCAATAATTTTTAGCAATAAATTGTGCTTAGCGTATTTAGTTTGGAATGCAAATAGGCTATTCATATCATCGACAAAGCTTCAACACAATGTAATTATTAAAAGTGAATAAACGTTAGAGAACATTGAAGGGGCAATCAAGAATGGGAAACTGGCAACATTGGGTACACAAGACACAAGACTTGTCTTAATCTACATTAGTGTAAATAAATGTATGTTATCATATACAACTCTATCTGTTTCAACATTTATGATGTTCAAAGAACAAATAACAACAATGTCAAAGATATGTAGCATATAAGTTTTAATCATTCATTCTAACAATACTCTTAACATTAACATATATTCAGAGTTCAATAGTTATTTACACTAATACGGTTGTCTTTCAGTACATTGCACATTTCTCGGTAATCAATCTTTATTACGACATTGACTGTTTAATTTATCCTTCAATTGCGTGATCCTCAATACTAATTAAGTACAATTCGGTGTTAATTATAAATTAGTAAAGGTCCTAGTAAAGGATTTCTTTTATCTGATTCATGTAGATCGACTGTAATACAAGCATCACCAGCATAGACGCAGACCTCATAGAGGACACAATTGATCCCGATTAGAATGGGTGGCTCAATGAGTTAGAAAGTTGGATTACCTAACATCTCATACGAGCCTATCACCAATACGGCATGGGTTCGCACCCGGTCTTTGTAAATTACAAAAAGGCTGAACTCGACTCGCAGCCGCAAATGCTAAAGCTTACCAATTGCTTGCCCATGGTCGGTGGTTCTCTCAGGGTACTCCAGCTTCTTACACATCTAACACTGGTTGCCATGATTTAGCTGAAATATTGCTGAAAATGGCGTTAAACACCAAAAATCACTCAAATTCAACCGATTAGAGCGATGCTTTTTCTGTTCTTTTCAGACCATTATCAGTTGATTTAGACATTACAGTATGGAAACAATATACCTAGGTTGTCGATAGATATAAAGCAAATTTTCACTCGCTAGTAAACTTAGCCTTCTATCTCCCTATTTCTAGCACTTGAGTGATAGGTAATTAAAAACGAATGGACCGGATATTGCTTCCGACAAGCAGGACACATTCGTAGCCGTTTGTAGCAAATATTCCCTAACGGTTAACACAGTGTATCTTTATAATAAAGGAGATTAAGAGGGCGACTATATTTTACCTAAGCAATGCCGATTATATCGCTCTGTCGTTTAGATGAATGGGTTAAGGTCTTTAACGACACCTTTTGCATTGTCTATCCTGCTTTGACTTGCAACTTCTGATGACCCCATTGGTATCTTCAACCTTTTCTTTCAATAATATTTCTGTTATAACTTGTCGGTTAGTTTCATTGTTTGGAGAAACCGGAGTACTCGGAGAAGACCATCGTCCTGTCGCAATTCACTGAAAAAATGCATCATATAAAATTGTATCGAGTACATCTTGCCATAAGCGGGATTGAAGCTTATAGGGTTAATGGTGATAGGCACTGATTGCACATGTAGTCGGAATTCCAACTACCAATCGATCACGACAACAATGGCCAATTGGTCCCTATTGACGGACATATGATATGAAATGCTTACCTAACAGGGTGGTATGGCTCGTGTGAGAGAGTACATGTCATAATAAAACACAAACATTACAATACAATATATGCCTTAACTTTCTTATTACGTTGAGAAAGCCAAAAATCAACAGAGCCATCAGTGTATCACAAATTATGTGTTCCATGCAAACAGCCTTTAACCCTATTAATTTGTTTTGTTATTTTCATCTGGAGAATGGAATACTGTGTTGTGAACTGGGCATTTAATTTAAAACTACTTTAATCATTTTCAATGGATTTCTTATAATGAATAATTTTAATTTCAATTAAAACCATGTTTGTTTTTTGAAATAAATTATCTGAGGGTTAAGGGCTGTTTGAAATAAATGCATACCGTTTCGCGTCAATAATTTTTAGCAATAAATTGTGCTTAGCGTATTTAGTTTGGAATGCAAATAGGCTATTCATATCATCGACAAAACTTCAACACAATGTAATTATTAAAAGTGAATAAACGTTAGAGAACATTGAAAGGGCAATCAAGAATGAGAAACTGGCAACATTGGGTACACAAGACACAAGACATGTCTTAATCTACATTAGTGTAAATAAATGTATGCTATCATATACAACTCTATCTTTTTCAACATTTATGATGTTCAAACAACAAATAACAACAATGTCAAAGATATGTCTAACAATACTCTTAACATTAACATATATTCAGAGTTCAATAGTTATTTACACTAATACGGTTGTCTTTCAGTACATTGCACATTTCTCCGGTAATCAATCTTTATTACGACATTGACTGTTTAATTTATCCTTCAATTGCGTGATCCTCAGTACTAATTAAGTACAATTCGGTGTTAATTATATATTAGTAAAGGTCCTAGTAAAGCATTTCTTTTATCTGATTCATGTAGATCGACTGTAATACAAGCATCACCAGCATAGACGCAGACCTCAGAGAGGACACAATTGATCCCGATTAGAATGGGTGGCTCAATGAGTTAGAAAGTTGGATTACCTAACATCTCATACGAGCCTATCACCAATACGGCATGGGTCCGCACCCGGTCTTTGTAAATTACAAAAAGGCTGAACTCGACTCGCAACCGCACATGCTAAAGCTTACCAATTGCTGCCCATGGTCGGTGGTTCTCTCAGGGTACTCCAGCTTCTTACACATCTAACACTGGTTGCCATGATTTAGCTGAAATATTGCTGAAAATGGCGTTAAACACCAAAAATCACTCAAATTCAACCTATTAGAGCGATGCTTTTTCTTTTCTTTTCAGACCATTATCAGTTGATTTAGACATTACAGTATGGAAACAATATACCTAGGTTGTCGATAGATATAAAGCAAATTTTCACTCGCTAGTAAACTTAGCCTTCTATCTCCCTATTTCTAGCCCTTGTGTGATAGGTCATTAAAAACGAATGGACCGGATATTGCTTCCGACAAGCAGGACACATTCGTAGCCGTTTGTAGCAAATATTCCCTAACGGTTAACACAGTATATCTTTATAATAAAGGAGATTAAGAGGGCGACTATATTTTACCTAAGCAATGCCGATTATATCGTTCTGTCGTTTAGGTGAATGGGTTAAGGTCTTTAACGACACTTTTTGCATTGTCTATCCTGCTTTGACTTGCAACTTCTGATGACCCCATTGGTATCTTCAACCTTTTCTTTCAATAGTATTTCTGTTATAACTTGTCGGTTAGCTTCATTGTTTGGAGAAACCGGAGTACTCGGAGAAGACCATCGTCCTGTCGCAATTCACTGAAAAAATGTATCATATAAAATTGTATCGAGTACATCTTGCCATTAGCGGGATTGAAGCTTATAGGGTTAATGGTGATAGGCACTGATTGCACATGTAGTCGGAAATCCAACTACCAATCGATCACGACAACAATGGCCAATTGGTCCCTATTGGCGGACATATGATATGAAATGCTTACCTAACAGGGTGGTATGGCTCGTGTGAGAGAGTACATGTCATAATAAAACACAAACATTACAATACAATATATGCCTTAACTTTCTTATTACGTTGAGAAAGCCAAAAATCAACAGAGCGATCAGTGTATCACAAATTATGTGTTTCATACAAACAGCCTTTAACCCTATTAATTTTGTTTTGTTATTTTCTTCTGGAGAATGGAACACTGTGTTGTGAACTGGGCATTTAATTTAAAACTACTTTAATCATTTTCAATGGATTTCTTATAATGAATAATTTTAATTTCAATTAAAACCATGTTTGTTTTTTGAAATAAATTATCTGAGGGTTAAGGGCTGTTTGAAATTAATGCATACCGTTTCGCGTCAATAATTTTTAGCAATAAATTGTGCTTAGCGTATTTAGTTCGAAATGCAAATAGGCTATTCATATCATCGACAAAGCTTCAACACAATGTAATTATTAAAAGTGAATAAACGTTAGAGAACATTGAAAGGGCAATCAAGAATGAGAAACTGGCAACATTGGGTACACAAGACACAAGACTTGTCTTAATCTACATTAGTGTAAATAAATGTATGTTATCATATACAACTCTATCTGTTTCAACATTTATGATGTTCAAAGAACAAATAACAACAATGTCAAAGATATGTAGCATATAAGTTTTAATCATTCATTCTAACAATACTCTTAACATTAACATATATTCAGAGTTCAATAGTTATTTACACTAATACGGTTGTCTTACAGTACATTGCACATTTCTCGGTAATCAATCTTTATTACGACATTGACTGTTAAATTTATCCTTCAATTGCGTGATCCTCAATACTAATTAAGTACAATTCGGTGTTAATTATAAATTAGTAAAGGTCCTAGTAAAGCATTTCTTTTATCTGATTCATGTAGATCGACTGTAATACAAGCATCACCAGCATAGACGCAGACCTCATAGAGGACACAATTGATCCCGATTAGAATGGGTGGCTCAATGAGTTAGAAAGTTGGATTACCTAACATCTCATACGAGCCTATCACCAATACGGCATGGATTCGCACCAGGTCTTTGTAAATTACAAAAAGGCTGAACTCGACTCGCAGCCGCAAATGCTAAAGCTTACCAATTGCTTGCCCATGGTCGGTGGTTCTCTCAGGGTACTCCAGCTTCTTACACATCTAACACTGGTTGCCATGATTTAGCTGAAATATTGCTGAAAATGGCGTTAAACACCAAAAATCACTCAAATTCAACCGATTAGAGCGATGCTTTTTCTGTTCTTTTCAGACCATTATCAGTTGATTTAGACATTACAATATGGAAACAATATACCTACGTTGTCGATAGATATAAAGCAAATTTTCACTCGCTAGTAAACGTAGCCTTCTATCTCCCTATTTCTAGCACTTGAGTGATAGGTCATTAAAAACGAATGGACCGGATATTGCTTCCGACAAGCAGGACACATTCGTAGCCGTTTGTAGCAAATATTCCCTAACGGTTAACACAGTGTGTCTTTATAATAAAGGAGATTAAGAGGGCGACTATATTTTACCTAAGCAATGCCGATTATATCGTTCTGTCGTTTAGGTGAATGGGTTAAGATCTTTAACGACACTTTTTGCATTTTCTATCCTGCTTTGACTTGCAACTTCTGATGACCCCATTGGCATCTTCAAACTTTTCTTTCAATAGTATTTCTGTTATAACTTGTCGGTTAGTTTCATTGTTTGGAGAAACCGGAGTACTCGGAGAAGACCATCGTCCTGTCGCAATTCACTGAAAAAATGTATCATATAAAATTGTATCGAGTACATCTTGCCATTAGCGGGATTGAAGCTTATAGGGTTAATGGTGATAGGCACTGATTGCACATGTAGTCGGAAATCCAACTACCAATCGATCACGACAACAATGGCCAATTGGTCCCTATTGGCGGACATATGATATGAAATGCTTACCTAATAGGGTGGTATGGCTCGTGTGAGAGAGTACATGTCATAATAAAACACAAACATTACAATACAATATATGCCTTAACTTTCTTATTACGTTGAGAAAGCCAAAAATCAACAGAGCGATCAGTGTATCACAAATTATGTGTTCCATACAAACAGCCATTAACCCTATTAATTTTGTTTTGTTATTTTCTTCTGGAGAATGGAATACTGTGTTGTGAACTGGGCATTTAATTTAAAACTACTTTAATCATTTTCAATGGATTTCTTATAATGAATAATTTTAATTTCAATTAAAACCATGTTTGTTTTTTGAAATAAATTATCTGAGGGTTAAGGGCTGTTTGAAATTAATGCATACCGTTTCGCGTCAATAATGTTTAGCAATAAATTGTGCTTAGCGTATTTAGTTTGGAATGCAAATAGGCTATTCATATCATCGACAAAACTTCAACACAATGTAATTATTAAAAGTGAATAAACGTTAGATAACATTGAAAGGGCAATCAAGAATGGGAAACTGGCAACATTGGGTACACAAGACACAAGACTTGTCTTAATCTACATTAGTGTAAATAAATGTATGTTATCATATACAACTCTATCTGTTTCAACATTTATGATGTTCAAACAACAAATAACAACAATGTCAAAGATATGTAGCATATAAGTTTTAATCATTCATTCTAACAATACTCTTAACATTAACATATATTCAGAGTTCAATAGTTATTTACACTAATACGGTTGTCTTTCAGTACATGGACATTTCTCCGGTAATCAATCTTTATTACGACATTGACTGTTTAATTTATCCTTCAATTGCGTGATCCTTAATACTAATTAAGTACAATTCGGTGTTAATTATAAATTAGTAAAGGTCGTAGTAAAGGATTTCTTTTATCTGATTCATGTAGATCGACTGTAATACAAGCATCACCAGCATAGACGCAGACCTCATAAAGGACACAATTGATCCCGATTAGAATGGATGGCTCAATGAGGTAGAAAGTTGGATTACCTAACATCTCATGCGAGCCTATCATCAATACGGCATTTGTTCGCGCGCGGTCTTTGTAAATTACAAAAAGGCTGAACTCGACTCGCAGCCGCAAATGCTAAAGCTTACCAATTGCTTGCCCATGATCGGTGGTTCTCTTAGGGTACTCCAGCTTCTTACACATCTAACACTGGTTGCCATGATTTAGCTGAAATATTGCTGAAAATGGCGTTAAACACCAAAAATCACTCAAATTCAACCGATTAGAGCGATGCTTTTTCTGTTCTTTTCAGACCATTATCAGTTGATTTAGACATTACAGTATGGAAACAATATACCTACGTTGTCGATAGATATACAGCAAATTTTCACTCGCTAGTAAACTTAGCCTTCTATCTCCCTATTTCTAGCACTTGAGTGATAGGTCATTAAAAACGAATGGACCGGATATTGCTTCCGACAAGCAGGACACATTCGTAGCCGTTTGTAGCAAATATTCCCTAACGGTTAACACAGTGTATCTTTATAATAAAGGAGATTAAGAGGGCGACTATATTTTACCTAAGCAATGCCGATTATATCGTTCTGTCGTTTAGGTGAATGGGTTAAGGTCTTTAACGACACTTTTTGCATTGTCTATCCTGCTTTGACTTGCAACTTCTGATGACCCCATTGGTATCTTCAACCTTTTCTTTCAATAGTATTTCTGTTATAACTTGTCGGTTAGCTTCATTGTTTGGAGAAACCGGAGTACTCGGAGAAGACCATCGTCCTGTCGCAATTCACTGAAAAAATGTATCATATAAAATTGTATCGAGTACATCTTGCCATTAGCGGGATTGAAGCTTATAGGGTTAATGGTGATAGGCACTGATTGCACATGTAGTCGGAAATCCAACTACCAATCGATCACGACAACAATGGCCAATTGGTCCCTATTGGCGGACATATGATATGAAATGCTTACCTAACAGGGTGGTATGGCTCGTGTGAGAGAGTACATGTCATAATAAAACACAAACATTACAATACAATATATGCCTTAACTTTCTTATTACGTTGAGAAAGCCAAAAATCAACAGAGCGATCAGTGTATCACAAATTATGTGTTTCATACAAACAGCCATTAACCCTATTAATTTTGTTTTGTTATTTTCTTCTGGAGAATGGAACACTGTGTTGTGAACTGGGCATTTAATTTAAAACTACTTTAATCATTTTCAATGGATTTCTTATAATGAATAATTTTAATTTCAATTAAAACCATGTTTGTTTTTTGAAATAAATTATCTGAGGGTTAAGGGCTGTTTGAAATTAATGCATACCGTTTCGCGTCAATAATTTTTAGCAATAAATTGTGCTTAGCGTATTTAGTTCGAAATGCAAATAGGCTATTCATATCATCGACAAAGCTTCAACACAATGTAATTATTAAAAGTGAATAAACGTTAGAGAACATTGAAAGGGCAATCAAGAATGAGAAACTGGCAACATTGGGTACACAAGACACAAGACTTGTCTTAATCTACATTAGTGTAAATAAATGTATGTTATCATATACAACTCTATCTGTTTCAACATTTATGATGTTCAAAGAACAAATTACAACAATGTCAAAGATATGTAGCATATAAGTTTTAATCATTCATTCTAACAATACTCTTAACATTAACATATATTCAGAGTTCAATAGTTATTTACACTAATACGGTTGTCTTACAGTACATTGCACATTTCTCGGTAATCAATCTTTATTACGACATTGACTGTTAAATTTATCCTTCAATTGCGTGATCCTCAATACTAATTAAGTACAATTCGGTGTTAATTATAAATTAGTAAAGGTCCTAGTAAAGCATTTCTTTTATCTGATTCATGTAGATCGACTGTAATACAAGCATCACCAGCATAGACGCAGACCTCATAGAGGGCACAATTGATCCCGATTAGAATGGGTGGCTGAATGAGTTAGAAAGTTGGATTACCTAACATCTCATACGAGCCTATCACCAATACGGCATGGATTCGCACCAGGTCTTTGTAAATTACAAAAAGGCTGAACTCGACTCGCAGCCGCAAATGCTAAAGCTTACCAATTGCTTGCCCATGGTCGGTGGTTCTCTCAGGGTACTCCAGCTTCTTACACATCTAACACTGGTTGCCATGATTTAGCTGAAATATTGCTGAAAATGGCGTTAAACACCAAAAATCACTCAAATTCAACCGATTAGAGCGATGCTTTTTCTGTTCTTTTCAGACCATTATCAGTTGATTTAGACATTACAATATGGAAACAATATACCTACGTTGTCGATAGATATAAAGCAAATTTTCACTCGCTAGTAAACGTAGCCTTCTATCTCCCTATTTCTAGCACTTGAGTGATAGGTCATTAAAAACGAATGGACCGGATATTGCTTCCGACAAGCAGGACACATTCGTAGCCGTTTGTAGCAAATATTCCCTAACGGTTAACACAGTGTGTCTTTATAATAAAGGAGATTAAGAGGGCGACTATATTTTACCTAAGCAATGCCGATTATATCGTTCTGTCGTTTAGGTGAATGGGTTAAGATCTTTAACGACACTTTTTGCATTTTCTATCCTGCTTTGACTTGCAACTTCTGATGACCCCATTGGCATCTTCAAACTTTTCTTTCAATAGTATTTCTGTTATAACTTGTCGGTTAGTTTCATTGTTTGGAGAAACCGGAGTACTCGGAGAAGACCATCGTCCTGTCGCTATTCACTGAAAAAATGTATCATATAAAATTGTATCGAGTACATCTTGCCATTAGCGGGATTGAAGCTTATAGGGTTAATGGTGATAGGCACTGATTGCACATGTAGTCGGAAATCCAACTACCAATCGATCACGACAACAATGGCCAATTGGTCCCTATTGGCGGACATATGATATGAAATGCTTACCTAATAGGGTGGTATGGCTCGTGTGAGAGAGTACATGTCATAATAAAACACAAACATTACAATACAATATATGCCTTAACTTTCTTATTACGTTGAGAAAGCCAAAAATCAACAGAGCGATCAGTGTATCACAAATTATGTGTTCCATACAAACAGCCATTAACCCTATTAATTTTGTTTTGTTATTTTCTTCTGGAGAATGGAATACTGTGTTGTGAACTGGGCATTTAATTTAAAACTACTTTAATCATTTTCAATGGATTTCTTATAATGAATAATTTTAATTTCAATTAAAACCATGTTTGTTTTTTGAAATAAATTATCTGAGGGTTAAGGGCTGTTTGAAATTAATGCATACCGTTTCGCGTCAATAATGTTTAGCAATAAATTGTGCTTAGCGTATTTAGTTTGGAATGCAAATAGGCTATTCATATCATCGACAAAACTTCAACACAATGTAATTATTAAAAGTGAATAAACGTTAGATAACATTGAAAGGGCAATCAAGAATGGGAAACTGGCAACATTGGGTACACAAGACACAAGACTTGTCTTAATCTACATTAGTGTAAATAAATGTATGTTATCATATACAACTCTATCTGTTTCAACATTTATGATGTTCAAACAACAAATAACAACAATGTCAAAGATATGTAGCATATAAGTTTTAATCATTCATTCTAACAATACTCTTAACATTAACATATATTCAGAGTTCAATAGTTATTTACACTAATACGGTTGTCTTTCAGTACATGGACATTTCTCCGGTAATCAATCTTTATTACGACATTGACTGTTTAATTTATCCTTCAATTGCGTGATCCTCAATACTAATTAAGTACAATTCGGTGTTAATTATAAATTAGTAAAGGTCGTAGTAAAGGATTTCTTTTATCTGATTCATGTAGATCGACTGTAATACAAGCATCACCAGCATAGACGCAGACCTCATAAAGGACACAATTGATCCCGATTAGAATGGATGGCTCAATGAGGTAGAAAGTTGGATTACCTAACATCTCATGCGAGCCTATCATCAATACGGCATTTGTTCGCGCGCGGTCTTTGTAAATTACAAAAAGGCTGAACTCGACTCGCAGCCGCAAATGCTAAAGCTTACCAATTGCTTGCCCATGATCGGTGGTTCTCTTAGGGTACTCCAGCTTCTTACACATCTAACACTGGTTGCCATGATTTAGCTGAAATATTGCTGAAAATGGCGTTAAACACCAAAAATCACTCAAATTCAACCGATTAGAGCGATGCTTTTTCTGTTCTTTTCAGACCATTATCAGTTGATTTAGACATTACAGTATGGAAACAATATACCTACGTTGTCGATAGATATACAGCAAATTTTCACTCGCTAGTAAACTTAGCCTTCTATCTCCCTATTTCTAGCACTTGAGTGATAGGTCATTAAAAACGAATGGACCGGATATTGCTTCCGACAAGCAGGACACATTCGTAGCCGTTTGTAGCAAATATTCCCTAACGGTTAACACAGTGTATCTTTATAATAAAGGAGATTAAGAGGGCGACTATATTTTACCTAAGCAATGCCGATTATATCGTTCTGTCGTTTAGGTGAATGGGTTAAGGTCTTTAACGACACTTTTTGCATTGTCTATCCTGCTTTGACTTGCAACTTCTGATGACCCCATTGGTATCTTCAACCTTTTCTTTCAATAGTATTTCTGTTATAACTTGTCGGTTAGCTTCATTGTTTGGAGAAACCGGAGTACTCGGAGAAGACCATCGTCCTGTCGCAATTCACTGAAAAAATGTATCATATAAAATTGTATCGAGTACATCTTGCCATTAGCGGGATTGAAGCTTATAGGGTTAATGGTGATAGGCACTGATTGCACATGTAGTCGGAAATCCAACTACCAATCGATCACGACAACAATGGCCAATTGGTCCCTATTGGCGGACATATGATATGAAATGCTTACCTAACAGGGTGGTATGGCTCGTGTGAGAGAGTACATGTCATAATAAAACACAAACATTACAATACAATATATGCCTTAACTTTCTTATTACGTTGAGAAAGCCAAAAATCAACAGAGCGATCAGTGTATCACAAATTATGTGTTTCATACAAACAGCCATTAACCCTATTAATTTTGTTTTGTTATTTTCTTCTGGAGAATGGAACACTGTGTTGTGAACTGGGCATTTAATTTAAAACTACTTTAATCATTTTCAATGGATTTCTTATAATGAATAATTTTAATTTCAATTAAAACCATGTTTGTTTTTTGAAATAAATTATCTGAGGGTTAAGGGCTGTTTGAAATTAATGCATACCGTTTCGCGTCAATAATTTTTAGCAATAAATTGTGCTTAGCGTATTTAGTTTGGAATGCAAATAGGCTATTCATATCATCGACAAAGCTTCAACACAATGTAATTATTAAAAGTGAATAAACGTTAGAGAACATTGAAGGGGCAATCAAGAATGGGAAACTGGCAACATTGGGTACACAAGACACAAGACTTGTCTTAATCTACATTAGTGTAAATAAATGTATGTTATCATATACAACTCTATCTGTTTCAACATTTATGATGCTCAAAGAACAAATAACAACAATGTCAAAGATATGTAGCATATAAGTTTTAATCATTCATTCTAACAATACTCTTAACATTAACATATATTCAGAGTTCAATAGTTATTTACACTAATACGGTTGTCTTTCAGTACATTGCACATTTCTCGGTAATCAATCTTTATTACGACATTGACTGTTTAATTTATCCTTCAATTGCGTGATCCTCAATACTAATTAAGTACAATTCGGTGTTAATTAAAAATTAGTAAAGGTCCTAGTAAAGGATTTCTTTTATCTGATTCATGTAGATCGACTGTAATACAAGCATCACCAGCATAGACGCAGACCTCATAGAGGACACAATTGATCCCGATTAGAATGGGTGGCTCAATGAGTTAGAAAGTTGGATTACCTAACATCTCATACGAGCCTATCACCAATACGGCATGGGTTCGCACCCGGTCTTTGTAAATTACAAAAAGGCTGAACTCGACTCGCAGCCGCAAATGCTAAAGCTTACCAATTGCTTGCCCATGGTCGGTGGTTCTCTCAGGGTACTCCAGCTTCTTACACATCTAACACTGGTTGCCATGATTTAGCTGAAATATTGCTAAAAATGGCGTTAAACACCAAAAATCACTCAAATTCAACCGATTAGAGCGATGCTTTTTCTGTTCTTTTCAGACCATTATCAGTTGATTTAGACATTACAGTATGGAAACAATATACCTAGGTTGTCGATAGATATAAAGCAAATTTTCACTCGCTAGTAAACTTAGCCTTCTATCTCCCTATTTCTAGCACTTGAGTGATAGGTCATTAAAAACGAATGGACCGGATATTGCTTCCGACAAGCAGGACACATTCGTAGCCGTTTGTAGCAAATATTCCCTAACGGTTAACACAGTGTATCTTTATAATAAAGGAGATTAAGAGGGCGACTATATTTTACCTAAGCAATGCCGATTATATCGTTCTGTCGTTTAGGTGAATGGGTTAAGGTCTTTAACGACACCTTTTGCATTGTCTATCCTGCTTTGACTTGCAACTTCTGATGACCCCATTGGTATCTTCAACCTTTTCTTTCAATAGTATTTCTGTTATAACTTGTCGGTTAGTTTCATTGTTTGGAGAAACCGGAGTACTCGAAGAAGACCATCGTCCTGTCGCAATTCACTGAAAAAATGAATTATATAAAATTGTATCGAGTACATCTTGCCATAAGCGAGATTAAAGCTTATAGGGTTAATGGTGATAGGCACTGATTGCACATGTAGTCGGAAATCCAACTACCAATCGATCACGACAACAATGGCCAATTGGTCCCTATTGAGGGACATATGATATGAAATGTTTACCTAACAGGGTGGTATGGCTCGTGTGAGAGAGTACATGTCATAATAAAACACAAACATTACAATACAATATATGCCTTAACTTTCTTATTACGTTGAGAAAGCCAAAAATCAACAGAGCGATCAGTGTATCACAAATTATGTGTTCCATACAAACAGCCATTAACCCTATTAATTTTGTTTTGTTATTTTCTTCTGGAGAATGGAATACTGTGTTGTGAACTGGGCATTTAATTTAAAACTACTTTAATCATTTTCAATGGATTTCTTATAATGAATAATTTTAATTTCAATTAAAACCATGTTTGTTTTTGAAATAAATTATCTGAGGGTTAAGGGCTGTTTGAAATTAATGCATACCGTTTCGCGTCAATAATTTTTAGCAATAAATTGTGCTTAGCGTATTTAGTTTGGAATGCAAATAGGCTATTCATATCATCGACAAAGCTTCAACACAATGTAATTATTAAAAGTGAATAAACGTTAGAGAACATTGAAGGGGCAATCAAGAATGGGAAACTGGCAACATTGGGTACACAAGACACAAGACTTGTCTTAATCTACATTAGTGTAAATAAATGTATGTTATCATATACAACTCTATCTGTTTCAACATTTATGATGTTCAAAGAACAAATAACAACAATGTCAAAGATATGTAGCATATAAGTTTTAATCATTCATTCTAACAATACTCTTAACATTAACATATATTCAGAGTTCAATAGTTATTTACACTAATACGGTTGTCTTTCAGTACATTGCACATTTCTCGGTAATCAATCTTTATTACGACATTGACTGTTTAATTTATCCTTCAATTGCGTGATCCTCAATACTAATTAAGTACAATTCGGTGTTAATTAAAAATTAGTAAAGGTCCTAGTAAAGGATTTCTTTTATCTGATTCATGTAGATCGACTGTAATACAAGCATCACCAGCATAGACGCAGACCTCATAGAGGACACAATTGATCCCGATTAGAATGGGTGGCTCAATGAGTTAGAAAGTTGGATTACCTAACATCTCATACGAGCCTATCACCAATACGGCATGGGTTCGCACCCGGTCTTTGTAAATTACAAAAAGGCTGAACTCGACTCGCAGCCGCAAATGCTAAAGCTTACCAATTGCTTGCCCATGGTCGGTGGTTCTCTCAGGGTACTCCAGCTTCTTACACATCTAACACTGGTTGCCATGATTTAGCTGAAATATTGCTGAAAATGGCGTTAAACACCAAAAATCACTCAAATTCAACCGATTAGAGCGATGCTTTTTCTGTTCTTTTCAGACCATTATCAGTTGATTTAGACATTACAGTATGGAAACAATATACCTAGGTTGTCGATAGATATAAAGCAAATTTTCACTCGCTAGTAAACTTAGCCTTCTATCTCCCTATTTCTAGCACTTGAGTGATAGGTCATTAAAAACGAATGGACCGGATATTGCTTCCGACAAGCAGGACACATTCGTAGCCGTTTGTAGCAAATATTCCCTAACGGTTAACACAGTGTATCTTTATAATAAAGGAGATTAAGAGGGCGACTATATTTTACCTAAGCAATGCCGATTATATCGCTCTGTCGTTTAGGTGAATGGGTTAAGGTCTTTAACGACACCTTTTGCATTGTCTATCCTGCTTTGACTTGCAACTTCTGATGACCCCATTGGTATCTTCAACCTTTTCTTTCAATAGTATTTCTGTTATAACTTGTCGGTTAGTTTCATTGTTTGGAGAAACCGGAGTACTCGGAGAAGACCATCGTCCTGTCGCAATTCACTGAAAAAATGCATCATATAAAATTGTATCGAGTACATCTTGCCATAAGCGGGATTGAAGCTTATAGGGTTAATGGTGATAGGCACTGATTGCACATGTAGTCGGAATTCCAACTACCAATCGATCACGACAACAAAGGCCAATTGGTCCCTATTGACGGACATATGATATGAAATGTTTACCTAACAGGGTGGTATGGCTCGTGTGAGAGAGTACATGTCATAATAAAACACAAACATTACAATACAATATATGCCTTAACTTTCTTATTACGTTGAGAAAGCCAAAAATCAACAGAGCGATCAGTGTATCACAAATTATGTGTTCCATACAAACAGCCATTAACCCTATTAATTTTGTTTTGTTATTTTCTTCTGGAGAATGGAATACTGTGTTGTGAACTGGGCATTTAATTTAAAACTACTTTAATCATTTTCAATGGATTTCTTATAATGAATAATTTTAATTTCAATTAAAACCATGTTTGTTTTTTGAAATAAATTATCTGAGGGTTAAGGGCTGTTTGAAATTAATGCATACCGTTTCGCGTCAATAATTTTTAGCAATAAATTGTGCTTAGCGTATTTAGTTCGAAATGCAAATAGGCTATTCATATCATCGACAAAGCTTCAACACAATGTAATTATTAAAAGTGAATAAACGTTAGAGAACATTGAAAGGGCAATCAAGAATGGGAAACTGGCAACATTGGGTACACAAGACACAAGACTTGTCTTAATCTACATTAGTGTAAATAAATGTATGTTATCATATACAACTCTATCTGTTTCAACATTTATGATGTTCAAAGAACAAATAACAACAATGTCAAAGATATGTAGCATATAAGTTTTAATCATTCATTCTAACAATACTCTTAACATTAACATATATTCAGAGTTCAATAGTTATTTACACTAATACGGTTGTCTTTCAGTACATGGACATTTCTCCGGTAATCAATCTTTATTACGACATTGACTGTTTAATTTATCCTTCAATTGCGTGATCCTCAATACTAATTAAGTACAATTCGGTGTTAATTATAAATTAGTAAAGGTCGTAGTAAAGGATTTCTTTTATCTGATTCATGTAGATCGACTGTAATACAAGCATCACCAGCATAGACGCAGACCTCATAGAGGACACAATTGATCCCGATTAGAATGGATGGCTCAATGAGGTAGAAAGTTGGATTACCTAACATCTCATGCGAGCCTATCATCAATACGGCATTTGTTCGCGCGCGGTCTTTGTAAATTACAAAAAGGCTGAACTCGACTCGCAGCCGCAAATGCTAAAGCTTACCAATTGCTTGCCCATGATCGGTGGTTCTCTTAGGGTACTCCAGCTTCTTACACATCTAACACTGGTTGCCATGATTTAGCTGAAATATTGCTGAAAATGGCGTTAAACACCAAAAATCACTCAAATTCAACCGATTAGAGCGATGCTTTTTCTGTTCTTTTCAGACCATTATCAGTTGATTTAGACATTACAGTATGGAAACAATATACCTAGGTTGTCGATAGATATAAAGCAAATTTTCACTCGCTAGTAAACTTAGCCTTCTATCTCCCTATTTCTAGCACTTGAGTGATAGGTCATTAAAAACGAATGGACCGGATATTGCTTCCGACAAGCAGGACACATTCGTAGCCGTTTGTAGCAAATATTCCCTAACGGTTAACACAGTGTATCTTTATAATAAAGGAGATTAAGAGGGCGACTATATTTTACCTAAGCAATGCCGATTATATCGTTCTGTCGTTTAGGTGAATGGGTTAAGGTCTTTAACGACACCTTTTGCATTGTCTATCCTGCTTTGACTTGCAACTTCTGATGACCCCATTGGTATCTTCAACCTTTTCTTTCAATAGTATTTCTGTTATAACTTGTCGGTTAGTTTCATTGTTTGGAGAAACCGGAGTACTCGAAGAAGACCATCGTCCTGTCGCAATTCACTGAAAAAATGAATTATATAAAATTGTATCGAGTACATCTTGCCATAAGCGAGATTAAAGCTTATAGGGTTAATGGTGATAGGCACTGATTGCACATGTAGTCGGAAATCCAACTACCAATCGATCACGACAACAATGGCCAATTGGTCCCTATTGAGGGACATATGATATGAAATGTTTACCTAACAGGGTGGTATGGCTCGTGTGAGAGAGTACATGTCATAATAAAACACAAACATTACAATACAATATATGCCTTAACTTTCTTATTACGTTGAGAAAGCCAAAAATCAACAGAGCGATCAGTGTATCACAAATTATGTGTTCCATACAAACAGCCATTAACCCTATTAATTTTGTTTTGTTATTTTCTTCTGGAGAATGGAATACTGTGTTGTGAACTGGGCATTTAATTTAAAACTACTTTAATCATTTTCAATGGATTTCTTATAATGAATAATTTTAATTTCAATTAAAACCATGTTTGTTTTTGAAATAAATTATCTGAGGGTTAAGGGCTGTTTGAAATTAATGCATACCGTTTCGCGTCAATAATTTTTAGCAATAAATTGTGCTTAGCGTATTTAGTTTGGAATGCAAATAGGCTATTCATATCATCGACAAAGCTTCAACACAATGTAATTATTAAAAGTGAATAAACGTTAGAGAACATTGAAGGGGCAATCAAGAATGGGAAACTGGCAACATTGGGTACACAAGACACAAGACTTGTCTTAATCTACATTAGTGTAAATAAATGTATGTTATCATATACAACTCTATCTGTTTCAACATTTATGATGTTCAAAGAACAAATAACAACAATGTCAAAGATATGTAGCATATAAGTTTTAATCATTCATTCTAACAATACTCTTAACATTAACATATATTCAGAGTTCAATAGTTATTTACACTAATACGGTTGTCTTTCAGTACATTGCACATTTCTCGGTAATCAATCTTTATTACGACATTGACTGTTTAATTTATCCTTCAATTGCGTGATCCTCAATACTAATTAAGTACAATTCGGTGTTAATTAAAAATTAGTAAAGGTCCTAGTAAAGGATTTCTTTTATCTGATTCATGTAGATCGACTGTAATACAAGCATCACCAGCATAGACGCAGACCTCATAGAGGACACAATTGATCCCGATTAGAATGGGTGGCTCAATGAGTTAGAAAGTTGGATTACCTAACATCTCATACGAGCCTATCACCAATACGGCATGGGTTCGCACCCGGTCTTTGTAAATTACAAAAAGGCTGAACTCGACTCGCAGCCGCAAATGCTAAAGCTTACCAATTGCTTGCCCATGGTCGGTGGTTCTCTCAGGGTACTCCAGCTTCTTACACATCTAACACTGGTTGCCATGATTTAGCTGAAATATTGCTGAAAATGGCGTTAAACACCAAAAATCACTCAAATTCAACCGATTAGAGCGATGCTTTTTCTGTTCTTTTCAGACCATTATCAGTTGATTTAGACATTACAGTATGGAAACAATATACCTAGGTTGTCGATAGATATAAAGCAAATTTTCACTCGCTAGTAAACTTAGCCTTCTATCTCCCTATTTCTAGCACTTGAGTGATAGGTCATTAAAAACGAATGGACCGGATATTGCTTCCGACAAGCAGGACACATTCGTAGCCGTTTGTAGCAAATATTCCCTAACGGTTAACACAGTGTATCTTTATAATAAAGGAGATTAAGAGGGCGACTATATTTTACCTAAGCAATGCCGATTATATCGCTCTGTCGTTTAGGTGAATGGGTTAAGGTCTTTAACGACACCTTTTGCATTGTCTATCCTGCTTTGACTTGCAACTTCTGATGACCCCATTGGTATCTTCAACCTTTTCTTTCAATAGTATTTCTGTTATAACTTGTCGGTTAGTTTCATTGTTTGGAGAAACCGGAGTACTCGGAGAAGACCATCGTCCTGTCGCAATTCACTGAAAAAATGTATCATATAAAATTGTATAGAGTACATCTTGCCATAAGCGGGATTGAAGCTTATAGGGTTAATGGTGATAGGCACTGATTGCACATGTAGTCGGAATTCCAACTACCAATCGATCACGACAACAATGGCCAATTGGTCCCTATTGACGGACATATGATATGAAATGCTTACCTAACAGGGTGGTATGGCTCGTGTGAGAGAGTACATGTCATAATAAAACACAAACATTACAATACAATATATGCCTTAACTTTCTTATTACGTTGAGAAAGCCAAAAATCAACAGAGCCATCAGTGTATCACAAATTATGTGTTCCATGCAAACAGCCTTTAACCCTATTAATTTGTTTTGTTATTTTCATCTGGAGAATGGAATACTGTGTTGTGAACTGGGCATTTAATTTAAAACTACTTTAATCATTTTCAATGGATTTCTTATAATGAATAATTTTAATTTCAATTAAAACCATGTTTGTTTTTTGAAATAAATTATCTGAGGGTTAAGGGCTGTTTGAAATAAATGCATACCGTTTCGCGTCAATAATTTTTAGCAATAAATTGTGCTTAGCGTATTTAGTTTGGAATGCAAATAGGCTATTCATATCATCGACAAAACTTCAACACAATGTAATTATTAAAAGTGAATAAACGTTAGAGAACATTGAAAGGGCAATCAAGAATGAGAAACTGGCAACATTGGGTACACAAGACACAAGACATGTCTTAATCTACATTAGTGTAAATAAATGTATGCTATCATATACAACTCTATCTTTTTCAACATTTATGATGTTCAAACAACAAATAACAACAATGTCAAAGATATGTAGCATATAAGTTTTAATCATTCATTCTAACAATACTCTTAACATTAACATATATTCAGAGTTCAATAGTTATTTACACTAATACGGTTGTCTTTCAGTACATTGCACATTTCTCCGGTAATCAATCTTTATTACGACATTGACTGTTTAATTTATCCTTCAATTGCGTGATCCTCAGTACTAATTAAGTACAATTCGGTGTTAATTATATATTAGTAAAGGTCCTAGTAAAGCATTTCTTTTATCTGATTCATGTAGATCGACTGCAATACAAGCATCACCAGCATAGACGCAGACCTCAGAGAGGACACAATTGATCCCGATTAGAATGGGTGGCTCAATGAGTTAGAAAGTTGGATTACCTAACATCTCATACGAGCCTATCACCAATACGGCATGGGTCCGCACCCGGTCTTTGTAAATTACAAAAAGGCTGAACTCGACTCGCAGCCGTAAATGCTAAAGCTTACCAATTGCTTGCCCATGGTCGGTGGTTCTCTCAGGGTACTCCAGCTTCTTACACATCTAACATTGGTTGCCATGATTTAGCTGAAATATTGCTGAAAATGGCGTTAAACACCAAAAATCACTCAAATTGAACCGATTAGAGCGATGCTTTTTCTGTTCTTTGCAGACCATTATCAGTTGATTTAGACATTACAGTATGGAAACAATATACCTATGTTGTCGATAGATATAAAGCAAATTTTCACTCGCTAGTAAACTTAGCCTTCTATCTCCCTATTTCTAGCCCTTGTGTGATAGGTCATTAAAAACGAATGGACCGGATATTGATTCCGACAAGCAGGACACATTCGTAGCCGTTTGTAGCAAATATTTCCTAACGGTTAACACAGTATATCTTTATAATAAAGGAGATTAAGAGGGCGACTATATTTTACCTAAGCAATATCAATTATTTCGCCCTGTCGTTTAGGTGAATGGGTTAAGGTCTTTAACGACACTTTTTGCATTTTCTATCCTGCTTTGACTTGCAACTTCTGATGACCCCATTGGCATCTTCAAACTTTTCTTTCAATAGTATTTCTGTTATAACTTGTCGGTTAGTTTCATTGTTTGGAGAAACCGGAGTACTCGGAGAAGACCATCGTCCTGTCGCAATTCACTGAAAAAATGTATCATATAAAATTGTATCGAGTACATCTTGCCATTAGCGGGATTGAAGCTCATAGGTTTAATGGTGATAGGCACTGATTGCACATGTAGTCGGAAATCCAACTACCAATCGATCATGACAACAATGGCCAATTGGTCCCTATTGGCGGACATATGATATGAAATGCTTACCTAACAGGGTGGTATGGCTCGTGTGAGAGAGTACATGTCATAATAAAACACAAACATTACAATACAATATATGCCTTAACTTTCTTATTACGTTGAGAAAGCCAAAAATCAACAGAGCGATCAGTGTATCACAAATTATGTGTTTCATACAAACAGCCATTAACCCTATTAATTTTGTTTTGTTATTTTCTTCTGGAGAATGGAACACTGTGTTGTGAACTGGGCATTTAATTTAAAACTACTTTAATCATTTTCAATGGATTTCTTATAATGAATAATTTTAATTTCAATTAAAAGCATGTTTGTTTTTTTTAAATAAATTATCTGAGGGTTAAGGGCTGTTTGAAATTAATGCATACCGTTTCGCGTCAATAATTTTTAGCAATAAATTGTGCTTAGCGTATTTAGTTTGGAATGCAAATAGGCTATTCATATCATCGACAAAGCTTCAACACAATGTAATTATTAAAAGTGAATAAACGTTAGAGAACATTGAAAGGGCAATCAAGAATGAGAAACTGGCAACATTGGGTACACAAGACACAAGACATGTCTTAATCTACATTAGTGTAAATAAATGTATGTTATCATATACAACTCTATCTGTTTCAACATTTATGATGTTCAAACAACAAATAACAACAATGTCAAAGATATGTAGCATATAAGTTTTAATCATTCATTCTAACAATACTCTTAACATTAACATATATTCAGAGTTCAATAGTTATTTACACTAATACGGTTGTCTTTCAGTACATTGCACATTTCTCCGGTAATCAATCTTTATTACGACATTGACTGTTTAATTTATCCTTCAATTGCGTGATCCTCAGTACTAATTAAGTACAATTCGGTGTTAATTATAAATTAGTAAAGGTCCTAGTAAAGCATTTCTTTTATCTGCTTCATGTAGATCGACTGTAATACAAGCATCACCAGCATGGACGCAGACCTCAGACAGGACACAATTTATCCCGATTAGAATGGGTGGCTCAATGAGTTAGAAAGTTGGATTACCTAACATCTCATACGAGCCTATCACCAATACGGAATGGGTTCGCGCCCGATCTTTGTAAATTACAAAAAGGCTGAACTCGACTCGCAGCCGCAAATGCTAAAGCTTACCAATTGCTTGCCCATGGTCGGTGGTGCTCTCAGAGTACTCCAGCTTCTTACACATCTAACACTGGTTGCCATGATTTAGCTGCAATATTGCTGAAAATGGCGTTAAACACCAAAAATCACTCAAATTCAACCGATTAGAGCGATGCTTTTTCTGTTCTTTTCATACCATTACCAGTTGATTTAGACATTACAGTATGGAAACAATATACCTAGGTTGTCGATAGATGTAAAACAAATTTTCACACCCTAGTGAACCTAGCCTTCTATCTCCCTGTTCCTAGCACTTTTGTGATAGGTCATAAACAACGAATGGGCCGGATATTGCTTCCGACAAGCAGGACACATTCGTAGCCGTTTGTAACAAATATTCCCTAACGGTTAACACAGTATATCTTTATAATAAAGGAGATTAAGACGGCGACTATATTTTACCTAAGCAATGTCGATTAGTTCGCTCTGTCGCTTAGGTGAATGGGTTAAGGTCTTTAACGACACTTTTTGCATTGTCCATCCTGCTTTGACTTAGAACCTCTGATGATCCCATTGGCATCTTCAAACTTTTCTTTCAATAGTATTTCTGTTATAACTTGTCGGTCAGTTTCATTGTCTGGAGAAACCGGAGTACTCGGAGAAGACCATCGTCCTGTCGCAATTCACTGAAAAATGTATTATATAAAATTGTATCGAGTACATCTTGCCATAAGCTGGATTGAAGCTTATAAGGTTAATGGTGATTGGGACTGATTGCACATGTAGTCGGAAATCCAACAATCAATCGATCACGACAACAATAACCAATTGGTCCCTATTGGTGGACATATGATATGAAATGCTTACCTAACAGGGTGGTATGGCTCGTGTGAGAGAGTACATGTCATAAAAAAACACGAACATTACAATACAATATATGCCTTAACTTTCTTATTACGTTGAGAAAGCCAAAAATCAACAGAGCGATCAGTGTATCACAAATTATGTGTTCCATACAAACAGCCATTAACCCTATTAATTTTGATTTGTTATTTTCTTCTGGAGAATGGAATACTGTGTTGTGAACTGAGCATTTAATTTAAAACTACTTTAATCATTTTCAATGGATTTCTTATAATGAATAATTTTAATTTCAATTAAAACCATGTTTGTTTTTTGAAATAAATTAGCTGAGGGTTAAGGGCTGTTTGAAATTAATGCATACCGTTTCGCGTCAATAATTTTTAGCAATAAATTGTGCTTAGCGTATTTAGTTTGGAATGCAAATAGGCTATTCATATCATCAACAAAACTTCAACACAATGTAATTATTAAAAGTAAATAAACGTTAGAGAACATTGAAAGGGCAATCAAGAATGAGAAACTGGCAACATTGGGTACACAAGACACAAGACTTGTCTTAATCTACATTAGTGTAAATAAATGTATGTTATCATATACAACTCTATCTGTTTCAACATTTATGATGTTCAAAGAACAAATAACAACAATGTCAAAGATATGTAGCATATAAGTTTTAATCATTCATTCTAACAATACTCTTAACATTAACATATATTCAGAGTTCAATAGTTATTTACACTAATACGGTTGTCTTTCAGTACATTGCACATTTCTCCGGTAATCAATCTTTATTACGACATTGACTGTTTAATTTATCCTTCAATTGGGTGATCCTCAGTACTAATTAAGTACAATTCGGGGTTAATTATAAACTAGTAAAGGTCCTAGTAAAGCATCTCTTTTATCTGATTCATGTAGATCGACTGTAATACAAGCATCACCAGCATAGACGCAGACCTCAGAGAGGACACAATTGATCCCGATTAGAATGGGTGGCTCAATGAGTTAGAAAGTTGGATTACCTAACATCTCATAAGAGCCTATCACCAATACGGAATGGGTTCGCGCCCGGTCTTTGTAAATTACAAAAAGGCTGAACTCGACTCGCAGCCGCAAATGCTAAAGCTTACCAATTGCTTGCCCATGGTCGGTGGTGCTCTCAGAGTACTCCAGCTTCTTACACATCTAACACTGGTTGCCATGATTTAGCTGCAATATTGCTGAAAATGGCGTTAAACACCAACAATCACTCAAATTCAACCGATTAGAGCGATGCTTTTTCTGTTCTTTTCATACCATTACTAGTTGATTTAGACATTACAGTATGGAAACAATATACCTAGGTTGCCGATAGATATAAAACACATTTTCACTCCCTGGTGAACCTAGCCTTCTATCTCCCTGTTCCTAGCACTTTTGTGATAGGTCATAAACAAAGAATGGGCCGGATATTGCTTCCGACAAGCATGACACATTCGTAGCCGTTTGTAACAAATATTCCCTAACGTTAACACAGTATATCTTTATAATAAAGGAGATTAAGAGGGCGACTATATTTTACCTAAGCAATGCCGATTATATCGCTCTGTCGTTTAGGTGAATGGGTTAAGGTCTTTAACGACACTTTTTTGCATTGTCCATCCTGCTTTGACTTGCAACTTCTGATGACCCCATTGGTATCTTAAACCTTTTCTTTCAATAGTATTTCTGTTATAACTTGTCGGTCACTTTCATTGTTTGGAGAAACCGGAGTACTCGGAGAAGACCATCGTCCTGTCGCAATTCCCTGAAAAAATGTATTATATAAAATTGTATCGAGTACATCTTGCCATAAGCGGGATTCAAGCTAATAGGGTTAATGGTGATAGGCACTGATCGCACATGTAGTCGGAAATCCAACTACCAATCGATCACGACAACAATGGCCAATTGGTCCCTATTGACGGACATATGATATGAAATGTTTACCTAACAGGGTGGTATGGCTCGTGTGAGAGAGTACATGTCATAATAAAACACAAACATTACAATTCAATATATGCCTTAACTTTCTTATTACGTTGAGAAAGCCAAAAATCAACAGAGCGATCAGTGTATCACAAATTATGTGTTCCATACAAACAGCCATTAACCCTATTAATTTTGTTTTGTTATTTTCTTCTGGAGAATGGAATACTGTGTTGTGAACTGGGCATTTAATTTAAAACTACTTTAATCATTTTCAATGGATTTCTTATAATGAATAATTTTAATTTCAATTAAAACCATGTTTGTTTTTTGAAATAAATTTTCTGAGGGTTAAGGGCTGTTTGAAATTAATGCATACCGGTTCGCGTCAATAATTTTTAGCAATAAATTGTGCTTAGCGTATTTAGTTTGGAATGCAAATAGGCTATTCATATCATCGACAAAACTTCAACACAATGTAATTATTAAAAGTGAATAAACGTTAGAGAACATTGAAAGGGCAATCAAGAATGAGAAACTGGCAACATTGGGTACACAAGACACAAGACTTGTCTTAATCTACATTAGTGTAAATAAATGTATGTTATCATATACAACTCTATCTGTTTCAACATTTATGATGTTCAAACAACAAATAACAACAATGTCAAAGATATGTAGCATATAAGTTTTAATCATTCATTCTAACAATACTCTTAACATTAACATATATTCAGAGTTCAATAGTTATTTACACTAATACGGTTGTCTTTCAGTACATTGCACATTTCTCCGGTAATCAATCTTTATTACGACATTGACTGTTTAATTTATCCTTCAATTGGGTGATCCTCAGTACTAATTAAGTACAATTCGGGGTTAATTATAAACTAGTAAAGGTCCTAGTAAAGCATTTCTTTTATCTGATTCATGTAGATCGACTGTAATACAAGCATCACCAGCATAGACGCAGACCTCAGAGAGGACACAATTGATCCCGATTAGAATGGGTGGCTCAATGAGTTAGAAAGTTGGATTACCTAACATCTCATACGAGCCTATCACCAATACGGAATGGGTTCGGGCCCGGTCTTTGTAAATTACAAAAAGGCTGAACTCGACTCGCAGCCGCAAATGCTAAAGCTTACCAATTGCTTGCCCATGGTCGGTGGTGCTCTCAGGGTACTCCAGCTTCTTACACATCTAACACTGGTTGCCATGATTTAGCTGCAATATTGCTGAAAATGGCGTTAAACACCAACAATCACTCAAATTCAACCGATTAGAGCGATGCTTTTTCTGTTCTTTTCATACCATAACCAGTTGATTTAGACATTACAGTATGGAAACAATATACCTAGGTTGCCGATAGATATAAAACAAATTTTCACTCCCTGGTGAACCTAGCCTTCTATCTCCCTGTTCCTAGCACTTTTGTGATAGGTCATAAACAAAGAATGGGCCGGATATTGCTTCCGACAAGCAGGACACATTCGTAGCCGTTTGTAACAAATATTCCCTAACGGTTAACACAGTATATCTTTATAATAAAGGAGATTAAGAGGGCGACTATATTTTACCTAAGCAATGCCGATTATATCGCTCTGTCGTTTAGGTGAATGGGTTAAGGTCTTTAACGACACTTTTTGCATTGTCTATCCTGCTTTGACTTGCAACTTCTGATGACCCCATTGGTATCTTCAACCTTTTCTTTCAATAGTATTTCTGTTATAACTTGTCGGTCAGTTTCATTGTTTGGAGAAACCGGAGTACTCGGAGAAGACCATCGTCCTGTCGCAATTCCCTGAAAAAATGTATTATATAAAATTGTATCGAGTACATCTTGCCATAAGCGGGATTCAAGCTTATAGGGTTAATGGTGATAGGCACTGATTGCACATGTAGTCGGAAATCCAACTACCAATCGATCACGACAACAATGGCCAATTGGTCCCTATTGGCGGACATATGATATGCAATGTTTACCTAACAGGGTGGTATGGCTCGTGTGAGAGAGTACATGTCATAATAAAACACAAACATTACAATTCAAAATATGCCTTAACTTTCTTATTACGTTGAGAAAGCCAAAAATCAACAGAGCGATCAGTGTATCACAAATTATGTGTTCCATACAAACAGCCATTAACCCTATTAATTTTGCTTTGTTATTATCTTCTGGAGAATGGAATACTGTGTTGTGAACTGGGCATTTAATTTAAAACTACTTTTATCATTTTCAATGGATTTCTTATAATGAATAATTTTAATTTCAATTAAAACCATGTTTGTTTTTGAAATAAATTATCTGAGGGTTAAGGGCTGTTTGAAATTAATGCATACCGTTTCGCGTCAATAATTTTTAGCAATAAATTGTGCTTAGCGTATTTAGTTTGGAATGCAAATAGGCTATTCATATCATCGACAAAACTTCAACACAATGTAATTATTAAAAGTGAATAAACGTTAGAGAACATTGAAAGGGCAATCAAGAATGAGAAACTGGCAACATTGGGTACACAAGACACAAGACTTGTCTTAATCTACATTAGTGTAAATAAATGTATGTTATCATATACAACTCTATCTGTTTCAACATTTATGATGTTCAAACAACAAATAACAACAATGTCAAAGATATGTAGCATATAAGTTTTAATCATTCATTCTAACAATACTCTTAACATTAACATATATTCAGAGTTCAATAGTTATTTACACTAATACGGTTGTCTTTCAGTACATTGCACATTTCTCCGGTAATCAATCTTTATTACGACATTGACTGTTTAATTTATCCTTCAATTGCGTGATCCTCAGTACTAATTAAGTACAATTCGGTGTTAATTATAAATTAGTAGAGGTCCTAGTAAAGCATTTCTTTTATCTGATTCATGTAGATCGACTGTAATACAAGCATCACCAGCATAGACGCAGACCTCAGAGAGGACACAATTGATCCCGATTAGAATGGGTGGCTCAATGAGTTAGAAAGTTGGATTACCTAACATCTCATACGAGCCTATCACCAATACGGAATGGGTTCGCGCCCGGTCTTTGTAGATTACAAAAAGGCTGAACTCGACTCGCAGCCGCAAATGCTAAAGCTTACCAATTGCTTGCCCATGGTCGGTGGTGCTCTCAGGGTACTCCCGCTTCTTACACATCTAACACTGTTTGCCATGATTTAGCTGCAATATTGCTGAAAATGGCGTTAAACACCAAAAATCACTCAAATTCAACCGATTAGAGCGATGCTTTTTCTGTTCTTTTCATACCATTACCAGTTAATTTAGACATTACAGTATGGAAACAATATACCTATGTTGTCGATAGATATAAAGCAAATTTTCACTCGCTAGTAAACTTAGCCTTCTATCTCCCTATTTCTAGCCCTTGTGTGATAGGTCATTAAAAACGAATGGACCGGATATTGATTCCGACAAGCAGGACACATTCGTAGCCGTTTGTAGCAAATATTCCCTAACGGTTAACACAGTATATCTTTATAATAAAGGAGATTAAGAGGGCGACTATATTTTACCTAAGCAATGCCAATTATTTCGCCCTGTCGTTTAGGTGAATGGGTTAAGGTCTTTAACGACACTTTTTGCATTTTCTATCCTGCTTTGACTTGCAACTTCTGATGACCCCATTGGCATCTTCAAACTTTTCTTTCAATAGTATTTCTGTTATAACTTGTCGGTTAGTTTCATTGTTTGGAGAAACCGGAGTACTCGGAGAAGACCATCGTCCTGTCGCAATTCACTGAAAAAATGTATCATATAAAATTGTATCGAGTACATCTTGCCATTAGCGGGATTGAAGCTCATAGGTTTAATGGTGATAGGCACTGATTGCACATGTAGTCGGAAATCCAACTACCAATCGATCATGACAACAATGGCCAATTGGTCCCTATTGGCGGACATATGATATGAAATGCTTACCTAACAGGGTGGTATGGCTCGTGTGAGAGAGTACATGTCATAATAAAACACAAACATTACAATACAATATATGCCTTAACTTTCTTATTACGTTGAGAAAGCCTAAAATCAACAGAGCGATCAGTGTATCACAAATTATGTGTTTCATACAAACAGCCATTAACCCTATTAATTTTGTTTTGTTATTTTCTTCTGGAGAATGGAACACTGTGTTGTGAACTGGGCATTTAATTTAAAACTACTTTAATCATTTTCAATGGATTTCTTATAATGAATAATTTTAATTTCAATTAAAAGCATGTTTGTTTTTTTTAAATAAATTATCTGAGGGTTAAGGGCTGTTTGAAATTAATGCATACCGTTTCGCGTCAATAATTTTTAGCAATAAATTGTGCTTAGCGTATTTAGTTTGGAATGCAAATAGGCTATTCATTTCATCGACAAAGCTTCAACACAATGTAATTATTAAAAGTGAATAAACGTTAGAGAACATTGAAAGGCAATCAAGAATGAGAAACTGGCAACATTGGGTACACAAGACACAAGACATGTCTTAATCTACATTAGTGTAAATAAATGTATGTTATCATATACAACTCTATCTGTTTCAACATTTATGATGTTCAAACAACAAATAACAACAATGTCAAAGATATGTAGCATATAAGTTTTAATCATTCATTCTAACAATACTCTTAACATTAACATATATTCAGAGTTCAATAGTTATTTACACTAATACGGTTGTCTTTCAGTACATTGCACATTTCTCCGGTAATCAATCTTTATTACGACATTGACTGTTTAATTTATCCTTCAATTGCGTGATCCTCAGTACTAATTAAGTACAATTCGGTGTTAATTATAAATTAGTAAAGGTCCTAGTAAAGCATTTCTTTTATCTGCTTCATGTAGATCGACTGTAATACAAGCATCACCAGCATGGACGCAGACCTCAGACAGGACACAATTTATCCCGATTAGAATGGGTGGCTCAATGAGTTAGAAAGTTGGATTACCTAACATCTCATACGAGCCTATCACCAATACGGAATGGGTTCGCGCCCGATCTTTGTAAATTACAAAAAGGCTGAACTCGACTCGCAGCCGCAAATGCTAAAGCTTACCAATTGCTTGCCCATGGTCGGTGGTGCTCTCAGAGTACTCCAGCTTCTTACACATCTAACACTGGTTGCCATGATTTAGCTGCAATATTGCTGAAAATGGCGTTAAACACCAAAAATCACTCAAATTCAACCGATTAGAGCGATGCTTTTTCTGTTCTTTTCATACCATTACCAGTTGATTTAGACATTACAGTATGGAAACAATATACCTAGGTTGTCGATAGATGTAAAACAAATTTTCACTCCCTAGTGAACCTAGCCTTCTATCTCCCTGTTCCTAGCACTTTTGTGATAGGTCATAAACAACGAATGGGCCGGATATTGCTTCCGACAAGCAGGACACATTCGTAGCCGTTTGTAACAAATATTCCCTAACGGTTAACACAGTATATCTTTATAATAAAGGAGATTAAGACGGCGACTATATTTTACCCAAGCAATGTCGATTAATTCGCTCTGTCGCTTAGGTGAATGGGTTAAGGTCTTTAACGACACTTTTTGCATTGTCCATCCTGCTTTGACTTAGAACTTCTGATGATCCCATTGGCATCTTCAAACTTTTCTTTCAATAGTATTTCTGTTATAACTTGTCGGTCAGTTTCATTGTCTGGAGAAACCGGAGTACTCGGAGAAGACCATCGTCCTGTCGCAATTCACTGAAAAATGTATTATATAAAATTGTATCGAGTACATCTTGCCATAAGCTGGATTGAAGCTTATAAGGTTAATGGTGATTGGGACTGATTGCATATGTAGTCGGAAATCCAACAATCAATCGATCACGACAACAATAACCAATTGGTCCCTATTGGTGGACATATGATATGAAATGCTTACCTAACAGGGTGGTATGGCTCGTGTGAGAGAGTACATGTCATAAAAAAACACGAACATTACAATACAATATATGCCTTAACTTTCTTATTACGTTGAGAAAGCCAAAAATCAACAGAGCGATCAGTGTATCACAAATTATGTGTTCCATACAAACAGCCATTAACCCTATTAATTTTGATTTGTTATTTTCTTCTGGAGAATGGAATACTGTGTTGTGAACTGAGCATTTAATTTAAAACTACTTTAATCATTTTCAATGGATTTCTTATAATGAATAATTTTAATTTCAATTAAAACCATGTTTGTTTTTTGAAATAAATTAGCTGAGGGTTAAGGGCTGTTTGAAATTAATGCATACCGTTTCGCGTCAATAATTTTTAGCAATAAATTGTGCTTAGCGTATTTAGTTTGGAATGCAAATAGGCTATTCATATCATCAACAAAACTTCAACACAATGTAATTATTAAAAGTAAATAAACGTTAGAGAACATTGAAAGGGCAATCAAGAATGAGAAACTGGCAACATTGGGTACACAAGACACAAGACTTGTCTTAATCTACATTAGTGTAAATAAATGTATGTTATCATATACAACTCTATCTGTTTCAACATTTATGATGTTCAAACAACAAATAACAACAATGTCAAAGATATGTAGCATATAAGTTTTAATCATTCATTCTAACAATACTCTGAACATTAACATATATTCAGAGTTCAATAGTTATTTACACTAATACGGTTGTCTTTCAGTACATTGCACATTTCTCCGGTAATCAATCTTTATTACGACATTGACTGTTTAATTTATCCTTCAATTGGGTGATCCTCAGTACTAATTAAGTACAATTCGGGGTTAATTATAAACTAGTAAAGGTCCTAGTAAAGCATCTCTTTTATCTGATTCATGTAGATCGACTGTAATACAAGCATCACCAGCATAGACGCAGACCTCAGAGAGGACACAATTGATCCCGATTAGAATGGGTGGCTCAATGAGTTAGAAAGTTGGATTACCTAACATCTCATACGAGCCTATCACCAATACGGAATGGGTTCGCGCCCTGTCTTTGTAAATTACAAAAAGGCTGAACTCGACTCGCAGCCGCAAATGCTAAAGCTTACCAATTGCTTGCCCATGGTCGGTGGTGCTCTCAGAGTACTCCAGCTTCTTACACATCTAACACTGGTTGCCATGATTTAGCTGCAATATTGCTGAAAATGGCGTTAAACACCAACAATCACTCAAATTCAACCGATTAGAGCGATGCTTTTTCTGTTCTTTTCATACCATTACCAGTTGATTTAGACATTACAGTATGGAAACAATATACCTAGGTTGCCGATAGATATAAAACAAATCTTCACTCCCTGGTGAACCTAGCCTTCTATCTCCCTGTTCCTAGCACTTTTGTGATAGGTCATAAACAAAGAATGGGCCGGATATTGCTTCCGACAAGCATGACACATTCGTAGCCGTTTGTAACAAATATTCCCTAACGTTAACACAGTATATCTTTATAATAAAGGAGATTAAGAGGGCGACTATATTTTACCTAAGCAATGCCGATTATATCGCTCTGTCGTTTAGGTGAATGGGTTAAGGTCTTTAACGACACTTTTTTGCATTGTCCATCCTGCTTTGACTTGCAACTTCTGATGACCCCATTGGTATCTTCAACCTTTTCTTTCAATAGTATTTCTGTTATAACTTGTCGGTCACTTTCATTGTTTGGAGAAACCGGAGTACTCGGAGAAGACCATCGTCCTGTCGCAATTCCCTGAAAAAATGTATTATATAAAATTGTATCGAGTACATCTTGCCATAAGCGGGATTCAAGCTTATAGGGTTAATGGTGATAGGCACTGATTGCACATGTAGTCGGAAATCCAACTACCAATCGATCACGACAACAATGGCCAATTGGTCCCTATTGACGGACATATGATATGAAATGTTTACCTAACAGGGTGGTATGGCTCGTGTGAGAGAGTACATATCATAATAAAACACAAACATTACAATTCAATATATGCCTTAACTTTCTTATTACGTTGAGAAAGCCAAAAATCAACAGAGCGATCAGTGTATCACAAATTATGTGTTCCATACAAACAGCCATTAACCCTATTAATTTTGCTTTGTTATTATCTTCTGGAGAATGGAATACTGTGTTGTGAACTGGGCATTTAATTTAAAACTACTTTAATCATTTTCAATGGATTTCTTATAATGAATCATTTTAATTTCAATTAAAACCATGTTTGTTTTTTGAAATAAATTATCTGAGGGTTAAGGGCTGTTTGAAATTAATGCATACCGTTTCGCGTCAATAATTTTTAGCAATAAATTGTGCTTAGCGTATTTAGTTTGGAATGCAAATAGGCTATTCATATCATCGACAAAACTTCAACACAATGTAATTATTAAAAGTGAATAAACGTTAGAGAACATTGAAAGGGCAATCAAGAATGAGAAACTGGCAACATTGGGTACACAAGACACAAGACTTGTCTTAATCTACATTAGTGTAAATAAATGTATGTTATCATATACAACTCTATCTGTTTCAACATTTATGATGTTCAAACAACAAATAACAACAATGTCAAAGATATGTAGCATATAAGTTTTAATCATTCATTCTAACAATACTCTTAACATTAACATATATTCAGAGTTCAATAGTTATTTACACTAATACGGTTGTCTTTCAGTACATTGCACATTTCTCCGGTAATCAATCTTTATTACGACATTGACTGTTTAATTTATCCTTCAATTGCGTGATCCTCAGTACTAATTAAGTACAATTCGGTGTTAATTATAAATTAGTAGAGGTCCTAGTAAAGCATTTCTTTTATCTGATTCATGTAGATCGACTGTAATACAAGCATCACCAGCATAGACGCAGACCTCAGAGAGGACACAATTGATCCCGATTAGAATGGGTGGCTCAATGAGTTAGAAAGTTGGATTACCTAACATCTCATACGAGCCTATCACCAATACGGAATGGGTTCGCGCCCGGTCTTTGTAGATTACAAAAAGGCTGAACTCGACTCGCAGCCGCAAATGCTAAAGCTTACCAATTGCTTGCCCATGGTCGGTGGTGCTCTCAGGGTACTCCAGCTTCTTACACATCTAACACTGTTTGCCATGATTTAGCTGCAATATTGCTGAAAATGGCGTTAAACACCAAAAATCACTCAAATTCAACCGATTAGAGCGATGCTTTTTCTGTTCTTTTCATACCATTACCAGTTGATTTAGACATTACAGTATGGAAACAATATACCTAGGTTGCCGATAGATATAAAGCAAATTTTCACTCGCTAGTAAACTTAGCCTTCTATCTCCCTATTTCTAGCCCTTGTGTGATAGGTCATAAACAAAGAATGGGCCGGATATTGCTTCCGACAAGCAGGACACATTCGTAGCCGTTTGTAACAAATATTCCCTAACGGTTAACACAGTATATCTTTATTATAAAGGAGATTAAGAGGGCGACTATATTTTACCTAAGCAATGCCGATTATATCGCTCTGTCGTTTAGGTGAATTGGTTAAGGTCTTTAACGACACTTTTTGCATTGTCTATCCTGCTTTGACTTGCAACTTCTGATGACCCCATTGGTATCTTCAACCTTTTCTTTCAATAGTATTTTTGTTATAACTTGTCGGTCAGTTTCATTGTTTGGAGAAACCGGAGTACTCGGAGAAGACCATCGTCCTGTCGCAATTCCCTGAAAAAATGTATTATATAAAATTGTATCGAGTACATCTTGCCATAAGCGGGATTCAAGCTTATAGGGTTAATGGTGATAAGCACTGATTGCACATGTAGTCGGAAATCCAACTACCAATCGATCCCGACAACAATGGCCAATTGGTTTCTATTGACGGACATATGATATGAAATGTTTACCTAACAGGGTTGTATGGCTCGTGTGAGAGAGTACATGTCATAATAAAACACAAACATTACAATACAATATATGCCTTAACTTTCTTATTACGTTGAGAAAGCCAAAAATCAACAGAGCGATCAGTGTATCACAAATTATGTGTTCCATACAAACAGCCATTAACCCTATTAATTTTGTTTTGTTATTTTCTTCTGGAGAATGGAATACTGTGTTGTGAACTGGGCATTTAATTTAAAACTACTTTAATCATTT
The DNA here is from genome assembly GCA_963383655.1 of Bathymodiolus septemdierum. Classification (NCBI taxonomy): domain Eukaryota; kingdom Metazoa; phylum Mollusca; class Bivalvia; order Mytilida; family Modiolidae; genus Bathymodiolus; species Bathymodiolus septemdierum. Next base: position 22,535,516 of record OY726525.1, read on the forward strand.
TCAATGGATTTCTTATAATGAATAATTTTAATTTCAATTAAAACCATGTTTGTTTTTTGAAATAAATTATCTGAGGGTTAAGGGCTGTTTGAAATTAATGCATACCGTTTCGCGTCAATAATTTTTAGCAATAAATTGTGCTTAGCGTATTTAGTTTGGAATGCAAATAGGCTATTCATATCATCGACAAAACTTCAACAAAATGTAATTATTAAAAGTGAATAAACGTTAGAGAACATTGAAAGGGCATTCAAGAATGAGAAACTGGCAACATTGGGTACACAAGACACAAGACTTGTCTTAATCTACATTAGTGTAAATAAATGTATGTTATCATATACAACTCTATCTGTTTCAACATTTATGATGTTCAAACAACAAATAATAACAATGTCAAAGATATGTAGCATATAAGTTTTAATCATTCATTCTAACAATACTCTTAACATTAACATATATTCAGAGTTCAATGGTTATTTACACTAATACGGTTGTCTTTCAGTACATTGCACATTTCTCCGGTAATCAATCTTTATTACGACATTGACTGTTTAATTTATCCTTCAATTGCGTGATCCTCAGTACTAATTAAGTACAATTCGGTGTTAATCATCAATTAGTAAAGTTCCTAGTAAAGCATTTCTTTTATCTGCTTCATGTAGATCGACTGTAATACAAGCATCACCAGCATAGACGCAGACCTCAGACAGGACACAATTGATCCCGATTATAATTGGTGGCTCAATGAGTTAGAAAGTTGGATTACCTAACATCTCATACGAGCCTATCACCAATACGGAATGGGTTCGCGCCCGGTCTTTGTAAATTACAAAAAGGCTGAACTCGACTCGCAACCGCAAATGCTAAAGCTTACCAATTGCTTGCCCATGGTCGGTGGTGCTCTCAGGGTACTCCAGCTTCTTACACATCTAACACTGGTTGCCATGATTTAGCTGCAATATTGCTGAAAATGGCGTTAAACACCAAAAATCACTCAAATTCAACCGATTAGAGCGATGCTTTTTCTGTTCTTTTCATACCATTACCAGTTGATTTAGACATTATAGTATGGAAACAATATACCTAGGTTGCCGATAGATATAAAACAAATGTTCACTCCCTGGTGAACCTAGCCTTCTATCTCCCTGTTCCTAGCACTTTTGTGATAGGTCATCAGCAAAGAATGGGTCGGATATTGCTTCCGACAAGCAGGACACATTCGTAGCCGTTTGTAACAAATATTCCCTAACGGTTAACACAGTATATCTTTATAATAAAGAAGATTAAGAGGGCGACTATATTTTACCTAAGCAATGCCGATTATATCGCTCTGTCGTTTAGGTGAATGGGTTAAGGTCTTTAACGACACTTTTTGCATTGTCTATCCTGCTTTGACTTGCAACTTCTGATGACCCCATTGGTATCTTCAACCTTTTCTTTCAATAGTATTTCTGTTATAACTTGTCGGTCAGTTTCATTGTTTGGAGAAACCGGAGTACTCGGAGAAGACCATCGTCCTGTCGCAATTCCCTGAAAAAATGTATTATATAAAATTGTATCGAGTACATCTTGCCATAAGCGGGATTCAAGCTTATAGGGTTAATGGTGATAGGCACTGATTGCACATGTAGTCGGAAATCCAACTACCAATCGATCACGACAACAATGGTCAATTGGTCTCTATTGACGCACATATGATATGAAATGTTTACCTAACATGGTGGTATGGCTCGTGTGAGAGAGTACACGTCATAATAAAACACAAACATTACAATACAATATATGCCTTAACTTTCTTATTACGTTGAGAAAGCCAAAAATCAACAGAGCGATCAGTGTATCACAAATTATGTGTTCCATACAAACAGCCATTAACCCTATTAATTTTGTTTTGTTATTTTCTTCTGGAGAATGGAATACTGTGTTGTGAACTGGGCATTTAATTTAAAACTACTTTAATCATTTTCAATGGATTTCTTATAATGAATAATTTTAATTTCAATTAAAACCATGTTTGTTTTTTGAAATAAATTATCTGAGGGTTAAGGGCTGTTTGAAATTAATGCATACCGTTTCGCGTCAATAATTTTTAGCAATAAATTGTGCTTAGCGTATTTAGTTTGGAATGCAAATAGGCTATTCATATCATCGACAAAACTTCAACACAATGTAATTATTAAACGTGAATAAACGTTAGAGAACATTGAAAGGGCAATCAAGAATGAGAAACTGGCAACATTGGGTATACAAGACACAAGACTTGTCTTAATCTACATTAGTGTAAATACATGTATGTTATCATATACAACTCTATCTGTTTCAACTTTTATGATGTTCAAACAACAAATAACAACAATGTCAAAGATATGTAGCATATAAGTTTTAATCATTCATTCTAACAATACTCTTAACATTAACATATATTCAGAGTTCAATAGTTATTTACACTAATACGGTTGTCTTTCAGTACATTGCACATTTCTCCGGTAATCAATCTTTATTACGACATTGACTGTTTAATTTATCCTTCAATTGCGTGATCCTCAGTACTAATTAAGTACAATTCGGTGTTAATTATAAACTAGTAAAGGTCCTAGTAAAGCATTTCTTTTATCTGATTCATGTAGATCGACTGTAACACAAGCATCACCAGCATAGACGCAGACCTCAGAGAGGACACAATTGATCCCGATTAGAATGGGTGGCTCAATGAGTTAGAAAGTTGGATTACCTAACATCTCATACGAGCCTATCACCAATACGGAATGGGTTCGCGCCCGGTCTTTGTAAATTACAAAAAGGCTGAACTCGACTCGCAGCCGCAAATGCTAAAGCTTACCAATTGCTTGCCCATGGTCGGTGGTGCTCTCAGGGTACTCCAGCTTCTTACACATCTAACACTGGTTGCCATGATTTAGCTACAATATTGCTGAAAATGGCGTTAAACACCAACAATCACTCAAATTCAACCGATTAGAGCGATGCTTTTTCTGTTCTTTTCATACCATTACCAGTTGATTTAGACATTACAGTATGGAAACAATATACCTAGGTTGCCGATAGATATAAAACAAATGTTCACTCCCTGGTGAACCTAGCCTTCTATCTCCCTGTTCCTAGCACTTTTGTGATAGGTCATCAGCAAAGAATGGGCCGGATATTGCTTCCGACAAGCAGGACACATTCGTAGCCGTTTGTAACAAATATTCCCTAACGGTTAACACAGTATATCTTTATAATAAAGAAGATTAAGAGGGCGACTATATTTTACCTAAGCAATGCCGATTATATCGCTCTGTCGTTTAGGTGAATGGGTTAAGGTCTTTAACGACACTTTTTGCATTGTCTATCCTGCTTTGACTTGCAACTTCTGTTGACCCCATTGGTATCTTCAACCTTTTCTTTCAATAGTATTTCTGTTATAACTTGTCGGTCAGTTTCATTGTTTGGAGAAACCGGAGTACTCGGAGAAGACCATCGTCCTGTCGCAATTCCCTGAAAAAATGTATTATATAAAATTGTATCGAGTACATCTTGCCATAAGCGGGATTCAAGCTGATAGGGTTAATGGTGATAGGCACTGATTGCACATGTAGTCGGAAATCCAACTACCAATCGATCACGACAACAATGGTCAATTGGTCTCTATTGACGCACATATGATATGAAATGTTTACCTAACATGGTGGTATGGCTCGTGTGAGAGAGTACACGTCATAATAAAACACAAACATTACAATACAATATATGCCTTAACTTTCTTATTACGTTGAGAAAGCCAAAAATCAACAGAGCGATCAGTGTATCACAAATTATGTGTTCCATACAAACAGCCATTAACCCTATTAATTTTGTTTTGTTATTTTCTTCTGGAGAATGGAATACTGTGTTGTGAACTGGGCATTTAATTTAAAACTACTTTAATCATTTTCAATGGATTTCTTATAATGAATAATTTTAATTTCAATTAAAACCATGTTTGTTTTTTGAAATAAATTATCTGAGGGTTAAGGGCTGTTTGAAATTAATGCATACCGTTTCGCGTCAATAATTTTTAGCAATAAATTGTGCTTAGCGTATTTAGTTTGGAATGCAAATAGGCTATTCATATCATCGACAAAACTTCAACACAATGTAATTATTAAACGTGAATAAACGTTAGAGAACATTGAAATGGCAATCAAGAATGAGAAACTGGCAACATTGGGTATACAAGACACAAGACTTGTCTTAATCTACATTAGTGTAAATACATGTATGTTATCATATACAACTCTATCTGTTTCAACTTTTATGATGTTCAAACAACAAATAACAACAATGTCAAAGATATGTAGCATATAAGTTTTAATCATTCATTCTAACAATACTCTTAACATTAACATATATTCAGAGTTCAATAGTTATTTACACTAATACGGTTGTCTTTCAGTACATTGCACATTTCTCCGGTAATCAATCTTTATTACGACATTGACTGTTTAAAGTATCCTTCAATTGCGTGATCCTCAGTACTAATTAAGTACAATTCGGTGTTAATTATAAACTAGTAAAGGTCCTAGTAAAGCATTTCTTTTATCTGATTCATGTAGATCGACTGTAACACAAGCATCACCAGCATAGACGCAGACCTCAGAGAGGACACAATTGATCCCGATTAGAATGGGTGGCTCAATGAGTTAGAAAGTTGGATTACCTAACATCTCATACGAGCCTATCACCAATACGGAATGGGTTCGCGCCCGGTCTTTGTAAATTACAAAAAGGCTGAACTCGACTCGCAGCCGCAAATGCTAAAGCTTACCAATTGCTTGCCCATGGTCGGTGGTGCTCTCAGGGTACTCCAGCTTCTTACACATCTAACACTGGTTGCCATGATTTAGCTGCAATATTGCTGAAAATGGCGTTAAACACCAACAATCACTCAAATTCAACCGATTAGAGCGATGCTTTTTCTGTTCTTTTCATACCATTACCAGTTGATTTAGACATTACAGTATGGAAACAATATACCTAGGTTGCCGATAGATATAAAACAAATGTTCACTCCCTGGTGAACCTAGCCTTCTATCTCCCTGCTCCTAGCACTTTTGTGATAGGTCATCAGCAAAGAATGGGCCGGATATTGCTTCCGACAAGCAGGACACATTCGTAGCCGTTTGTAACAAATATTCCCTAACGGTTAACACAGTATATCTTTATAATAAAGAAGATTAAGAGGGCGACTATATTTTACCTAAGCAATGCCGATTATATCGCTCTGTCGTTTAGGTGAATGGGTTAAGGTCTTTAACGACACTTTTTGCATTGTCTATCCTGCTTTGACTTGCAACTTCTGATGACCCCATTGGTATCTTCAACCTTTTCTTTCAATAGTATTTCTGTTATAACTTGTCGGTCAGTTTCATTGTTTGGAGAAACCGGAGTACTCGGAGAAGACCATCGTCCTGTCGCAATTCCCTGAAAAAATGTATTATATAAAATTGTATCGAGTACATCTTGCCATAAGCGGGATTCAAGCTTATAGGGTTAATGGTGATAGGCACTGATTGCACATGTAGTCGGAAATCCAACTACCAATCGATCACGACAACAATGGTCAATTGGTCTCTATTGACGCACATATGATATGAAATGTTTACCTAACATGGTGGTATGGCTCGTGTGAGAGAGTACACGTCATAATAAAACACAAACATTACAATACAATATATGCCTTAACTTTCTTATTACGTTGAGAAAGCCAAAAATCAACAGAGCGATCAGTGTATCACAAATTATGTGTTCCATACAAACAGCCATTAACCCTATTAATTTTGTTTTGTTATTTTCTTCTGGAGAATGGAATACTGTGTTGTGAACTGGGCATTTAATTTAAAACTACTTTAATCATTTTCAATGGATTTCTTATAATGAATAATTTTAATTTCAATTAAAACCATGTTTGTTTTTTGAAATAAATTATCTGAGGGTTAAGGGCTGTTTGAAATTAATGCATACCGTTTCGCGTCAATAATTTTTAGCAATAAATTGTGCTTAGCGTATTTAGTTTGGAATGCAAATAGGCTATTCATATCATCGACAAAACTTCAACACAATGCAATTATTAAGCGTGAATAAACGTTAGAGAACATTGAAAGGGCAATCAAGAATGAGAAACTGGCAACATTGGGTATTCAAGACACAAGACTTGTCTTAATCTACATTAGTGTAAATACATGTATGTTATCATATACAACTCTATCTGTTTCAACATTTATGATGTTCAAACAACAAATAACAACAATGTCAAAGATATGTAGCATATAAGTTTTAATCATTCATTCTAACAATACTCTTAACATTAACATATATTCAGAGTTCAATAGTTATTTACACTAATACGGTTGTCTTTCAGTACATTGCACATTTCTCCGGTAATCAATCTTTATTACGACATTGACTGTTTAATTTATCCTTCAATTGCGTGATCCTCAGTACTAATTAAGTACAATTCGGTGTTAATTATAAACTAGTAAAGGTCCTAGTAAAGCATTTCTTTTATCTGATTCATGTAGATCGACTGTAATACAAGCATCACCAGCATAGACGCAGACCTCAGAGAGGACACAATTGATCCCGATTAAAATGGGTGGCTCAATGAGTTAGAAAGTTGGATTACCTAACATCTCATACGAGCCTATCACCAATACGGAATGGGTTCGCGCCCGGTCTTTGTAAATTACAAAAAGGCTGAACTCGACTCGCAGCCGCAAATGCTAAAGCTTACCAATTGCTTGCCCATGGTCGGTGGTGCTCTCAGAGTACTCCAGCTTCTTACACATCTAACACTGGTTGCCATGATTTAGCTGCAATATTGCTGAAAATGGCGTTAAACACCAAAAATCACTCAAATTCAACCGATTAGAGCGATGCTTTTTCTGTTCTTTTCATACCATTACCAGTTGATTTAGACATTACAGTATGGAAACAATATACCTAGGTTGCCGATAGATATAAAACAAAGTTTCACTCCTTAGTGAACCTAGCCTTCTATCTCCCTGTTCCTAGCACTTTTGTGATAGGTCATAAACAACGAATGGGCCGGATATTGCTTCCGACAAGCAGGACACATTCGTAGCCGTTTGTAACAAATATTCCCTAACGGTTAACACAGTATATCTTTATAATAATGGAGATTAAGAGGGCGACTATATTTTACCTAAGCAATGCCGATTATATCGCTCTGTCGTTTAGGTGAATGGGTTAAGGTCTTTAACGACACTTTTTTGCATTGTCTATCCTGCTTTGACTTGCAACTTCTGATGACCCCATTGGTATCTTCAACCTTTTCTTTCAATAGTATTTCTGTTATAACTTGTCGGTCAGTTTCATTGTTTGGAGAAACCAGAGTACTCGGAGAAGACCATCGTCCTGTCGCAATTCCCTGAAAAAATGTATTATATAAAATTGTATCGAGTACATCTTGCCATAAGCGGGATTCAAGCTAATAGGGTTAATGGTGATAGGCACTGATTGCACATGTAGTCGGAAATCCAACTACCAATCGATCACGACAGCAATGGCCAATTGGTCCCTATTGACGGACATATGATATGAAATGTTTACCTAACAGGGTGGTATGGCTCGTGTGAGAGAGTACATGTCATAATAAAACACAAACATTACAATACAATATATGCCTTAACTTTCTTATTACGTTGAGAAAGCCAAAAATCAACAGAGCGATCAGTGTATCACAAATTATGCGTTCCATACAAACAGCCATTAACCCTATTAATTTTGTTTTGTTATTTTCTTCTGGAGAATGGAATACTGTGTTGTGAACTGGGCATTTAATTTAAAACTACTTTTATCATTTTCAATGGATTTCTTATAATGAATAATTTTAATTTCAATTAAAACCATGTTTGTTTTTTGAAATAAATTATCTGAGGGTTAAGGGCTGTTTGAAATTAATGCATACCGTTTCGCGTCAATAATTTTTAGCAATAAATTGTGCTTAGCGTATTTAGTTTGGAATGCAAATAGGCTATTCATATCATCGACAAAACTTCAACACAATGTAATTATTAAAAGTGAATAAACGTTAGAGAACATTGAAAGGGCAATCAAGAATGAGAAACTGGCAACATTGGGTACACAAGACACAAGACTTGTCTTAATCTACATTAGTGTAAATAAATGTATGTTATCATATACAACTCTATCTGTTTCAACATTTATGATGTTCAAACAACAAATAACAACAATGTCAAAGATATGTAGCATATAAGTTTTAATCATTCATTCTAACAATACTCTTAACATTAACATATATTCAGAGTTCAATAGTTATTTACACTAATACGGTTGTCTTTCAGTACATTGCACATTTCTCCGGTAATCAATCTTTATTACGACATTGACTGTTTAATTTATCCTTCAATTGCGTGATCCTCAGTACTAATTAAGTACAATTCGGTGTTAATTATATATTAGTAAAGGTCCTAGTAAAGCATTTCTTTTATCTGATTCATGTAGATCGACTGTAATACAAGCATCACCAGCATAGACGCAGACCTCAGAGAGGACACAATTGATCCCGATTAGAATGGGTGGCTCAATGAGTTAGAAAGTTGGATTACCTAACATCTCATACGAGCCTATCACCAATACGGAATGGGTTCGCGCCCGATCTTTGTAAATTACAAAAAGGCTGAACTCGACTCGCAGCCGCACATGCTAAAGCTTACCAATTGCTTGCCCATGGTCGGTGGTGCTCTCATGGTACTCCAGCTTCTTACATATCTAACACTAGTTGCCATGATTTAGCTGCAATATTGCTGAAAATGGCGTTAAACACCAAAAATCACTCAAATTCAACCGATTAGAGCGATGCTTTTTCTGTTCTTTTCATACCATTACCAGTTGATTTAGACATTACAGTATGGAAACAATATACCTAGGTTGCCGATAGATATAAAACAAATTTTCACTCCCTGGTGAACCTAGCCTTCTATCTCCCTGTTCCTAGCACTTTTGTGATAGGTCATAAACAAAGAATGGGCCGGATATTGCTTCCGACAAGCAAGACACATTCGTAGCCGTTTGCAACAAATATTCCCTAACGGTTAACACAGTATATCTTTATAATAAAGGAGATTAAGACGGCGACTATATTTTACCTAAGCAATGTCGATTAGTTCGCTCTGTCGCTTAGGTGAATGGGTTAAGGTCTTTAACGACACTTTTTGCATTGTCCATCCTGCTTTGACTTACAACTTCTGATGATCCCATTGGCATCTTCAAACTTTTCTTTCAATAGTATTTCTGTTATAACTTGTCGGTCAGTTTCATTGTTTGGAGAAACCGGAGTACTCGGAGAAGACCATCGTCCTGTCGCAATTCACTGAAAAAATGTATCTTATAAATTTGTATCGAGTACATCTTGCCATAAGCTGGATTCAAGCTTATAAGGTTAATGGTAATAGGGACTGATTGCACATGTAGTCGGAAATCCAACTACCAATCGATCACGACAACAATGGCCAATTGGTCCCTATTGGCGGACATATGATATGAAATGCTTACCTAACAGGGTAGTATGGCTCGTGTGAGAGAGAACATGTCATAAAAAAACACGAACATTACAATACAATATATGCCTTAACTTTCTTATTACGTTGAGAAAGCCAAAAATCAACAGAGCGATCAGTGTATCACAAATTATGTGTTCCATACAAACAGCCATTAACCCTATTAATTTTGTTTTGTTATTTTCTTCTGGAGAATGGAATACTGTGTTGTGAACTGGGCATTTAATTTAAAACTACTTTAATCATTTTCAATGGATTTCTTATAATGAATAATTTTAATTTCAATTAAAACCATGTTTGTTTTTTGAAATAAATTATCTGAGGGTTAAGGGCTGTTTGAAATTAATGCATACCGTTTCGCGTCAATAATTTTTAGCAATAAATTGTGCTTAGCGTATTTAGTTTGGAATGCAAATAGGCTATTCATATCATCGACAAAACTTCAACACAATGTAATTATTAAAAGTGAATAAACGTTAGAGAACATTGAAAGGGCAATCAAGAATGAGAAATTGGCAACATTGGGTACACAAGACACAAGACATGTCTTAATCTACATTAGTGTAAATAAATGTATGCTATCATATACAACTCTATCTGTTTCAACATTTATGATGTTCAAACAACAAATAACAACAATGTCAAAGATATGTAGCATATAAGTTTTAATCATTCATTCTAACAATACTCTTAACATTAACATATATTCAGAGTTCAATAGTTATTTACACTAATACGGTTGTCTTTCAGTACATTGCACATTTCTCCGGTAATCAATCTTTATTACGACATTGACTGTTTAATTTTTCCTTCAATTGCGTGATCCTCAGTACTAATTAAGTACAATTCGGTGTTAATTATAAATTAGTAAAGGTCCTAGTAAAGCATTTCTTTTATCTGCTTCATGTAGATCGACTGTAATACAAGCATCACCAGCATAGACGCAGAACTCAGACAGGACACAATTGATCCCGATTAGAATGGGTGGCTCAATGAGTTAGAAAGTTGGATTACCTAACATCTCATATGAGCCTATCACCAATATGGAATGGGTTCGCGCCCGATCTTGTAAATTACAAAAAGGCTGAACTCGACTCGCAGCCGCAAATGCTAAAGCTTACCAATTGCTTGCCCATGGTCGGTGGTGCTCTCAGGGTACTCCAGCTTCTTACACATCTAACACTGGTTGCCATGATTTAGCTGCAATATTGCTGAAAATGGCGTTAAACACCAAAAATCACTCAAATTCAACCGATTAGAGCGATGCTTTTTCTGTTCTTTTCATACCATTACCAGTTGATTTAGACATTACAGTATGGAAACAATATACCTAGGTTGCCGATAGATATTAAGCAAATTTTCACTCCCTAGTGAACCTAGCCTTCTATCTCCCTGTTCCTAGCACTTTTGTGATAGGTCATAAACAACGAATGGGCCGGATATTGCTTCCGACAAGCAGGACACATTCGTAGCCGTTTGTAACAAATATTCCCTAACGGTTAACACAGTATATCTTTATAATAAAGGAGATTAAGACGGCGACTATATTTTACCTAAGCAATGTCGATTAGTTCGCTCTGTCGCTTAGGTGAATGGGTTAAGGTCTTTAACGACACTTTTTGCATTGTCCATCCTGCTTTGACTTACAACTTCTGATGATCCCATTGGCATCTTCAAACTTTTCTTTCAATAGTATTTCTGTTATAACTTGTCGGTCAGTTTCATTGTTTGGAGAAACCGGAGTACTCGGAGAAGACCATCGTCCTGTCGGAATTCACTGAAAAAATGTATCATATAAAATTGTATCGAGTACATCTTGCCATAAGCTGGATTCAAGCTTATAAGGTTAATGGTGATAGGGACTGATTGCACATGTAGTCGGAAATCCAACTACCAATCGATCACGACAACAATGGCCAATTGGTCCCTATTGACGGACATATGATATGAAATGCTTACCTAACAGGGTGGTATGGCTCGTGTGAGAGAGTACATGTCATAATAAAACACAAACATTACAATACAATATATGCCTTAACTTTCTTATTACGTTGAAAAAGCCAAAAATCAACAGAGCGATCAGTGTATCACAAATTATGCGTTCCATACAAACAGCCATTAACCCTATTAATTTTGTTTTGTTATTTTCTTCTGGAGAATGGAATACTGTGTTGTGAACTGGGCATTTAATTTAAAACTACTTTAATCATTTTCAATGGATTTCTTATAATGAATCATTTTAATTTCAATTAAAACCATGTTTGTTTTTTGAAATAAATTATCTGAGGGTTAAGGGCTGTTTGAAATTAATGCATACCGTTTCGCGTCAATAATTTTTAGCAATAAATTGTGCTTAGCGTATTTAGTTTGGAATGCAAATAGGCTATTCATATCATCGACAAAACTTCAACACAATGTAATTATTAAAAGTGAATAAACGTTAGAGAACATTGAAATGGCAATCAAGAATGAGAAACTGGCAACATTGGGTACACAAGACACAAGACTTGTCTTAATCTACATTAGTGTAAATAAATGTATGTTATCATATACAACTCTATCTGTTTCAACATTTATGATGTTCAAACAACAAATAACAACAATGTCAAAGATATGTAGCATATAAGTTTTAATCATTCATTCTAACAATACTCTTAACATTAACATATATTCAGAGTTCAATAGTTATTTACACTAATACGGTTGTCTTTCAGTACATTGCACATTTCTCCGGTAATCAATCTTTATTACGACATTGACTGTTTAATTTATCCTTCAATTGCGTGATCCTCAGTACTAATTAAGTACAATTCGGTGTTAATTATATATTAGTAAAGGTCCTAGTAAAGCATTTCTTTTATCTGATTCATGTAGATCGACTGTAATACAAGCATCACCAGCATAGACGCAGACCTCAGAGAGGACACAATTGATCCCGATTAGAATGGGTGGCTCAATGAGTTAGAAAGTTGGATTACCTAACATCTCATACGAGCCTATCACCAATACGGAATGGGTTCGCGCCCGATCTTTGTAAATTACAAAAAGGCTGAACTCGACTCGCAGCCGCAAATGCTAAAGCTTACCAATTGCTTGCCCATGGTCGGTGGTGCTCTCGGGGTATTCCAGCTTCTTACATATCTAACACTGGTTGCCATGATTTAGCTGCAATATTGCTGAAAATGGCGTTAAACACCAAAAATCACTCAAATTCAACCGATTAGAGCGATGCTTTTTCTGTTCTTTTCATACCATTACCAGTTGATTTAGACATTACAGTATGGAAACAATATACCTAGGTTGCCGATAGATATTAAGCAAATTTTCACTCCCTAGTGAACCTAGCCTTCTATCTCCCTGTTCCTAGCACTTTTGTGATAGGTCATAAACAACGAATGGGCCGGATATTGCTTCCGACAAGCAGGACACATTCGTAGCCGTTTGTAACAAATATTCCCTAACGGTTAACACAGTATATCTTTATAATAAAGGAGATTAAGAGGGCGACTATATTTTACCTAAGCAATGCCGATTATATCGCTCTGTCGTTTAGGTGAATGGGTTAAGGTCTTTAACGACACATTTTGCATTGTCTATCCTGCTTTGACTTGCAACTTCTGATGACCCCATTGGTATCTTCAACCTTTTCTTTCAATAGTATTTCTGTTATAACTTGTCGGTCAGTTTCATTGTTTGGAGAAACCTGAGTACTCGGAGAAGACCATCGTCCTGTCGCAATTCCCTGGAAAAATGTTTTATATAAAATTGTATCGAGTACATCTTGCCATAAGCTGGATTGAAGCTTATAAGGTTAATGGTGATAGGGACTGATTGCACATGTAGTCGGAAATCCAACAATCAATCGATCACGACAACAATAACCAATTGGTCCCTATTGGTGGACATATGATATGAAATGCTTACCTAACAGGGTGGTATGGCTCGTGTGAGAGAGTACATGTCATAAAAAAACACGAACATTACAATACAATATATGCCTTAACTTTCTTATTACGTTGAGAAAGCCAAAAATCAACAGAGCGATCAGTGTATCAAAAATTATGTGTTCCATACAAACAGCCATTAACCCTATTAATTTTGTTTTGTTATTTTCTTCTGGAGAATGGAATACTGTGTTGTGAACTGGGCATTTAATTTAAAACTACTTTAATCATTTTCAATGGATTTCTTATAATGAATAATTTTAATTTCAATTAAAACCATGTTTGTTTTTTGAAATAAATTAGCTGAGGGTTAAGGGCTGTTTGAAATTAATGCATACCGTTTCGCGTCAATAATTTTTAGCAATAAATTGTGCTTAGCGTATTTAGTTTGGAATGCAAATAGGCTATTCATATCATCAACAAAACTTCAACACAATGTAATTATTAAAAGTAAATAAACGTTAGAGAACATTGAAAGGGCAATCAAGAATGAGAAACTGGCAACATTGGGTACACAAGACACAAGACTTGTCTTAATCTACATTAGTGTAAATAAATGTATGTTATCATATACAACTCTATCTGTTTCAACATTTATGATGTTCAAACAACAAATAACAACAATGTCAAAGATATGTAGCATATAAGTTTTAATCATTCATTCTAACAATACTCTTAACATTAACATATATTCAGAGTTCAATAGTTATTTACACTAATACGGTTGTCTTTCAGTACATTGCACATTTCTCCGGTAATCAATCTTTATTACGACATTGACTGTTTAATTTATCCTTCATTGCAAGATCCTCAGTACTAATTAAGTACAATTCGGTGTTAATTATTAATTAGTAAAGGTCCTAGTAAAGCATTTCTTTTATCTGCTTCATGTAGATCGACTGTAATACAAGCATCACCAGCATAGACGCAGACCTCAGACAGGACACAATTGATCCCGATTTAAATGGGTGGCTCAATGAGTTAGAAAGTTGGATTACCTAACATCTCATACGAGCCTATCACCAATACGGAATGGGTTCGCGCCCGATCTTTGTAAATTACAAAAAGGCTGAACTCGACTCGCAGCCGCAAATGCTAAAGCTTACCAATTGCTTGTCCATGGTCGGTGGTGCTCTCAGGGTACTCCAGCTTCTTACACATCTAACACTGGTTGCCATGATTTAGCTACAATATTGCTGAAAATGGCGTTAAACACCAAAAATCACTCAAATTCAACGATTAGAGCGATGCTTTTTCTGTTCTTTTCATACCATTACCAGTTGATTTAGACATTACAGTATGAAAACAATATACCTAGGTTGCCGATAGATATAAATCAAATTTTCACTCCCTAGTGAACCTAGCGTTCTATCTCCCTGTTCCTAGCACTTTTGTGATAGGTCATAAACAACGAATGGGCCGGATATTGCTTCCGACAAGCAGGACACATTCGTAGCCGTTTGTAACAAATATTCCCTAACGGTTAACACAGTATATCTTTATAATAAAGGAGATTAAGACGGCGACTATATTTTACCTAAGCAATGTCGATTAGTTCGCTCTGTCGCTTAGGTGAATGGGTTAAGGTCTTTAACGACACTTTTTGCATTGTCCATCCTGCTTTGACTTACAACTTCTGATGATCCCATTGGCATCTTCAAACTTTTCTTTCAATAGTATTTCTGTTATAACTTGTCGGTCAGTTTCATTGTTTGGAGAAACCGGAGTACTCGGAGAAGACCATCGTCCTGTCGCAATTCACTGAAAAAATGTATTATATAAAATTGTATCGAGTACATCTTGCCATAAGCGGGATTCAAGCTTATAGGGTTAATGGTGATAGGCACTGATTGCACATGTAGTCGGAAATCCAACTACCAATCGATCACGACAACAATGGCCAATTGGTCTCTATTGACGGACATATGATATGAAAAGCTTACCTAACAGGGTGGTATGGCTCGTGTGAGAGAGTACATGTCATAATAAAACACAAACATTACAATACAATATATGCCTTAACTTTCTTATTACGTTGAGAAAGCCAACAATCAACAGAGCGATCAGTGTATCACAAATTATGTGTTCCATACAAACAGCCATTAACCCTATTAATTTTGTTTTGTTATTTTCTTCTGGAGAATGGAATACTGTGTTGTGAACTGGGCATTTAATTTAAAACTACTTTAATCATTTTCAATGGATTTCTTATAATGAATCATTTTAATTTCAATTAAAACCATGTTTGTTTTTTGAAATAAATTATCTGAGGGTTAAGGGCTGTTTGAAATTAATGCATACCGTTTCGCGTCAATAATTTTTAGCAATAAATTGTGCTTAGCGTATTTAGTTTGGAATGCAAATAGGCTATTCATATCATCGACAAAACTTCAACACAATGTAATTATTAAAAGTGAATAACCGTTAGAGAACATTGAAAGGGCAATCAAGAATGAGAAATTGGCAACATTGGGTACACAAGACACAAGACATGTCTTAATCTACATTAGTGTAAATAAATGTATGCTATCATATACAACTCTATCTGTTTCAACATTTATGATGTTCAAACAACAAATAACAACAATGTCAAAGATATGTAGCATATAAGTTTTAATCATTCATTCTAACAATACTCTTAACATTAACATATATTCAGAGTTCAATAGTTATTTACACTAATACGGTTGTCTTTCAGTACATTGCACATTTCTCCGGTAATCAATCTTTATTACGACATTGACTGTTTAATTTTTCCTTCAATTGCGTGATCCTCAGTACTAATTAAGTACAATTCGGTGTTAATTATAAATTAGTAAAGGTCCTAGTAAAGCATTTCTTTTATCTGCTTCATGTAGATCGACTGTAATACAAGCATCACCAGCATAGACGCAGAACTCAGACAGGACACAATTGATCCCGATTAGAATGGGTGGCTCAATGAGTTAGAAAGTTGGATTACCTAACATCTCATATGAGCCTATCACCAATATGGAATGGGTTCGCGCCCGATCTTGTAAATTACAAAAAGGCTGAACTCGACTCGCAGCCGCAAATGCTAAAGCTTACCAATTGCTTGCCCATGGTCGGTGGTGCTCTCAGGGTACTCCAGCTTCTTACACATCTAACACTGGTTGCCATGATTTAGCTGCAATATTGCTGAAAATGGCGTTAAACACCAAAAATCACTCAAATTCAACCGATTAGAGCGATGCTTTTTCTGTTCTTTTCATACCATTACCAGTTGATTTAGACATTACAGTATGGAAACAATATACCTAGGTTGCCGATAGATATTAAGCAAATTTTCACTCCCTAGTGAACCTAGCCTTCTATCTCCCTGTTCCTAGCACTTTTGTGATAGGTCATAAACAACGAATGGGCCGGATATTGCTTCCGACAAGCAGGACACATTCGTAGCCGTTTGTAACAAATATTCCCTAACGGTTAACACAGTATATCTTTATAATAAAGGAGATTAAGACGGCGACTATATTTTACCTAAGCAATGTCGATTAGTTCGCTCTGTCGCTTAGGTGAATGGGTTAAGGTCTTTAACGACACTTTTTGCATTGTCCATCCTGCTTTGACTTACAACTTCTGATGATCCCATTGGCATCTTCAAACTTTTCTTTCAATAGTATTTCTGTTATAACTTGTCGGTCAGTTTCATTGTTTGGAGAAACCGGAGTACTCGGAGAAGACCATCGTCCTGTCGGAATTCACTGAAAAAATGTATCATATAAAATTGTATCGAGTACATCTTGCCATAAGCTGGATTCAAGCTTATAAGGTTAATGGTGATAGGGACTGATTGCACATGTAGTCGGAAATCCAACTACCAATCGATCACGACAACAATGGCCAATTGGTCCCTATTGACGGACATATGATATGAAATGCTTACCTAACAGGGTGGTATGGCTCGTGTGAGAGAGTACATGTCATAATAAAACACAAACATTACAATACAATATATGCCTTAACTTTCTTATTACGTTGAAAAAGCCAAAAATCAACAGAGCGATCAGTGTATCACAAATTATGCGTTCCATACAAACAGCCATTAACCCTATTAATTTTGTTTTGTTATTTTCTTCTGGAGAATGGAATACTGTGTTGTGAACTGGGCATTTAATTTAAAACTACTTTAATCATTTTCAATGGATTTCTTATAATGAATCATTTTAATTTCAATTAAAACCATGTTTGTTTTTTGAAATAAATTATCTGAGGGTTAAGGGCTGTTTGAAATTAATGCATACCGTTTCGCGTCAATAATTTTTAGCAATAAATTGTGCTTAGCGTATTTAGTTTGGAATGCAAATAGGCTATTCATATCATCGACAAAACTTCAACACAATGTAATTATTAAAAGTGAATAAACGTTAGAGAACATTGAAATGGCAATCAAGAATGAGAAACTGGCAACATTGGGTACACAAGACACAAGACTTGTCTTAATCTACATTAGTGTAAATAAATGTATGTTATCATATACAACTCTATCTGTTTCAACATTTATGATGTTCAAACAACAAATAACAACAATGTCAAAGATATGTAGCATATAAGTTTTAATCATTCATTCTAACAATACTCTTAACATTAACATATATTCAGAGTTCAATAGTTATTTACACTAATACGGTTGTCTTTCAGTACATTGCACATTTCTCCGGTAATCAATCTTTATTACGACATTGACTGTTTAATTTATCCTTCAATTGCGTGATCCTCAGTACTAATTAAGTACAATTCGGTGTTAATTATATATTAGTAAAGGTCCTAGTAAAGCATTTCTTTTATCTGATTCATGTAGATCGACTGTAATACAAGCATCACCAGCATAGACGCAGACCTCAGAGAGGACACAATTGATCCCGATTAGAATGGGTGGCTCAATGAGTTAGAAAGTTGGATTACCTAACATCTCATACGAGCCTATCACCAATACGGAATGGGTTCGCGCCCGATCTTTGTAAATTACAAAAAGGCTGAACTCGACTCGCAGCCGCAAATGCTAAAGCTTACCAATTGCTTGCCCATGGTCGGTGGTGCTCTCAGGGTATTCCAGCTTCTTACATATCTAACACTGGTTGCCATGATTTAGCTGCAATATTGCTGAAAATGGCGTTAAACACCAAAAATCACTCAAATTCAACCGATTAGAGCGATGCTTTTTCTGTTCTTTTCATACCATTACCAGTTGATTTAGACATTACAGCATGGAAACAATATACCTAGGTTGCCGATAGATATTAAGCAAATTTTCACTCCCTAGTGAACCTAGCCTTCTATCTCCCTGTTCCTAGCACTTTTGTGATAGGTCATAAACAACGAATGGGCCGGATATTGCTTCCGACAAGCAGGACACATTCGTAGCCGTTTGTAACAAATATTCCCTAACGGTTAACACAGTATATCTTTATAATAAAGGAGATTAAGAGGGCGACTATATTTTACCTAAGCAATGCCGATTATATCGCTCTGTCGTTTAGGTGAATGGGTTAAGGTCTTTAACGACACATTTTGCATTGTCTATCCTGCTTTGACTTGCAACTTCTGATGACCCCATTGGTATCTTCAACCTTTTCTTTCAATAGTATTTCTGTTATAACTTGTCGGTCAGTTTCATTGTTTGGAGAAACCTGAGTACTCGGAGAAGACCATCGTCCTGTCGCAATTCCCTGGAAAAATGTTTTATATAAAATTGTATCGAGTACATCTTGCCATAAGCTGGATTGAAGCTTATAAGGTTAATGGTGATAGGGACTGATTGCACATGTAGTCGGAAATCCAACAATCAATCGATCACGACAACAATAACCAATTGGTCCCTATTGGTGGACATATGATATGAAATGCTTACCTAACAGGGTGGTATGGCTCGTGTGAGAGAGTACATGTCATAAAAAAACACGAACATTACAATACAATATATGCCTTAACTTTCTTATTACGTTGAGAAAGCCAAAAATCAACAGAGCGATCAGTGTATCAAAAATTATGTGTTCCATACAAACAGCCATTAACCCTATTAATTTTGTTTTGTTATTTTCTTCTGGAGAATGGAATACTGTGTTGTGAACTGGGCATTTAATTTAAAACTACTTTAATCATTTTCAATGGATTTCTTATAATGAATAATTTTAATTTCAATTAAAACCATGTTTGTTTTTTGAAATAAATTAGCTGAGGGTTAAGGGCTGTTTGAAATTAATGCATACCGTTTCGCGTCAATAATTTTTAGCAATAAATTGTGCTTAGCGTATTTAGTTTGGAATGCAAATAGGCTATTCATATCATCAACAAAACTTCAACACAATGTAATTATTAAAAGTAAATAAACGTTAGAGAACATTGAAAGGGCAATCAAGAATGAGAAACTGGCAACATTGGGTACACAAGACACAAGACTTGTCTTAATCTACATTAGTGTAAATAAATGTATGTTATCATATACAACTCTATCTGTTTCAACATTTATGATGTTCAAACAACAAATAACAACAATGTCAAAGATATGTAGCATATAAGTTTTAATCATTCATTCTAACAATACTCTTAACATTAACATATATTCAGAGTTCAATAGTTATTTACACTAATACGGTTGTCTTTCAGTACATTGCACATTTCTCCGGTAATCAATCTTTATTACGACATTGACTGTTTAATTTATCCTTCATTGCAAGATCCTCAGTACTAATTAAGTACAATTCGGTGTTAATTATTAATTAGTAAAGGTCCTAGTAAAGCATTTCTTTTATCTGCTTCATGTAGATCGACTGTAATACAAGCATCACCAGCATAGACGCAGACCTCAGACAGGACACAATTGATCCCGATTTAAATGGGTGGCTCAATGAGTTAGAAAGTTGGATTACCTAACATCTCATACGAGCCTATCACCAATACGGAATGGGTTCGCGCCCGATCTTTGTAAATTACAAAAAGGCTGAACTCGACTCGCAGCCGCAAATGCTAAAGCTTACCAATTGCTTGTCCATGGTCGGTGGTGCTCTCAGGGTACTCCAGCTTCTTACACATCTAACACTGGTTGCCATGATTTAGCTACAATATTGCTGAAAATGGCGTTAAACACCAAAAATCACTCAAATTCAACGATTAGAGCGATGCTTTTTCTGTTCTTTTCATACCATTACCAGTTGATTTAGACATTACAGTATGAAAACAATATACCTAGGTTGCCGATAGATATAAATCAAATTTTCACTCCCTAGTGAACCTAGCGTTCTATCTCCCTGTTCCTAGCACTTTTGTGATAGGTCATAAACAACGAATGGGCCGGATATTGCTTCCGACAAGCAGGACACATTCGTAGCCGTTTGTAACAAATATTCCCTAACGGTTAACACAGTATATCTTTATAATAAAGGAGATTAAGACGGCGACTATATTTTACCTAAGCAATGTCGATTAGTTCGCTCTGTCGCTTAGGTGAATGGGTTAAGGTCTTTAACGACACTTTTTGCATTGTCCATCCTGCTTTGACTTACAACTTCTGATGATCCCATTGGCATCTTCAAACTTTTCTTTCAATAGTATTTCTGTTATAACTTGTCGGTCAGTTTCATTGTTTGGAGAAACCGGAGTACTCGGAGAAGACCATCGTCCTGTCGCAATTCACTGAAAAAATGTATTATATAAAATTGTATCGAGTACATCTTGCCATAAGCGGGATTCAAGCTTATAGGGTTAATGGTGATAGGCACTGATTGCACATGTAGTCGGAAATCCAACTACCAATCGATCACGACAACAATGGCCAATTGGTCTCTATTGACGGACATATGATATGAAAAGCTTACCTAACAGGGTGGTATGGCTCGTGTGAGAGAGTACATGTCATAATAAAACACAAACATTACAATACAATATATGCCTTAACTTTCTTATTACGTTGAGAAAGCCAACAATCAACAGAGCGATCAGTGTATCACAAATTATGTGTTCCATACAAACAGCCATTAACCCTATTAATTTTGTTTTGTTATTTTCTTCTGGAGAATGGAATACTGTGTTGTGAACTGGGCATTTAATTTAAAACTACTTTAATCATTTTCAATGGATTTCTTATAATGAATAATTTTAATTTCAATTAAAACCATGTTTGTTTTTTGAAATAAATTATCTGAGGGTTAAGGGCTGTTTGAAATTAATGCATACCGTTTCGCGTCAATAATTTTTAGCAATAAATTGTGCTTAGCGTATTTAGTTTGGAATGCAAATAGGCTATTCATATCATCGACAAAACTTCAACACAATGTAATTATTAAAAGTGAATAACCGTTAGAGAACATTGAAAGGGCAATCAAGAATGAGAAATTGGCAACATTGGGTACACAAGACACAAGACATGTCTTAATCTACATTAGTGTAAATAAATGTATGCTATCATATACAACTCTATCTGTTTCAACATTTATGATGTTCAAACAACAAATAACAACAATGTCAAAGATATGTAGCATATAAGTTTTAATCATTCATTCTAACAATACTCTTAACATTAACATATATTCAGAGTTCAATAGTTATTTACACTAATACGGTTGTCTTTCAGTACATTGCACATTTCTCCGGTAATCAATCTTTATTACGACATTGACTGTTTAATTTTTCCTTCAATTGCGTGATCCTCAGTACTAATTAAGTACAATTCGGTGTTAATTATAAATTAGTAAAGGTCCTAGTAAAGCATTTCTTTTATCTGCTTCATGTAGATCGACTGTAATACAAGCATCACCAGCATGGACGCAGACCTCAGACAGGACACAATTTATCCCGATTAGAATGGGTGGCTCAATGAGTTAGAAAGTTGGATTACCTAACATCTCATACGAGCCTATCACCAATACGGAATGGGTTCGCGCCCGATCTTTGTAAATTACAAAAAGGCTGAACTCGACTCGCAGCCGCAAATGCTAAAGCTTACCAATTGCTTGCTCATGGTCGGTGGTGCTCTCAGAGTACTCCAGCTTCTTACACATCTAACACTGGTTGCCATGATTTAGCTGCAATATTGCTGAAAATGGCGTTAAACACCAAAAATCACTCAAATTCAACCGATTAGAGCGATGCTTTTTCTGTTCTTTTCATACCATTACCAGTTGATTTAGACATTACAGTATGGAAACAATATACCTAGGTTGCCGATAGATATAAAACAAATTTTCACTCCCTAGTGAACCTAGCCTTCTATCTCCCTGTTCCTAGCACTTTTGTGATAGGTCATAAACAACGAATGGGCCGGATATTGCTTCCGACAAGCAGGACACATTCGTAGCCGTTTGTAACAAATATTCCCTAACGGTTAACACAGTATATCTTTATAATAAAGGAGATTAAGACGGCGACTATATTTTACCTAAGCAATGTCGATTAGTTCGCTCTGTCGCTTAGGTGAATGGGTTAAGGTCTTTAACGACACTTTTTGCATTGTCCATCCTGCTTTGACTTACAACTTCTGATGATCCCATTGGCATCTTCAAACTTTTCTTTCAATAGTATTTCTGTTATAACTTGTCGGTCAGTTTCATTGTCTGGAGAAACCGGAGTACTCGGAGAAGACCATCGTCCTGTCGCAATTCACTGAAAAATGTATTATATAAAATTGTATCGAGTACATCTTGCCATAAGCTGGATTGAAGCTTATAAGGTTAATGGTGATAGGGACTGATTGCACATGTAGTCGGAAATCCAACAATCAATCGATCACGACAACAATAACCAATTGGTCTCTATTGGTGGACATATGATATGAAATGCTTACCTAACAGGGTGGTATGGCTCGTGTGAGAGAGTACATGTCATAAAAAAACACGAACATTACAATACAATATATGCCTTAACTTTCTTATTACGTTGAGAAAGCCAAAAATCAACAGAGCGATCAGTGTATCACAAATTATGTGTTCCATACAAACAGCCATTAACCCTATTAATTTTGTTTTGTTATTTTCTTCTGGAGAATGGAATACTGTGTTGTGAACTGGGTATTTAATTTAAAACTACTTTAATAATTTTCAATGGATTTCTTATAATGAATAATTTTAATTTCAATTAAAACCATGTTTGTTTTTTGAAATAAATTAGCTGAGGGTTAAGGGCTGTTTGAAATTAATGCATACCGTTTCGCGTCAATAATTTTTAGCAATAAATTGTGCTTAGCGTATTTAGTTTGGAATGCAAATAGGCTATTCATATCATCAACAAAACTTCAACACAATGTAATTATTAAAAGTAAATAAACGTTAGAGAACATTGAAAGGGCAATCAAGAATGAGAAACTGGCAACATTGGGTACACAAGACACAAGACTTGTCTTAATCTACATTAGTGTAAATAAATGTATGTTATCATATACAACTCTATCTGTTTCAACATTTATGATGTTCAAACAACAAATAACAACAATGTCAAAGATATGTAGCATATAAGTTTTAATCATTCATTCTAACAATACTCTTAGCATTAACATATATTCAGAGTTCAATAGTTATTTACACTAATACGGTTGTCTTTCAGTACATTGCACATTTCTCCGGTAATCAATCTTTATTACGACATTGACTGTTTAATTTATCCTTCATTGCGTGATCCTCAGTACTAATTAAGTACAATTCGGTGTTAATTATAAATTAGTAAAGGTCCTAGTAAAGCATTTCTTTTATCTGCTTCATGTAGATCGACTGTAATACAAGCATCACCAGCATAGACGCAGACCTCAGACAGGACACAATTGATCCCGATTAAAATGGGTGGCTCAATGAGTTAGAAAGTTGGATTACCTAACATCTCATACGAGCCTATCACCAATACGGAATGGGTTCGCGCCCGATCTTTGTAAATTACAAAAAGGCTGAACTCGACTCGCAGCCGCAAATGCTAAAGCTTACCAATTGCTTGCCCATGGTCGGTGGTGCTCTCAGGGTACTCTAGCTTCTTACACATCTAACACTGGTTGCCATGATTTAGCTACAATATTGCTGAAAATGGCGTTAAACACCAAAAATCACTCAAATTCAACGATTAGAGCGATGCTTTTTCTGTTCTTTTCATACCATTACCAGTTGATTTAGACATTACAGTATGGAAACAATATACCTAGGTTGCCGATTGATATAAATCAAATTTTCACTCCCTAGTGAACCTAGCCTTCTATCTCCCTGTTCCTAGCACTTTTGTGATAGGTCATAAACAACGAATGGGCCGGATATTGCTTCCGACAAGCAGGACACATTCGTAGCCGTTTGTAACAAATATTCCCTAACGGTTAACACAGTATATCTTTAAAATAAAGGAGATTAAGACGGCGACTATATTTTACCTAAGCAATGTCGATTAGTTCGCTCTGTCGCTTAGGTGAATGGGTTAAGGTCTTTAACGACACTTTTTGCATTGTCCATCCTGCTTTGACTTACAACTTCTGATGATCCCATTGGCATCTTCAAACTTTTCTTTCAATAGTATTTCTGTTATAACTTGTCGGTCAGTTTCATTGTTTGGAGAAACCGGAGTACTCGGAGAAGACCATCGTCCTGTCGCAATTCACTGAAAAAATGTATCATATAAAATTGTATCGAGTACATCTTGCCATAAGCTTGATTCAAGCTTATAAGGTTAATGGTGATAGGGACTGATTGCACATGTAGTTGGAAATCCAACTACCAATCGATCACGACAACAATGGCCAATTGGTCCCTATTGACTAACATATGATATGAAAAGTTTACCTAACAGGGTGGTATGGCTCGTGTGAGAGAGTACATGTCATAATAAAACACAAACATTACAATACAATATATGCCTTAACTTTCTTATTACGTTGAGAAAGCCAAAAATCAACAGAGCGATCAGTGTATCACAAATTATGCGTTCCATACAAACAGCCATTAACCCTATTAATTTTGTTTTGTTATTTTCTTCTGGAGAATGGAATACTGTGTTGTGAACTGGGCATTTAATTTAAAACTACTTTTATCATTTTCAATGGATTTCTTATAATGAATAATTTTAATTTCAATTAAAACCATGTTTGTTTTTTGAAATAAATTAGCTGAGGGTTAAGGGCTGTTTGAAATTAATGCATACCGTTTCGCGTCAATAATTTTTAGCAATAAATTGTGCTTAGCGTATTTAGTTTGGAATGCAAATAGGCTATTCATATCATCGACAAAACTTCAACACAATGTAATTATTAAAAGTGAATAAACGTTAGAGAACATTGAAAGGGCAATCAAGAATGAGAAACTGGCAACATTGGGTACACAAGACACAAGACTTGTCTTAATCTACATTAGTGTAAATAAATGTATGTTATCATATACAACTCTATCTGTTTCAACATTTATGATGTTCAAACAACA
Organism: Bathymodiolus septemdierum; assembly: GCA_963383655.1. Classification (NCBI taxonomy): domain Eukaryota; kingdom Metazoa; phylum Mollusca; class Bivalvia; order Mytilida; family Modiolidae; genus Bathymodiolus; species Bathymodiolus septemdierum. The sequence continues at coordinate 22,561,433 of OY726525.1, forward strand.
AATAACAACAATGTCAAAGATATGTAGCATATAAGTTTTAATCATTCATTCTAACAATACTCTTAACATTAACATATATTCAGAGTTCAATAGTTATTTACACTAATACGGTTGTCTTTCAGTACATTGCACATTTCTCCGGTAATCAATCTTTATTACGACATTGACTGTTTAATTTATCCTTCAATTGCGTGATCCTCAGTACTAATTAAGTACAATTCGGTGTTAATTATATATTAGTAAAGGTCCTAGTAAAGCATTTCTTTTATCTGATTCATGTAGATCGACTGTAATACAAGCATCACCAGCATAGACGCAGACCTCAGAGAGGACACAATTGATCCCGATTAGAATGGGTGGCTCAATGAGTTAGAAAGTTGGATTACCTAACATCTCATACGAGCCTATCACCAATACGGAATGGGTTCGCGCCCGATCTTTGTAAATTACAAAAAGGCTGAACTCGACTCGCAGCCGCACATGCTAAAGCTTACCAATTGCTTGCCCATGGACGGTGGTGCTCTCATGGTACTCCAGCTTCTTACATATCTAACACTAGTTGCCATGATTTAGCTGCAATATTGCTGAAAATGGCGTTAAACACCAAAAATCACTCAAATTCAACCGATTAGAGCGATGCTTTTTCTGTTCTTTTCATACCATTACCAGTTGATTTAGACATTACAGTATGGAAACAATATACCTAGGTTGCCGATAGATATAAAACAAATTTTCACTCCCTGGTGAACCTAGCCTTCTATCTCCCTGTTCCTAGCACTTTTGTGATATGTCATAAACAAAGAATGGGCCGGATATTGCTTCCGACAAGCAAGACACATTCGTAGCCGTTTGCAACAAATATTCCCTAACGGTTAACACAGTATATCTTTATAATAAAGGAGATTAAGACGGCGACTATATTTTACCTAAGCAATGTCGATTAGTTCGCTCTGTCGCTTAGGTGAATGGGTTAAGGTCTTTAACGACACTTTTTGCATTGTCCATCCTGCTTTGACTTACAACTTCTGAAGATCCCATTGGCATCTTCAAACTTTTCTTTCAATAGTATTTCTGTTATAACTTGTCGGTCAGTTTCATTGTTTGGAGAAACCGGAGTACTCGGAGAAGACCATCGTCCTGTCGCAATTCCCTGAAAAAATGTATTATATAAAATTGTATCGAGTGCATCTTGCCATAAGCGGGATTCAAGCTTATAGGGTTAATGGTGATAGGCACTGATTGCACATGTAGTCGGAAATCCAACTACCAATCAATCACGACAACAATGGCCAATTGGTCTCTATTGACGGACATATGATATGAAATGTTTACCTAACAGGGTGGTATGGCTCGTGTGAGAGAGTACATGTCATAATAAAACACAAACATTACAATACAATATATGCCTTAACTTTCTTATTACGTTGAGAAAGCCAAAAATCAACAGAGCGATCAGTGTATCACAAATTATGTGTTCCATACAAACAGCCATTAACCCTATTAATTTTGTTTTGTTATTTTCTTCTGGAGAATGGAATACTGTGTTGTGAACTGGGCATTTAATTTAAAACTACTTTAATCATTTTCAATGGATTTCTTATAATGAATAATTTTAATTTCAATTAAAACCATGTTTGTTTTTTGAAATAAATTAGCTGAGGGTTAAGGGCTGTTTGAAATTAATGCATACCGTTTCGCGTCAATAATTTTTAGCAATAAATTGTGCTTAGCGTATTTAGTTTGGAATGCAAATAGGCTATTCGTATCATCGACAAAACTTCAACAAAATGTAATTATTAAAAGTGAATAAACGTTAGAGAACATTGAAAGGGCAATTAATAATGAGAAACTGGCAACATTGGGTACACAAGACACAAGACTTGTCTTAATCTACATTAGTGTAAATAAATGTATGTTATCATATACAACTCTATCTGTTTCAACATTTATGATGTTCAAACAACAAATAACAACAATGTCAAAGATATGTAGCATATAAGTTTTAATCATTCATTCTAACAATACTCTTAACATTAACATATATTCAGAGTTCAATGGTTATTTACACTAATACGGTTGTCTTTCAGTACATTGCACATTTCACCGGTAATCAATCTTTATTACGACATTGACTGTTTAATTTATCCTTCAATTGCGTGATCCTCAGTACTAATTAAGTACAATTCGGTGTTAATTATTAATTAGTTAAGGTCCTAGTAAAGCATTTCTTTTATCTGATTCATGTAGATCGACTGTAATACAAGCATCACCAGCATAGACGCAGACCTCAGACAGGACACACTTGATCCCGATTAGAATGGGTGGCTCAATGAGTTAGAAAGTTGGATTACCTAACATCTCATACGAGCCTATCACCAATACGGAATGGGTTCGCGCCCGATCTTTGTAAATTACAAAAAGGCTGAACTCGACTCGCAGCCGCAAATGCTAAAGCTTACCAATTGCTTGCCCATGGTCGGTGGTGCTCTCAGGGTACTCCAGCTTCTTACACATCTAACACTGGTTGCCATGATTTAGCTGCAATATTGCTGAAAATGGCGTTAAACACCAAAAATCACTCAAATTCAACCGATTAGAGCGATGCTTTTTCTGTTCTTTTCATACCATTACCAGTTGATTTAGACATTACAGTATGGAAACAATATACCTAGGTTGCCGATAGATATAAAACAAATTTTCACTCCCTAGTGAACCTAGCCTTCTATCTCCCTGTTCCTAGCACTTTTGTGATAGGTCATAAACAACGAATGGGCCGGATATTGCTTCCGACAAGCAGGACACATTCGTAGCCGTTTGTAACAAATATTCCCTAACGGTTAACACAGTATATCTTTATAATAAAGGAGATTAAGACGGCGACTATATTTTACCTAAGCAATGTCGATTAGTTCGCTCTGTCGCTTAGGTGAATGGGTTAAGGTCTTTAACGACACTTTTTGCATTGTCCGTCCTGCTTTGACTTACAACTTCTGATGACCCCATTGGTATCTTCAACCTTTTCTTTCAATAGTATTTCTGTTATAACTTGTCGGTCAGTTTCATTGTTTGGAGAAACCGGAGTACTCGGAGAAGACCATCGTCCTGTCGCAATTCCCTGAAAAAATGTATTATATAAAATTGTATCGAGTACATGTTGCCATAAGCGGGATTCAAGCTTATAGGGTTAATGGTGATAGGCACTGATTGCACATGTAGTCGGAAATCCAACTACCAATCGATCACGACAACAATGGCCAATTGGTCTCTATTGACGGACATATGATATGAAAAGTTTACCTAACAGGGTGGAATGGCTCGTGTGAGAGAGTACATGTCATAATAAAACACAAACATTACAATACAATATATGCCTTAACTTTCTTATTACGTTGAGAAAGCCAACAATCAACAGAGCAATCAGTGTATCACAAATTATGTGTTCCATACAAACAGCCATTAACCCTATTAATTTTGCTTTGTTATTTTCTTCTGGTGAATGGAATACTGTGTTGTGAACTGGGCATTGAATTTAAAACTACTTTAATCATTTTCAATGGATTTCTTATAATGAATAATTTTAATTTCAATTAAAACCATGTTTGTTTTTTGAAATAAATTAGCTGAGGGTTAAGGGCTGTTTGAAATTAATGCATACCGTTTCGCGTCAATAATTTTTAGCAATAAATTGTGCTTAGCGTATTTAATTTGGAATGCAAATAGGCTATTCATATCATCAACAAAACCTCAACACAATGTAATTATTAAAAGTGAATAAACGTTAGAGAACATTAAAAGGGCATTCAAGAATGAGAAACTGGCAACATTGGGTACACAAGACACAAGACTTGTCTTAATCTACATTAGTGTAAATAAATGTATGTTATCATATACAACTCTATCTGTTTCAACATTTATGATGTTCAAACAACAAATAACAACAATGTCAAAGATATGTAGCATATAAGTTTTAATCATTCATTCTAACAATACTCTTAACATTAACATATATTCAGAGTTCAATAGTTATTTACACTAATACGGTTGTCTTTCAGTACATTGCACATTTCACCGGTAATCAATCTTTATTACGACATTGACTGTTTAATTTATCCTTCAATTGCGTGATCCTCAGTACTAATTAAGTACAATTCGGTGTTAATTATTAATTAGTTAAGGTCCTAGTAAAGCATTTCTTTTATCTGATTCATGTAGATCGACTGTAATACAAGCATCACCAGCATAGACGCAGACCTCAGACAGGACACACTTGATCCCGATTAGAATGGGTGGCTCAATGAGTTAGAAAGTTGGATTACCTAACATCTCATACGAGCCTATCACCAATACGGAATGGGTTCGCGCCCGATCTTTGTAAATTACAAAAAGGCTGAACTCGACTCGCAGCCGCAAATGCTAAAGCTTACCAATTGCTTGCCCATGGTCGGTGGTGCTCTCAGGGTACTCCAGCTTCTTACACATCTAACACTGGTTGCCATGATTTAGCTGCAATATTGCTGAAAATGGCGTTAAACACCAAAAATCACTCAAATTCAACCGATTAGAGCGATGCTTTTTCTGTTCTTTTCATACCATTACCAGTTGATTTAGACATTACAGTATGGAAACAATATACCTAGGTTGCCGATAGATATAAAACAAATTTTCACTCCCTAGTGAACCTAGCCTTCTATCTCCCTGTTCCTAGCACTTTTGTGATAGGTCATAAACAACGAATGGGCCGGATATTGCTTCCGACAAGCAGGACACATTCGTAGCCGTTTGTAACAAATATTCCCTAACGGTTAACACAGTATATCTTTATAATAAAGGAGATTAAGACGGCGACTATATTTTACCTAAGCAATGTCGATTAGTTCGCTCTGTCGCTTAGGTGAATGGGTTAAGGTCTTTAACGACACTTTTTGCATTGTCCGTCCTGCTTTGACTTACAACTTCTGATGACCCCATTGGTATCTTCAACCTTTTCTTTCAATAGTATTTCTGTTATAACTTGTCGGTCAGTTTCATTGTTTGGAGAAACCGGAGTACTCGGAGAAGACCATCGTCCTGTCGCAATTCCCTGAAAAAATGTATTATATAAAATTGTATCGAGTACATGTTGCCATAAGCGGGATTCAAGCTTATAGGGTTAATGGTGATAGGCACTGATTGCACATGTAGTCGGAAATCCAACTACCAATCGATCACGACAACAATGGCCAATTGGTCTCTATTGACGGACATATGATATGAAAAGTTTACCTAACAGGGTGGAATGGCTCGTGTGAGAGAGTACATGTCATAATAAAACACAAACATTACAATACAATATATGCCTTAACTTTCTTATTACGTTGAGAAAGCCAACAATCAACAGAGCAATCAGTGTATCACAAATTATGTGTTCCATACAAACAGCCATTAACCCTATTAATTTTGCTTTGTTATTTTCTTCTGGTGAATGGAATACTGTGTTGTGAACTGGGCATTGAATTTAAAACTACTTTAATCATTTTCAATGGATTTCTTATAATGAATAATTTTAATTTCAATTAAAACCATGTTTGTTTTTTGAAATAAATTAGCTGAGGGTTAAGGGCTGTTTGAAATTAATGCATACCGTTTCGCGTCAATAATTTTTAGCAATAAATTGTGCTTAGCGTATTTAATTTGGAATGCAAATAGGCTATTCATATCATCAACAAAACCTCAACACAATGTAATTATTAAAAGTGAATAAACGTTAGAGAACATTAAAAGGGCATTCAAGAATGAGAAACTGGCAACATTGGGTACACAAGACACAAGACTTGTCTTAATCTACATTAGTGTAAATAAATGTATGTTATCATATACAACTCTATCTGTTTCAACATTTATGATGTTCAAACAACAAATAACAACAATGTCAAAGATATGTAGCATATAAGTTTTAATCATTCATTCTAACAATACTCTTAACATTAACATATATTCAGAGTTCAATAGTTATTTACACTAATACGGTTGTCTTTCAGTACATTGCACATTTCTCCGGTAATCAATCTTTATTACGACATTGACTGTTTAATTTATCCTTCAATTGCGTGATCCTCAGTACTAATTAAGTACAATTCGGTGTTAATTATTAATTAGTAAAGGTCCTAGTAAAGCATTTCTTTTATCTGATTCATGTAGATCGACTGTAATACAAGCATCACCAGCATAGACGCAGACCTCAGACAGGACACAATTGATCCCGATTAGAATGGGTGGCTCTATGAGTTAGAAAGTTGGATTACCTAACATCTCATACGAGCCTATCACCAATACGGAATGGGTTCGCGCCCGGTCTTTGTAAATTACAAAAAAGCTGAACTCGACTCGCAGCCGCAAGTGCTAAAGCTTACCAATTGCTTGCCCATGGTCGGTGGTGCTCTCAGGGTACTCCAGCTTCTTATACATCTAACACTGGTTGCCATGATTTAGCTGCAATATTGCTGAAAATGGCGTTAAACACCAAAAATCACTCAAATTCAACCGATTAGAGCGATGCTTTTTCTGTTCTTTTCATACCATTACCAGTTGATTTAGACATTACAGTATGGAAACAATATACCTAGGTTGCCGATAGATATAAAACAAATTTTCACTCCCTAGTGAACCTAGCCTTCTATCTCCCTGTTCCTAGCACTTTTGTGATAGGTCATAAACAAAGAATGGGCCGGATATTGCTTCCGACAAGCAGGACACATTCGTAGCCGTTTGTAACAAATATTCCCTAACGGTTAACACAGTATATCTTTATAATAAAGGAGATTAAGACGGCGACTATATTTTACCTAAGAAATGCCGATTATATCGCTCTGTCGTTTAAGTGAATGGGTTGAGGTCTTTAACGACACTTTTTTGCATTGTCTATCCTGCTTTGACTTGCAACTTCTGATGACCCCATTGGTATCTTCAACCTTTTCTTTCAATAGTATTTCTGTTATAACTTGTCGGTCAGTTTCATTGTTTGGAGAAACCGGAGTACTCGGAGAAAACCATCGTCCTGTCGCAATTCACTGAAAAAATGTATTATATAAAATTGTATCGAGTACATGTTGCCATAAGCGGGATTCAAGCTTATAGGGTTAATGGTGATAGGCACTGATTGCACATGTAGTCGGAAATCCAACTACCAATCGATCACGACAACAATGGCCAATTGGTCTCTATTGACGGACATATGATATGAAAAGTTTACCTAACAGGGTGGTATGGCTCGTGTGAGAGAGTACATGTCATAATAAAACACAAACATTACAATACAATATATGCCTTAACTTTCTTATTACGTTGAGAAAGCCAACAATCAACAGAGCGATCAGTGTATCACAAATTATGTGTTCCATACAAACAGCCATTAACCCTATTAATTTTGTTTTGTTATTTTCTTCTGGAGAATGGAATACTGTGTTGTGAACTGGGCATTTAATTTAAAACTACTTTAATCATTTTCAATGGATTTCTTATAATGAATAATTTTAATTTCAATTAAAACCATGTTTGTTTTTTGAAATAAATTATCTGAGTGTTAAGGGCTGTTTGAAATTAATGCATACCGTTTCGCGTCAATAATTTTTAGCAATAAATTGTGCTTAGCGTATTTAGTTTGGAATGCAAATAGGCTATTCATATCATCGACAAAACTTCAACGCAATGTAATTATTAAAAGTGAATACACGTTAGAGAACATTGAAAGGGCAATCAAGAATGAGAAACTGGCAACATTGGGTACACAAGACACAAGACTTGTCTTAATCTACATTAGTGTAAATAAATGTATGTTATCATATACAACTCTATCTGTTTCAACATTTATGATGTTCAAACAACAAATAACAACAATGTCAAAGATATGTAGCATATAAGTTTTAATCATTCATTCTAACAATACTCTTAACATTAACATATATTCAGAGTTCAATAGTTATTTACACTAATACGGTTGTCTTTCAGTACATTGCACATTTCTCCGGTAATCAATCTTTATTACGACATTGACTGTTTAATTTATCCTTCAATTGCGTGATCCTCAGTACTAATTAAGTACAATTCGGTTTAAATTATATAGTAGTAAAGGTCCTAGTAAAGCATTTCTTTTATCTGATTCATGTAGATCGACTGTAATACAAGCATCACCAGCATAGACGCAGACCTCAGAGAGGACACAATTGATCCCGATTAGAATGGGTGGCTCAATGAGTTAGAAAGTTGGATTACCTAACATCTCATACGAGCCTATCACCAATACGGAATGGGTTCGCGCCCGATCTTTGTAAATTACAAAAAGGCTGAACTCGACTCGCAGCCACAAATGCTAAAGCTTACCAATTGCTTGCCCATGGTCGGTGGTGCTCTCAGAGTACTCCAGCTTCTTACACATCTAACACTGGTTGCCATGATTTAGCTGCAATATTGCTGAAAATGGCGTTAAACACCAAAAATCACTCAAATTCAACCGATTAGAGCGATGCTTTTTCTGTTCTTTTCATACCATTACCAGTTGATTTAGACATTACAGTATGGAAACAATATACCTAGGTTGCCGATAGATATAAAACAAATTTTCACTCCCTAGTGAACCTAGCCTTCTATCTCCCTGTTCCTAGCACTTTTGTGATAGGTCATAAACAACGAATGGGCCGGATATTGCTTCCGACAAGCAGGACACATTCGTAGCCGTTTGTAACAAATATTCCCTAACGGTTAACACAGTATATCTTTATAATAAAGGAGATTAAGACGGCGACTATATTTTACCTAAGCAATGTCGATTAGTTCGCTCTGTCGCTTAGGTGAATGGGTTAAGGTCTTTAACGACACTTTTTGCATTGTCCATCCTGCTTTGACTTACAACTTCTGATGACCCCATTGGTATCTTCAACCTTTTCTTTCAATAGTATTTCTGTTATAACTTGTCGGTCAGTTTCATTGTTTGGAGAAACCGGAGTACTCGGAGAAGACCATCGTCCTGTCGCAATTCCCTGAAAAAATGTATTATATAAAATTGTATCGAGTACATGTTGCCATAAGCGGGATTCAAGCTTATAGGGTTAATGGTGATAGGCACTGATTGCACATGTAGTCGGAAATCCAACTACCAATCGATCACGACAACAATGGCCAATTGGTCTCTATTGACGGACATATGATATGAAAAGTTTACCTAACAGGGTGGAATGGCTCGTGTGAGAGAGTACATGTCATAATAAAACACAAACATTACAATACAATATATGCCTTAACTTTCTTATTACGTTGAGAAAGCCAACAATCAACAGAGCGATCAGTGTATCACAAATTATGTGTTCCATACAAACAGCCATTAACCCTATTAATTTTGTTTTGTTATTTTCTTCTGGAGAATGGAATACTGTGTTGTGAACTGGGCATTTAATTTAAAACTACTTTTATCATTTTCAATGGATTTCTTATAATGAATAATTTTAATTTCAATTAAAACCATGTTTGTTTTTTGAAATAAATTATCTGAGTGTTAAGGGCTGTTTGAAATTAATGCATACCGTTTCGCGTCAATAATTTTTAGCAATAAATTGTGCTTAGCGTATTTAGTTTGGAATGCAAATAGGCTATTCATATCATCGACAAAACTTCAACGCAATGTAATTATTAAAAGTGAATACACGTTAGAGAACATTGAAAGGGCAATCAAGAATGAGAAACTGGCAACATTGGGTACACAAGACACAAGACTTGTCTTAATCTACATTAGTGTAAATAAATGTATGTTATCATATACAACTCTATCTGTTTCAACATTTATGATGTTCAAACAACAAATAACAACAATGTCAAAGATATGTAGCATATAAGTTTTAATCATTCATTCTAACAATACTCTTAACATTAACATATATTCAGAGTTCAATAGTTATTTACACTAATACGGTTGTCTTTCAGTACATTGCACATTTCTCCGGTAATCAATCTTTATTACGACATTGACTGTTTAATTTATCCTTCAATTGCGTGATCCTCAGTACTAATTAAGTACAATTCGGTTTAAATTATATAGTAGTAAAGGTCCTAGTAAAGCATTTCTTTTATCTGATTCATGTAGATCGACTGTAATACAAGCATCACCAGCATAGACGCAGACCTCAGAGAGGACACAATTGATCCCGATTAGAATGGGTGGCTCAATGAGTTAGAAAGTTGGATTACCTAACATCTCATACGAGCCTATCACCAATACGGAATGGGTTCGCGCCCGATCTTTGTAAATTACAAAAAGGCTGAACTCGACTCGCAGCCACAAATGCTAAAGCTTACCAATTGCTTGCCCATGGTCGGTGGTGCTCTCAGAGTACTCCAGCTTCTTACACATCTAACACTGGTTGCCATGATTTAGCTGCAATATTGCTGAAAATGGCGTTAAACACCAAAAATCACTCAAATTCAACCGATTAGAGCGATGCTTTTTCTGTTCTTTTCATACCATTACCAGTTGATTTAGACATTACAGTATGGAAACAATATACCTAGGTTGCCGATAGATATAAAACAAATTTTCACTCCCTAGTGAACCTAGCCTTCTATCTCCCTGTTCCTAGCACTTTTGTGATAGGTCATAAACAACGAATGGGCCGGATATTGCTTCCGACAAGCAGGACACATTCGTAGCCGTTTGTAACAAATATTCCCTAACGGTTAACACAGTATATCTTTATAATAAAGGAGATTAAGACGGCGACTATATTTTACCTAAGCAATGTCGATTAGTTCGCTCTGTCGCTTAGGTGAATGGGTTAAGGTCTTTAACGACACTTTTTGCATTGTCCATCCTGCTTTGACTTACAACTTCTGATGACCCCATTGGTATCTTCAACCTTTTCTTTCAATAGTATTTCTGTTATAACTTGTCGGTCAGTTTCATTGTTTGGAGAAACCGGAGTACTCGGAGAAGACCATCGTCCTGTCGCAATTCCCTGAAAAAATGTATTATATAAAATTGTATCGAGTACATGTTGCCATAAGCGGGATTCAAGCTTATAGGGTTAATGGTGATAGGCACTGATTGCACATGTAGTCGGAAATCCAACTACCAATCGATCACGACAACAATGGCCAATTGGTCTCTATTGACGGACATATGATATGAAAAGTTTACCTAACAGGGTGGAATGGCTCGTGTGAGAGAGTACATGTCATAATAAAACACAAACATTACAATACAATATATGCCTTAACTTTCTTATTACGTTGAGAAAGCCAACAATCAACAGAGCGATCAGTGTATCACAAATTATGTGTTCCATACAAACAGCCATTAACCCTATTAATTTTGTTTTGTTATTTTCTTCTGGAGAATGGAATACTGTGTTGTGAACTGGGCATTTAATTTAAAACTACTTTAATCATTTTCAATGGATTTCTTATAATGAATAATTTTAATTTCAATTAAAACCATGTTTGTTTTTTGAAATAAATTATCTGAGTGTTAAGGGCTGTTTGAAATTAATGCATACCGTTTCGCGTCAATAATTTTTAGCAATAAATTGTGCTTAGCGTATTTAGTTTGGAATGCAAATAGGCTATTCATATCATCGACAAAACTTCAACGCAATGTAATTATTAAAAGTGAATACACGTTAGAGAACATTGAAAGGGCAATCAAGAATGAGAAACTGGCAACATTGGGTACACAAGACACAAGACTTGTCTTAATCTACATTAGTGTAAATAAATGTATGTTATCATATACAACTCTATCTGTTTCAACATTTATGATGTTCAAACAACAAATAACAACAATGTCAAAGATATGTAGCATATAAGTTTTAATCATTCATTCTAACAATACTCTTAACATTAACATATATTCAGAGTTCAATAGTTATTTACACTAATACGGTTGTCTTTCAGTACATTGCACATTTCTCCGGTAATCAATCTTTATTACGACATTGACTGTTTAATTTATCCTTCAATTGCGTGATCCTCAGTACTAATTAAGTACAATTCGGTTTAAATTATATAGTAGTAAAGGTCCTAGTAAAGCATTTCTTTTATCTGATTCATGTAGATCGACTGTAATACAAGCATCACCAGCATAGACGCAGACCTCAGAGAGGACACAATTGATCCCGATTAGAATGGGTGGCTCAATGAGTTAGAAAGTTGGATTACCTAACATCTCATACGAGCCTATCACCAATACGGAATGGGTTCGCGCCCGATCTTTGTAAATTACAAAAAGGCTGAACTCGACTCGCAGCCACAAATGCTAAAGCTTACCAATTGCTTGCCCATGGTCGGTGGTGCTCTCAGAGTACTCCAGCTTCTTACACATCTAACACTGGTTGCCATGATTTAGCTGCAATATTGCTGAAAATGGCGTTAAACACCAAAAATCACTCAAATTCAACCGATTAGAGCGATGCTTTTTCTGTTCTTTTCATACCATTACCAGTTGATTTAGACATTACAGTATGGAAACAATATACCTAGGTTGCCGATAGATATAAAACAAATTTTCACTCCCTAGTGAACCTAGCCTTCTATCTCCCTGTTCCTAGCACTTTTGTGATAGGTCATAAACAACGAATGGGCCGGATATTGCTTCCGACAAGCAGGACACATTCGTAGCCGTTTGTAACAAATATTCCCTAACGGTTAACACAGTATATCTTTATAATAAAGGAGATTAAGACGGCGACTATATTTTACCTAAGCAATGTCGATTAGTTCGCTCTGTCGCTTAGGTGAATGGGTTAAGGTCTTTAACGACACTTTTTGCATTGTCCATCCTGCTTTGACTTACAACTTCTGATGACCCCATTGGTATCTTCAACCTTTTCTTTCAATAGTATTTCTGTTATAACTTGTCGGTCAGTTTCATTGTTTGGAGAAACCGGAGTACTCGGAGAAGACCATCGTCCTGTCGCAATTCCCTGAAAAAATGTATTATATAAAATTGTATCGAGTACATGTTGCCATAAGCGGGATTCAAGCTTATAGGGTTAATGGTGATAGGCACTGATTGCACATGTAGTCGGAAATCCAACTACCAATCGATCACGACAACAATGGCCAATTGGTCTCTATTGACGGACATATGATATGAAAAGTTTACCTAACAGGGTGGAATGGCTCGTGTGAGAGAGTACATGTCATAATAAAACACAAACATTACAATACAATATATGCCTTAACTTTCTTATTACGTTGAGAAAGCCAACAATCAACAGAGCGATCAGTGTATCACAAATTATGTGTTCCATACAAACAGCCATTAACCCTATTAATCTTGTTTTGTTATTTTCTTCTGGAGAATGGAATACTGTGTTGTGAACTGGGCATTTAATTTAAAACTACTTTAATCATTTTCAATGGATTTCTTATAATGAATAATTTTAATTTCAATTAAAACCATGTTTGTTTTTTGAAATAAATTATCTGAGTGTTAAGGGCTGTTTGAAATTAATGCATACCGTTTCGCGTCAATAATTTTTAGCAATAAATTGTGCTTAGCGTATTTAGTTTGGAATGCAAATAGGCTATTCATATCATCGACAAAACTTCAACGCAATGTAATTATTAAAAGTGAATACACGTTAGAGAACATTGAAAGGGCAATCAAGAATGAGAAACTGGCAACATTGGGTACACAAGACACAAGACTTGTCTTAATCTACATTAGTGTAAATAAATGTATGTTATCATATACAACTCTATCTGTTTCAACATTTATGATGTTCAAACAACAAATAACAACAATGTCAAAGATATGTAGCATATAAGTTTTAATCATTCATTCTAACAATACTCTTAACATTAACATATATTCAGAGTTCAATAGTTATTTACACTAATACGGTTGTCTTTCAGTACATTGCACATTTCTCCGGTAATCAATCTTTATTACGACATTGACTGTTTAATTTATCCTTCAATTGCGTGATCCTCAGTACTAATTAAGTACAATTCGGTTTAAATTATATAGTAGTAAAGGTCCTAGTAAAGCATTTCTTTTATCTGATTCATGTAGATCGACTGTAATACAAGCATCACCAGCATAGACGCAGACCTCAGAGAGGACACAATTGATCCCGATTAGAATGGGTGGCTCAATGAGTTAGAAAGTTGGATTACCTAACATCTCATACGAGCCTATCACCAATACGGAATGGGTTCGCGCCCGATCTTTGTAAATTACAAAAAGGCTGAACTCGACTCGCAGCCACAAATGCTAAAGCTTACCAATTGCTTGCCCATGGTCGGTGGTGCTCTCAGAGTACTCCAGCTTCTTACACATCTAACACTGGTTGCCATGATTTAGCTGCAATATTGCTGAAAATGGCGTTAAACACCAAAAATCACTCAAATTCAACCGATTAGAGCGATGCTTTTTCTGTTCTTTTCATACCATTACCAGTTGATTTAGACATTACAGTATGGAAACAATATACCTAGGTTGCCGATAGATATAAAACAAATTTTCACTCCCTAGTGAACCTAGCCTTCTATCTCCCTGTTCCTAGCACTTTTGTGATAGGTCATAAACAACGAATGGGCCGGATATTGCTTCCGACAAGCAGGACACATTCGTAGCCGTTTGTAACAAATATTCCCTAACGGTTAACACAGTATATCTTTATAATAAAGGAGATTAAGACGGCGACTATATTTTACCTAAGCAATGTCGATTAGTTCGCTCTGTCGCTTAGGTGAATGGGTTAAGGTCTTTAACGACACTTTTTGCATTGTCCATCCTGCTTTGACTTACAACTTCTGATGACCCCATTGGTATCTTCAACCTTTTCTTTCAATAGTATTTCTGTTATAACTTGTCGGTCAGTTTCATTGTTTGGAGAAACCGGAGTACTCGGAGAAGACCATCGTCCTGTCGCAATTCCCTGAAAAAATGTATTATATAAAATTGTATCGAGTACATGTTGCCATAAGCGGGATTCAAGCTTATAGGGTTAATGGTGATAGGCACTGATTGCACATGTAGTCGGAAATCCAACTACCAATCGATCACGACAACAATGGCCAATTGGTCTCTATTGACGGACATATGATATGAAAAGTTTACCTAACAGGGTGGAATGGCTCGTGTGAGAGAGTACATGTCATAATAAAACACAAACATTACAATACAATATATGCCTTAACTTTCTTATTACGTTGAGAAAGCCAACAATCAACAGAGCGATCAGTGTATCACAAATTATGTGTTCCATACAAACAGCCATTAACCCTATTAATCTTGTTTTGTTATTTTCTTCTGGAGAATGGAATACTGTGTTGTGAACTGGGCATTTAATTTAAAACTACTTTAATCATTTTCAATGGATTTCTTATAATGAATAATTTTAATTTCAATTAAAACCATGTTTGTTTTTTGAAATAAATTATCTGAGTGTTAAGGGCTGTTTGAAATTAATGCATACCGTTTCGCGTCAATAATTTTTAGCAATAAATTGTGCTTAGCGTATTTAGTTTGGAATGCAAATAGGCTATTCATATCATCGACAAAACTTCAACGCAATGTAATTATTAAAAGTGAATACACGTTAGAGAACATTGAAAGGGCAATCAAGAATGAGAAACTGGCAACATTGGGTACACAAGACACAAGACTTGTCTTAATCTACATTAGTGTAAATAAATGTATGTTATCATATACAACTCTATCTGTTTCAACATTTATGATGTTCAAACAACAAATAACAACAATGTCAAAGATATGTAGCATATAAGTTTTAATCATTCATTCTAACAATACTCTTAACATTAACATATATTCAGAGTTCAATAGTTATTTACACTAATACGGTTGTCTTTCAGTACATTGCACATTTCTCCGGTAATCAATCTTTATTACGACATTGACTGTTTAATTTATCCTTCAATTGCGTGATCCTCAGTACTAATTAAGTACAATTCGGTTTAAATTATATAGTAGTAAAGGTCCTAGTAAAGCATTTCTTTTATCTGATTCATGTAGATCGACTGTAATACAAGCATCACCAGCATAGACGCAGACCTCAGAGAGGACACAATTGATCCCGATTAGAATGGGTGGCTCAATGAGTTAGAAAGTTGGATTACCTAACATCTCATACGAGCCTATCACCAATACGGAATGGGTTCGCGCCCGATCTTTGTAAATTACAAAAAGGCTGAACTCGACTCGCAGCCACAAATGCTAAAGCTTACCAATTGCTTGCCCATGGTCGGTGGTGCTCTCAGAGTACTCCAGCTTCTTACACATCTAACACTGGTTGCCATGATTTAGCTGCAATATTGCTGAAAATGGCGTTAAACACCAAAAATCACTCAAATTCAACCGATTAGAGCGATGCTTTTTCTGTTCTTTTCATACCATTACCAGTTGATTTAGACATTACAGTATGGAAACAATATACCTAGGTTGCCGATAGATATAAAACAAATTTTCACTCCCTAGTGAACCTAGCCTTCTATCTCCCTGTTCCTAGCACTTTTGTGATAGGTCATAAACAACGAATGGGCCGGATATTGCTTCCGACAAGCAGGACACATTCGTAGCCGTTTGTAACAAATATTCCCTAACGGTTAACACAGTATATCTTTATAATAAAGGAGATTAAGACGGCGACTATATTTTACCTAAGCAATGTCGATTAGTTCGCTCTGTCGCTTAGGTGAATGGGTTAAGGTCTTTAACGACACTTTTTGCATTGTCCATCCTGCTTTGACTTACAACTTCTGATGACCCCATTGGTATCTTCAACCTTTTCTTTCAATAGTATTTCTGTTATAACTTGTCGGTCAGCTTCATTGTTTGGAGAAACCGGAGTACTCGGAGAAGACCATCGTCCTGTCGCAATTCCCTGAAAAAATGTATTATATAAAATTGTATCGAGTACATGTTGCCATAAGCGGGATTCAAGCTGATAGGGTTAATGGTGATAGGCACTGATTGCACATGTAGTCGGAAATCCAACTACCAATCGATCACGACAACAATGGCCAATTGGTCTCTATTGACGGACATATGATATGAAAAGTTTACCTAACAGGGTGGAATGGCTCGTGTGAGAGAGTACATGTCATAATAAAACACAAACATTACAATACAATATATGCCTTAACTTTCTTATTACGTTGAGAAAGCCAACAATCAACAGAGCGATCAGTGTATCACAAATTATGTGTTCCATACAAACAGCCATTAACCCTATTAATCTTGTTTTGTTATTTTCTTCTGGAGAATGGAATACTGTGTTGTGAACTGGGCATTTAATTTAAAACTACTTTAATCATTTTCAATGGATTTCTTATAATGAATAATTTTAATTTCAATTAAAACCATGTTTATTTTTTGAAATAAATTATCTGAGTGTTAAGGGCTGTTTGAAATTAATGCATACCGTTTCGCGTCAATAATTTTTAGCAATAAATTGTGCTTAGCGTATTTAGTTTGGAATGCAAATAGGCTATTCATATCATCGACAAAACTTCAACGCAATGTAATTATTAAAAGTGAATACACGTTAGAGAACATTGAAAGGGCAATCAAGAATGAGAAACTGGCAACATTGGGTACACAAGACACAAGACTTGTCTTAATCTACATTAGTGTAAATAAATGTATGTTATCATATACAACTCTATCTGTTTCAACATTTATGATGTTCAAACAACAAATAACAACAATGTCAAAGATATGTAGCATATAAGTTTTAATCATTCATTCTAACAATACTCTTAACATTAACATATATTCAGAGTTCAATAGTTATTTACACTAATACGGTTGTCTTTCAGTACATTGCACATTTCTCCGGTAATCAATCTTTATTACGACATTGACTGTTTAATTTATCCTTCAATTGCGTGATCCTCAGTACTAATTAAGTACAATTCGGTTTAAATTATATAGTAGTAAAGGTCCTAGTAAAGCATTTCTTTTATCTGATTCATGTAGATCGACTGTAATACAAGCATCACCAGCATAGACGCAGACCTCAGAGAGGACACAATTGATCCCGATTAGAATGGGTGGCTCAATGAGTTAGAAAGTTGGATTACCTAACATCTCATATGAGCCTATCACCAATATGGAATGGGTTCGCGCCCGATCTTGTAAATTACAAAAAGGCTGAACTCGACTCGCAGCCGCAAATGCTAAAGCTTACCAATTGCTTGCCCATGGTCGGTGGTGCTCTCAGGGTACTCCAGCTTCTTACACATCTAACACTGGTTGCCATGATTTAGCTGCAATATTGCTGAAAATGGCGTTAAACACCAAAAATCACTCAAATTCAACCGATTAGAGCGATGCTTTTTCTGTTCTTTTCATACCATTACCAGTTGATTTAGACATTACAGTATGGAAACAATATACCTAGGTTGCCGATAGATATTAAGCAAATTTTCATTCCCTAGTGAACCTAGCCTTCTATCTCCCTGTTCCTAGCACTTTTGTGATAGGTCATAAACAACGAATGGGCCGGATATTGCTTCCGACAAGCAGGACACATTCGTAGCCGTTTGTAACAAATATTCCCTAACGGTTAACACAGTATATCTTTATAATAAAGGAGATTAAGACGGCGACTATATTTTACCTAAGCAATGTCGATTAGTTCGCTCTGTCGCTTAGGTGAATGGGTTAAGGTCTTTAACGACACTTTTTGCATTGTCCATCCTGCTTTGACTTACAACTTCTGATGATCCCATTGGCATCTTCAAACTTTTCTTTCAATAGTATTTCTGTTATAACTTGTCGGTCAGTTTCATTGTTTGGAGAAACCGGAGTACTCGGAGAAGACCATCGTCCTGTCGGAATTCACTGAAAAAATGTATCATATAAAATTGTATCGAGTACATCTTGCCATAAGCTGGATTCAAGCTTATAAGGTTAATGGTGATAGGGACTGATTGCACATGTAGTCGGAAATCCAACTACCAATCGATCACGACAACAATGGCCAATTGGTCCCTATTGACGGACATATGATATGAAATGTTTACCTAACAGGGTGGTATGGCTCGTGTGAGAGAGTACATGTCATAATAAAACACAAACATTACAATACAATATATGCCTTAACTTTCTTATTACGTTGAAAAAGCCAAAAATCAACAGAGCGATCAGTGTATCACAAATTATGCGTTCCATACAAACAGCCATTAACCCTATTAATTTTGTTTTGTTATTTTCTTCTGGAGAATGGAATACTGTGTTGTGAACTGGGCATTTAATTTAAAACTACTTTAATCATTTTCAATGGATTTCTTATAATGAATCATTTTAATTTCAATTAAAACCATGTTTGTTTTTTGAAATAAATTATCTGAGGGTTAAGGGCTGTTTGAAATTAATGCATACCGTTTCGCGTCAATAATTTTTAGCAATAAATTGTGCTTAGCGTATTTAGTTTGGAATGCAAATAGGCTATTCATATCATCGACAAAGCTTCAACACAATGTAATTATTAAAAGTGAATAAACGTTAGAGAACATTGAAAGGGCAATCAAGAATGAGAAACTGGCAACATTGGGTACACAAGACACAAGACTTGTCTTAATCTACATTAGTGTAAATAAATGTATGTTATCATATACAACTCTATCTGTTTCAACATTTATGATGTTCAAACAACAAATAACAACAATGTCAAAGATATGTAGCATATAAGTTTTAATCATTCATTCTAACAATACTCTTAACATTAACATATATTCAGAGTTCAATAGTTATTTACACTAATACGGTTGTCTTTCAGTACATTGCACATTTCTCCGGTAATCAATCTTTATTACGACATTGACTGTTTAATTTATCCTTCAATTGCGTGATCCTCAGTACTAATTAAGTACAATTCGGTGTTAATTATATATTAGTAAAGGTCCTAGTAAAGCATTTCTTTTATCTGATTCATGTAGATCGACTGTAATACAAGCATCACCAGCATAGACGCAGACCTCAGAGAGGACACAATTGATCCCGATTAGAATGGGTGGCTCAATGAGTTAGAAAGTTGGATTACCTAACATCTCATACGAGCCTATCACCAATACGGAATGGGTTCGCGCCCGATCTTTGTAAATTACAAAAAGGCTGAACTCGACTCGCAGCCGCAAATGCTAAAGCTTACCAATTGCTTGCCCATGGTCGGTGGTGCTCTCAGGGTATTCCAGCTTCTTACATATCTAACACTGGTTGCCATGATTTAGCTGCAATATTGCTGAAAATGGCGTTAAACACCAAAAATCACTCAAATTCAACCGATTAGAGCGATGCTTTTTCTGTTCTTTTCATACCATTACCAGTTGATTTAGACATTACAGTATGGAAACAATATACCTAGGTTGCCGATAGATATAAAACAAATTTTCACTCCCTGGTGAACCTAGCCTTCTATCTCCCTGTTCCTAGCACTTTTGTGATAGGTCATAAACAAAGAATGGGCCGGATATTGCTTCCGACAAGCAGGACACATTCGTAGCCGTTTGTAACAAATATTCCCTAACGGTTAACACAGTATATCTTTATAATAAAGGAGATTAAGAGGGCGACTATATTTTACCTAAGCAATGCCGATTATATCGCTCTGTCGTTTAGGTGAATGGGTTAAGGTCTTTAACGACACATTTTGCATTGTCTATCCTGCTTTGACTTGCAATTTCTGATGACCCCATTGGTATCTTCAACCTTTTCTTTCAATAGTATTTCTGTTATAACTTGTCGGTCAGTTTCATTGTTTGGAGAAACCGGAGTACTCGGAGAAGACCATCGTCCTGTCGCAATTCCCTGGAAAAATGTTTTATATAAAATTGTATCGAGTACATCTTGCCATAAGCTGGATTGAAGCTTATAAGGTTAATGGTGATAGGGACTGATTGCACATGTAGTCGGAAATCCAACAATCAATCGATCACGACAACAATAACCAATTGGTCCCTATTGGTGGACATATGATATGAAATGCTTACCTAACAGGGTGGTATGGCTCGTGTGAGAGAGTACATGTCATAAAAAAACACGAACATTACAATACAATATATGCCTTAACTTTCTTATTACGTTGAGAAAGCCAAAAATCAACAGAGCGATCAGTGTATCGCAAATTATGTGTTCCATACAAACAGCCATTAACCCTATTAATTTTGCTTTGTTATTTTCTTCTGGAGAATGGAATACTGTGTTGTGAACTGGGCATTTAATTTAAAACTACTTTAATCATTTTCAATGGATTTCTTATAATGAATAATTTTAATTTCAATTAAAACCATGTTTGTTTTTTGAAATAAATTAGCTGAGGGTTAAGGGCTGTTTGAAATTAATGCATACCGTTTCGCGTCAATAATTTTTAGCAATAAATTGTGCTTAGCGTATTTAGTTTGGAATGCAAATAGGCTATTCATATCATCAACAAAACTTCAACACAATGTAATTATTAAAAGTAAATAAACGTTAGAGAACATTGAAAGGGCAATCAAGAATGAGAAACTGGCAACATTGGGTACACAAGACACAAGACTTGTCTTAATCTACATTAGTGTAAATAAATGTATGTTATCATATACAACTCTATCTGTTTCAACATTTATGATGTTCAAACAACAAATAACAACAATGTCAAAGATATGTAGCATATAAGTTTTAATCATTCATTCTAACAATACTCTTAACATTAACATATATTCAGAGTTCAATAGTTATTTACACTAATACGGTTGTCTTTCAGTACATTGCACATTTCTCCGGTAATCAATCTTTATTACGACATTGACTGTTTAATTTATCCTTCATTGCGTGATCCTCAGTACTAATTAAGTACAATTCGGTGTTAATTATTAATTAGTAAAGGTCCTAGTAAAGCATTTCTTTTATCTGCTTCATGTAGATCGACTGTAATACAAGCATCACCAGCATAGACGCAGACCTCAGACAGGACACAATTGATCCCGATTAGAATGGGTGGCTCAATGAGTTAGAAAGTTGGATTACCTAACATCTCATACGAGCCTATCACCAATACGGAATGGGTTCGCGCCCGATCTTTGTAAATTACAAAAAGGCTGAACTCGACTCGCAGCCGCAAATGCTAAAGCTTACCAATTGCTTGCCCATGGTCGGTGGTGCTCTCAGAGTACTCCAGCTTCTTACACATCTAACACTGGTTGCCATGATTTAGCTGCAATATTGCTGAAAATGGCGTTAAACACCAAAAATCACTCAAATTCAACCGATTAGAGCGATGCTTTTTCTGTTCTTTTCATACCATTACCAGTTGATTTAGACATTACAGTATGGAAACAATATACCTAGGTTGCCGATAGATATAAAACAAATTTTCACTCCCTAGTGAACCTAGCCTTCTATCTCCCTGTTCCTAGCACTTTTGTGATAGGTCATAAACAACGAATGGGCCGGATATTGCTTCCGACAAGCAGGACACATTCGTAGCCGTTTGTAACAAATATTCCCTAACGGTTAACACAGTATATCTTTATAATAAAGGAGATTAAGACGGCGACTATATTTTACCTAAGCAATGTCGATTAGTTCGCTCTGTCGCTTAGGTGAATGGGTTAAGGTCTTTAACGACACTCTTTGCATTGTCCATCCTGCTTTGACTTACAACTTCTGATGATCCCATTGGCATCTTCAAACTTTTCTTTCAATAGTATTTCTGTTATAACTTGTCGGTCAGTTTCATTGTTTGGAGAAACCGGAGTACTCGGAGAAGACCATCGTCCTGTCGCAATTCACTGAAAAAATGTATTATATAAAATTGTATCGAGTACATCTTGCCATAAGCGGGATTCAAGCTTATAGGGTTAATGGTGATAGGCATTGATTGCACATGTAGTCGGAAATCCAACTACCAATCGATCACGACAACAATGGCCAATTGGTCTCTATTGACGGACATATGATATGAAAAGTTTACCTAACAGGGTGGTATGGCTCGTGTGAGAGAGTACATGTCATAATAAAACACAAACATTACAATACAATATATGCCTTAACTTTCTTATTACGTTGAGAAAGCCAACAATCAACAGAGCGATCAGTGTATCACAAATTATGTGTTCCATACAAACAGCCATTAACCCTATTAATTTTGTTTTGTTATTTTCTTCTGGAGAATGGAATACTGTGTTGTGAACTGGGCATTTAATTTAAAACTACTTTAATCATTTTCAATGGATTTCTTATAATGAATAATTTTAATTTCAATTAAAACCATGTTTGTTTTTTGAAATAAATTAGCTGAGGGTTAAGGGCTGTTTGAAATTAATGCATACCGTTTCGCGTCAATAATTTTTAGCAATAAATTGTGCTTAGCGTATTTAGTTTGGAATGCAAATAGGCTATTCATATCATCGACAAAACTTCAACACAATGTAATTATTAAAAGTGAATAAACGTTAGAGAACATTGAAAGGGCAATCAAGAATGAGAAATTGGCAACATTGGGTACACAAGACACAAGACATGTCTTAATCTACATTAGTGTAAATAAATGTATGTTATCATATACAACTCTATCTGTTTCAACATTTATGATGTTCAAACAACAAATAACAACAATGTCAAAGATATGTAGCATATAAGTTTTAATCATTCATTCTAACAATACTCTTAACATTAACATATATTCAGAGTTCAATAGTTATTTACACTAATACGGTTGTCTTTCAGTACATTGCACATTTCTCCGGTAATCAATCTTTATTACGACATTGACTGTTTAATTTATCCTTCATTGCGTGATCCTCAGTACTAATTAAGTACAATTCGGTGTTAATTATAAATTAGTAAAGGTCCTAGTAAAGCATTTCTTTTATCTGATTCATGTAGATCGACTGTAATACAAGCATCACCAGCATAGACGCAGACCTCAGACAGGACACAATTGATCCCGATTAAAATGGGTGGCTCAATGAGTTAGAAAGTTGGATTACCTAACATCTCATACGAGCCTATCACCAATACGGAATGGGTTCGCGCCCGATCTTTGTAAATTACAAAAAGGCTGAACTCGACTCGCAGCCGCAAATGCTAAAGCTTACCAATTGCTTGCCCATGGTCGGTGGTGCTCTCAGGGTACTCCAGCTTCTTACACATCTAACACTGGTTGCCATGATTTAGCTACAATATTGCTGAAAATGGCGTTAAACACCAAAAATCACTCAAATTCAACGATTAGAGCGATGCTTTTTCTGTTCTTTTCATACCATTACCAGTTGATTTAGACATTACAGTATGGAAACAATATACCTAGGTTGCCGATAGATATAAATCAAATTTTCACTCCCTAGTGAACCTAGCCTTCTATCTCCCTGTTCCTAGCACTTTTGTGATAGGTCATAAACAACGAATGGGCCGGATATTGCTTCCGACAAGCAGGACACATTCGTAGCCGTTTGTAACAAATATTCCCTAACGGTTAACACAGTATATCTTTATAATAAAGGAGATTAAGACGGCGACTATAATTTACCTAAGCAATGTCGATTAGTTCGCTCTGTCGCTTAGGTGAATGGGTTAAGGTCTTTAACGACACTTTTTGCATTGTCCATCCTGCTTTGACTTAGAACTTCTGATGATCCCATTGGCATCTTCAAACTTTTCTTTCAATAGTATTTCTGTTATAACTTGTCGGTCAGTTTCATTGTCTGGAGAAACCGGAGTACTCGGAGAAGACCATCGTCCTGTCGCAATTCACTGAAAAATGTATTATATAAAATTGTATCGAGTACATCTTGCCATAAGCTGGATTGAAGCTTATAAGGTTAATGGTGATAGGGACTGATTGCACATGTAGTCGGAAATCCAACAATCAATCGATCACGACAACAATAACCAATTGGTCCCTATTGGTGGACATATGATATGAAATGCTTACCTAACAGGGTGGTATGGCTCGTGTGAGAGAGTACATGTCATAAAAAAACACGAACATTACAATACAATATATGCCTTAACTTTCTTATTACGTTGAGAAAGCCAAAAATCAACAGAGCGATCAGTGTATCACAAATTATGTGTTCCATACAAACAGCCATTAACCCTATTCATTTTGCTTTGTTATTTTCTTCTGGAGAATGGAATACTGTGTTGTGAACTGGGCATTAATTTAAAACTACTTTAATCATTTTCAATGGATTTCTTATAATGAATAATTTTTATTTCAATTAAAACCATGTTTGTTTTTTGAAATAAATTAGCTGAGGGTTAAGGGCTGTTTGAAATTAATGCATACCGTTTCGCGTCAATAATTTTTAGCAATAAATTGTGCTTAGCGTATTTAGTTTGGAATGCAAATAGGCTATTCATATCATCAACCAAACTTCAACACAATGTAATTATTAAAAGTAAATAAACGTTAGAGAACATTGAAAGGGCAATCAAGAATGAGAAACTGGCAACATTGGGTACACAAGACACAAGACTTGTCTTAATCTACATTAGTGTAAATAAATGTATGTTATCATATACAACTCTATCTGTTTCAACATTTATGATGTTCAAACAACAAATAACAACAATGTCAAAGATATGTAGCATATAAGTTTTAATCATTCATTCTAACAATACTCTTAACATTAACATATATTCAGAGTTCAATAGTTATTTACACTAATACGGTTGTCTTTCAGTACATTGCACATTTCTCCGGTAATCAATCTTTATTACGACATTGACTGTTTAATTTATCCTTCATTGCGTGATCCTCAGTACTAATTAAGTACAATTCGGTGTTAATTATAAATTAGTAAAGGTCCTAGTAAAGCATTTCTTTTATCTGCTTCATGTAAATCGACTGTAATACAAGCATCACCAGCATAGACGCAGACCTCAGACAGGACACAATTGATCCCGATTAAAATGGGTGGCTCAATGAGTTAGAAAGTTGGATTACCTAACATCTCATACGAGCCTATCACCAATACGGAATGGGTTCGCGCCCGATCTTTGTAAATTACAAAAAGGCTGAACTCGACTCGCAGCCGCAAATGCTAAAGCTTACCAATTGCTTGCCCATGGTCGGTGGTGCTCTCAGGGTACTCCAGCTTCTTACACATCTAACACTGGTTGCCATGATTTAGCTACAATATTGCTGAAAATGGCGTTAAACACCAAAAATCACTCAAATTCAACGATTAGAGCGATGCTTTTTCTGTTCTTTTCATACCATTACCAGTTGATTTAGACATTACAGTATGGAAACAATATACCTAGGTTGCCGATAGATATAAATCAAATTTTCACTCCCTAGTGAACCTAGCCTTCTATCTCCCTGTTCCTAGCACTTTTGTGATAGGTCATAAACAACGAATGGGCCGGATATTGCTTCCGACAAGCAGGACACATTCGTAGCCGTTTGTAACAAATATTCCCTAACGGTTAACACAGTATATCTTTATAATAAAGGAGATTAAGACGGTGACTATATTTTACCTAAGCAATGTCGATTAGTTCGCTCTGTCGCTTAGGTGAATGGGTTAAGGTCTTTAACGACACTTTTTGCATTGTCCATCCTGCTTTGACTTACAACTTCTGATGATCCCATTGGCATCTTCAAACTTTTCTTTCAATAGTATTTCTGTTATAACTTGTCGGTCAGTTTCATTGTCTGGAGAAACCGGAGTACTCGGAGAAGACCATCGTCCTGTCGCAATTCACTGAAAAATGTATTATATAAAATTGTATCGAGTACATCTTGCCATAAGCTGGATTGAAGCTTATAAGGTTAATGGTGATTGGGACTGATTGCACATGTAGTCGGAAATCCAACAATCAATCGATCACGACAACAATAACCAATTGGTCCCTATTGGTGGACATATGATATGAAATGCTTACCTAACAGGGTGGTATGGCTCGTGTGAGAGAG
This sequence comes from Bathymodiolus septemdierum, assembly GCA_963383655.1. Classification (NCBI taxonomy): domain Eukaryota; kingdom Metazoa; phylum Mollusca; class Bivalvia; order Mytilida; family Modiolidae; genus Bathymodiolus; species Bathymodiolus septemdierum. The sequence continues at coordinate 22,588,333 of OY726525.1, forward strand.
TACATGTCATAAAAAAACACGAACATTACAATACAATATATGCCTTAACTTTCTTATTACGTTGAGAAAGCCAAAAATCAACAGAGCGATCAGTGTATCACAAATTATGTGTTCCATACAAACAGCCATTAACCCTATTAAAATTGTTTTGTTATTTTCTTCTGGAGAATGGAATACTGTGTTGTGAACTGGGCATTTAATTTAAAACTACTTTAATCATTTTCAATGGATTTCTTATAATGAATAATTTTAATTTCAATTAAAACCATGTTTGTTTTTTGAAATAAATTAGCTGAGGGTTAAGGGCTGTTTGAAATTAATGCATACCGTTTCGCGTCAATAATTTTTAGCAATAAATTGTGCTTAGCGTATTTAGTTTGGAATGCAAATAGGCTATTCATATCATCAACAAAACTTCAACACAATGTAATTATTAAAAGTAAATAAACGTTAGAGAACATTGAAAGGGCAATCAAGAATGAGAAACTGGCAACATTGGGTACACAAGACACAAGACTTGTCTTAATCTACATTAGTGTAAATAAATGTATGTTATCATATACAACTCTATCTGTTTCAACATTTATGATGTTCAAACAACAAATAACAACAATGTCAAAGATATGTAGCATATAAGTTTTAATCATTCATTCTAACAATACTCTTAACATTAACATATATTCAGAGTTCAATAGTTATTTACACTAATACGGTTGTCTTTCAGTACATTGCACATTTCTCCGGTAATCAATCTTTATTACGACATTGACTGTTTAATTTATCCTTCATTGCGTGATCCTCAGTACTAATTAAGTACAATTCGGTGTTAATTATAAATTAGTAAAGGTCCTAGTAAAGCATTTCTTTTATCTGCTTCATGTAGATCGACTGTAATACAAGCATCACCAGCATAGACGCAGACCTCAGACAGGACACAATTGATCCCGATTAAAATGGGTGGCTCAATGAGTTAGAAAGTTGGATTACCTAACATCTCATACGAGCCTATCACCAATACGGAATGGGTTCGCGCCCGATCTTTGTAAATTACAAAAAGGCTGAACTCGACTCGCAGCCGCAAATGCTAAAGCTTACCAATTGCTTGCCCATGGTCGGTGGTGCTCTCAGGGTACTCCAGCTTCTTACACATCTAACACTGGTTGCCATGATTTAGCTACAATATTGCTGAAAATGGCGTTAAACACCAAAAATCACTCAAATTCAACGATTAGAGCGATGCTTTTTCTGTTCTTTTCATACCATTACCAGTTGATTTAGACATTACAGTATGGAAACAATATACCTAGGTTGCCGATAGATATAAAACAAATTTTCACTCCCTGGTGAACCTAGCCTTCTATCTCCCTGTTCCTAGCACTTTTGTGATAGGTCATAAACAAAGAATGGGCCGGATATTGCTTCCGACAAGCAGGACACATTCGTAGCCGTTTGTAACAAATATTCCCTAACGGTTAACACAGTATATCTTTATAATAAAGGAGATTAAGAGGGCGACTATATTTTACCTAAGCAATGCCGATTATATCGCTCTGTCGTTTAGGTGAATGGGTTAAGGTCTTTAACGACACATTTTGCATTGTCTATCCTGCTTTGACTTGCAATTTCTGATGACCCCATTGGTATCTTCAACCTTTTCTTTCAATAGTATTTCTGTTATAACTTGTCGGTCAGTTTCATTGTTTGGAGAAACCGGAGTACTCGGAGAAGACCATCGTCCTGTCGCAATTCCCTGGAAAAATGTTTTATATAAAATTGTATCGAGTACATCTTGCCATAAGCTGGATTGAAGCTTATAAGGTTAATGGTGATAGGGACTGATTGCACATGTAGTCGGAAATCCAACAATCAATCGATCACGACAACAATAACCAATTGGTCCCTATTGGTGGACATATGATATGAAATGCTTACCTAACAGGGTGGTATGGCTCGTGTGAGAGAGTACATGTCATAAAAAAACACGAACATTACAATACAATATATGCCTTAACTTTCTTATTACGTTGAGAAAGCCAAAAATCAACAGAGCGATCAGTGTATCGCAAATTATGTGTTCCATACAAACAGCCATTAACCCTATTAATTTTGCTTTGTTATTTTCTTCTGGAGAATGGAATACTGTGTTGTGAACTGGGCATTTAATTTAAAACTACTTTAATCATTTTCAATGGATTTCTTATAATGAATAATTTTAATTTCAATTAAAACCATGTTTGTTTTTTGAAATAAATTAGCTGAGGGTTAAGGGCTGTTTGAAATTAATGCATACCGTTTCGCGTCAATAATTTTTAGCAATAAATTGTGCTTAGCGTATTTAGTTTGGAATGCAAATAGGCTATTCATATCATCAACAAAACTTCAACACAATGTAATTATTAAAAGTAAATAAACGTTAGAGAACATTGAAAGGGCAATCAAGAATGAGAAACTGGCAACATTGGGTACACAATACACAAGACTTGTCTTAATCTACATTAGTGTAAATAAATGTATGTTATCATATACAACTCTATCTGTTTCAACATTTATGATGTTCAAACAACAAATAACAACAATGTCAAAGATATGTAGCATATAAGTTTTAATCATTCATTCTAACAATACTCTTAACATTAACATATATTCAGAGTTCAATAGTTATTTACACTAATACGGTTGTCTTTCAGTACATTGCACATTTCTCCGGTAATCAATCTTTATTACGACATTGACTGTTTAATTTATCCTTCATTGCGTGATCCTCAGTACTAATTAAGTACAATTCGGTGTTAATTATTAATTAGTAAAGGTCCTAGTAAAGCATTTCTTTTATCTGCTTCATGTAGATCGACTGTAATACAAGCATCACCAGCATAGACGCAGACCTCAGACAGGACACAATTGATCCCGATTAGAATGGGTGGCTCAATGAGTTAGAAAGTTGGATTACCTAACATCTCATACGAGCCTATCACCAATACGGAATGGGTTCGCGCCCGATCTTTGTAAATTACAAAAAGGCTGAACTCGACTCGCAGCCGCAAATGCTAAAGCTTACCAATTGCTTGCCCATGGTCGGTGGTGCTCTCAGAGTACTCCAGCTTCTTACACATCTAACACTGGTTGCCATGATTTAGCTGCAATATTGCTGAAAATGGCGTTAAACACCAAAAATCACTCAAATTCAACCGATTAGAGCGATGCTTTTTCTGTTCTTTTCATACCATTACCAGTTGATTTAGACATTACAGTATGGAAACAATATACCTAGGTTGCCGATAGATATAAAACAAATTTTCACTCCCTAGTGAACCTAGCCTTCTATCTCCCTGTTCCTAGCACTTTTGTGATAGGTCATAAACAACGAATGGGCCGGATATTGCTTCCGACAAGCAGGACACATTCGTAGCCGTTTGTAACAAATATTCCCTAACGGTTAACACAGTATATCTTTATAATAAAGGAGATTAAGACGGCGACTATATTTTACCTAAGCAATGTCGATTAGTTCGCTCTGTCGCTTAGGTGAATGGGTTAAGGTCTTTAACGACACTCTTTGCATTGTCCATCCTGCTTTGACTTACAACTTCTGATGATCCCATTGGCATCTTCAAACTTTTCTTTCAATAGTATTTCTGTTATAACTTGTCGGTCAGTTTCATTGTTTGGAGAAACCGGAGTACTCGGAGAAGACCATCGTCCTGTCGCAATTCACTGAAAAAATGTATTATATAAAATTGTATCGAGTACATCTTGCCATAAGCGGGATTCAAGCTTATAGGGTTAATGGTGATAGGCATTGATTGCACATGTAGTCGGAAATCCAACTACCAATCGATCACGACAACAATGGCCAATTGGTCTCTATTGACGGACATATGATATGAAAAGTTTACCTAACAGGGTGGTATGGCTCGTGTGAGAGAGTACATGTCATAATAAAACACAAACATTACAATACAATATATGCCTTAACTTTCTTATTACGTTGAGAAAGCCAACAATCAACAGAGCGATCAGTGTATCACAAATTATGTGTTCCATACAAACAGCCATTAACCCTATTAATTTTGTTTTGTTATTTTCTTCTGGAGAATGGAATACTGTGTTGTGAACTGGGCATTTAATTTAAAACTACTTTAATCATTTTCAATGGATTTCTTATAATGAATAATTTTAATTTCAATTAAAACCATGTTTGTTTTTTGAAATAAATTAGCTGAGGGTTAAGGGCTGTTTGAAATTAATGCATACCGTTTCGCGTCAATAATTTTTAGCAATAAATTGTGCTTAGCGTATTTAGTTTGGAATGCAAATAGGCTATTCATATCATCGACAAAACTTCAACACAATGTAATTATTAAAAGTGAATAAACGTTAGAGAACATTGAAAGGGCAATCAAGAATGAGAAATTGGCAACATTGGGTACACAAGACACAAGACATGTCTTAATCTACATTAGTGTAAATAAATGTATGTTATCATATACAACTCTATCTGTTTCAACATTTATGATGTTCAAACAACAAATAACAACAATGTCAAAGATATGTAGCATATAAGTTTTAATCATTCATTCTAACAATACTCTTAACATTAACATATATTCAGAGTTCAATAGTTATTTACACTAATACGGTTGTCTTTCAGTACATTGCACATTTCTCCGGTAATCAATCTTTATTACGACATTGACTGTTTAATTTATCCTTCATTGCGTGATCCTCAGTACTAATTAAGTACAATTCGGTGTTAATTATAAATTAGTAAAGGTCCTAGTAAAGCATTTCTTTTATCTGATTCATGTAGATCGACTGTAATACAAGCATCACCAGCATAGACGCAGACCTCAGACAGGACACAATTGATCCCGATTAAAATGGGTGGCTCAATGAGTTAGAAAGTTGGATTACCTAACATCTCATACGAGCCTATCACCAATACGGAATGGGTTCGCGCCCGATCTTTGTAAATTACAAAAAGGCTGAACTCGACTCGCAGCCGCAAATGCTAAAGCTTACCAATTGCTTGCCCATGGTCGGTGGTGCTCTCAGGGTACTCCAGCTTCTTACACATCTAACACTGGTTGCCATGATTTAGCTACAATATTGCTGAAAATGGCGTTAAACACCAAAAATCACTCAAATTCAACGATTAGAGCGATGCTTTTTCTGTTCTTTTCATACCATTACCAGTTGATTTAGACATTACAGTATGGAAACAATATACCTAGGTTGCCGATAGATATAAATCAAATTTTCACTCCCTAGTGAACCTAGCCTTCTATCTCCCTGTTCCTAGCACTTTTGTGATAGGTCATAAACAACGAATGGGCCGGATATTGCTTCCGACAAGCAGGACACATTCGTAGCCGTTTGTAACAAATATTCCCTAACGGTTAACACAGTATATCTTTATAATAAAGGAGATTAAGACGGCGACTATAATTTACCTAAGCAATGTCGATTAGTTCGCTCTGTCGCTTAGGTGAATGGGTTAAGGTCTTTAACGACACTTTTTGCATTGTCCATCCTGCTTTGACTTAGAACTTCTGATGATCCCATTGGCATCTTCAAACTTTTCTTTCAATAGTATTTCTGTTATAACTTGTCGGTCAGTTTCATTGTCTGGAGAAACCGGAGTACTCGGAGAAGACCATCGTCCTGTCGCAATTCACTGAAAAATGTATTATATAAAATTGTATCGAGTACATCTTGCCATAAGCTGGATTGAAGCTTATAAGGTTAATGGTGATAGGGACTGATTGCACATGTAGTCGGAAATCCAACAATCAATCGATCACGACAACAATAACCAATTGGTCCCTATTGGTGGACATATGATATGAAATGCTTACCTAACAGGGTGGTATGGCTCGTGTGAGAGAGTACATGTCATAAAAAAACACGAACATTACAATACAATATATGCCTTAACTTTCTTATTACGTTGAGAAAGCCAAAAATCAACAGAGCGATCAGTGTATCACAAATTATGTGTTCCATACAAACAGCCATTAACCCTATTCATTTTGCTTTGTTATTTTCTTCTGGAGAATGGAATACTGTGTTGTGAACTGGGCATTAATTTAAAACTACTTTAATCATTTTCAATGGATTTCTTATAATGAATAATTTTTATTTCAATTAAAACCATGTTTGTTTTTTGAAATAAATTAGCTGAGGGTTAAGGGCTGTTTGAAATTAATGCATACCGTTTCGCGTCAATAATTTTTAGCAATAAATTGTGCTTAGCGTATTTAGTTTGGAATGCAAATAGGCTATTCATATCATCAACCAAACTTCAACACAATGTAATTATTAAAAGTAAATAAACGTTAGAGAACATTGAAAGGGCAATCAAGAATGAGAAACTGGCAACATTGGGTACACAAGACACAAGACTTGTCTTAATCTACATTAGTGTAAATAAATGTATGTTATCATATACAACTCTATCTGTTTCAACATTTATGATGTTCAAACAACAAATAACAACAATGTCAAAGATATGTAGCATATAAGTTTTAATCATTCATTCTAACAATACTCTTAACATTAACATATATTCAGAGTTCAATAGTTATTTACACTAATACGGTTGTCTTTCAGTACATTGCACATTTCTCCGGTAATCAATCTTTATTACGACATTGACTGTTTAATTTATCCTTCATTGCGTGATCCTCAGTACTAATTAAGTACAATTCGGTGTTAATTATAAATTAGTAAAGGTCCTAGTAAAGCATTTCTTTTATCTGCTTCATGTAAATCGACTGTAATACAAGCATCACCAGCATAGACGCAGAACTCAGACAGGACACAATTGATCCCGATTAAAATGGGTGGCTCAATGAGTTAGAAAGTTGGATTACCTAACATCTCATACGAGCCTATCACCAATACGGAATGGGTTCGCGCCCGATCTTTGTAAATTACAAAAAGGCTGAACTCGACTCGCAGCCGCAAATGCTAAAGCTTACCAATTGCTTGCCCATGGTCGGTGGTGCTCTCAGGGTACTCCAGCTTCTTACACATCTAACACTGGTTGCCATGATTTAGCTACAATATTGCTGAAAATGGCGTTAAACACCAAAAATCACTCAAATTCAACGATTAGAGCGATGCTTTTTCTGTTCTTTTCATACCATTACCAGTTGATTTAGACATTACAGTATGGAAACAATATACCTAGGTTGCCGATAGATATAAATCAAATTTTCACTCCCTAGTGAACCTAGCCTTCTATCTCCCTGTTCCTATCACTTTTGTGATAGGTCATAAACAACGAATGGGCCGGATATTGCTTCCGACAAGCAGGACACATTCGTAGCCGTTTGTAACAAATATTCCCTAACGGTTAACACAGTATATCTTTATAATAAAGGAGATTAAGACGGTGACTATATTTTACCTAAGCAATGTCGATTAGTTCGCTCTGTCGCTTAGGTGAATGGGTTAAGGTCTTTAACGACACTTTTTGCATTGTCCATCCTGCTTTGACTTACAACTTCTGATGATCCCATTGGCATCTTCAAACTTTTCTTTCAATAGTATTTCTGTTATAACTTGTCGGTCAGTTTCATTGTCTGGAGAAACCGGAGTACTCGGAGAAGACCATCGTCCTGTCGCAATTCACTGAAAAATGTATTATATAAAATTGTATCGAGTACATCTTGCCATAAGCTGGATTGAAGCTTATAAGGTTAATGGTGATTGGGACTGATTGCACATGTAGTCGGAAATCCAACAATCAATCGATCACGACAACAATAACCAATTGGTCCCTATTGGTGGACATATGATATGAAATGCTTACCTAACAGGGTGGTATGGCTCGTGTGAGAGAGTACATGTCATAAAAAAACACGAACATTACAATACAATATATGCCTTAACTTTCTTATTACGTTGAGAAAGCCAAAAATCAACAGAGCGATCAGTGTATCACAAATTATGTGTTCCATACAAACAGCCATTAACCCTATTAATTTTGTTTTGTTATTTTCTTCTGGAGAATGGAATACTGTGTTGTGAACTGGGCATTTAATTTAAAACTACTTTAATCATTTTCAATGGATTTCTTATAATGAATAATTTTAATTTCAATTAAAACCATGTTTGTTTTTTGAAATAAATTAGCTGAGGGTTAAGGGCTGTTTGAAATTAATGCATACCGTTTCGCGTCAATAATTTTTAGCAATAAATTGTGCTTAGCGTATTTAGTTTGGAATGCAAATAGGCTATTCATATCATCAACAAAACTTCAACACAATGTAATTATTAAAAGTAAATAAACGTTAGAGAACATTGAAAGGGCAATCAAGAATGAGAAACTGGCAACATTGGGTACACAAGACACAAGACTTGTCTTAATCTACATTAGTGTAAATAAATGTATGTTATCATATACAACTCTATCTGTTTCAACATTTATGATGTTCAAACAACAAATAACAACAATGTCAAAGATATGTAGCATATAAGTTTTAATCATTCATTCTAACAATACTCTTAACATTAACATATATTCAGAGTTCAATAGTTATTTACACTAATACGGTTGTCTTTCAGTACATTGCACATTTCTCCGGTAATCAATCTTTATTACGACATTGACTGTTTAATTTATCCTTCATTGCGTGATCCTCAGTACTAATTAAGTACAATTCGGTGTTAATTATTAATTAGTAAAGGTCCTAGTAAAGCATTTCTTTTATCTGCTTCATGTAGATCGACTGTAATACAAGCATCACCAGCATAGACGCAGACCTCAGACAGGACACAATTGATCCCGATTAGAATGGGTGGCTCAATGAGTTAGAAAGTTGGATTACCTAACATCTCATACGAGCCTATCACCAATACGGAATGGGTTCGCGCCCGATCTTTGTAAATTACAAAAAGGCTGAACTCGACTCGCAGCCGCAAATGCTAAAGCTTACCAATTGCTTGCCCATGGTCGGTGGTGCTCTCAGAGTACTCCAGCTTCTTACACATCTAACACTGGTTGCCATGATTTAGCTGCAATATTGCTGAAAATGGCGTTAAACACCAAAAATCACTCAAATTCAACCGATTAGAGCGATGCTTTTTCTGTTCTTTTCATACCATTACCAGTTGATTTAGACATTACAGTATGGAAACAATATACCTAGGTTGCCGATAGATATAAAACAAATTTTCACTCCCTAGTGAACCTAGCCTTCTATCTCCCTGTTCCTAGCACTTTTGTGATAGGTCATAAACAACGAATGGGCCGGATATTGCTTCCGACAAGCAGGACACATTCGTAGCCGTTTGTAACAAATATTCCCTAACGGTTAACACAGTATATCTTTATAATAAAGGAGATTAAGACGGCGACTATATTTTACCTAAGCAATGTCGATTAGTTCGCTCTGTCGCTTAGGTGAATGGGTTAAGGTCTTTAACGACACTCTTTGCATTGTCCATCCTGCTTTGACTTACAACTTCTGATGATCCCATTGGCATCTTCAAACTTTTCTTTCAATAGTATTTCTGTTATAACTTGTCGGTCAGTTTCATTGTTTGGAGAAACCGGAGTACTCGGAGAAGACCATCGTCCTGTCGCAATTCACTGAAAAAATGTATTATATAAAATTGTATCGAGTACATCTTGCCATAAGCGGGATTCAAGCTTATAGGGTTAATGGTGATAGGCATTGATTGCACATGTAGTCGGAAATCCAACTACCAATCGATCACGACAACAATGGCCAATTGGTCTCTATTGACGGACATATGATATGAAAAGTTTACCTAACAGGGTGGTATGGCTCGTGTGAGAGAGTACATGTCATAATAAAACACAAACATTACAATACAATATATGCCTTAACTTTCTTATTACGTTGAGAAAGCCAACAATCAACAGAGCGATCAGTGTATCACAAATTATGTGTTCCATACAAACAGCCATTAACCCTATTAATTTTGTTTTGTTATTTTCTTCTGGAGAATGGAATACTGTGTTGTGAACTGGGCATTTAATTTAAAACTACTTTAATCATTTTCAATGGATTTCTTATAATGAATAATTTTAATTTCAATTAAAACCATGTTTGTTTTTTGAAATAAATTAGCTGAGGGTTAAGGGCTGTTTGAAATTAATGCATACCGTTTCGCGTCAATAATTTTTAGCAATAAATTGTGCTTAGCGTATTTAGTTTGGAATGCAAATAGGCTATTCATATCATCGACAAAACTTCAACACAATGTAATTATTAAAAGTGAATAAACGTTAGAGAACATTGAAAGGGCAATCAAGAATGAGAAATTGGCAACATTGGGTACACAAGACACAAGACATGTCTTAATCTACATTAATGTAAATAAATGTATGTTATCATATACAACTCTATCTGTTTCAACATTTATGATGTTCAAACAACAAATAACAACAATGTCAAAGATATGTAGCATATAAGTTTTAATCATTCATTCTAACAATACTCTTAACATTAACATATATTCAGAGTTCAATAGTTATTTACACTAATACGGTTGTCTTTCAGTACATTGCACATTTCTCCGGTAATCAATCTTTATTACGACATTGACTGTTTAATTTATCCTTCATTGCGTGATCCTCAGTACTAATTAAGTACAATTCGGTGTTAATTATAAATTAGTAAAGGTCCTAGTAAAGCATTTCTTTTATCTGATTCATGTAGATCGACTGTAATACAAGCATCACCAGCATAGACGCAGACCTCAGACAGGACACAATTGATCCCGATTAAAATGGGTGGCTCAATGAGTTAGAAAGTTGGATTACCTAACATCTCATACGAGCCTATCACCAATACGGAATGGGTTCGCGCCCGATCTTTGTAAATTACAAAAAGGCTGAACTCGACTCGCAGCCGCAAATGCTAAAGCTTACCAATTGCTTGCCCATGGTCGGTGGTGCTCTCAGGGTACTCCAGCTTCTTACACATCTAACACTGGTTGCCATGATTTAGCTACAATATTGCTGAAAATGGCGTTAAACACCAAAAATCACTCAAATTCAACGATTAGAGCGATGCTTTTTCTGTTCTTTTCATACCATTACCAGTTGATTTAGACATTACAGTATGGAAACAATATACCTAGGTTGCCGATAGATATAAATCAAATTTTCACTCCCTAGTGAACCTAGCCTTCTATCTCCCTGTTCCTAGCACTTTTGTGATAGGTCATAAACAACGAATGGGCCGGATATTGCTTCCGACAAGCAGGACACATTCGTAGCCGTTTGTAACAAATATTCCCTAACGGTTAACACAGTATATCTTTATAATAAAGGAGATTAAGACGGCGACTATAATTTACCTAAGCAATGTCGATTAGTTCGCTCTGTCGCTTAGGTGAATGGGTTAAGGTCTTTAACGACACTTTTTGCATTGTCCATCCTGCTTTGACTTAGAACTTCTGATGATCCCATTGGCATCTTCAAACTTTTCTTTCAATAGTATTTCTGTTATAACTTGTCGGTCAGTTTCATTGTCTGGAGAAACCGGAGTACTCGGAGAAGACCATCGTCCTGTCGCAATTCACTGAAAAATGTATTATATAAAATTGTATCGAGTACATCTTGCCATAAGCTGGATTGAAGCTTATAAGGTTAATGGTGATAGGGACTGATTGCACATGTAGTCGGAAATCCAACAATCAATCGATCACGACAACAATAACCAATTGGTCCCTATTGGTGGACATATGATATGAAATGCTTACCTAACAGGGTGGTATGGCTCGTGTGAGAGAGTACATGTCATAAAAAAACACGAACATTACAATACAATATATGCCTTAACTTTCTTATTACGTTGAGAAAGCCAAAAATCAACAGAGCGATCAGTGTATCACAAATTATGTGTTCCATACAAACAGCCATTAACCCTATTCATTTTGCTTTGTTATTTTCTTCTGGAGAATGGAATACTGTGTTGTGAACTGGGCATTAATTTAAAACTACTTTAATCATTTTCAATGGATTTCTTATAATGAATAATTTTTATTTCAATTAAAACCATGTTTGTTTTTTGAAATAAATTAGCTGAGGGTTAAGGGCTGTTTGAAATTAATGCATACCGTTTCGCGTCAATAATTTTTAGCAATAAATTGTGCTTAGCGTATTTAGTTTGGAATGCAAATAGGCTATTCATATCATCAACCAAACTTCAACACAATGTAATTATTAAAAGTAAATAAACGTTAGAGAACATTGAAAGGGCAATCAAGAATGAGAAACTGGCAACATTGGGTACACAAGACACAAGACTTGTCTTAATCTACATTAGTGTAAATAAATGTATGTTATCATATACAACTCTATCTGTTTCAACATTTATGATGTTCAAACAACAAATAACAACAATGTCAAAGATATGTAGCATATAAGTTTTAATCATTCATTCTAACAATACTCTTAACATTAACATATATTCAGAGTTCAATAGTTATTTACACTAATACGGTTGTCTTTCAGTACATTGCACATTTCTCCGGTAATCAATCTTTATTACGACATTGACTGTTTAATTTATCCTTCATTGCGTGATCCTCAGTACTAATTAAGTACAATTCGGTGTTAATTATAAATTAGTAAAGGTCCTAGTAAAGCATTTCTTTTATCTGCTTCATGTAAATCGACTGTAATACAAGCATCACCAGCATAGACGCAGACCTCAGACAGGACACAATTGATCCCGATTAAAATGGGTGGCTCAATGAGTTAGAAAGTTGGATTACCTAACATCTCATACGAGCCTATCACCAATACGGAATGGGTTCGCGCCCGATCTTTGTAAATTACAAAAAGGCTGAACTCGACTCGCAGCCGCAAATGCTAAAGCTTACCAATTGCTTGCCCATGGTCGGTGGTGCTCTCAGGGTACTCCAGCTTCTTACACATCTAACACTGGTTGCCATGATTTAGCTACAATATTGCTGAAAATGGCGTTAAACACCAAAAATCACTCAAATTCAACGATTAGAGCGATGCTTTTTCTGTTCTTTTCATACCATTACCAGTTGATTTAGACATTACAGTATGGAAACAATATACCTAGGTTGCCGATAGATATAAATCAAATTTTCACTCCCTAGTGAACCTAGCCTTCTATCTCCCTGTTCCTAGCACTTTTGTGATAGGTCATAAACAACGAATGGGCCGGATATTGCTTCCGACAAGCAGGACACATTCGTAGCCGTTTGTAACAAATATTCCCTAACGGTTAACACAGTATATCTTTATAATAAAGGAGATTAAGACGGTGACTATATTTTACCTAAGCAATGTCGATTAGTTCGCTCTGTCGCTTAGGTGAATGGGTTAAGGTCTTTAACGACACTTTTTGCATTGTCCATCCTGCTTTGACTTACAACTTCTGATGATCCCATTGGCATCTTCAAACTTTTCTTTCAATAGTATTTCTGTTATAACTTGTCGGTCAGTTTCATTGTCTGGAGAAACCGGAGTACTCGGAGAAGACCATCGTCCTGTCGCAATTCACTGAAAAATGTATTATATAAAATTGTATCGAGTACATCTTGCCATAAGCTGGATTGAAGCTTATAAGGTTAATGGTGATTGGGACTGATTGCACATGTAGTCGGAAATCCAACAATCAATCGATCACGACAACAATAACCAATTGGTCCCTATTGGTGGACATATGATATGAAATGCTTACCTAACAGGGTGGTATGGCTCGTGTGAGAGAGTACATGTCATAAAAAAACACGAACATTACAATACAATATATGCCTTAACTTTCTTATTACGTTGAGAAAGCCAAAAATCAACAGAGCGATCAGTGTATCACAAATTATGTGTTCCATACAAACAGCCATTAACCCTATTAATTTTGTTTTGTTATTTTCTTCTGGAGAATGGAATACTGTGTTGTGAACTGGGCATTTAATTTAAAACTACTTTAATCATTTTCAATGGATTTCTTATAATGAATAATTTTAATTTCAATTAAAACCATGTTTGTTTTTTGAAATAAATTAGCTGAGGGTTAAGGGCTGTTTGAAATTAATGCATACCGTTTCGCGTCAATAATTTTTAGCAATAAATTGTGCTTAGCGTATTTAGTTTGGAATGCAAATAGGCTATTCATATCATCAACAAAACTTCAACACAATGTAATTATTAAAAGTAAATAAACGTTAGAGAACATTGAAAGGGCAATCAAGAATGAGAAACTGGCAACATTGGGTACACAAGACACAAGACTTGTCTTAATCTACATTAGTGTAAATAAATGTATGTTATCATATACAACTCTATCTGTTTCAACATTTATGATGTTCAAACAACAAATAACAACAATGTCAAAGATATGTAGCATATAAGTTTTAATCATTCATTCTAACAATACTCTTAACATTAACATATATTCAGAGTTCAATAGTTATTTACACTAATACGGTTGTCTTTCAGTACATTGCACATTTCTCCGGTAATCAATCTTTATTACGACATTGACTGTTTAATTTATCCTTCATTGCGTGATCCTCAGTACTAATTAAGTACAATTCGGTGTTAATTATAAATTAGTAAAGGTCCTAGTAAAGCATTTCTTTTATCTGCTTCATGTAGATCGACTGTAATACAAGCATCACCAGCATAGACGCAGACCTCAGACAGGACACAATTGATCCCGATTAAAATGGGTGGCTCAATGAGTTAGAAAGTTGGATTACCTAACATCTCATACGAGCCTATCACCAATACGGAATGGGTTCGCGCCCGATCTTTGTAAATTACAAAAAGGCTGAACTCGACTCGCAGCCGCAAATGCTAAAGCTTACCAATTGCTTGCCCATGGTCGGTGGTGCTCTCAGGGTACTCCAGCTTCTTACACATCTAACACTGGTTGCCATGATTTAGCTACAATATTGCTGAAAATGGCGTTAAACACCAAAAATCACTCAAATTCAACGATTAGAGCGATGCTTTTTCTGTTCTTTTCATACCATTACCAGTTGATTTAGACATTACAGTATGGAAACAATATACCTAGGTTGCCGATAGATATAAAACAAATTTTCACTCCCTAGTGAACCTAGCCTTCTATCTCCCTGTTCCTAGCACTTTTGTGATAGGTCATAAACAACGAATGGGCCGGATATTGCTTCCGACAAGCAGGACACATTCGTAGCCGTTTGTAACAAATATTCCCTTACGGTTAACACAGTATATCTTTATAATAAAGGAGATTAAGACGGTGACTATATTTTACCTAAGCAATGTCGATTAGTTCGCTCTGTCGCTTAGGTGAATGGGTTAAGGTCTTTAACGACACTTTTTGCATTGTCCATCCTGCTTTGACTTACAACTTCTGATGATCCCATTGGCATCTTCAAACTTTTCTTTCAATAGTATTTCTGTTATAACTTGTCGGTCAGTTTCATTGTTTGGAGAAACCGGAGTACTCGGAGAAGACCATCGTCCTGTCGCAATTCACTGAAAAAATGTATTATATAAAATTGTATCGAGTACATCTTGCCATAAGCGGGATTCAAGCTTATAGGGTTAATGGTGATAGGCACTGATTGCACATGTAGTCGGAAATCCAACTACCAATCGATCACGACAACAATGGCCAATTGGTCTCTATTGACGGACATATGATATGAAAAGTTTACCTAACAGGGTGGTATGGCTCGTGTGAGAGAGTACATGTCATAATAAAACACAAACATTACAATACAATATATGCCTTAACTTTCTTATTACGTTGAAAAAGCCAAAAATCAACAGAGCGATCAGTGTATCACAAATTATGCGTTCCATACAAACAGCCATTAACCCTATTAATTTTGTTTTGTTATTTTCTTCTGGAGAATGGAATACTGTGTTGTGAACTGGGCATTTAATTTAAAACTACTTTAATCATTTTCAATGGATTTCTTATAATGAATCATTTTAATTTCAATTAAAACCATGTTTGTTTTTTGAAATAAATTATCTGAGGGTTAAGGGCTGTTTGAAATTAATGCATACCGTTTCGCGTCAATAATTTTTAGCAATAAATTGTGCTTAGCGTATTTAGTTTGGAATGCAAATAGGCTATTCATATCATCGACAAAGCTTCAACACAATGTAATTATTAAAAGTGAATAAACGTTAGAGAACATTGAAAGGGCAATCAAGAATGAGAAACTGGCAACATTGGGTACACAAGACACAAGACTTGTCTTAATCTACATTAGTGTAAATAAATGTATGTTATCATATACAACTCTATCTGTTTCAACATTTATGATGTTCAAACAACAAATAACAACAATGTCAAAGATATGTAGCATATAAGTTTTAATCATTCATTCTAACAATACTCTTAACATTAACATATATTCAGAGTTCAATAGTTATTTACACTAATACGGTTGTCTTTCAGTACATTGCACATTTCTCCGGTAATCAATCTTTATTACGACATTGACTGTTTAATTTATCCTTCAATTGCGTGATCCTCAGTACTAATTAAGTACAATTCGGTGTTAATTATATATTAGTAAAGGTCCTAGTAAAGCATTTCTTTTATCTGATTCATGTAGATCGACTGTAATACAAGCATCACCAGCATAGACGCAGACCTCAGACAGGACACAATTGATCCCGATTAGAATGGGTGGCTCAATGAGTTAGAAAGTTGGATTACCTAACATCTCATACGAGCCTATCACCAATACGGAATGGGTTCGCGCCCGATCTTTGTAAATTACAAAAAGGCTGAACTCGACTCGCAGCCGCAAATGCTAAAGCTTACCAATTGCTTGCCCATGGTCGGTGGTGCTCTCAGGGTATTCCAGCTTCTTACATATCTAACACTGGTTGCCATGATTTAGCTGCAATATTGCTGAAAATGGCGTTAAACACCAAAAATCACTCAAATTCAACCGATTAGAGCGATGCTTTTTCTGTTCTTTTCATACCATTACCAGTTGATTTAGACATTACAGTATGGAAACAATATACCTAGGTTGCCGATAGATATAAAACAAATTTTCACTCCCTGGTGAACCTAGCCTTCTATCTCCCTGTTCCTAGTACTTTTGTGATAGGTCATAAACAAAGAATGGGCCGGATATTGCTTCCGACAAGCAGGACACATTCGTAGCCGTTTGTAACAAATATTCCCTAACGGTTAACACAGTATATCTTTATAATAAAGGAGATTAAGAGGGCGACTATATTTTACCTAAGCAATGCCGATTATATCGCTCTGTCGCTTAGGTGAATGGGTTAAGGTTTTTAACGACACATTTTGCATTGTCTATCCTGCTTTGACTTGCAACTTCTGATGACCCCATTGGTATCTTCAACCTTTTCTTTCAATAGTATTTCTGTTATAACTTGTCGGTCAGTTTCATTGTTTGGAGAAACCGGAGTACTCGGAGAAGACCATCGTCCTGTCGCAATTCCCTGGAAAAATGTTTTATATAAAATTGTATCGAGTACATCTTGCCATAAGCTGGATTGAAGCTTATAAGGTTAATGGTGATAGGGACTGATTGCACATGTAGTCGGAAATCCAACAATCAATCGATCACGACAACAATAACCAATTGGTCCCTATTGGTGGACATATGATATGAAATGCTTACCTAACAGGGTGGTATGGCTCGTGTGAGAGAGTACATGTCATAAAAAAACACGAACATTACAATACAATATATGCCTTAACTTTCTTATTACGTTGAGAAAGCCAAAAATCAACAGAGCGATCAGTGTATCGCAAATTATGTGTTCCATACAAACAGCCATTAACCCTATTAATTTTGCTTTGTTATTTTCTTCTGGAGAATGGAATACTGTGTTGTGAACTGGGCATTTAATTTAAAACTACTTTAATCATTTTCAATGGATTTCTTATAATGAATAATTTTAATTTCAATTAAAACCATGTTTGTTTTTTGAAATAAATTAGCTGAGGGTTAAGGGCTGTTTGAAATTAATGCATACCGTTTCGCGTCAATAATTTTTAGCAATAAATTGTGCTTAGCGTATTTAGTTTGGAATGCAAATAGGCTATTCATATCATCAACAAAACTTCAACACAATGTAATTATTAAAAGTAAATAAACGTTAGAGAACATTGAAAGGGCAATCAAGAATGAGAAACTGGCAACATTGGGTACACAAGACACAAGACTTGTCTTAATCTACATTAGTGTAAATAAATGTATGTTATCATATACAACTCTATCTGTTTCAACATTTATGATGTTCAAACAACAAATAACAACAATGTCAAAGATATGTAGCATATAAGTTTTAATCATTCATTCTAACAATACTCTTAGCATTAACATATATTCAGAGTTCAATAGTTATTTACACTAATACGGTTGTCTTTCAGTACACTGCACATTTCTCCGGTAATCAATCTTTATTACGACATTGACTGTTTAATTTATCCTTCATTGCGTGATCCTCAGTACTAATTAAGTACAATTCGGTGTTAATTATTAATTAGTAAAGGTCCTAGTAAAGCATTTCTTTTATCTGCTTCATGTAGATCGACTGTAATACAAGCATCACCAGCATAGACGCAGACCTCAGACAGGACACAATTGATCCCGATTAGAATGGGTGGCTCAATGAGTTAGAAAGTTGGATTACCTAACATCTCATACGAGCCTATCACCAATACGGAATGGGTTCGCGCCCGATCTTTGTAAATTACAAAAAGGCTGAACTCGACTCGCAGCCGCAAATGCTAAAGCTTACCAATTGCTTGCCCATGGTCGGTGGTGCTCTCAGAGTACTCCAGCTTCTTACACATCTAACACTGGTTGCCATGATTTAGCTGCAATATTGCTGAAAATGGCGTTAAACACCAAAAATCACTCAAATTCAACCGATTAGAGCGATGCTTTTTCTGTTCTTTTCATACCATTACCAGTTGATTTAGACATTACAGTATGGAAACAATATACCTAGGTTGCCGATAGATATAAAACAAATTTTCACTCCCTAGTGAACCTAGCCTTCTATCTCCCTGTTCCTAGCACTTTTGTGATAGGTCATAAACAACGAATGGGCCGGATATTGCTTCCGACAAGCAGGACACATTCGTAGCCGTTTGTAACAAATATTCCCTAACGGTTAACACAGTATATCTTTATAATAAAGGAGATTAAGACGGCGACTATATTTTACCTAAGCAATGTCGATTAGTTCGCTCTGTCGCTTAGGTGAATGGGTTAAGGTCTTTAACGACACTCTTTGCATTGTCCATCCTGCTTTGACTTACAACTTCTGATGATCCCATTGGCATCTTCAAACTTTTCTTTCAATAGTATTTCTGTTATAACTTGTCGGTCAGTTTCATTGTTTGGAGAAACCGGAGTACTCGGAGAAGACCATCGTCCTGTCGCAATTCACTGAAAAAATGTATTATATAAAATTGTATCGAGTACATCTTGCCATAAGCGGGATTCAAGCTTATAGGGTTAATGGTGATAGGCATTGATTGCACATGTAGTCGGAAATCCAACTACCAATCGATCACGACAACAATGGCCAATTGGTCTCTATTGACGGACATATGATATGAAAAGTTTACCTAACAGGGTGGTATGGCTCGTGTGAGAGAGTACATGTCATAATAAAACACAAACATTACAATACAATATATGCCTTAACTTTCTTATTACGTTGAGAAAGCCAACAATCAACAGAGCGATCAGTGTATCACAAATTATGTGTTCCATACAAACAGCCATTAACCCTATTAATTTTGTTTTGTTATTTTCTTCTGGAGAATGGAATACTGTGTTGTGAACTGGGCATTTAATTTAAAACTACTTTAATCATTTTCAATGGATTTCTTATAATGAATAATTTTAATTTCAATTAAAACCATGTTTGTTTTTTGAAATAAATTAGCTGAGGGTTAAGGGCTGTTTGAAATTAATGCATACCGTTTCGCGTCAATAATTTTTAGCAATAAATTGTGCTTAGCGTATTTAGTTTGGAATGCAAATAGGCTATTCATATCATCGACAAAACTTCAACACAATGTAATTATTAAAAGTGAATAAACGTTAGAGAACATTGAAAGGGCAATCAAGAATGAGAAATTGGCAACATTGGGTACACAAGACACAAGACATGTCTTAATCTACATTAGTGTAAATAAATGTATGTTATCATATACAACTCTATCTGTTTCAACATTTATGATGTTCAAACAACAAATAACAACAATGTCAAAGATATGTAGCATATAAGTTTTAATCATTCATTCTAACAATACTCTTAACATTAACATATATTCAGAGTTCAATAGTTATTTACACTAATACGGTTGTCTTTCAGTACATTGCACATTTCTCCGGTAATCAATCTTTATTACGACATTGACTGTTTAATTTATCCTTCATTGCGTGATCCTCAGTACTAATTAAGTACAATTCGGTGTTAATTATAAATTAGTAAAGGTCCTAGTAAAGCATTTCTTTTATCTGCTTCATGTAGATCGACTGTAATACAAGCATCACCAGCATAGACGCAGACCTCAGACAGGACACAATTGATCCCGATTAAAATGGGTGGCTCAATGAGTTAGAAAGTTGGATTACCTAACATCTCATACGAGCCTATCACCAATACGGAATGGGTTCGCGCCCGATCTTTGTAAATTACAAAAAGGCTGAACTCGACTCGCAGCCGCAAATGCTAAAGCTTACCAATTGCTTGCCCATGGTCGGTGGTGCTCTCAGGGTACTCCAGCTTCTTACACATCTAACACTGGTTGCCATGATTTAGCTACAATATTGCTGAAAATGGCGTTAAACACCAAAAATCACTCAAATTCAACGATTAGAGCGATGCTTTTTCTGTTCTTTTCATACCATTACCAGTTGATTTAGACATTACAGTATGGAAACAATATACCTAGGTTGCCGATAGATATAAATCAAATTTTCACTCCCTAGTGAACCTAGCCTTCTATCTCCCTGTTCCTAGCACTTTTGTGATAGGTCATAAACAACGAATGGGCCGGATATTGCTTCCGACAAGCAGGACACATTCGTAGCCGTTTGTAACAAATATTCCCTAACGGTTAACACAGTATATCTTTATAATAAAGGAGATTAAGACGGCGACTATAATTTACCTAAGCAATGTCGATTAGTTCGCTCTGTCGCTTAGGTGAATGGGTTAAGGTCTTTAACGACACTTTTTGCATTGTCCATCCTGCTTTGACTTAGAACTTCTGATGATCCCATTGGCATCTTCAAACTTTTCTTTCAATAGTATTTCTGTTATAACTTGTCGGTCAGTTTCATTGTCTGGAGAAACCGGAGTACTCGGAGAAGACCATCGTCCTGTCGCAATTCACTGAAAAATGTATTATATAAAATTGTATCGAGTACATCTTGCCATAAGCTGGATTGAAGCTTATAAGGTTAATGGTGATAGGGACTGATTGCACATGTAGTCGGAAATCCAACAATCAATCGATCACGACAACAATAACCAATTGGTCCCTATTGGTGGACATATGATATGAAATGCTTACCTAACAGGGTGGTATGGCTCGTGTGAGAGAGTACATGTCATAAAAAAACACGAACATTACAATACAATATATGCCTTAACTTTCTTATTACGTTGAGAAAGCCAAAAATCAACAGAGCGATCAGTGTATCACAAATTATGTGTTCCATACAAACAGCCATTAACCCTATTAATTTTGCTTTGTTATTTTCTTCTGGAGAATGGAATACTGTGTTGTGAACTGGGCATTAATTTAAAACTACTTTAATCATTTTCAATGGATTTCTTATAATGAATAATTTTTATTTCAATTAAAACCATGTTTGTTTTTTGAAATAAATTAGCTGAGGGTTAAGGGCTGTTTGAAATTAATGCATACCGTTTCGCGTCAATAATTTTTAGCAATAAATTGTGCTTAGCGTATTTAGTTTGGAATGCAAATAGGCTATTCATATCATCAACCAAACTTCAACACAATGTAATTATTAAAAGTAAATAAACGTTAGAGAACATTGAAAGGGCAATCAAGAATGAGAAACTGGCAACATTGGGTACACAAGACACAAGACTTGTCTTAATCTACATTAGTGTAAATAAATGTATGTTATCATATACAACTCTATCTGTTTCAACATTTATGATGTTCAAACAACAAATAACAACAATGTCAAAGATATGTAGCATATAAGTTTTAATCATTCATTCTAACAATACTCTTAACATTAACATATATTCAGAGTTCAATAGTTATTTACACTAATACGGTTGTCTTTCAGTACATTGCACATTTCTCCGGTAATCAATCTTTATTACGACATTGACTGTTTAATTTATCCTTCATTGCGTGATCCTCAGTACTAATTAAGTACAATTCGGTGTTAATTATAAATTAGTAAAGGTCCTAGTAAAGCATTTCTTTTATCTGCTTCATGTAAATCGACTGTAATACAAGCATCACCAGCATAGACGCAGACCTCAGACAGGACACAATTGATCCCTATTAAAATGGGTGGCTCAATGAGTTAGAAAGTTGGATTACCTAACATCTCATACGAGCCTATCACCAATACGGAATGGGTTCGCGCCCGATCTTTGTAAATTACAAAAAGGCTGAACTCGACTCGCAGCCGCAAATGCTAAAGCTTACCAATTGCTTGCCCATGGTCGGTGGTGCTCTCAGGGTACTCCAGCTTCTTACACATCTAACACTGGTTGCCATGATTTAGCTACAATATTGCTGAAAATGGCGTTAAACACCAAAAATCACTCAAATTCAACGATTAGAGCGATGCTTTTTCTGTTCTTTTCATACCATTACCAGTTGATTTAGACATTACAGTATGGAAACAATATACCTAGGTTGCCGATAGATATAAATCAAATTTTCACTCCCTAGTGAACCTAGCCTTCTATCTCCCTGTTCCTAGCACTTTTGTGATAGGTCATAAACAACGAATGGGCCGGATATTGCTTCCGACAAGCAGGACACATTCGTAGCCGTTTGTAACAAATATTCCCTAACGGTTAACACAGTATATCTTTATAATAAAGGAGATTAAGACGGTGACTATATTTTACCTAAGCAATGTCGATTAGTTCGCTCTGTCGCTTAGGTGAATGGGTTAAGGTCTTTAACGACACTTTTTGCATTGTCCATCCTGCTTTGACTTACAACTTCTGATGATCCCATTGGCATCTTCAAACTTTTCTTTCAATAGTATTTCTGTTATAACTTGTCGGTCAGTTTCATTGTCTGGAGAAACCGGAGTACTCGGAGAAGACCATCGTCCTGTCGCAATTCACTGAAAAATGTATTATATAAAATTGTATCGAGTACATCTTGCCATAAGCTGGATTGAAGCTTATAAGGTTAATGGTGATTGGGACTGATTGCACATGTAGTCGGAAATCCAACAATCAATCGATCACGACAACAATAACCAATTGGTCCCTATTGGTGGACATATGATATGAAATGCTTACCTAACAGGATGGTATGGCTCGTGTGAGAGAGTACATGTCATAAAACAACACGAACATTACAATACAATATATGCCTTAACTTTCTTATTACGTTGAGAAAGCCAAAAATCAACAGAGCGATCAGTGTATCACAAATTATGTGTTCCATACAAACAGCCATTAACCCTATTAATTTTGTTTTGTTATTTTCTTCTGGAGAATGGAATACTGTGTTGTGAACTGGGCATTTAATTTAAAACTACTTTAATCATTTTCAATGGATTTCTTATAATGAATAATTTTAATTTCAATTAAAACCATATTTGTTTTTTGAAATAAATTAGCTGAGGGTTAAGGGCTGTTTGAAATTAATGCATACCGTTTCGCGTCAATAATTTTTAGCAATAAATTGTGCTTAGCGTATTTAGTTTGGAATGCAAATAGGCTATTCATATCATCAACAAAACTTCAACACAATGTAATTATTAAAAGTAAATAAACGTTAGAGAACATTGAAAGGGCAATCAAGAATGAGAAACTGGCAACATTGGGTACACAAGACACAAGACTTGTCTTAATCTACATTAGTGTAAATAAATGTATGTTATCATATACAACTCTATCTGTTTCAACATTTATGATGTTCAAACAACAAATAACAACAATGTCAAAGATATGTAGCATATAAGTTTTAATCATTCATTCTAACAATACTCTTAACATTAACATATATTCAGAGTTCAATAGTTATTTACACTAATACGGTTGTCTTTCAGTACATTGCACATTTCTCCGGTAATCAATCTTTATTACGACATTGACTGTTTAATTTATCCTTCATTGCGTGATCCTCAGTACTAATTAAGTACAATTCGGTGTTAATTATAAATTAGTAAAGGTCCTAGTAAAGCATTTCTTTTATCTGCTTCATGTAGATCGACTGTAATACAAGCATCACCAGCATAGACGCAGACCTCAGACAGGACACAATTGATCCCGATTAAAATGGGTGGCTCAATGAGTTAGAAAGTTGGATTACCTAACATCTCATACGAGCCTATCACCAATACGGAATGGGTTCGCGCCCGATCTTTGTAAATTACAAAAAGGCTGAACTCGACTCGCAGCCGCAAATGCTAAAGCTTACCAATTGCTTGCCCATGGTCGGTGGTGCTCTCAGGGTACTCCAGCTTCTTACACATCTAACACTGGTTGCCATGATTTAGCTACAATATTGCTGAAAATGGCGTTAAACACCAAAAATCACTCAAATTCAACGATTAGAGCGATGCTTTTTCTGTTCTTTTCATACCATTACCAGTTGATTTAGACATTACAGTATGGAAACAATATACCTAGGTTGCCGATAGATATAAAACAAATTTTCACTCCCTAGTGAACCTAGCCTTCTATCTCCCTGTTCCTAGCACTTTTGTGATAGGTCATAAACAACGAATGGGCCGGATATTGCTTCCGACAAGCAGGACACATTCGTAGCCGTTTGTAACAAATATTCCCTTACGGTTAACACAGTATATCTTTATAATAAAGGAGATTAAGACGGTGACTATATTTTACCTAAGCAATGTCGATTAGTTCGCTCTGTCGCTTAGGTGAATGGGTTAAGGTCTTTAACGACACTTTTTGCATTGTCCATCCTGCTTTGACTTACAACTTCTGATGATCCCATTGGCATCTTCAAACTTTTCTTTCAATAGTATTTCTGTTATAACTTGTCGGTCAGTTTCATTGTTTGGAGAAACCGGAGTACTCGGAGAAGACCATCGTCCTGTCGCAATTCACTGAAAAAATGTATTATATAAAATTGTATCGAGTACATCTTGCCATAAGCGGGATTCAAGCTTATAGGGTTAATGGTGATAGGCACTGATTGCACATGTAGTCGGAAATCCAACTACCAATCGATCACGACAACAATGGCCAATTGGTCTCTATTGACGGACATATGATATGAAAAGTTTACCTAACAGGGTGGTATGGCTCGTGTGAGAGAGTACATGTCATAATAAAACACAAACATTACAATACAATATATGCCTTAACTTTCTTATTACGTTGAGAAAGCCAACAATCAACAGAGCGATCAGTGTATCACAAATTATGTGTTCCATACAAACAGCCATTAACCCTATTAATTTTGTTTTGTTATTTTCTTCTGGAGAATGGAATACTGTGTTGTGAACTGGGCATTTAATTTAAAACTACTTTAATCATTTTCAATGGATTTCTTATAATGAATAATTTTAATTTCAATTAAAACCATGTTTGTTTTTTGAAATAAATTAGCTGAGGGTTAAGGGCTGTTTGAAATTAATGCATACCGTTTCGCGTCAATAATTTTTAGCAATAAATTGTGCTTAGCGTATTTAGTTTGGAATGCAAATAGGCTATTCATATCATCAACAAAACTTCAACACAATGTAATTATTAAAAGTAAATAAACGTTAGAGAACATTGAAAGGGCAATCAAGAATGAGAAACTGGCAACATTGGGTACACAAGACACAAGACTTGTCTTAATCTACATTAGTGTAAATAAATGTATGTTATCATATACAACTCTATCTGTTTCAACATTTATGATGTTCAAACAACAAATAACAACAATGTCAAAGATATGTAGCATATAAGTTTTAATCATTCATTCTAACAATACTCTTAACATTAACATATATTCAGAGTTCAATAGTTATTTACACTAATACGGTTGTCTTTCAGTACATTGCACATTTCTCCGGTAATCAATCTTTATTACGACATTGACTGTTTAATTTATCCTTCATTGCGTGATCCTCAGTACTAATTAAGTACAATTCGGTGTTAATTATAAATTAGTAAAGGTCCTAGTAAAGCATTTCTTTTATCTGCTTCATGTAGATCGACTGTAATACAAGCATCACCAGCATAGACGCAGACCTCAGACAGGACACAATTGATCCCGATTAAAATGGGTGGCTCAATGAGTTAGAAAGTTGGATTACCTAACATCTCATACGAGCCTATCACCAATACGGAATGGGTTCGCGCCCGATCTTTGTAAATTACAAAAAGGCTGAACTCGACTCGCAGCCGCAAATGCTAAAGCTTACCAATTGCTTGCCCATGGTCGGTGGTGCTCTCAGGGTACTCCAGCTTCTTACACATCTAACACTGGTTGCCATGATTTAGCTACAATATTGCTGAAAATGGCGTTAAACACCAAAAATCACTCAAATTCAACGATTAGAGCGATGCTTTTTCTGTTCTTTTCATACCATTACCAGTTGATTTAGACATTACAGTATGGAAACAATATACCTAGGTTGCCGATAGATATAAATCAAATTTTCACTCCCTAGTGAACCTAGCCTTCTATCTCCCTGTTCCTAGCACTTTTGTGATAGGTCATAAACAACGAATGGGCCGGATATTGCTTCCGACAAGCAGGACACATTCGTAGCCGTTTGTAACAAATATTCCCTAACGGTTAACACAGTATATCTTTATAATAAAGGAGATTAAGACGGTGACTATATTTTACCTAAGCAATGTCGATTAGTTCGCTCTGTCGCTTAGGTGAATGGGTTAAGGTCTTTAACGACACTTTTTGCATTGTCCATCCTGCTTTGACTTACAACTTCTGATGATCCCATTGGCATCTTCAAACTTTTCTTTCAATAGTATTTCTGTTATAACTTGTCGGTCAGTTTCATTGTTTGGAGAAACCGGAGTACTCGGAGAAGACCATCGTCCTGTCGCAATACACTGAAAAAATGTATTATATAAAATTGTATCGAGTACATCTTGCCATAAGCGGGATTCAAGCTTATAGGGTTAATGGTGATAGGCACTGATTGCACATGTAGTCGGAAATCCAACTACCAATCGATCACGACAACAATGGCCAATTGGTCTCTATTGACGGACATATGATATGAAAAGTTTACCTAACAGGGTGGTATGGCTCGTGTGAGAGAGTACATGTCATAATAAAACACAAACATTACAATACAATATATGCCTTAACTTTCTTATTACGTTGAAAAAGCCAAAAATCAACAGAGCGATCAGTGTATCACAAATTATGCGTTCCATACAAACAGCCATTAACCCTATTAATTTTGTTTTGTTATTTTCTTCTGGAGAATGGAATACTGTGTTGTGAACTGGGCATTTAATTTAAAACTACTTTAATCATTTTCAATGGATTTCTTATAATGAATCATTTTAATTTCAATTAAAACCATGTTTGTTTTTTGAAATAAATTATCTGAGGGTTAAGGGCTGTTTGAAATTAATGCATACCGTTTCGCGTCAATAATTTTTAGCAATAAATTGTGCTTAGCGTATTTAGTTTGGAATGCAAATAGGCTATTCATATCATCGACAAAGCTTCAACACAATGTAATTATTAAAAGTGAATAAACGTTAGAGAACATTGAAAGGGCAATCAAGAATGAGAAACTGGCAACATTGGGTACACAAGACACAAGACTTGTCTTAGTCTACATTAGTGTAAATAAATGTATGTTATCATATACAACTCTATCTGTTTCAACATTTATGATGTTCAAACAACAAATAACAACAATGTCAAAGATATGTAGCATATAAGTTTTAATCATTCATTCTAACAATACTCTTAACATTAACATATATTCAGAGTTCAATAGTTATTTACACTAATACGGTTGTCTTTCAGTACATTGCACATTTCTCCTGTAATCAATCTTTATTACGACATTGACTGTTTAATTTATCCTTCAATTGCGTGATCCTCAGTACTAATTAAGTACAATTCGGTGTTAATTATAAATTAGTAAAGGTCCTAATAAAGCATTTCTTTTATCTGCTTCATGTAGATCGACTGTAATACAAGCATCACCAGCATGGACGCAGACCTCAGACAGGACACAATTTATCCCGATTAGAATGGGTGGCTCAATGAGTTAGAAAGTTGGATTACCTAACATCTCATACGAGCCTATCACCAATACGGAATGGGTTCGCGCCCGATCTTTGTAAATTACAAAAAGGCTGAACTCGACTCGCAGCCGCAAATGCTAAAGCTTACCAATTGCTTGCCCATGGTCGGTGGTGCTCTCAGAGTACTCCAGCTTCTTACACATCTAACACTGGTTGCCATGATTTAGCTGCAATATTGCTGAAAATGGCGTTAAACACCCAAAATCACTCAAATTCAACCGATTAGAGCGATGCTTTTTCTGTTCTTTTCATACCATTACCAGTTGATTTAGACATTACAGTATGGAAACAATATACCTAGGTTGCCGATAGATATAAAACAAATTTTCACTCCCTAGTGAACCTAGCCTTCTATCTCCCTGTTCCTAGCACTTTTGTGATAGGTCATAAACAACGAATGGGCCGGATATTGCTTCCGACAAGCAGGACACATTCGTAGCCGTTTGTAACAAATATTCCCTAACGGTTAACACAGTATATCTTTATAATAAAGGAGATTAAGACGGCGACTATATTTTACCTAAGCAATGTCGATTAGTTCGCTCTGTCGCTTAGGTGAATGGGTTAAGGTCTTTAACGACACTTTTTGCATTGTCCATCCTGCTTTGACTTACAACTTCTGATGATCCCATTGGCATCTTCAAACTTTTCTTTCAATAGTATTTCTGTTATAACTTGTCGGTCAGTTTCATTGTTTGGAGAAACCGGAGTACTCGGAGAAGACCATCGTCCTGTCGCAATTCACTGAAAAAATGTATTATATAAAATTGTATCGAGTACATCTTGCCATAAGCGGGATTCAAGCTCATAGGGTTAATGGTGATAGGCACTGATTGCACATGTAGTCGGAAATCCAACTACCAATCGATCACGACAACAATGGCCAATTGGTCTCTATTGACGGACATATGATATGAAAAGTTTACCTAACAGGGTGGTATGGCTCGTGTGAGAGAGTACATGTCATAATAAAACACAAACATTACAATACAATATATGCCTTAACTTTCTTATTACGTTGAGAAAGCCAACAATCAACAGAGCGATCAGTGTATCACAAATTATGTGTTCCATACAAACAGCCATTAACCCTATTAATTTTGTTTTGTTATTTTCTTCTGGAGAATGGAATACTGTGTTGTGAACTGGGCATTTAATTTAAAACTACTTTAATCATTTTCAATGGATTTCTTATAATGAATAATTTTAATTTCAATTAAAACCATGTTTGTTTTTTGAAATAAATTAGCTGAGGGTTAAGGGCTGTTTGAAATTAATGCATACCGCTTCGCGTCAATAATTTTTAGCAATAAATTGTGCTTAGCGTATTTAGTTTGGAATGCAAATAGGCTATTCATATCATCGACAAAACTTCAACACAATGTAATTATTAAAAGTGAATAAACGTTAGAGAACATTGAAAGGGCAATCAAGAATGAGAAATTGGCAACATTGGGTACACAAGACACAAGACATGTCTTAATCTACATTAGTGTAAATAAATGTATGTTATCATATACAACTATATCTGTTTCAACATTTATGATGTTCAAACAACAAATAACAACAATGTCAAAGATATGTAGCATATAAGTTTTAATCATTCATTCTAACAATACTCTTAACATTAACATATATTCAGAGTTCAATAGTTATTTACACTAATACGGTTGTCTTTCAGTACATTGCACATTTCTCCGGTAATCAATCTTTATTACGACATTGACTGTTTAATTTATCCTTCAATTGCGTGATCCTCAGTACTAATTAAGTACAATTCGGTGTTAATTATAAATTAGTAAAGGTCCTAGTAAAGCATTTCTTTTATCTGCTTCATGTAGATCGACTGTAATACAAGCATCACCAGCATGGACGCAGACCTCAGACAGGACACAATTTATCCCGATTAGAATGGGTGGCTCAATGAGTTAGAAAGTTGGATTACCTAACATCTCATACGAGCCTATCACCAATACGGAATGGGTTCGCGCCCGATCTTTGTAAATTACAAAAAGGCTGAACTCGACTCGCAGCCGCAAATGCTAAAGCTTACCAATTGCTTGCCCATGGTCGGTGGTGCTCTCAGAGTACTCCAGCTTCTTACACATCTAACACTGGTTGCCATGATTTAGCTGCAATATTGCTGAAAATGGCGTTAAACACCCAAAATCACTCAAATTCAACCGATTAGAGCGATGCTTTTTCTGTTCTTTTCATACCATTACCAGTTGATTTAGACATTACAGTATGGAAACAATATACCTAGGTTGCCGATAGATATAAAACAAATGTTCACTCCCTAGTGAACCTAGCCTTCTATCTCCCTGTTCCTAGCACTTTTGTGATAGGTCATAAACAACGAATGGGCCGGATATTGCTTCCGACAAGCAGGACACATTCGTAGCCGTTTGTAACAAATATTCCCTAACGGTTAACACAGTATATCTTTATAATAAAGGAGATTAAGACGGCGACTATAATTTACCTAAGCAATGTCGATTAGTTCGCTCTGTCGCTTAGGTGAATGGGTTAAGGTCTTTAACGACACTTTTTGCATTGTCCATCCTGCTTTGACTTAGAACTTCTGATGATCCCATTGGCATCTTCAAACTTTTCTTTCAATAGTATTTCTGTTATAACTTGTCGGTCAGTTTCATTGTCTGGAGAAACCGGATTACTCGGAGAAGACCATCGTCCTGTCGCAATTCACTGAAAAATGTATTATATAAAATTGTATCGAGTACATCTTGCCATAAGCTGGATTGAAGCTTATAAGGTTAATGGTGATTGGGACTGATTGCACATGTAGTCGGAAATCCAACAATCAATCGATCACGACAACAATAACCAATTGGTCCCTATTGGTGGACATATGATATGAAATGCTTACCTAACAGGATGGTATGGCTCGTGTGAGAGAGTACATGTCATAAAAAAACACGAACATTACAATACAATATATGCCTTAACTTTCTTATTACGTTGAGAAAGCCAAAAATCAACAGAGCGATCAGTGTATCACAAATTATGTGTTCCATACAAACAGCCATTAACCCTATTAATTTTGTTTTGTTATTTTCTTCTGGAGAATGGAATACTGTGTTGTGAACTGGGCATTTAATTTAAAACTACTTTAATCATTTTCAATGGATTTCTTATAATGAATAATTTTAATTTCAATTAAAACCATGTTTGTTTTTTGAAATAAATTAGCTGAGGGTTAAGGGCTGTTTGAAATTAATGCATACCGTTTCGCGTCAATAATTTTTAGCAATAAATTGTGCTTAGCGTATTTAGTTTGGAATGCAAATAGGCTATTCATATCATCAACAAAACTTCAACACAATGTAATTATTAAAAGTAAATAAACGTTAGAGAACATTGAAAGGGCAATCAAGAATGAGAAACTGGCAACATTGGGTACACAAGACACAAGACTTGTCTTAATCTACATTAGTGTAAATAAATGTATGTTATCATATACAACTCTATCTGTTTCAACATTTATGATGTTCAAACAACAAATAACAACAATGTCAAAGATATGTAGCATATAAGTTTTAATCATTCATTCTAACAATACTCTTAACATTAACATATATTCAGAGTTCAATAGTTATTTACACTAATACGGTTGTCTTTCAGTACATTGCACATTTCTCCGGTAATCAATCTTTATTACGACATTGACTGTTTAATTTATCCTTCATTGCGTGATCCTCAGTACTAATTAAGTACAATTCGGTGTTAATTATAAATTAGTAAAGGTCCTAGTAAAGCATTTCTTTTATCTGCTTCATGTAGATCGACTGTAATACAAGCATCACCAGCATGGACGCAGACCTCAGACAGGACACAATTTATCCCGATTAGAATGGGTGGCTCAATGAGTTAGAAAGTTGGATTACCTAACATCTCATACGAGCCTATCACCAATACGGAATGGGTTCGCGCCCGATCTTTGTAAATTACAAAAAGGCTGAACTCGACTCGCAGCCGCAAATGCTAAAGCTTACCAATTGCTTGCCCATGGTCGGTGGTGCTCTCAGAGTACTCCAGCTTCTTACACATCTAACACTGGTTGCCATGATTTAGCTGCAATATTGCTGAAAATGGCGTTAAACACCAAAAATCACTCAAATTCAACCGATTAGAGCGATGCTTTTTCTGTTCTTTTCATACCATTACCAGTTGATTTAGACATTACAGTATGGAAACAATATACCTAGGTTGCCGATAGATATAAAGCAAATTTTCACTCCCTAGTGAACCTAGCTTTCTATCTCCCTGTTCCTAGCACTTTTGTGATAGGTCATAAACAACGAATGGGCCGGATATTGCTTCCGACAAGCAGGACACATTCGTAGCCGTTTGTAACAAATATTCCCTAACGGTTAACACAGTATATCTTTATAATAAAGGAGATTAAGACGGCGACTATATTTTACCTAAGCAATGTCGATTAGTTCGCTCTGTCGCTTAGGTGAATGGGTTAAGGTCTTTAACGACACTTTTTGCATTGTCCATCCTGCTTTGACTTAGAACTTCTGATGATCCCATTGGCATCTTCAAACTTTTCTTTCAATAGTATTTCTGTTATAACTTGTCGGTCAGTTTCATTGTCTGGAGAAACCGGAGTACTCGGAGAAGACCATCGTCCTGTCGCAATTCACTGAAAAATGTATTATATAAAATTGTATCGAGTACATCTTGCCATAAACTGGATTGAAGCTTATAAGGTTAATGGTGATTGGGACTGATTGCACATGTAGTCGGAAATCCAACAATCAATCGATCACGACAACAATAACCAATTGGTCCCTATTGGTGGACATATGATATGAAATGCTTACCTAACAGGGTGGTATGGCTCGTGTGAGAGAGTACATGTCATAAAAAAACACGAACATTACAATACAATATATGCCTTAACTTTCTTATTACGTTGAAAAAGCCAAAAATCAACAGAGCGATCAGTGTATCACAAATTATGTGTTCCATACAAACAGCCATTAACCCTATTAATTTTGTTTTGTTATTTTCTTCTGGAGAATGGAATACTGTGTTGTGAACTGAGCATTTAATTTAAAACTACTTTAATCATTTTCAATGGATTTCTTATAATGAATAATTTTAATTTCAATTAAAACCATGTTTGTTTTTTGAAATAAATTAGCTGAGGGTTAAGGGCTGTTTGAAATTAGTGCATACCGTTTCGCGTCAATAATTTTTAGCAATAAATTGTGCTTAGCGTATTTAGTTTGGAATGCAAATAGGCTATTCATATCATCAACAAAACTTCAACACAATGTAATTATTAAAAGTAAATAAACGTTAGAGAACATTGAAAGGGCAATCAAGAATGAGAAACTGGCAACATTGGGTACACAAGACACAAGACTTGTCTTAATCTACATTAGTGTAAATAAATGTATGTTATCATATACAACTCTATCTGTTTCAACATTTATGATGTTCAAACAACAAATAACAACAATGTCAAAGATATGTAGCATATAAGTTTTAATCATTCATTCTAACAATACTCTTAACATTAACATATATTCAGAGTTCAATAGTTATTTACACTAATACGGTTGTCTTTCAGTACATTGCACATTTCTCCGGTAATCAATCTTTATTACGACATTGACTGTTTAATTTATCCTTCATTGCGTGATCCTCAGTACTAATTAAGTACAATTCGGTGTTAATTATTAATTAGTAAAGGTCCTAGTAAAGCATTTCTTTTATCTGCTTCATGTAGATCGACTGTAATACAAGCATCACCAGCATAGACGCAGACCTCAGACAGGACACAATTGATCCCGATTAAAATGGGTGGCTCAATGAGTTAGAAAGTTGGATTACCTAACATCTCATACGAGCCTATCACCAATACGGAATGGGTTCGCGCCCGATCTTTGTAAATTACAAAAAGGCTGAACTCGACTCGCAGCCGCAAATGCTAAAGCTTACCAATTGCTTGCCCATGGTCGGTGGTGCTCTCAGGGTACTCCAGCTTCTTACACATCTAACACTGGTTGCCATGATTTAGCTACAATATTGCTGAAAATGGCGTTAAACACCAAAAATCACTCAAATTCAACGATTAGAGCGATGCTTTTTCTGTTCTTTTCATACCATTACCAGTTGATTTAGACATTACAGTATGGAAACAATATACCTAGGTTGCCGATAGATATAAATCAATTTTTCACTCCCTAGTGAACCTAGCCTTCTATCTCCCTGTTCCTAGCACTTTTGTGATAGGTCATAACCAACGAATGGGCCGGATATTGCTTCCGACAAGCAGGACACATTCGTAGCCGTTTGTAACAAATATTCCCTAACGGTTAACACAGTATATCTTTATAATAAAGGAGATTAAGACGGTGACTATATTTTACCTAAGCAATGTCGATTAGTTCGCTCTCTCGCTTAGGTGAATGGGTTAAGGTCTTTAACGACACTTTTTGCATTGTCCATCCTGCTTTGACTTAGAACTTCTGATGATCCCATTGGCATCTTCAAACTTTTCTTTCAATAGTATTTCTGTTATAACTTGTCGGTCAGTTTCATTGTCTGGAGAAACCGGGGTACTCGGAGAAGACCATCGTCCTGTCGCAATTCACTGAAAAATGTATTATATAAAATTGTATCGAGTACATCTTGCCATAAGCAGGATTGACGCTTATAAGGTTAATGGTGATAGGGACTGATTGCACATGTAGTCGGAAATCCAACAATCAATCGATCACGACAACAATAACCAATTGGTCCCTATTGGTGGACATATGATATGAAATGCTTACCTAACAGGGTGGTATGGCTCGTGTGAGAGAGTACATGTCATAAAAAAACACGAACATTACAATACAATATATGCCTTAACTTTCTTATTACGTTGAGAAAGCCAAAAATCAACAGAGCGATCAGTGTATCACAAATTATGTGTTCCATACAAACAGCCATTAACCCTATTAATTTTGTTTTGTTATTTTCTTCTGGAGAATGGAATACTGTGTTGTGAACTGGGCATTTAATTTAAAACTACTTTAATCATTTTCAATGGATTTCTTATAATGAATAATTTTAATTTCAATTAAAACCATGTTTGTTTTTTGAAATAAATTAGCTGAGGGTTAAGGGCTGTTTGAAATTAATGCATACCGTTTCGCGTCAATAATTTTTAGCAATAAATTGTGCTTAGCGTATTTAGTTTGGAATGCAAATAGGCTATTCATATCATCGACAAAACTTCAACACAATGTAATTATTAAAAGTGAATAAACGTTAGAGAACATTGAAAGGGCAATCAAGAATGAAAAATTGGCAACATTGGGTACACAAGACACAAGACATGTCTTAATCTACATTAGTGTAAATAAATGTATGTTATCATATACAACTCTATCTGTTTCAACATTTATGATGTTCAAACAACAAATAACAAAAATGTCAAAGATATGTAGCATATAAGTTTTAATCATTCATTCTAACAATACTCTTAACATTAACATATATTCAGAGTTCAATAGTTATTTACACTAATACGGTTGTCTTTCAGTACATTGCACATTTCTCCGGTAATCAATCTTTATTACGACATTGACTGTTTAATTTATCCTTCAATTGCGTGATCCTCAGTGACTAATTAAGTACAATTCGGTGTTAATTATAAATTAGTAAAGGTCCTAGTAAAGCATTTCTTTTATCTGCTTCATGTAGATCGACTGTAATACAAGCATCACCAGCATGGACGCAGACCTCAGACAGGACACAATTTATCCCGATTAGAATGGGTGGCTCAATGAGTTAGAAAGTTGGATTACCTAACATCTCATACGAGCCTATCACCAATACGGAATGGGTTCGCGCCCGATCTTTGTAAATTACAAAAAGGCTGAACTCGACTCGCAGCCGCAAATGCTAAAGCTTACCAATTGCTTGCCCATGGTCGGTGGTGCTCTCAGAGTACTCCAGCTTCTTACACATCTAACACTGGTTGCCATGATTTAGCTGCAATATTGCTGAAAATGGCGTTAAACACCAAAAATCACTCAAATTCAACCGATTAGAGCGATGCTTTTTCTGTTCTTTTCATACCATTACCAGTTGATTTAGACATTACAGTATGGAAACAATATACCTAGGTTGCCGATAGATATAAAACAAATTTTCACTCCCTAGTGAACCTAGCCTTCTATCTCCCTGTTCCTAGCACTTTTGTGATAGGTCATAAACAACGAATGGGCCGGATATTGCTTCCGACAAGCAGGACACATTCGTAGCCGTTTGTAACAAATATTCCCTAACGGTTAACACAGTATATCTTTATAATAAAGGAGATTAAGACGGCGACTATATTTTACCTAAGCAATGTCGATTAGTTCGCTCTGTCGCTTAGGTGAATGGGTTAAGGTCTTTAACGACACTTTTTGCATTGTCCATCCTGCTTTGACTTAGAACTTCTGATGATCCCATTGGCATCTTCAAACTTTTCTTTCAATAGTATTTCTGTTATAACTTGTCGGTCAGTTTCATTGTCTGGAGAAACCGGAGTACTCGGAGAAGACCATCGTCCTGTCGCAATTCACTGAAAAATGTATTATATAAAATTGTATCGAGTACATCTTGCCATAAGCTGGATTGAAGCTTATAAGGTTAATGGTGATTGGGACTGATTGCACATGTAGTCGGAAATCCAACAATCAATCGATCACGACAACAATAACCAATTGGTCCCTATTGGTGGACATATGATATGAAATGCTTACCTAACAGGGTGGTATGGCTCGTGTGAGAGAGTACATGTCATAAAAAAACACGAACATTACAATACAATATATGCCTTAACTTTCTTATTACGTTGAGAAAGCCAAAAATCAACAGAGCGATCAGTGTATCACAAATTATGTGTTCCATACAAACAGCCATTAACCCTATTAATTTTGTTTTGTTATTTTCTTCTGGAGAATGGAATACTGTGTTGTGAACTGAGCATTTAATTTAAAACTACTTTAATCATTTTCAATGGATTTCTTATAATGAATAATTTTAATTTCAATTAAAACCATGTTTGTTTTTTGAAATAAATTAGCTGAGGGTTAAGGGCTGTTTGAAATTAATGCATACCGTTTCGCGTCAATAATTTTTAGCAATAAATTTATGCAAATAGGCTATTCATATCATCAACAAAACTTCAACACAATGTAATTATTAAAAGTAAATAAACGTTAGAGAACATTGAAAGGGCAATCAAGAATGAGAAACTGGCAACATTGGGTACACAAGACACAAGACTTGTCTTAATCTACATTAGTGTAAATAAATGTATGTTATCATATACAACTCTATCTGTTTCAACATTTATGATGTTCAAACAACAAATAACAACAATGTCAAAGATATGTAGCATATAAGTTTTAATCATTCATTCTAACAATACTCTTAACATTAACATATATTCAGAGTTCAATAGTTATTTACACTAATACGGTTGTCTTTCAGTACATTGCACATTTCTCCGGTAATCAATCTTTATTACGACATTGACTGTTTAATTTATCCTTCATTGCGTGATCCTCAGTACTAATTAAGTACAATTCGGTGTTAATTATTAATTAGTAAAGGTCCTAGTAAAGCATTTCTTTTATCTGCTTCATGTAGATCGACTGTAATACAAGCATCACCAGCATAGACGCAGACCTCAGACAGGACACAATTGATCCCGATTAAAATGGGTGGCTCAATGAGTTAGAAAGTTGGATTACCTAACATCTCATACGAGCCTATCACCAATACGGAATGGGTTCGCGCCCGATCTTTGTAAATTACAAAAAGGCTGAACTCGACTCGCAGCCGCAAATGCTAAAGCTTACCAATTGCTTGCCCATGGTCGGTGGTGCTCTCAGGGTACTCCAGCTTCTTACACATCTAACACTGGTTGCCATGATTTAGCTACAATATTGCTGAAAATGGCGTTAAACACCAAAAATCACTCAAATTCAACGATTAGGGCGATGCTTTTTCTGTTCTTTTCATACCATTACCAGTTGATTTAGACATTACAGTATGGAAACAATATACCTAGGTTGCCGATAGATATAAATCAATTTTTCACTCCCTAGTGAACCTAGCCTTCTATCTCCCTGTTCCTAGCACTTTTGTGATAGGTCATAAACAACGAATGGGCCGGATATTGCTTCCGACAAGCAGGACACATTCGTAGCCGTTTGTAACAAATATTCCCTGACGGTTAACACAGTATATCTTTATAATAAAGGAGATTAAGACGGTGACTATATTTTACCTAAGCAATGTCGATTAGTTCGCTCTCTCGCTTAGGTGAATGGGTTAAGGTCTTTAACGACACTTTTTGCATTGTCCATCCTGCTTTGACTTAGAACTTCTGATGATCCCATTGGCATCTTCAAACTTTTCTTTCAATAGTATTTCTGTTATAACTTGTCGGTCAGTTTCATTGTTTGGAGAAACCGGAGTACTCGGAGAAGACCATCGTCCTGTCGCAATTCACTGAAAAAATGTATTATATAAAATTGTATCGAGTACATCTTGCCATAAGCGGGATTCAAGCTTATAGGGTTAATGGTGATAGGCACTGATTGCACATGTAGTCGGAAATCCAACTACCAATCGATCACGACAACAATGGCCAATTGGTCTCTATTGACGGACATATGATATGAAAAGTTTACCTAACAGGGTGGTATGGCTCTTGTGAGAGAGTACATGTCATAATAAAACACAAACATTACAATACAATATATGCCTTAACTTTCTTATTACGTTGAGAAAGCCAACAATCAACAGAGCGATCAGTGTATCACAAATTATGTGTTCCATACAAACAGCCATTAACCCTATTAATTTTGTTTTGTTATTTTCTTCTGGAGAATGGAATACTGTGTTGTGAACTGGGCATTTAATTTAAAACTACTTTAATCATTTTCAATGGATTTCTTATAATGAATAATTTTAATTTCAATTAAAACCATGTTTGTTTTTTGAAATAAATTAGCTGAGGGTTAAGGGCTGTTTGAAATTAATGCATACCGTTTCGCGTCAATAATTTTTAGCAATAAATTGTGCTTAGCGTATTTAGTTTGGAATGCAAATAGGCTATTCATATCATCGACAAAACTTCAACACAATGTAATTATTAAAAGTGAATAAACGTTCGAGAACATTGAAAGGGCAATCAAGAATGAGAAATTGGCAACATTGGGTACACAAGACACAAGACATGTCTTAATCTACATTAGTGTACATAAATGTATGTTATCATATACAACTCTATCTGTTTCAACATTTATGATGTTCAAACAACAAATAACAACAATGTCAAAGATATGTAGCATATAAGTTTTAATCATTCATTCTAACAATACTCTTAACATTAACATATATTCAGAGTTCAATAGTTATTTACACTAATACGGTTGTCTTTCAGTACATTGCACATTTCTCCGGTAATCAATCTTTATTACGACATTGACTGTTTAATTTATCCTTCAATTGCGTGATCCTCAGTACTTATTAAGTACAATTCGGTGTTAATTATAAATTAGTAAAGGTCCTAGTAAAGCATTTCTTTTATCTGCTTCATGTAGATCGACTGTAATACAAGCATCACCAGCATGGACGCAGACCTCAGACAGGACACAATTTGTCCCGATTAGAATGGGTGGCTCAATGAGTTAGAAAGTTGGATTACCTAACATCTCATACGAGCCTATCACCAATACGGAATGGGTTCGCGCCCGATCTTTGTAAATTACAAAAAGGCTGAACTCGACTCGCAGCCGCAAATGCTAAAGCTTACCAATTGCTTACCCATGGTCGGTGGTGCTCTCAGAGTACTCCAGCTTCTTACACATCTAACACTGGTTGCCATGATTTAGCTGCAATATTGCTGAAAATGGCGTTAAACACCAAAAATCACTCAAATTCAACCGATTAGAGCGATGCTTTTTCTGTTCTTTTCATACCATTACCAGTTGATTTAGACATTACAGTATGGAAACAATATACCTAGGTTGCCGATAGATATAAAACAAATTTTCACTCCCTAGTGAACCTAGCTTTCTATCTCCCTGTTCCTAGCACTTTTGTGATAGGTCATAAACAACGAATGGGCCGGATATTGCTTCCGACAAGCAGGACACATTCGTAGCCGTTTGTAACAAATATTCCCTAACGGTTAACACAGTATATCTTTATAATAAAGGAGATTAAGACGGCGACTATATTTTACCTAAGCAATGTCGATTAGTTCGCTCTGTCGCTTAGGTGAATGGGTTAAGGTCTTTAACGACACTTTTTGCATTGTCCATCCTGCTTTGACTTACAACTTCTGATGATCCCATTGGCATCTTCAAAATTTTCTTTCAATAGTATTTCTGTTATAACTTGTCGGTCAGTTTCATTGTCTGGAGAAACCTTAGTACTCGGAGAAGACCATCGTCCTGTCGCAATTCACTGAAAAATGTATTATATAAAATTGTATCGAGTACATCTTGCCATAAGCTGGATTGAAGCTTATAAGGTTAATGGTGATAGGGACTGATTGCACATGTAGTCGGAAATCCAACAATCAATCGATCACGACAACAATAACCAATTGGTCCCTATTGGTGGACATATGATATGAAATGCTTACCTAACAGGGTGGTATGGCTCGTGTGAGAGAGTACATGTCATAAAAAAACACGAACATTACAATACAATATATGCCTTAACTTTCTTATTACGTTGAGAAAGCCAAAAATCAACAGAGCGATCAGTGAGTGTATCACAAATTATGTGTTCCATACAAACAGCCATTAACCCTATTAATTTTGTTTTGTTATTTTCTTCTGGAGAATGGAATACTGTGTTGTGAACTGGGCATTTAATTTAAAACTACTTTAATCATTTTCAATGGATTTCTTATAATGAATAATTTTAATTTCAATTAAAACCATGTTTGTTTTTTGAAATAAATTAGCTGAGGGTTAAGGGCTGTTTGAAATTAATGCATACCGTTTCGCGTCAATAATTTTTAGCAATAAATTGTGCTTAGCGTATTTAGTTTGGAATGCAAATAGGCTATTCATATCATCAACAAAACTTCAACACAATGTAATTATTAAAAGTAAATAAACGTTAGAGAACATTGAAAGGGCAATCAAGAATGAGAAACTGGCAACATTGGGTACACAAGACACAAGACTTGTCTTAATCTACATTAGTGTAAATAAATGTATGTTATCATATACAACTCTATCTGTTTCAACATTTATGATGTTCAAACAACAAATAACAACAATGTCAAAGATATGTAGCATATAAGTTTTAATCATTCATTCTAACAATACTCTTAACATTAACATATATTCAGAGTTCAATAGTTATTTACACTAATACGGTTGTCTTTCAGTACATTGCACATTTCTCCGGTAATCAATCTTTATTACGACATTGACTGTTTAATTTATCCTTCAATTGCGTGATCCTCAGTATTAATTAAGCACACTTCGGTGTTAATTATCAATTAGTAAAGGTCCTAG
The DNA here is from genome assembly GCA_963383655.1 of Bathymodiolus septemdierum. Taxonomy (NCBI): domain Eukaryota; kingdom Metazoa; phylum Mollusca; class Bivalvia; order Mytilida; family Modiolidae; genus Bathymodiolus; species Bathymodiolus septemdierum. The sequence goes on from OY726525.1 coordinate 22,630,393, forward strand.
CAAAGCATTTCTTTTATCTGATTCATGTAGATCGACTGCAATACAAGCATCACCAGCATAAACGCAGACCTCAGAGAGGACACAATTGATCCCGATTAGAAGGAGTGGCTCAATGAGTTAGAAAGTTGGATTACCTAACAACTCATACGAGCCTATCACCAATACGGAATGGGTTCGCGCACGGTCTTTGTAGATTACAAAAAGGCTGCACTCGACTTACAGCCGCAAATGCTAAAGCTTACCAATTGCTTGCCCATGGTCGGTGGTTCTCTCAGGATACTCCAGCTTCTTACACATCTAAGACTGGTTGCCATGATTTAGCTGAAATATTGCTGAAAATGGCGCTAAGCACAAAACATCACTCAAATTCAACCGATTAGAAGGACGCTTTTTTCTGCTCTTTTCAGACCATTATCAGTTGTTTTAGACATTACAGGATGAAAACAATATACCTAGGTTGCCGATAGCTATAAAGCAACTGTTCACTCCCTAGTGAACCTAGCCTTCTATCTCCCTGTTTCTAGCACTTGTGTGACAGGTCATAAACAAAGAATAGGCCGGATATTGCTTCCGACAAGCAGGACACATTCGTAGCCGTTTGCAACAAATATTCCCTAACGGATAACACAGTATATCTTTATAATAAAGCAGATTAAGACGGCGACTATATTTTACCTAAGCAATGTCGATTATTTCGCTCTGTCGCTTAGGTGAATAGGTTAAGGTCTTTAACGACACTTTTTGCATTGTCCATCCTGCTTTGACTTACAACTTCTGATGTCCCCATTATTATCTTCAAACTTTTCTTTCAATAGTATTTCTGTTATAACTTGTCGGTCAGTTTCATTGTTTGGAGAAACCGGAGTACTCGGAGAAGACCATCGTCCTGTCGCAATTCACTGAAAAAATGTATCATATAAAATTGTATCGAGTACATCTTGCCATAAGCGGGATTCAAGCTTGTAGGGTTAGTGGTGATAGGCACTGATTGCACATGTAGTCGGAAATCCAACTACCAATCGATCACGACAACAATGGCCAATTGGTCCCTATTGACGGACATATGATATGAAATGTTTACCCAACAGGGTGGTATGGCTCGTGTGAGAGAGTACATGTCATAATAAAACACAAACATTACAATACAATGTATGCCTTAACTTTCTTATTACGTTGAGAAAGTCAAAAATCAACAGAGCGATCAATGCATCACAAATTATGTGTTCCATACAAACAGCCATTAACCCTATTAATTTTGTTTTGTCATTTTCTTCTGGAGAATGGAATACTGTGTTGTGAACTGGGCATTTAATTTAAAACTACTTTAATCATTTTCAATGGATTTCTTATAATGAATAATTTTACTTTGAATTAAAACCATGTTTGTTTTTTGAAATAAATTATCTGAGGCTTAAGGGCTGTTTGAAATTAATGCATACCGTTTCGCGTCAATAATTTTTAGCAATAAATTGTGCTTAGCGTATTTAGTTTGGAATGCAAATAGGCTATTCATATCATCGACAAAACTTCAACACAATGTAATTATTAAAAGTGAATAAACGTTAGAGAACATTGAAAGGGCAATCAAGAATGAGAAACTGGCAACATTGGGTACACAAGACACAAGACTTGTCTTAATCTACATTAGTGTAAATAAATGTATGTTATCATATACAACTATATCTGTTTCTACATTTATGATGTTCAAACAACAAATAACAACAATGTCAAAGATATGTAGCATATAAGTTGTAATCATTCATTCTAACAATACTCTTAACATTAACATATATTCAGAGTTCAATAAATATTTACACTAATACGGTTGTCTTGCAGTACATTGCACATTTCTCCGGTAATCAATCTTTATTACAACATTGACTGTTTACTTTATCCTTCAATTGCGTGATCTTCAGTACTAATTAAGTACAATTCGGTGTTAATTATAAATAAGTAAAGGTCCTAGAAAAGCATTTCTTTTATCTGATTCATGTAGATCGACAGTAATACAAGCATCACCAGCATAGACGCAGACCTCAGAGAGGACACAATTGATCCCGATTAGAATGAGTGGCTCAATGAGTTAGAAAGTTGGATTACCTAACAACTCATACGAGCCTATCACCAATACGGAATGGGTTCGCGCTCGGTCTTTGTAAATTACAAAAAGTCTGCACTCGACTTGCAGCCGCAAATGCTAAAGCTTACCAATTGCTTGCCCATGGTCGGTGGTTCTCTCAGGATACTCCAGCTTCTTCCAGATCTAAGACTGGTTGCCATGATTTAGCTGAAATATTGCTGAAAATGGCGCTAAGCACAACAAATCACTCAAATTCAACCGATTAGAAGGACGCTTTTTTCTGCTCTTTTCAGACCATTATCAGTTGTTTTAGACATTACAGGATGAAAACAATATACCTAGGTTGCCGATAGATATAAAGCAAATGTGCACTCCCTAGTGAACCTAGCCTTCTATCTCCCTGTTTCTAGCACTTGTGTGATAGGTCATAAACAAAGAATGGGCCGGATATTGCTTCCGACAAGCAGGACACATTCGTAGCCGTTTGTAACAAATATTCCCTAACGGTTAACACAGTATATCTTTATAATAAAGGAGATTAAGACGGCGACTATATTTTACCTAAGCGATGCCGATTATATCGCTCTGTCGTTTAGGTGAATGGGTTAAGGTCTTTAACGACACTTTTTGCTTTGTCCATCCTGCTTTGACTTACAACTTCTGATGACCCCATTGGCATCTTCAAACTTTTCTTTCAATAGTATTTCTGTTATAACTTGTCGGTCAGTTTTATTTTTTGGAGAAACCGGAGTACTCGGAGAAGACCATCCTCCTGTTGCAATTCACTGAAAAAATGTATCATATAAAGTTGTATCGAGTACATCTTGCCATGAGCGGGATTCAAGCTCATAGGGTTAGTGGTAATAGGCACTGATTGCACATGTAGTCGGAAATCCAACTACCAATCGATCACGACAACAATGGCCAATTGGTCCCTATTGAGGGACATATGATATGAAATGTTTACCCAACAGGGTGGTATGGCTCGTGTGAAAGAGTACATGTCATAATAAAACACGAACGAACATTACAATACAATATTTGCCTTAGCTTTCTTATTACGTTGAGAAAGTCAAAAATCAACAGAGCGATTAGTGTATCACAAATTATGTGTTCCATACAAACAGCCATTAACCCTATTAATTTTGTTTTGTCATTTTCTTCTGGAGAATGGAATACTGTGTTGTGAACTGGGCATTTAATTTAAAACTACTTTAATCATTTTCAATGGATTTCTTATAATGAATAATTTTACTTTGAATTAAAACCATGTTTGTTTTTTGAAATAAATTATCTGAGGCTTAAGGGCTGTTTGAAATTAATGCATACCGTTTCGCGTCAATAATTTTTAGCACTAAATTGTGCTTAGCGTATTTAGTTTGGAATGCAAATAGCAATTCACATCATCGACAAAACTTCAACACAATGTAATTATTAAAAGTGAATAAACGTTAGAGAATATTGAAAGGACAATCAAGAATGAGAAACTGGCAACATTTGGTTCACAAGACACAAGACTTGTTTTAATCTACATTAGTGTAAATAAATGTATGTTATCATATACAACTCTATCTGTTACAACATTTATGATGCTCAAACAACAAATAACAACAATGTCAAAGATATTTAACATATAACTTTTAATCATTCATTCTAACAATACTCTTAACATTAACATATATTCAGAGTTCAATAGATATTAACACTAATACGGTTGTCTTTCAGTACATTGCACATTTCTCCGGTAATCAATCTTTATTACAACATTGACTGTTTACTTTATCCTTCAATTGCGTGATCTTCAGTACTAATTAAGTACAATTCGGTGTTAATTATCAATAAGTAAAGGTCCTAGAAAAGCATTTCTTTTATCTGATTCATGTAGATCGACAGTAATACAAGTATCACCAGCATAGACGCAGACCTCAGAGAGGACACAATTGATCCCGATTAGAATGAGTGGCTCAATGAGTTAGAAAGTTGGATTACCTAACAACTCATACGAGCCTATCACCAATACGGAATGGGTTCGCGCTCGGTCTTTGTAAATTACAAAAAGGCTGCACTCGACTTGCAGCCGCAAATGCTAAAGCTTACCAATTGCTTGCCCATGGTCGGTGGTTCTCTCAGGATACTCCAGCTTCTTACACATCTAAGACTGGTTGCCATGATTTAGCTGAAATATTGCTGAAAATGGCGCTAAGCACAAAAAATCACTCAAATTCAACCGATTAGAACGACGCTTTTTTCTGCTCTTTTCAGACCATTATCAGTTGTTTTAGACATTACAGGATGAAAACAATATACCTAGGTTGCCGATAGATATAAAGCAAATGTTCACTCCCTAGTGAACCTAGCATTCTATCTCCCTGTTTCTAGCACTTGTGTGACAGGTCATAAACAAAGAATGGGCCGGATATTGCTTCCGACAAGCAGGATACATTCGTAGCCGTTTGTAACAAATATTCCCTAACGGTTAACACAGTATATCTTTATAATAAAGCAGATTAAGACGGCGACTATATTTTACCTAAGCAATGTCGATTATTTCGCTCTGTTGCTTAGGTGAATGGGTTAAGGTCTTTAACGACACTTTTTGCATTGTCCATCCTGCTTTGACTTACAACTTCTGATGACCCCATTGTCATCTTCAAACTTTTCTTTCAATAGTATTTCTGTTATAACTTGTCGGTCAGTTTCATTGTTTGGAGAAACCGGAATACTCGGAGAAGACCATCGTCCTGTCGCAATTCACTGAAAAAATGTATCATATAAAATTGTATCGAGTACATCTTGCCATAAGCGGGATTCAAGCTTATAGGGTTAATGGTGATAGGCACTGATTGCACATGTAGTCGGAAATCCAACTACCAATCGATCACGACAACAATGGCCAATTGGTCCCTATTGACGGACATATGATATGAAATGTTTACCTAACAGGGTGGTATGGCTCGTGTGAGAGAGTACATGTCATAATAAAACACGAACATTACAATACAATATATGCCTTAACTTTCTTATTACGTTGAGAAAGTCAAAAATCAACAGAACGATTAGTGTATCACAAATTATGTGTTCCGTACAAACAGCCATTAACCCTATTAATTTTGTTTTGTCATTTTCTTCTGGAGAATGGAATACTGTGTTGTGAACTGGGCATTTAATTTAAAACTACTTTAATCATTTTCAATGGATTTCTTATAATGAATAATTTTAATTTCAATTAAAACAATGTTTGTTTTTTGAAATTAATTATCTGAGGGTTATGGGCTGCTTGAAATTAATGCTTACCCTTTCGCGTCAATAATTTTTAGCACTAAATTTTGCTTAGCGTATTTAGTTTGGAATGCAAATAGACTATTCATATTGTTATAAATGTACGGTTCTAAGCATTATATGTGTCATTAATTTTATAAAAATAATCATTTGACATTTGATAATTTGGGGTTAATTTTTTTAAATAGGTAAGTCTTAGATGATAATAATACACTAAGACACCTTTGGCTAATTATTTTATCGATTATTATTAATTCCGGTCAGTATTATTTTAGAAATTACCTAAATCATTGCCGAATACTGTATTATGAGTCATAATTAATAAGTGTCAATTGCGGTAGAATTCAACTCGTAATGATCAGGCACCTCGATCACGATTTTACGTATTTAGATTGATTTCACATTTTCCGGGAGTAAAGAGCTTGCAAAGCATAAGTTCAGTTCCCTATTCATTAACATTAACAGTTCCAGCACACCGTTATCTGTGTGTTTTTTTCAGGAATTCCATAGTGACAGGTGATTCTTCATTTAAATAGAGATCGCTATCTTTTTGAATGGTTACTTCCGGTTTACCGTACTTTGATAGTAATTTGAATAAGAATTAGATTCAAGTAAAGTGTTATTATAAATTAATGGCTGGCTTTCCATTTTCATAATTATGTTGTTGAATATTGAAATATACATGTAATATACATGTAATAAGTATTTTTATTAAGTGCCGCTTAGGAACTATTTTCCGTTAAAATGACGTCACACAGGCTCTTCAATAGGGAATTTTATCATTTTATTATTAACTTTCGCTATTTCATTGAAGTAACGACAAACTTAGCATATTTTATGCCGTGAGCCAAGAATATGATTGTTAATAATAAGAAATAAGCGATTTTCAGTTCTGTGAGCCGCGCAATGATTTTGTCGTAGGGTATGAATACAGCGTCGATTTGACGATTTGGCATCTCGAATCTGACAGTCGTCAAGGACGCATCACATAGATATTAGATTTATAAGCCATAACTTCAGTATAATTTACAAGGTACAAGATGCATTTTGATACAGAGTTAATGGTTCTATGAGTCAAATACATTAATAACTCTATTAAGTATATTAATATACATTTTGGAATAAAATATCTTGAGATAAAGTCGATACCAGGGAGCTGATACTCTTATAAATATTTACCATTTTAGCAGCAAGAGGCCGCCATTTTTATCTGGTTAACTAGGAACCAGTACAATGTTTACAACAAATTTCCAGCCTTTGTTGAGAGTTTCGTTATTGAATATGAATTTAAGATACGATATACCCCGCCACTTTAACAACCTCATATAGTCCGATACAGAACTTTATTATATAGCAGCCAATATATTCTTGACATATAAGCGAGAACAATGTTAAATTACATTCCATCTAGTAGGAGTTCGGAAAGCCAGCATCCATCGAGGTTATTTTCTATGTATTATTATTAAGTATAGTTATTATTATATAAATGGAATGCATAATCTGGACATAATAATTATATTTCCATGTATACACTTGATTGTATATTGCTGGAGCTGGACAACTACACAACAAAACAAGACCACAGAGGAACACCTTATTAACTTATAACAGGATAAAAATACACTTAGGCTACGTTACCCCGTCTATAGCAAACTGGTGGCAGCGGTGGGATGTCATAGTCCAAAATGACGTCCAGGATACGGACCAGATACATCGAAAAAAAAAATTTAAACCATGGATTCGGGAGATACTTGCACAGTGCATGGTATAATAATGCATCAAAATTTCAAAGCAACACTCATCTACAAAGGAACTTAATGTGGTGGAAATTTTTAACTTCATCATCATACTATTCAGGTTACGAGAATGTGAGAATCACCAGACAACGAGGTCAGATTTAGAACAGAGGAGCGTGAAGGGGGCACACGACACGATGATGATAATAACTATGAAGACGCTAATGAGACGACAGAAGAATCAAGACAAGACATACATGCACATGGAGAAGGGGATACGAGAGATAAAATGAGAGGAGTAAATGGTCATGAATGTTTAGAGGAGCACCAACAGGGGGATTTCATGATGATCACAGATACAACATATCCATTAATCCAGAACCTTATGACGGGGGAGAGGACTGGGAGGAATATATTTTTCATTTTGAGATATATGCAGAATTAGGGAAATGGCACGAAACTGACAAAGGTCTAGCATTAGCAGCAGCATTGAGGGGCCCTGCAAGGACGTCTTACATTAGATTAGGACAAGGAGAGAAACGCAACTATGCAGCTTTAATACTAAGATTAGGATTAAGATTTGAAAGTACTAGACAACAACACAGATGGCTTTCTAGGCTTGAAATGAGAAAAAGGAAACCAGGAGAATCCATTGCAGCACTTGCTGATGATTTGAGACAAATGTGACAGAGGGCGTACGTAGACCTGGACGCTAGAGCACAAGAAGTGCTAGCACTTAATCAACTATATAAAAGCGTAGCACCAGCAGTTAAATACCAATGCACCAATCAAGGATGCGAGACAGTAGCCGAAGCAATAGAAGTAATAGAGCGCTATGAGGCTAGCATTGAGGACTGTTCAGAAAGAAAGAAACAGAATGTAAGGATGACAACAGGGTACAGTGGAACTGAAGATAATCACCAAGACCATTGTAACGGACAGATACAGGACACATTACATGGATTAACAAGGAGGATATCACAATTAGAAACCAGTAGGACACCACCTATCCACGACAATATACAAAACACCAGGAGCTGGCAAGGGAGGAGCAGAAATAATGGTAGTATGAGAAAAACGTTAACATGTTTTATATGTGATAGCCCAGATCACATATACAGGAATTGTCTATTTTTTCTTAAATATAAACAAGAAACTGGAAAACAAGAAAATTAAAGTAGACCAAACACACCTAACAGGGACAACACTTCAATGACATCTACCAGGACCGAGGGAAACTTCCAATCCCCGTTGATTCACTAGACCTGCAGTCAATGAGCGTATTAAGGTCACCAAGTTTTTAGGATAGGACAAATAGGAAACACATGTGGGAAATGGGATAATGAATTTTATACAGAAGGATATATACACAATTTACCATTACAAATGTTGATAGACAATGGTTCTACATGCTCTATACTAAACCATAGGATATATTTAAAACTTTTGGACACTACCAGGGACAAAATCATACTTCAACCTAGTTCTTGCAAGTTTTTTGATGTTAATGGAAATCCCTTACAATTACATGGATGCTTCAGACAAACACTGACTCTTGGAGAGGGGAGTTATGAATTAGATTTTCTAGTATGCAAGATCTACCAGGATGCTATACTTGGACAGAATTTCCTTTTGAAACATATAGACAACATTGATTATAGAAAGCAAATGTTATCAACCAAGCATTATGACATTCAATGCTGGGTAGGCGGTGAAGCCGAGATGGTTTGTAGAGTACTTTCAAAACAGACAGTCATGATACCTGGCAAATCCAGAGTGACCATCTCAGTAAATCTAGAAAATGGGGGACACTTAGCAAAATTAGGATTGGTGGATCATGCTACAAAGCTGAAAGACCAAAGAATCATTATGACAAGAGGAGTACTTGAACCTCACACACCAGACATTCAAGTACAAATGACAAATTGTATGGATGAGCCAGTAACCATATATACAAATGAGCAGATTGGAACTTGCGAGTCATACTATGAACAAGAGGCGCCACATATTGCTACATGTCAAAATATACAGTTGGGAAGTGGGGAGCTTTTATCCAAAACTGTACCTAGTCATTGGCAGGATTTATTTGAGAGGGGCATTGTTCACCTATCATCAAATGATCAAGAAAAACTACAAGAACTCCTTACTAAGTATCAAGATGTATTTGCAAGGTCAAATGATGAATTAGGCCAAACAGACAGAGTTCAACATAGGATAAATACCGGTACAGTTAAGCCAATACGACAAGCACCAAGGAGATTACCACTTGGTAAACGAGAGATTGAGAAGGCAGAAATAGACGAAATGTTGGATAGAAAAGTAATAGAACCATCAAAGAGTCCATGGTCATCTCCAGTTGTACTCGTCAAGAAGAAAGATGGGTCCACACGCTTCTGTATTGATTATCGAGCACTTAACCAAGTCATGATCAAGGATGCATATCAATTACCACGAGTAGACGATTGTTTATACTCTCTTGCTGGAGGGAAATGGGTTGGATGCTTAGACTTGAATCAATGATTTTTCCAAGTAGGACTACACCCGGATGATAGGTAGAAGACAGCATTTTCAACAAGTCAAGGTTTATTTCAATTCCGAGTAACCCCTTTTGGATTAACTAACAGTCTTTTTTTTCATTTGAGAGACTAATGGAGGATGTTTTAAGAAGACTTCAGTGGGAGGAATGCCTGCTTTATATGGACGACATCATAGTACCAGATTCTTCAGTTGAAGAAAGCTGGCTTAGACTGGAACACATATGTATTCGACTGAGGGAGGCAAATTTAAAGCTGAAACCTTCAAAATGTATTTTATTTCAGAAAAGTGTAAAATTGTTAGGACACGTAGTATCAGAAGAGGGAATACACACAGATCCAGATAAGACAGAAGCTGTACAAAACTGGCCTATTCCCAGGAGCATAAAGGAAATTAAAAGTTTTCTTGGCTTATGTTCCTACTACAGGAAGTTTGTGAAAGGATTTGCAGATATTGATATGCCACTGCACAAAGCATGTCAAAAAGAAATAAAATTTACATGGACATAAACATGTCAGGACGCCTTTGAGAAACTGAAAAAGTCAATGATAACACCTCCAATACTTATTTATCCAGTACCTGGAAAGCGCTTTATCATGGACACAGATACAAGTGATAAAGCGGTAGGAGCCGTTCTTTCTCAGCAAATTCACGACAATGAACATGTCATAGCATACATGAGCAAGGCTTTTAATAAGGACAAAACGTCATATTGTACTACTAGGAAGAAACTATTTGCAGTTATAACAGCACTTAAAAATATTCACTCTTACATTTATGGACAGAATGTATTACTTCGCACAGACAATGCAGCTGTCAGCTGGATGAGAAACCTCAAAAACCCTACAGGACAAGTGGCAAGATGGTTACACGAACTAGGTACATATGACTTTCCAATTGAGCACAGAGCAGGGAGGAAACACTCAAATGCAGATGCCCTCTCTAGAATCCCATGCGGTTCATGTAAGCGACAACAAGGACTTCAGGAATTAACAGAGGAGGTCGGAAAAGAGAATACCGCCATATGCGAACAAATGAAAGAAAAAGACCAAGTCATATTAACAAACATAGCCAATCACCAACAGGAGGATGAAATATCAGAGGAAAAACAACAGCTTCCTGTTGAGTGCCAACACAAAGAGGAATCAAAGAAGAATCTAGAAGCACAGTTAACAGAATATGTAAGAGCTATCACCAGGAGAAAACAGGAAACACAGTCTGAAGAAATGAAAAATAAAAGCTACATACTTTTGAGATGGGAACCACTGGACTCAAGAATACAGCAATTATCGGATCCTGACATAGGAATCTTACTAGTAGAGTTAGAATTAACAAACAAGAGACCCAAATGGGAAAGTGTTTCAAGTGGAACTTCAGCACTCAAAACCATATAGAGTCAATGGGACAGACTTGACATAATCGGAGGAATTTTATTCAGGAAATTTGAAAGCAATGATGGACAGAGTACAATAAAACAAATGATTGTCCCACAAATCAAGAAACAGGACATACTGCACTATTTCCATGACATTCCATCCGCATGACACCTAGGAGTTGACAAAACTCTGGAAAAGCTTAAAACAGGATTTTACTGGCCCAGTATGAAAGATTATGTACAAAAATACTGTCGCTCATGTGATCGATGTTTTGCACAAAAAAAAAAAAAAAAAAAAAAAAGGGCACCACAAGGCACATATATCTCAGGAGAACCTATGGAAAGGGTAGCTGTCGATATTTCTGGACCACTTCTAAGTGTATTGTCGGATAGTCTCTCATGTTCATTTACATCCATATCCTTTCTTACTACATGTTGTTGATTTACATTAATCTGTGTCTAATACTAATGTTGGATAATTTCGTATGTTCATGCACATCCATATCCTTGCTTATTACAAGCTGTTCCTTTACATTAATATAAATAGTTATCCTACCACAGAAACACTATCTAAAATATATCGGTATCTTACCACTGGGCCACTAATCCACTGAAGTATTACAATCTGAGTAAGAAGGAATAGTATTAGAACACATATCAAGTACTGAATATTTCTTCTTGACATCATTGATCCAGTAACGAAACATATCACTCAGAAAAGGAAATTATACAATTTAGTTTTCTCTTAATAGCTTAAGATTGTGTTCTATAATAGAAGGTTCATATGTCATGATCGTACACATCTTAATCCTTCCGGACACTGTTGTGTTGTTTCATTTCTTGCCTCATCGATTGGTAAATAAACGTTGGAGAAATTCGAAAGGGCAATCAAGAATCAACAATCAAGAGAAACTTTCCTTGATAGAGGCCTACTTCTAACAAGGAAGCTACTGAGCCACGGTTTCTCATTGGTTAAGATGAAATCATCTCTTCTGACATTTTACGGTCACTACCCTGACTTAATAACAGTTACTGAATACGGGTTTGTAACTAGAGTAACACGACGGATGCCACTGGTGGAAGAGTAACTGCCAACCATAACAGAGCAAATGAGTTCACCCCCGGTTTTAGTGGGGTTCGTGTTACTCGATCTTTAGTTTTATGTCTTTCTTTTGTAGATCGTTGTTTGTCCTTTTGTACCTTTTCCATTTGACTATTGTCTTGTCTGTCCTTCTCTGAATTACCTATTCCGATGACCACTTTTGTACCTTCACACTCTTCTATCAATTACGTACAATTGACGAAAGATGGTATTGGCATAATAATTTGATTCAACTTTGACATTTGATTCACTGTTATGTCTTACGATGAAATTGCATACTATCTTATATTTAAATGTTGATTGAGACTATCGGTCGGCTGTGTTTAATATAATTTCTGTGCACAGACGATAAACTATATTAACCAAATATTCAAGATTATAGCGTTCCCTGTAATAATGCTGCTTGCCCGATAATATATGAAGGTTGACATGTTACTCATATGTAGAAAATACATGGTCGTATGATATCTGTAAGAGGAGATATGCGGTCACACACAACTGGTTAGCTTGATCACCTTTGAAGACATTGATAGCATTAGTGTTGCTTACCTGTGAGTGTATATCCTACACACATGCATATCTTCGCATACATGTACATGTATATCAATAAGGGTATGAAAAAAATTACCGAACTCAGAGGAATCTTACAAAGGGAAAGTCAAAACTCATAAGTATATAGACAGACAAAATCAGTCAACAACCGGAAAACTGTGAAAACCGTAATGACCCTGACTTGGTACAGGCATTTCTAAAGAAATGGTCAATCGCAGACACACTTAGATTTATCTTGGCTTACTGTAGGCATGCCTTCCTCAGACATAGAACACCTTATCTTTGTTCCATGTTATATATTTTCCTTAAGACATATAAATATGAATGCGATTATGGAATATCTTATATCTTATCATATATTGGCTTCATGGTGTGTTTTTCGCTTCAGTGATAACTGACCTTAATTTTATTTGATTTTAGGTGCATCTCCCTCAGAGGTAACTAACATTATAAAACAAAATAAAAAATGTGTTAATTTGTACCTGTATATAGCATACAATCATAAAAATCACCAGTGCATTTATTTGAAAACTGAACTTAATACATACACAACAAAAGAAATACATTGTTGGCTTTGGTTAGCAAATACTTATTTTAAAGCGTTCTAAGTGCTTTGCAGATCTGGAATTAAAGACAACCGATGTCAAAGAGGAGTGGACAATCCAGAGACATCGTCTACAGTGGGCAATATTATGTCATGTCTGTAATGTTCGTAAGTTAAAAGTAATCTATGTCTGTAATATTTGTAAGTTAGAAGTATTTCATGTCTATATTGTTTGTATGTTAGAAGTATGTCATGTCTGTATTGTTCGTAAGTTAGAAGTATGTCATGTCTGTCACGTTTGTATTGTTTGTAAGCTAAAATATATCATGTCTGTGTTGTTCTTAAGTGAGAAGTATGCCATGTCTGTATTGTTTGTAAGATAGAATTATGTCATGTCGGTATTGTACGTAAGCTATAAGTATGTCATGTCTGTATTGTTTGTAAGATAGAGGCTTGACTTGTCTGTCACGTTTGCATTGTTCGTAAGTTAGAAGCATGTCATGCCTGTATTGTTTGTAAGTTAGAATTATGTCATGTCTGTATTGGTTGTAAGTTAGAAGTATGTCATGTCTGTCACGTTTGCATTGTTTGTAAGCTAAAGGTATGTCATGTCTGTATTGTTTGTAAGTTAGAAGTATGTCATGTCTGTGTTATTTGTATGTTAGAAGTATGTCATGTATGTCACGTTTTTAAGCTAGTAGTATGCCATGGATGTAATGTTGTTAAGTTATTATTATGTAATGTCTGTCATGTTTGTAAGATATAATTATGTCATGTCTGTCACATTTGTATGTTAGAATTATGTTATGTCTGTGACGTTTACAAGTTAGAATTATGTCAGATCTGTCTCGTTTGCAAGGTAGAATTATGTCATATATGTCACATTTATAAGTTATAATTGTGTCATGTATGCAATATTAGTTAGAATTATACCATAGTTGTATGGTTTTTAAGTTAGAAATAGGCCACTGCAGTAATGATTGTATGCTATAAATAAGGTATGTCTGTATGTTGGCAAAAACAACAGATATATTTCTTATAATCTCTGACGTCATTTATTTTGCATAGGTATGTAAAAAAAGGTGTATTTTTCAATTTAGCATAACATATCTAATGTTGCCTCATATCTTAGATACATTTGCCTGTAGAAGCATTCTGACACATCAAGCGAAATAAAACCCCGAATGCATAATACTAATGAAATGAAAATTAAGAATACTACATTGCATGAACAGTTCCACAATCAAATATCAAAATCTTAGAAAAAGATGCAGCATCGATAATCCGGGCACATGAATACATGACCATTCAGTTGTCCGGTTTCGCACAGGCACTGCAATACAGAATTGCGGGGTCAAACCATTAACCTTCCCTAGGCCATCATCGTTTGTCAGACATCATATAATAGTTAGCTAAAGTCCGAGAACACCGAAGATGTAATCAAGAATTCAGATGCACTGGCACATTTGGTACACAGAATGAAGAAAAGCAAAACAAAAGAAAATACAACACAGCGAACTAAACAGATGAGCAACACGGACCCCACCAAGACAAGCGGGGAGATCTCAGATGCTTCCCGATGGTAATGCGTAACTGATTCCTTACAAATAGAACACTACGTCGTGTCATTTTATTGCTGATGTGGCTAAGAAGTATAATGCGTCGCTGATGCACGACCAATGTTGTGTTAAAGCCGTACAAATATGGATTCATTGGGTTCAAACAAGACATACTTATGCGTACTGTTTAACTAAACATAATTTGTATGCGTAATGCATATAGTTTTACGCATGCACAGTCACACATGGCCATATGGGCAACTCTATTGAGCAGTTACCAGTATGAACAGGCCACTTTGTTCTTGTCTTGTCATGGACAATTTCATATGAATTGAACATCTTTTAAAAGGTCACCAGTCTTTTTCCTTTTCCGAAGGATGACATGTCTACCACCTGATAAACTATTGCATAATGATGCATAACTTTTAATTAATAAAACCCATCTTTTTCCTCTTTATGTCTGATTGAATTATATGATTTTCAGATTGTCAGGAAGGAAATTATAAAATATCACATTTTCGGTTTCGAATTTATATACATCGCGCCTTAAGACGAGTGTCACATGTCTAACACCTGCATAATTTTGGTTTTATGACACATATCTTGTAATTAATAAAATTAATTCATGTTCATAACATGCTAACATTACAGAGAACCCATTTCCGTATCGGACGTCGTTCTTGGTAGTATACTATGTTGGTAGCGTGAGCACTCGTTACGCCATAGCGCTTACATTTCAGCCCCATTCGAAGAACATGCATATTTTACCATTTAGCACAGTAGGATAACCTCAGTAAATAACAATTATAGAATATCAAGCAATGCTACATAAAGTAACTGAATGATATTTTCATAGTTTCAGTCACGTGATATATATCTACGGCTACAGTCGAACACATAACCTATTGTACCCTTCTTTACATTAAATTGAAATACAGCAGTATAACCTTTTTCAATTCCCATGTTTTCGAAATTCCAAGAAACATTTGTGGATGCACGTTCATTAACCTACATAATTATTTGTTAACCTGATTCAAAAGAAGGACAGTATATGCAATATATATACGGGCTAATTTGTGATCCGAGTAATAATACGATGCTTTTATTCTATATAAATAACACGATTCCATATTTCGCTTTGCCGTAGGGTTGGTTGGTTTATGGTGCTTAACGCCACTTTCAACAATAATTATGTTATAGCGTGGTGGTCCGTTTTATTGGTGGAGAAACCGGAGTACCCTGAGAAAACCACAGACCTGTCACAAGACACTGACAAACTTATTCACATAAAGCTGTATCGGCAACTGTCTAATGTGAAATTGATTGTTATTAACAAAGACAATGGATAACTTTCGTTTCCTCGAACATACCGTATATTTGATTATATATGTAAGACTCAGATCGACGTCCAGTCTCTAATCGAGGACCATTCCTCAAATCGGCGTCCAATTCTGAAGCCTGTAGCCGTTTTCCACTTCCTCAAATCGACGTTCATTGAGGGCATGTTTTTGAAGCAGTGATGGGGAAGCGGCAAGACCAGATTCCAGATGATGGATTCTTGATAAAGAAAAACAATATACATAACACTATATTCATGATATCTAAGAGTGCGAAAATGCTAAAAAGCACAAAACAAAAGAAAAAGAAATTGAATAACAGGTTAAAAAACACGCAAAGCAAAACTCTCATTATATTTCTTAATTTATGTCGCTTTTGTTTCTATTTTTTCTCCGGAATGCAACTATGAAGACAGGAAAATTGGTATTATGCCAAATATGTGTAGGCTGCATAAATATTAAAAATCAAACATAGAATAGAACATGGAAATATACACAAAAACAGTTGAACACATCCACTGCTTAGCAATTTTGAATTTTGGACTTACAATGTCGTATTATATTTTACTTTCAAACTTGTGGAAATAAGAGAGTCGCTGATGAGTTTTTAGCAGACGAAACGCGGGTCAGGTGCACTGAATTTATGCCTGGAACTTTGATTTTTTGATATAATATGCAATGTATATGATGTACAAACTTGACCAACATCAATCATGTGACAAGGTACAAGTATATTTGATATTCGCTCTGAATAGGACGTCAATTTGATAGCAATAAATCGACTATAGATCTGAGAATTAGGAAAGGACGTCGATATGAGAATATTAAAATATTTCCATTATGAACTTTCCATTCGTATGTAGCTACATTCCAGCAGTGCCTGCATATGGAGTATATATCTCTCAGTTGATACGATATTCCAGAGCTCGTGGTTCAGGATTTCCTTTGTAGAGGGTTACTGTTAACAAGGGAGTGACAGAACCAAGGGTTCCTCTTAGATAAGTCATCACTGCGAAAGTTTTACTGTCGCCACCAGGAATTGGTTGACCGCTATGGAATATCTGTGTCACAAATGACCACGGATATGTTCCACTTGTCGTAAGCACTTCCAGGTCCTTTCCTCGTGCATGGTTTATCACCGGGTTTGTAACTAAATTAACACGACGGGTGCCACTAGTGGAGCAGGAACTGCTAATCCTTTCGGAGCATATGAATTGACCATCGATTTTAAGTGGGGTTCGTGTTACTCGATCTTTAGTTTCATATGTATGTTTTGTTGATCGTTGTTTGTCCTTTTGTACTTTTTCTTCTGGCCATTGTGTCGGATGTTCTTCTGCAATATACCGATCCTGATTGCCCCTTTAGTTTCTTCAAACTCTTCTTACAAGCTACATTACAATAATAGCGCTCCGATGTCCACGTATAGTCTTTTGTGTTTGGTGAGCGTCGAAGCAGTTTGCTGTTTCTTTATTTTATGATCACCGGTTGTCTCTCTCTGTTGTTGAGGGGTCGTGGTGGTTGTGATCGTATTTGGTATTTGCAGCTACCTATGCAATCAGTGTGCATCACTACAAACGTTGTTAGTTTGAATACCGCTCAGACGAGGTGTACTCGATGCAACATTATGATATCATGTTTATCAGTAGCTTACGACAGGTCAGTGGTCTTCTCCGGTTACTCCGGTTTTCTCCACCAATAAAACTTGATTGCCGCGATTTAGCTGAACTATTGTTGAAAAGTGTCATTAAACACTATAACCCTAAGCCTAACGCTGTCTTTGGTGATTGATTTATAATATCACATGAAGTAAATACGCTAAGTATCTGCATATATAATAATCTGATCAAATGAAATAGAGTGAGTGAGTGATTGCTGTGTAATGCCAAGTAAGCAATACCATTGTGAGAACAAGTTACTTTTAAATGAAATGATGATGAGGTCCGCTTTTTGCAAGACCAACAAGCTTAGTTGGATTTTTAATAGTGCTAGCGCACTGGAAAAACACTCCGCGGATAGAAGTATCGCTCCAGTCGGACACATTAACCGGATTTAAAGCCAACCAGTGCTTGTTCTTTATCCAGAATACTGCGTGTTTGGCGGAGAAGCAACGAATACCAACTGCATTGTGCTTGGTTTGACCCGATCGGGTCTCGAACACACGATCTACCACATTCGAGGCGAACATGCTAATCATTACACAATAGATGCATGCGAATGTAATAGGAACGAGTAATATACACATCAATAAACATGACAAACATTATTTTGGCAATGAAAAGGTGACTATGTAGCGCATCACAACACGGAATTAAAAGAGTAAAGACATATCAGAGTACATAATGGTGGACACTACTATGCGCATGCAAACACAATAGACCTCCTACAAACAACTGCGGGTAATGACGTACCGAATGCCATTTTTATGCGGATATCGTAACGGACATCACAACACGGATCTGATAATGTAAAGACACGTAAGCCTAAAACCGGGATCGAACTGAAGAGAAACAGACACCATTAAGCACAAAGCACAGAACAAAAACACAACACTGAAAACTAAAGAACATATGTGCAACACGGACCTCACAGAAACCGGGGTTGAACTCGGGAGCTCGCAAAGAGCAAGCAGTTCCTGCTTCTTATAAAACACCCACCGTGTTACTCATATTTTCATTCAATTTGGGTAATCGTCTTGGCAGTGATGGGGGAAAGAAAACATCTATGTAAAAAGTAAAAGATCATTGTCATTTGATTTATTTATATTTCGCAGCGATCAACCAGATTGGGATGCCCACCATATGCTTTATGTAGCGTCAGCGGCTGGGTTCTGTACAGAGTGTCACTGTTCTGGGCACAAGCTCTAAAATAACGTATGAGTTGTGGAGCGTAAACTTCATACACTGATGATGCTGGAATATTGCTTCTGATAAAAGGGAAATTGACTACTTCAGTGTGAAGGTCAAGGTAAGAATACCTTTGAGTATCAATAGTATAAGTATGCTTAGAGCTCATTTGGATAGATGCGATGTAGATAATCACCGAATCGAGAATTGTTCAGTGACAGAACTTCATCTATACAACGGAAGCTGGAAATAAAGGTCTGGACTAATTTTATGTTTTTATTCTTTAGAAACCTTTCAAGGCAGAATGCCTCATACACGTGTAGAAACAAATCGACGAGTATCGGAACAGGATTCCTACCTTTTGGAATACCAACCATTCTTTGAAACAGGCGTCCACCAAGCAGGATGAATATGTTGTCGGTTAAAAAATGTAACATTTGAATGATATTGTCCTGTTTTTATTTATTATTAGATTTGAAATGGCTTTTGCAAAGTAAGATTTGTCACTATCAATATCAATACCAGCAAAGACGCAGACCTCATAGAAGACACAATTGATCCCTATTAGAATGGGTGGCTCAATGAGTTAGAAAGTTGGATTACCTAACAACTCATACGAGCCTATCACCAGTACGGCATGGGTTCGCGCCTGGTCTTTATAAATTACAAAAAGGCTGCACTCGACTCACAGCCGCAAATGCTTGCCCATGGTCGGTGGTTCTCTCAGGGTACTCCAGCTTCTTACACATTTAAGACCGGTTGCCATGATTTAGCTGAACTATTGCTGAAAATGGCGTTAAACACCAAAAATCACTCAAATTCAACCGATTAGAACGACGCTTTTTCTGCTCTTTTCACACCATTATCAGTTGTTTTAGACATTACAGGATGGACACAATATACCTTGGTTGCCGCTAGATATAAAGCAAATGTTCACTCTCTAGTAAACATAACCTTCTATCTCCATGTTTCTAGCACTTGTGTGATAAGTCATATAAATAAAGAATGGACCGGATATTGCTTCCGACAAGCAGGACACATTTTCTTTCAATATTATTTATGTTATATCTTGTCGGTTAGTTTTATTGTTTGGAGAAACCGGAGTACTCGGAGAAGACTATCGTTCTGTCGCAATTCACTGAAAAATGTATCATATACAGTTGTAAGAGTACATGTCATAATAAAACACGAACATTACAATACAATGCATGCCTTAACCTTCTTATTACGTTGAGAGAAAGTGAAAAATCAACAGAGCGATCAGTGCATCACAAATTATGTGTTCTATACAAACAGCCATTCACCCTATTAATTTTGTTTTGTTATTTTCTTCTGGAGAAAGGAATACTGTGTTGTGAACTGGGCATTTAATTTAAAACTACTCTAATCATTTTCAATGGATTTCTTATAATGAATAATTTTAATTTCAATTAAAACCATGCTTGTTTTTTGAAATTAATTATCTGAGGGTTAAGGGCTGTTTGAAATTAATGCACACCGTTTCGCGTCAATAATTTTTAGTACTACATTTTGCTTAGCGTATTAGTTTGGAAGGCAAATAGGCTATTCATATCATCGACAAAACTTCAACACAATGTAATTATTAAAAGTGAATAAACGTTAGAGAAAATTGAAAGGTCAATCAAGAATGAGAAACTGGCAACATTGGGTACACAATACACAATACTTGTCTTAATCTACATTAGTGTAAATAAATGTATGTTATCATATAAAACTCTATCTGTTTCAACATTTATGATGTTCAAACAACAAATAACAACAATGTAAAAAATATTTAGCATATAAGTTTGAATCATTCATTCTAACAATACTCTTAACATTAACATATATTCAAAGTTCAATAGTTATTTACACTAATACGGTTGCCTTTCAGTACATTGCACATTTATCAGGTAATCAATCTTTATTACGGCATTGATTGTTTAATTTATCCTTCAATTGCGTGATCTTCAGTACTAATTAAGTACAATTCGGTGTTAATTATCAATTAGTAAAGGTCCTAGTAAAGCATTTCTTTTATCTGATTCATGTAGATCGACTGTAATACAAGCATCACCAACATAGACGCATACCTCATAGAGGACACAATTGATCCCGATTAGAATGGGTGGCTCAATGAGTTAGAAAGTTTGATTACCTAACAACTCAAACGTGCCTATCACCAATACTGCATGGGTTCGCGCTTAGTCTTTGTCAATTACAAAAAGCCTGCACTCGAGTCGCAGCCGCAAATGCTAAAGCTTACCAATTGCTTGCCCATGGTCAGTGGTTCTCTCAGGGTACTCCAGCTTCTTACACATCTAAGACTGGTTGCCATGATTTAGCTGAAATTTTGCTGAAAATGGCGTTAAGCACAAAATAACTCAAATTCAACCGAGTAGAACGACGCTTTTTTGCTCTTTTCAGATCATTATCAGTTGTTTTAGACATTACAGGATGAAAACAATATACCTAGGTTGCCGACAGATATAAAGCAAATTTTCACTCGCTAGTAAACTTAGCCTTCTATCTCCCTGTTTCTAGCACTTGTGCGATAGGTCATAAACAAAGAATGGGCCGGATATTGCTTCCGACAAGCAGGACACATTCGTAGCCGTTTGTATCAAATATTCCCTAACGGCTAACACAGTATATCTCTATAATAAAGGAAATTAAGACGGCGACTATATTTTACCTAAGCAATGTCGATTATTTCGCTCTGTCGTTTAGGTGAATGGGTTAAGGTCTTTAACGACACTTTTTGCATTGTCCATCCTGCTTTGACTTACAACTTCTGATGACCCCATTGGTATCTTCAACCTTTTCTTTCAATAGTATTTCTGTTATATCCTGTCGGTCAGTTTTATTGTTTGGAGAAAGCGGAGTACTCGGAGAAGACCATCGTCCTGTCGCAATTCACTGACAAAATGTATCATATACAGTTGTATCGAGTACATCTTGCCTTGAGCGGGATTCAAGCTCATAGGGTTAGTGGTGATAGGCACTGATTGCACATGTAGTCAGAAATCCAACTACCAATCGATCACGACAACAATGGCCAATTGGTCCCTATTGACGGACATATGATATGAAATGTTTACCTGACAGGATGGTATGGCTCGTATGAAAGAGTACATGTCAAAATAAAACACGAACATTACAATACAATATATGCCTTATCTTTCTTATTGCGTTGAGAAAGTCAAACATCAACAGAGCGATCAGTGTATCACAAATTATGTGTTCCATACAAACAGCAATTAACCCTATTAATTTTGTTTTGTTATTTTCTTCTGGAGAATGGAATACTGTGTTGTGAACTGGGCATTTAATTTAAAACTACTTTGATCATTTTCAATGGATTTCTTATAATGAATAATTTTAATTTCAATTAAAACCATGTTTGTTTTTTGAAATAAATTATCTGAGGGTTAAGGGCTGTTTGAAATTAATGCATACCGTTTCGCGTCAATAATTTTTAGCAATAAATTGTGCTTAGCGTATTTAGTTTGGAATGCAAATAGGCTATTCATATCATCAACAAAACTTCAACACAATGTAATTATTAAAAGTGAATAAACGTTAGAGAACATTGAAAGGGCAATCAAGAATGAGAAACTGGCAACATTGGGTACACAAGACACATTACTTGTCTTAATCTACATTAGTGTAAATAAATGTATGTTATCATATACAACTCTATCTGTTTCAACATTTATGATATTCAAACAACAAATAACAACAATGTCAAAGATATGTAGCATATAAGTTTTAATCATTCATTCTAACAATACTTTTAACATTAACATATATTCAGAGTTCAATAGTTATTTACACTAATACGGTTGTCGTTCAGTACATTGCACATTTCTCCGGTAATCAATCTTTATTACGACATTGACTGTTTAATATATCCTTCAATTGCGTGATCCTCAGTACTAATTAAGGACAATTCGGTGTTAATTATCAATTAGTAAAGGTCCTAGTAAAGCATTTCTGTTATCTGATTCATGCAGATCGACTGTAATACAAGCATCACCAGCATAGACGCAGACCTCATAGAGGACACAATTGATCCCGATTAGAATGGGTGGCTCAATGAGTTAGAAAGTTGGATTACCTGACAACTCATACGAGCAGATCACCAATACTGCATGGGTTCGCGCCCTGTCTTTGTCAATTACGAAAAGGCTGCACTCGACTCGCGGCCGCAAATGCTAATGCTAACCAATTGCTTGCCTATGGTCGGTGGTTCTCTCAGGGTACTCCAGCTTCTTGCACATCTAAGAATGGTTGCCATGATTTTGCTGAAATATTGCTGAAAATGGCGTTAAGCACCAAAATCACTCAAATTCAACCGATTAGAACGACGCTTTTTCTGCTCTTTTCAGACCATTATCAGTTGTTTTAGACATTACAGGATGAAAACAATATACCTAGGTTGCCGATAGATATTAAGCACATTTTCACTCGCTAGTAAACCTAGCCTTCTATCTCCCTGTTTCTAGCACTTGTGTGATTGGTCATACATAAAGAATGGAGCGGATATTGCTTCCGACAAGCAGGGCACTTTCGTAGCGTTTGTAGCAAATATTCCCTAACGGTTAACACAGTATATCTTTATAATAAAGGAGATTAAGAGGGCGACTATATTTTACCTAAGCAATGTCGATTATTTCGCTCTGTCGTTTAGGTGAATGGGTTAAGGTCTTTAACGACACTTTTTGCATTGTCCTTCCTGCTTTGACTTACAACTTCTGATGACCCCATTGGTATCATCAACCTTTTCTTTCAATAGTATTTCTGTTATATCCTGTCGGTCAGTTTTAATGCTTGGAGAAACCGGAGTACTCGGAGAAGACCATCGTCCTGTCGCAATTCACTGAAAAAAATGTATCATAGAACGTTGTATCGAGTACATCTTGCCATTAGCGGGATTCAAGCTCATAGGGTTAGTGGTGATAGGCACTGATTGCACATGTAGTCGGAAATCCAACTACCAATCGATCACGACAACAATGGCCAATTGGTCCCTATTGGCGGACATATGATATGAAATGCTTACCTAACAGGGTGGTATGGCTCGTGTGAGAGAGTACATGTCATAAAAAAACACAAACATTACAATACAATATATGCCTTAACTTTCTTATTACGTTGAGAAAGCCAAAAATCAACAGAGCGATCAGTGTATCACAAATTATGTGTTCCATACAAACAGCCATTAACCCTATTAATTTTGTTTTGGTATTTTCTTCTGGAGAAAGGAATACTGTGTTGTGAAATGGGCATTTAATTTAAAACTACTCTAATCATTTTCAATGGATTTCTTATAATGAATAATTTTAATTTCAATTAAAACCATTCTTGTTTTTTGAAATTAATTGTCTGAGGGTTAAGGGCTGTTTGAAATTAATGCATACCGTTTCGCGTCAATAATTTTTAGTACTACATTTTGCTTACCGTATTTAGTTTGGAATGCAAATAGGCTATTCATATCCTCGACAAAACTTCAACACAATGTAATTATTAAAAGTGAATAAACGTTAGAGAACATTGAAAGGGCAATCAAGAATGAGAAACTGGCAACATTGGGTACACAATACACAATACTTGTCTTAGTCTACATTAGTGTAAATAAATGTATGTTATCATACAAAACTCTATCTGTTTCAACATTTATGATGTTCAAACAACAAAAAACAACAATGTCAAAGATATGTAACTTATAAGTTTTGATCATTCATTCTAACAATACTCTTAACAATAACATATATGCAGAGTTCAATAGTTATTTACACTAATACGGTTGTCTTTCAGTACATTGCACATTTCTCCGGTAATCAATCTTTACAGGATGAACACAATATACATTGGTTGCCGCTAGATATAAAGCAAATGTTCACTCGCTAGTAAACCTAGCCGTCTATCTCCCTGTTTCTAGCACTTGTGTGATAGGTCATGAATAAAGAATGGACGGGATATTGCTTCCGACAAGCAGGACACATTCGTAGCCGTTTGCAACAAATATTCCCTAACGGCTAACACAGTATATCTTTATAATAAAGGAGATTAAGACGGCGACTATATTTTACCTAAGCAATGTCGATTATTTCGCTCTGTCGTTTAGGTGAATGGGTTAATGTCTTTAACGACACTGTTTGCATTGTCCATCCTGCTTTGACTTACAACTTCTGATGACCCCATTGGTATCTTCAATCTTTTCTTTCAATAGTATTTCTGTTATATCTTGTCGTTTAGTTTTATTGTTTGGAGAAAGCGGTGTACTCGGAGAAGACCATCGTCCTGTCGCAATTCACTGAAGAAATGTATCATATAAATGTATATCGAGTACATCTTGCCATGAGCGGGATTCAAGCTCATAGGGTTAGTGGTGATAGACACTAATTGCACATGTAGTCAGAAATCCAACTACCAATCGATCACGACAACAATGGCCAATTGGTCCCTATTGACGGACATATGATATGAAATGTTTACCTAACAGGGTGGTATGGCTCGTATGAAAGAGTACATGTCATAATAAAACACGAACATTACAATACAATATATGCCTTATCTTTCTTATTGCGTTGAGAAAGTCAAACATCAACAGAGCGATCAGTGCATCACAAATTATGTGTTCCATACAAACAGCCATTAACCCTATTAATTTTGTTTTGTTATTTTCTTCTGGAGAATGGAATACTGTGTTGTGAACTGGGCATTTAATTTAAAACTACTTTAATAATTGTCAATGCATTTCTTATAATGAATAATTTTAATTTCAATTAAACCCATGTTTGTTTTTTGAAATTAATTGTCTGAGGGATAAAGGCTGTTTGAAATTAATGCATACCGTTTCGGGTTTATAATTTTTAGCAATAAATTTTACTGAGCGTATTTAGTTTGGAATACAAATAGACTATTCGTATCATCGACAAAACTTCAACACAATGTAATTATTAAAAGTGAATAAAGGTTAGAAAAATTGAAAGGGCAATCAAGAATGAGAAACTGGCAACATTGGGTACACAAGACACAAGACTTCTCTTAATCTACATTAGTGTAAATAAATGTATGTTATCATATACAACTCTATCAGTTTCAACATTTATGATATTCAAACAACAAATAACAACAATGTCAAAGATATTTAACATATAAATTTTAATCATTCATTCTAACAATACTCCTAACATTAACATATATTCAGAGATCAATAGTTATTTACACTAATACGGTTGCCTTTCAGTACATTGCACATTTATCCGGTAATCAATCTTTATTACGACATTGATTGTTTAATTTATCCTTCAATTGCGTGATCTTCAGTACTAATTAAGTACAATTCGGTGTTAATTATCAATTAGTAAAGGTCCTAGTAAAGCATTTCTTTTATCTGCTTCATGTAGATCGACTGTAATACAAGCATCACCAGCATAGACGCAGACCTCATAGAGGACACAATTGATCCCGATTAGAATGGGTGGCTCAATGAGCTAGAAAGTTGGATTACCTGACAACTCATACGAGTCTATCACCAATACTGCATGGGTTCGCCCCAGTCTTTGTCAATTACAAAAAGGCTGCACTCGACTCGCTGCCACACATGTTAATGCTTACCAATTGCTTGCCCATGGTCGGTGGTTCTCTCAGGGTATTCCAGCTTCTTGCACATCTAAGAATGGTTGCCAAAATGTAGCTGAAATATTGCTGAAAATGGCGCTAAGAACCAACAATCACTCAAATTCAACCGATTAGAACGACGCTTTTGTGCTCTTTTCAGATCATTATCAGTTGTTTTAGACATTACAGGATGAAAACAATATACCTAGGTTGCCGATAGATATAAAGCAAATTTTCACTCGCTAGTAAACCTAGCCTTCTATCTCCCTGTTTCTAGCACTTGTGTGATTGGTCATACATAAAGAATGGAGCGGATATTGCTTCCGACAAGCAGGACACTTTCGTAGCCGTTTGTAGCAAATATTCACTAACGGTTAACACAGTATATCTTAATAATAAAGGAGATTAAGACGGCGACTATATTTTACCTAATCAATGTCGATTATTTCGCTCTGTCGTTTAGGTGAATGGGTTAAGGTCTTTAGCGACACTTTTTGCATTGTCCATCCTGCTTTGACTTACAACTTCTGATGACCCCATTGGTATCTTCAACCTTTTCTTTCAATAGGATTTCTGTTATATCCTGTCGGTCAGTTTTATTGTTTGGAGAAACCGGAGTACTCGGAGAAGATCATCGTCCTGTCGCAATTCACTGAAAAAAGATGTATCATATAAAGTTGTATCGAGTACATCTTGCCATGAGCGGGATTCAAGCTCATAGGGTTAGTGGTGATAGGCACTGATTGCGCATGTAGTCGTAAATCCAACTACCAATCGATCACGACAACAATGGCCAATTGGTCCCTATTGACGGACATATGACATGAAATGTTTACATAACAGGATGGTATGGCTAGTGTGAAAGAGGACATGCCATAATAATACACGAACATTACAATACAATATATGCCTTAGCTTTCTTATTGCGTTGAGAAAGTCAAAAATCAACAGAGCGATCAGTGTATCACAAATTATGTGTTCCATACAAACAGCCATTAACCCTATTAATTTTGTTTTGTTATTTTCTTCTGGAGAATGGAATACTGTGTTGTGAACTGGGCATTTAATTTAAAACTACTTTGATTATTTTCAATGGATTTCTTATAATGAATAATTTTATTTTCAATTAAACCCAAGTTTGTTTTTTGAAATTAACTGTCTGAGGGTTAATGGCTGTTTGAAATTAATGCTTACCGTTTCGCGTCAATAATTTTTAGTACTACATTTTGCTTAGCGTATTTAGTTTGGAATGCAAATAGGCTATTCATATCATCGACAAAACTTCAACACAATGTAAGTATTAAAAGTGAGTAAACGTTAGAGAAAATTGAAAGGGCAATCAAGAATGAGAAACTGGCAACATTGGGTACACAATACACATTACTTGTCTTAATTTACATTAGTGTAAATAAATGTATGTTATCATATACAACTCTATCTGTTTCAACATTTATGATGTTCAAGCAACAAAAAACAACAATGTCAAAGATATGTAACATATAAGTTTTGATCATTCATTCTAACAATACTCTTAACATTAACATATATTCAAAGTTCAATAGTTATTTACACTAATACGGTTGCCTTTCAGTACATTGCACATTTATCCGGTAATCAATCTTTATTACGGCATTGATTGTTTAATTTATCCTTCAATTGCGTGATCTTCAGTACTAATTAAGTACAATTCGGTGTTAATTATCAATTAGTAAAGGTCCTAGTACAGCATTTCTTTTATCTGATTCATGTAGATCGACAGTAATACAAGCATCACCAACATAGACGCATACCTCATAGAGGACACAATTGATCCCGATTAGAATGGGTGGCTCAATGAGTTAGAAAGTTGGATTACCTGACAACTCATACGAGCCTATCACCAATACTGCATGGGTTCGCGCCCGGTCTTTGTCAATTACAAAAAGCCTGCACTCGACTCGCTGCCGCAAATGTTAATGCTTACCAATTGTTTGCCCATGGTCGGTGGTTCTCTCAGGGTACTCCAGCTTCTTGCACATCTAAGAATGGTTGCCAAAATTTAGCTGAAATATTGCTGAAAATGGCGCTAAGCACCAAAAATCACTCAAATTCAACCGATTAGAACGACGCTTTTTCTGCTCTTTTCAGATCATTATCAGTTGCTTTAGACATTACAGGATGAAAACAATATACCTATGTTGCCGCTAGATATAAAGCAAATGTTCACTCGCTTGTAAACTTAGCCTTCTATCTCCCTGTTTCTAGCACTTGTGTGATTGGTCATACATAAAGAATGGAGAGGATATTGCTTCCGACAAGCAGGGCACTTTCGTAGCCGTTTGTAGCAAATATTCCCGAACGTTAGCACAGTATATCTTTATAATAAAGGAGATTAAGACGGCGACTATATTTTACCTAATCAATGTCGATTATTTCGCTCTGTCGTTTAGGTGAATGGGTTAAGGTCTTTAGCGACATTTTTTGCATTGTCCATCCTGCTTTGACTTACAACTTCTGATGACCCCATTGGTATCATCAACCTTTTCTTTCAATAGTATTTCTGTTATATCCTGTCGGTCAGTTTTATTGTTTGGAGAAACCGGAGTACTCGGAGATGATCATCGTCCTGTCGCAATTCACTGAAAAAAATGTATCATATAAAGTTGTATCGAGTACATCTTGCCATGAGCGGGATTCAAGCTCATAGGGTTAGTGGTGATAGGCACTGATTGCACATGTAGTCGTAAATCCAACTACCAATCAATCACGACAAAAATGGCCAATTGGTCCCTATTGACGGACATATGACATGAAATGTTTACATAACAGGATGGTATGGCTCGTGTGAAAGAGTACATGCCATAATAAAACACAAACATTACAATACAATATATGCCTTAGCTTTCTTATTGCGTTGAGAAAGTCAAAAATCAACAGAGCGATCAGTGTATCACAAATTATGTGTTCCATACAAACAGCCATTAACGCGATTAATTTTGTTTTGTTATTTTCTTCAGGAGAATGGAATACTGTGTTGTGAACTGGGCATTTAATTTAAAACTACTTTGATTATTTTCAATGGATTTCTTATAATGAATAATTTTATTTTCAATTAAACCCAAGTTTGTTTTTTGAAATTAATGTCTGAGTGTTAAGGGCTGTTTGAAGTTAATGCTTACCGTTTCGGGTCTGTAATTTTTAGCACTAAATTTGGCTTAGCGTATTTAGTTTGGAATGCAAATAGCTATTCATATCATCGACAAAACTTCAACACAATGTAATTATTAAAAGTGAGTAAACGTTAGAGAACATTGAAAGGGCAATCAAGAATGAGAAACTGGCAACATTGGGTACACAATACACAATACTTGTCTTGGTCTACATTAGTGTAAATAAATGTATGTTATCATATAAAACTCTATCTGTTTCAACATTTATGATGTTCAAACAACAAAAAACAACAATGTCAAAGATATGTAACTTATAAGTTTTGATCATTCATTCTAACAATACTCTTAACATTAACATATATTCAGAGTTCAATAGTTATTTACACTAATACGGTTGTCTTTCAGTACATTGCACATTTCTCCGGTAATCAATCTTTACAGGATGAACACAATATACATTGGTTGCCGCTAGATATAAAGCAAATGTTCACTCGCTAGTAAACCTAGCCTTCTATCTCCCTGTTTCTAGGACTTGTGTGATAGGTCATGAATAAAGAATGGACGGGATATTGCTTCCGACAAGCAGGACACATTCGTAGCCGTTTGCAACAAATATTCCCTAACGGCTAACACAGTATATCTTTATAATAAAGGAGATTAAAACGGCAACTATATTTTACCTAAGCAATGTCGATTATTTCGCTCTGTCGTTTAGGTGAATGGGTTAATGTCTTTAAGACACTGTTTGCATTGTCCATCCTGCTTTGACTTACAACTTCTGATGACCCCATTGGTATCTTCAACCTTTTCTTTCAATAGTATTTCTGTTATATCTTGTCGGTTAGTTTTATTGTTTGGAGAAAGCGGAGTACTCGGAGAAGACCATCGTCATGTCGCAATTCACTGAAGAAATGTATCATATAAATGTATATCGAGTACATCTTGCCATGAGCGGGATTCAAGCTCATAGGGTTAGT
Source organism: Bathymodiolus septemdierum (assembly GCA_963383655.1). Taxonomy (NCBI): domain Eukaryota; kingdom Metazoa; phylum Mollusca; class Bivalvia; order Mytilida; family Modiolidae; genus Bathymodiolus; species Bathymodiolus septemdierum. Next base: position 22,661,090 of record OY726525.1, read on the forward strand.
GGTGATAGACACTAATTGCACATGTAGTCAGAAATCCAACTACCAATCGATCACGACAACAATGGCCAATTGGTCCCTATTGACGGACATATGATATGAAATGTTTACCTAACAGGGTGGTATGGCTCGTATGAAAGAGTACATGTCATAATAAAACACGAACATTACAATACAATATATGCCTTATCTTTCTTATTGCGTTGAGAAAGTCAAACATCAACAGAGCGATCAGTGCATCACAAATTATGTGTTCCATACAAACAGCCATTAACCCTATTAATTTTGTTTTGTTATTTTCTTCTGGAGAATGAAATACTGTGTTGTGAACTGGGCATTTAATTTAAAACTACTTTAATCATTTTCAATGCATTTCTTATAATGAATAATTTTAATTTCAATTAAACCCATGTTTGTTTTTTGAAATTAATTGTCTGAGGGTTAAATGCTGTTTGAAATTAATGCATACCGTTTCGGGTTTATAATTTTTAGCACTAAATTTTACTGAGCGTATTTAGTTTGGAATACAAATAGGCTATTCGTATCATCGACAAAACTTCAACACAATGTAATTATTAAAAGTGAATAAACGTTAGAAAAATTGAAAGGGCAATCAAGAATGAGAAACTGGCAACATCGGGTACACAAGACACAAGACTTCTCTTAATCTACATTAGTGTAAATAAATGTATGTTATCATATACAACTCTATCAGTTTCAACATTTATGATGTTCAAACAACAAATAACAACAATGCCAAAGATATTTAACATATAAATTTTAATCATTCATTCTAACAATACTCTTAACATTAACATATATTCAGAGATCAATAGTTATTTACACTAATACGGTTGCCTTTCAGTACATTGCACATTTATCCGGTAATCAATCTTTATTACGACATTGATTGTTTAATTTATCCTTCAATTGCGTGATCTTCAGTACTAATTAAGTACAATTCGGTGTTAATTATCAATTAGTAAAGGTCCTAGTAAAGCATTTCTTTTATCTGCTTCATGTAGATCGACTGTAATACAAGCATCACCAGCATAGACGCAGACCTCATAGAGGACACAATTGATCCCGATTAGAATGGGTGGCTCAATGAGCTAGAAAGTTGGATTACCTGACAACTCATACGAGTCTATCACCAATACTGCATAGGTTCGCCCCGGTCTTTGTCAATTACAAAAAGGCTGCACTCGACTCGCTGCCACAAATGTTAATGCTTACCAATTGCTTGCCCATGGTCGGTGGTTCTCTCAGGGTATTCCAGCTTCTTGCACATCTAAGAATGGTTGCCAAAATTTAGCTGAAATATTGCTGAAAATGGCGCTAAGCACCAACAATCACTCAAATTCAACCGATTAGAACGACGCTTTTGTGCTCTTTTCAGATCATTATCAGTTGTTTTAGACATTACAGGATGAAAACAATATACCTAGGTTGCCGATAGATATAAAGCAAATTTTCACTCGCTAGTAAACCTAGCCTTCTATCTCCCTGTTTCTAGCACTTGTGTGATTGGTCATACATAAAGAATGGAGCGGATATTGCTTCCTACAAGCAGGACACTTTCGTAGCCGTTTGTAGCAAATATTCCCTAACGGTTAACACAGTATATCTTAATAATAAAGGAGATTAAGACGGCGACTATATTTTACCTAATCAATGTCGATTATTTCGCTCTGTCATTTAGGTGAATGGGTTAAGGTCTTTAGGGACACTTTTTGCATTGTCCATCCTGCTTTGACTTACAACTTCTGATGACCCCATTGGTATCTTCAACCTTTTCTTTCAATAGTATTTCTGTTATATCCTGTCGGTCAGTTTTATTGTTTGGAGAAACCGGAGTACTCGGAGAAGATCATCGTCCTGTCGCAATTCACTGAAAAAAAATGTATCATATAAAGTTGTATCGAATACATCTTGCCATGAGCGGGATTCAAGCTCATGGGGTTAGTGGTGATAGGCACTGATTGCACATGTAGTCGTAAATCCAACTACCAATCGATCACGACAACAATGGCCAATTGGTCCCTATTGACGGACATATGACATGAAATGTTTACATAACAGGATGGTATGGCTAGTGTGAAAGAGTACATGCCATATTAATACACGAACATTACAATACAATATATGCCTTAGCTTTCTTATTGCGTTGAAAAAGTCAAAAATCAACAGAGCGATCAGTGTATCACAAATTATGTGTTCCATACAAACAGCCATTAACCCTATTAATTTTGTTTTGTTATTTTCTTCTGGAGAATGGAATACTGTGTTGTGACCTGGGCATTTAATTTAAAACTACTTTGATTATTTTCAATGGATTTCTAATAATGAATAATTTTATTTTCAATTAAACCCAAGTTTGTTTTTTGAAATTAATTGTCTGAGGATTAATGGCTGTTTGAAATTAATGCTTACCGTTTCGCGTCAATAATTTTTAGTACTACATTTTGCTTAGCGTATTTAGTTTGGAATGCAAATAGGCTATTCATATCATCGACAAAACTTCAACACAATGTAAGTATTAAAAGTGAGTAAACGTTAGAGAAAATTGAAAGGGCAATCAAGAATGAGAAACTGGCAACATTGGGTACACAATACACATTACTTGTCTTAATTTACATTAGTGTAAATAAATGTATGTTATCATATACAACACTATCAGTTTCAACATTTATGATGTTCAAACAACAAATAACAACAATGTCAAAGATATTTAACATATAAATTTTAATCATTCATTCTAACAATACTCTTAACATTAACATATATTCAGAGATCAATAGTTATTTACACTAATACGGTTGCCTTTCAGTACATTGCACATTTATCCGGTAATCAATCTTTATTACGACATTGATTGTTTAATTTATCCTTCAATTGCGTGATCTTCAGTACTAATTAAGTACAATTCGGTGTTAATTATCAATTAGTAAAGGTCCTAGTAAAGCATTTCTTTTATCTGCTTCATGTAGATCGACTGTAATACAAGCATCACCAGCATAGACGCAGACCTCATAGAGGACACAATTGATCCCGATTAGAATGGGTGGCTCAATGAGCTAGAAAGTTGGATTACCTGACAACTCATACGAGTCTATCACCAATACTGCATAGGTTCGCCCCGGTCTTTGTCAATTACAAAAAGGCTGCACTCGACTCGCTGCCACAAATGTTAATGCTTACCAATTGCTTGCCCATGGTCGGTGGTTCTCTCAGGGTATTCCAGCTTCTTGCACATCTAAGAATGGTTGCCAAAATTTAGCTGAAATATTGCTGAAAATGGCGCTAAGCACCAACAATCACTCAAATTCAACCGATTAGAACGACGCTTTTGTGCTCTTTTCAGATCATTATCAGTTGTTTTAGACATTACAGGATGAAAACAATATACCTAGGTTGCCGATAGATATAAAGCAAATTTTCACTCGCTAGTAAACCTAGCCTTCTATCTCCCTGTTTCTAGCACTTGTGTGATTGGTCATACATAAAGAATGGAGCGGATATTGCTTCCGACAAGCAGGACACTTTCGTAGCCGTTTGTAGCAAATATTCCCTAACGGTTAACACAGTATATCTTAATAATAAAGGAGATTAAGACGGCGACTATATTTTACCTAATCAATGTCGATTATTTCGCTCTGTCGTTTAGGTGAATGGGTTAAGGTCTTTAGCGACACTTTTTGCATTGTCCATCCTGCTTTGACTTACAACTTCTGATGACCCCATTGGTATCTTCAACCTTTTCTTTCAATAGTATTTCTGTTATATCCTGTCGGTCAGTTTTATTGTTTGGAGACACCGGAGTACTCGGAGAAGATCATCGTCCTGTCGCAATTCACTGAAAAAAAATGTATCATATAAAGTTGTATCGAGTACATCTTGCCATGAGCGGGATTCAAGCTCATAGGGTTAGTGGTGATAGGCACTGATTGCACATGTAGTCGTAAATCCAACTACCAATCGATCACGACAACAATGGCCAATTGGTCCCTATTGACGGACATATGACATGAAATGTTTACATAACAGGATGGTATGGCTAGTGTGAAAGAGTACATGCCATATTAATACACGAACATTACAATACAATATATGCCTTAGCTTTCTTATTGCGTTGAGAAAGTCAAAAATCAACAGAACGATCAGTGTATCACAAATTATGTGTTCCATACAAACAGCCATTAACCCTATTAATTTTGTTTTGTTATTTTCTTCTGGAGAATGGAATACTGTGTTGTGACCTGGGCATTTAATTTAAAACTACTTTGATTATTTTCAATGGATTTCTAATAATGAATAATTTTATTTTCAATTAAAACCATGCTTGTTTTTTGAAATTAATTATCTGAGGGTTAAGGGCTGTTTGAAATTAATGCATACCGTTTCGCGTCAATATTTTTTAGTACTACATTTTGCTTAGCGTATTTAGTTTGGAATGCAAATAGGCTATTCATATCATCGACAAAACTTCAACACAATGTAAGTATTAAAAGTGAGTAAACGTTAGAGAAAATTGAAAGGGCAATCAAGAATGAGAAACTGGCAACATTGGGTACACAATACACATTACTTGTCTTAATTTACATTAGTGTAAATAAATATATGTTATCATATACAACTCTATCTGTTTCAACATTTATGATGTTCAAGCAACAAAAAACAACAATGTCAAAGATATGTAACATATAAGTTTTGATCATTCATTCTAACAATACTCTTAACATTAACATATATTCAAAGTTCAATAGTTATTTACACTAATACGGTTGCCTTTCAGTACATTGCACATTTATCCGGTAATCAATCTTTATTACGGCATTGATTGTTTAATTTATCCTTCAATTGCGTGATCTTCAGTACTAATTAAGTACAATTCGGTGTTAATTATCAATTAGTAAAGGTCCTAGTAAAGCATTTCTTTTATCTGATTCATGTAGATCGACAGTAATACAAGCATCACCAACATAGACGCATACCTCATAGAGGACACAATTGATCCCGATTAGAATGGGTGGCTCAATGAGTTAGAAAGTTGGATTACCTGACAACTCATACGAGCCTATCACCAATACTGCATGGGTTCGCGCCCGGTCTTTGTCAATTACAAAAAGCCTGCACTCGACTCGCTGCCGCAAATGTTAATGCTTACCAATTGTTTGCCCATGGTCGGTGGTTCTCTCAGGGTACTCCAGCTTCTTACACATCTAAGACTGGTTGCAATGATTTAGCTGAAATTTTGCTGAAAATGGCGTTAAGCACAAAATAACTCAAATTCAACCGAGTAGAACGATGCTTTTTTGCTCTTTTCAGATCATTATCAGTTGTTTTAGACATTACAGGATGAAAACAATATACCTAGGTTGCCGACAGATATAAAGCAAATGTTCACTCGCTTGTAAACTTAGCCTTCTATCTCCCTGTTTCTAGCACTTGTGCGATAGGTCATAAACAAAGAATGGGCCGGATATTGCTTCCGACAAGCAGGACACATTCGTAGCCGTTTGTATCAAATATTCCCTAACGGCTAACACAGTATATCTCTATAATAAAGGAAATTAAGACGGCGACTATATTTTACCTAAGCAATGTCGATTATTTCGCTCTGTCGTTTAGGTGAATGGGTTAAGGTCTTTAACGACACTTTTTGCATTGTCCATCCTGCTTTGACTTACAACTTCTGATGACCCCATTGGTATCTTCAACCTTTTCTTTCAATAGTATTTCTGTTATATCCTGTCGGTTAGTTTTATTGTTTGGAGAAAGCGGAGTACTCGGAGAAGACCATCGTCCTGTCGCAATTCACTGACAAAATGTATCATATACAGTTGTATCGAGTACATCTTGCCTTGAGCGGGATTCAAGCTCATAGGGTTAGTGGTGATAGGCACTGATTGCACATGTAGTCAGAAATTCAACTACCAACGATCACGACAACAATGGCCAATTGGTCCCTATTGACGGACATATGATATGAAATGTTTACCTGACAGGATGGTATGGCTCGTATGAAAGAGTACATGTCAAAATAAAACACGAACATTACAATACAATATATGCCTTATCTTTCTAATTGCGTTGAGAAAGTCAAACATCAACAGAGCGATCAGTGTATCACAAATTATGTGTTCCATACAAACAGCAATTAACCCTATTAATTTTGTTTTGTTATTTTCTTCTGGAGAATGGAATACTGTGTTGTGAACTGGGCATTTAATTTAAAACTACTTTGATCATTTTCAATGGATTTCTTATAATGAATAATTTTAATTTCAATTAAAACCATGTTTGTTTTTTGAAATAAATTATCTGAGGGTTAAGGGCTGTTTGAAATTAATGCATACCGTTTCGCGTCAATAATTTTTAGCAATAAATTGTGCTTAGCGTATTTAGTTTGGAATGCAAATAGGCTATTCATATCATCAACAAAACTTCAACACAATGTAATTATTAAAAGTGAATAAACGTTAGAGAACATTGAAAGGGCAATCAAGAATGAGAAACTGGCAACATTGGGTACACAAGACACATTACTTGTCTTAATCTACATTAGTGTAAATAAATGTATGTTATCATATACAACTCTATCTGTTTCAACATTTATGATATTCAAACAACAAATAACAACAATGTCAAAGATATGTAGCATATAAGTTTTAATCATTCATTCTAACAATACTTTTAACATTAACATATATTCAGAGTTCAATAGTTATTTACACTAATACGGTTGTCGTTCAGTACATTGCACATTTCTCCGGTAATCAATCTTTATTACGACATTGACTGTTTAATATATCCTTCAATTGCGTGATCCTCAGTACTAATTAAGGACAATTCGGTGTTAATTATCAATTAGTAAAGGTCCTAGTAAAGCATTTCTGTTATCTGATTCATGCAGATCGACTGTAATACAAGCATCACCAGCATAGACGCAGACCTCATAGAGGACACAATTGATCCCGATTAGAATGGGTGGCCCAATGAGTTAGAAAGTTGGATTACCTGACAACTCATACGAGCATATCACCAATACTGCATGGGTTCGCGCCCTCTCTTTGTCAATTACGAAAAGGCTGCACTCGACTCGCGGCCGCAAATGCTAATGCTAACCAATTGCTTGCCTATGGTCGGTGGTTCTCTCAGGGTACTCCAGCTTCTTGCACATCTAAGAATGGTTGCCATGATTTTGCTGAAATATTGCTGAAAATGGCGTTAAGCACCAAAATCACTAAAATTCAACCGATTAGAACGACGCTTTTTCTGCTCTTTTCAGACCATTATCAGTTGTTTTAGACATTACAGGATGAAAACAATATACCTAGGTTGCCGATAGATATTAAGCACATTTTCACTCGCTAGTAAACCTAGCCTTCTATCTCCCTGTTTCTAGCACTTGTGTGATTGGTCATACATAAAGAATGGAGCGGATATTGCTTCCGACAAGCAGGGCACTTTCGTAGCGTTTGTAGCAAATATTCCCTAACGGTTAACACAGTATATCTTTATAATAAAGAAGATTAAGAGGGCGACTATATTTTACCTAAGCAATGTCGATTATTTCGCTCTGTCGTTTAGGTGAATGGGTTAAGGTCTTTAACGACACTTTTTGCATTGTCCTTCCTGCTTTGACTTACAACTTCTGATGACCCCATTGGTATCATCAACCTTTTTTTTCAATAGTATTTCTGTTATATCCTGTCGGTCAGTTTTATTGCTTGGAGAAACCGGAGTACTCGGAGAAGACCATCGTCCTGTCGCAATTCACTGAAAAAAATGTATCATAGAACGTTGTATCGAGTACATCTTGCCATTAGCGGGATTCAAGCTCATAGGGTTAGTGGTGATAGGCACTGATTGCACATGTAGTCGGAAATCCAACTACCAATCGATCACGACAACAATGGCCAATTGGTCCCTATTGGCGGACATATGATATGAAATGCTTACCTAACAGGGTGGTATGGCTCGTGTGAGAGAGTACATGTCATAAAAAAACACAAACATTACAATACAATATATGCCTTAACTTTCTTATTACGTTGAGAAAGCCAAAAATCAACAGAGCGATCAGTATATCACAAATTATGTGTTCCATACAAACAGCCATTAACCCTATTAATTTTGTTTTGGTATTTTCTTCTGGAGAAAGGAATACTGTGTTGTGAAATGGGCATTTAATTTAAAACTACTCTAATCATTTTCAATGGATTTCTTATAATGAATAATTTTAATTTCAATTAAAACCATTCTTGTTTTTTGAAATTAATTGTCTGAGGGTTAAGGGCTGTTTGAAATTAATGCATACCGTTTCGCGTCAATAATTTTTAGTACTACATTTTGCTTACCGTATTTAGTTTGGAATGCAAATAGGCTATTCATATCCTCGACAAAACTTCAACACAATGTAATTATTAAAAGTGAATAAACGTTAGAGAACATTGAAAGGGCAATCAAGAATGAGAAACTGGCAACATTGGGTACACAATACACAATACTTGTCTTAGTCTACATTAGTGTAAATAAATGTATGTTATCATACAAAACTCTATCTGTTTCAACATTTATGATGTTCAAACAACAAAAAACAACAATGTCAAAGATATGTAACTTATAAGTTTTGATCATTCATTCTAACAATACTCTTAACAATAACATATATGCAGAGTTCAATAGTTATTTACACTAATACGGTTGTCTTTCAGTACATTGCACATTTCTCCGGTAATCAATCTTTACAGGATGAACACAATATACATTGGTTGCCGCTAGATATAAAGCAAATGTTCACTCGCTAGTAAACCTAGCCGTCTATCTCCCTGTTTCTAGCACTTGTGTGATAGGTCATGAATAAAGAATGGACGGGATATTGCTTCCGACAAGCAGGACACATTCGTAGCCGTTTGCAACAAATATTCCCTAACGGCTAACACAGTATATCTTTATAATAAAGGAGATTAAGAGGGCGACTATATTTTACCTAAGCAATGTCGATTATTTCGCTCTGTCGTTTAGGTGAATGGGTTAATGTCTTTAACGACACTGTTTGCATTGTCCATCCTGCTTTGACTTACAACTTCTGATGACCCCATTGGTATCTTCAATCTTTTCTTTCAATAGTATTTCTGTTATATCTTGTCGTTTAGTTTTATTGTTTGGAGAAAGCGGTGTACTCGGAGAAGACCATCGTCCTGTCGCAATTCACTGAAGAAATGCATCATATAAATGTGTATCGAGTACATCTTGCCATGAGCGGGATTCAAGCTCATAGGGTTAGTGGTGATAGACACTAATTGCACATGTAGTCAGAAATCCAACTACCAATCGATCACGACAACAATGGCCAATTGGTCCCTATTGACGGACATATGATATGAAATGTTTACCTAACAGGGTGGTATGGCTCGTATGAAAGAGTACATGTCATAATAAAACACGAACATTACAATACAATATATGCCTTATCTTTCTTATTGCGTTGAGAAAGTCAAACATCAACAGAGCGATCAGTGCATCACAAATTATGTGTTCCATACAAACAGCCATTAACCCTATTAATTTTGTTTTGTTATTTTCTTCTGGAGAATGGAATACTGTGTTGTGAACTGGGCATTTAATTTAAAACTACTTTAATAATTGTCAATGCATTTCTTATAATGAATAATTTCAATTTCAATTAAACCCATGTTTGTTTTTTGAAATTAATTGTCTGAGGGTTAAAGGCTGTTTGAAATTAATGCATACCGTTTCGGGTTTATAATTTTTAGCAATAAATTTTACTGAGCGTATTTAGTTTGGAATACAAATAGGCTATTCGTATCATCGACAAAACTTCAACACAATGTCATTATTAAAAGTGAATAAAGGTTAGAAAAATTGAAAGGGCAATCAAGAATGAGAAACTGGCAACATCGGGTACACAAGACACAAGACTTCTCTTAATCTACATTAGTGTAAATAAATGTATGTTATCATATACAACTCTATCAGTTTCAACATGTATGATATTCAAACAACAAATAACAACAATGTCAAAGATATTTAACATATAAATTTTAATCATTCATTCTAACAATACTCCTAACATTAACATATATTCAGAGATCAATAGTTATTTACACTAATACGGTTGCCTTTCAGTACATTGCACATTTATCCGGTAATCAATCTTTATTACGACATTGATTGTTTAATTTATCCTTAAATTGCGTGATCTTCAGTACTAATTAAGTACAATTCGGTGTTAATTATCAATTAGTAAAGGTCCTAGTAAAGCATTTCTTTTATCTGCTTCATGTAGATCGACTGTAATACAAGCATCACCAGCATAGACGCAGACCTCATAGAGGACACAATTGATCCCGATTAGAATGGGTGGCTCAATGAGCTAGAAAGTTGGATTACCTGACAACTCATACGAGTCTATCACCAATACTGCATGGGTTCGCCCCAGTCTTTGTCAATTACAAAAAGGCTGCACTCGACTCGCTGCCACACATGTTAATGCTTACCAATTGCTTGCCCATGGTCGGTGGTTCTCTCAGGGTATTCCAGCTTCTTGCACATCTAAGAATGGTTGCCAAAATTTTGCTGAAATATTGCTGAAAATGGCGCTAAGCACCAACAATCACTCAAATTCAACCGATTAGAACGACGCTTTTGTGCTCTTTTCAGATCATTATCAGTTGTTTTAGACATTACAGGATGAAAACAATATACCTAGGTTGCCGATAGATATAAAGCAAATTTTCACTCGCTAGTAAACCTAGCCTTCTATCTCCCTGTTTCTAGCACTTGTGTGATTGGTCATACATAAAGAATGGAGCGGATATTGCTTCCGACAAGCAGGACACTTTCGTAGCCGTTTGTAGCAAATATTCCCTAACGGTTAACACAGTATATCTTAATAATAAAGGAGATTAAGACGGCGACTATATTTTACCTAATCAATGTCGATTATTTCGCTCTGTCGTTTAGGTGAATGGGTTAAGGTCTTTAGCGACACTTTTTGCATTGTCCATCCTGCTTTGACTTACAACTTCTGATGACCCCATTGGTATCTTCAACCTTTTCTTTCAATAGTATTTCTGTTATATCCTGTCGGTCAGTTTTATTGTTTGGAGAAACCGGAGTACTCGGAGAAGATCATCGTCCTGTCGCAATTCACTGAAAAAAGATGTATCATATAAAGTTGTATCGAGTACATCTTGCCATGAGCGGGATTCAAGCTCATAGGGTTAGTGGTGATAGGCACTGATTGCACATGTAGTCGTAAATCCAACTACCAATCGATCACGACAACAATGGCCAATTGGTCCCTATTAACGGACATATGACATGAAATGTTTACATAACAGGATGGTATGGCTAGTGTGAAAGAGTACATGCCATAATAATACACGAACATTACAATACAATATATGCCTTAGCTTTCTTATTGCGTTGAGAAAGTCAAAAATCAACAGAGCGATCAGTGTATCACAAATTATGTGTTCCATACAAACAGCCATTAACCCTATTAATTTTGTTTTGTTATTTTCTTCTGGAGAATGGAATACTGTGTTGTGAACTGGGCATTTAATTTAAAACTACTTTGATTATTTTCAATGGATTTCTTATAATGAATAATTTTATTTTCAATTAAACCCAAGTTTGTTTTTTGAAATTAACTGTCTGAGGGTTAATGGCTGTTTGAAATTAATGCTTACCGTTTCGCGTCAATAATTTTTAGTACTACATTTTGCTTAGCGTATTTAGTTTGGAATGCAAATAGGCTATTCATATCATCGACAAAACTTCAACACAATGTAAGTATTAAAAGTGAGTAAACGTTAGAGAAAATTGAAAGGGCAATCAAGAATGAGAAACTGGCAACATTGGGTACACAATACACATTACTTGTCTTAATTTACATTAGTGTAAATAAATGTATGTTATCATATACAACTCTATCTGTTTCAACATTTATGATGTTCAAGCAACAAAAAACAACAATGTCAAAGATATGTAACATATAAGTTTTGATCATTCATTCTAACAATACTCTTAACATTAACATATATTCAAAGTTCAATAGTTATTTACACTAATACGGTTGCCTTTCAGTACATTGCACATTTATCCGGTAATCAATCTTTATTACGGCATTGATTGTTTAATTTATCCTTCAATTGCGTGATCTTCAGTACTAATTAAGTACAATTCGGTGTTAATTATCAATTAGTAAAGGTCCTAGTAAAGCATTTCGTTTATCTGATTCATGTAGATCGACAGTAATACAAGCATCACCAACATAGACGCATACCTCATAGAGGACACAATTGATCCCGATTAGAATGGGTGGCTCAATGAGTTAGAAAGTTGGATTACCTGACAACTCATACGAGCCTATCACCAATACTGCATGGGTTCGCGCCCGGTCTTTGTCAATTACAAAAAGCCTGCACTCGACTCGCTGCCGCAAATGTTAATGCTTACCAATTGTTTGCCCATGGTCGGTGGTTCTCTCAGGGTACTCCAGCTTCTTGCACATCTAAGAATGGTTGCCAAAATTTAGCTGAAATATTGCTGAAAATGGCGCTAAGCACCAAAAATCACTCAAATTCAACCGATTAGAACGACGCTTTTTCTGCTCTTTTCAGATCATTATCAGTTGCTTTAGACATTACAGGATGAAAACAATATACCTATGCTGCCGCTAGATATAAAGCAAATGTTCACTCGCTAGTAAACTTAGCCTTCTATCTCCCTGTTTCTAGCACTTGTGTGATTGGTCATACATAAAGAATGGAGAGGATATTGCTTCCGACAAGCAGGGCACTTTCGTAGCCGTTTGTAGCAAATATTCCCGAACGTTAGCACAGTATATCTTTATAATAAAGGAGATTAAGACGGCGACTATATTTTACCTAATCAATGTCGATTATTTCGCTCTGTCGTTTAGGTGAATGGGTTAAGGTCTTTAGCGACACTTTTTGCATTGTCCATCCTGCTTTGACTTACAACTTCTGATGACCCCATTGGTATCATCAACCTTTTCTTTCAATAGTATTTCTGTTATATCCTGTCGGTCAGTTTTATTGTTTGGAGAAACCGGAGTACTCGGAGATGATCATCGTCCTGTCGCAATTCACTGAAAAAAATGTATCATATAAAGTTGTATCGAGTACATCTTGCCATGAGCGGGATTCAAGCTCATAGGGTTAGTGGTGATAGGCACTGATTGCACATGTAGTCGTAAATCCAACTACCAATCAATCACGACAAAAATGGCCAATTGGTCCCTATTGACGGACATATGACATGAAATGTTTACATAACAGGATGGTATGGCTCGTGTGAAAGAGTACATGCCATAATAAAACACAAACATTACAATACAATATATGCCTTAGCTTTCTTATTGCGTTGAGAAAGTCAAAAATCAACAGAGCGATCAGTGTATCACAAATTATGTGTTCCATACAAACAGCCATTAACGCGATTAATTTTGTTTTGTTATTTTCTTCAGGAGAATGGAATACTGTGTTGTGAACTGGGCATTTAATTTAAAACTACTTTGATTATTTTCAATGGATTTCTTATAATGAATAATTTTATTTTCAATTAAACCCAAGTTTGTTTTTTGAAATTAATGTCTGAGTGTTAAGGGCTGTTTGAAGTTAATGCTTACCGTTTCGGGTCTGTAATTTTTAGCACTAAATTTGGCTTAGCGTATTTAGTTTGGAATGCAAATAGCTATTCATATCATCGACAAAACTTCAACACAATGTAATTATTAAAAGTGAATAAACGTTAGAGAACATTGAAAGGGCAATCAAGAATGAGAAACTGGCAACATTGGGTACACAATACACAATACTTGTCTTGGTCTACATTAGTGTAAATAAATGTATGTTATCATATAAAACTCTATCTGTTTCAACATTTATGATGTTCAAACAACAAAAAACAACAATGTCAAAGATATGTAACTTATAAGTTTTGATCATTCATTCTAACAATACTCTTAACATTAACATATATTCAGAGTTCAATAGTTATTTACACTAATACGGTTGTCTTTCAGTACATTGCACATTTCTCCGGTAATCAATCTTTACAGGATGAACACAATATACATTGGTTGCCGCTAGATATAAAGCAAATGTTCACTCGCTTGTAAACCTAGCCTTCTATCTCCCTGTTTCTAGGACTTGTGTGATAGGTCATGAATAAAGAATGGACGGGATATTGCTTCCGACAAGCAGGACACATTCGTAGCCGTTTGCAACAAATATTCCCTAACGGATAACACAGTATATCTTTATAATAAAGGAGATTAAAACGGCAACTATATTTTACCTAAGCAATGTCGATTATTTCGCTCTGTCGTTTAGGTGAATGGGTTAATGTCTTTAAGACACTGTTTGCATTGTCCATCCTGCTTTGACTTACACCTTCTGATGACCCCATTGGTATCTTCAACCTTTTCTTTCAATAGTATTTCTGTTATATCTTGTCGGTTAGTTTTATTGTTTGGAGAAAGCGGAGTACTCGGAGAAGACCATCGTCATGTCGCAATTCACTGAAGAAATGTATCATATAAATGTATATCGAGTACATCTTGCCATGAGCGGGATTCAAGCTCATAGGGTTAGTGGTGATAGACACTGATTGCACATGTAGTCAGAAATCCAACTACCAATCGATCACGACAACAATGGCCAATTGGTCCCTATTGACGGACATATGATATGAAATGCTTACCTAACAGGGTGGTATGGCTCGTATGAAAGAGTACATGTCATAATAAAACACGAACATTACAATACAATATATGCCTTATCTTTCTTATTGCGTTGAGAAAGTCAAACATCAACAGAGCGATCAGTGCATCACAAATTATGTGTTCCATACAAACAGCCATTAACCCTATTAATTTTGTTTTGTTATTTTCTTCTGGAGAATGAAATACTGTGTTGTGAACTGGGCATTTAATTTAAAACTACTTTAATCATTTTCAATGCATTTCTTATAATGAATAATTTTAATTTCAATTAAACCCATGTTTTTTTTTTAAATTAATTGTCTGAGGGTTAAAGGCTGTTTGAAATTAATGCATACCGTTTCGGGTTTATAATTTTTAGCACTAAATTTTACTGAGCGTATTTAGTTTGGAATGCAAATAGGCTATTCATATCATCGACAAAACTTCAACACAATGTAAGTATTAAAAGTGAGTAAACGTTAGAGAAAATTGAAAGGGCAATCAAGAATGAGAAACTGGCAACATTGGGTACACAATACACATTACTTGTCTTAATTTACATTAGTGTAAATAAATGTATGTTATCATATACAACACTATCAGTTTCAACATTTATGATGTTCAAACAACAAATAACAACAATGTCAAAGATATTTAACATATAAATTTTAATCATTCATTCTAACAATACTCTTAACATTAACATATATTCAGAGATCAATAGTTATTTACACTAATACGGTTGCCTTTCAGTACATTGCACATTTACCCGGTAATCAATCTTTATTACGACATTGATTGTTTAATTTATCCTTCAATTGCGTGATCTTCAGTACTAATTAAGTACAATTCGGTGTTAATTATCAATTAGTAAAGGTCCTAGTAAAGCATTTCTTTTATCAGCTTCATGTAGATCGACTGTAATACAAGCATCACCAGCATAGACGCAGACCTCATAGAGGACACAATTGATCCCGATTAGAATGGGTGGCTCAATGAGCTAGAAAGTTGGATTACCTGACAACTCATACGAGTCTATCACCAATACTGCATGGGTTCGCCCCGGTCTTTGTCAATTACAAAAAGGCTGCACTCGACTCGCTGCCACAAATGTTAATGCTTACCAATTGCTTGCCCATGGTCGGTGGTTCTCTCAGGGTATTCCAGCTTCTTGCACATCTAAGAATGGTTGCCAAAATTTAGCTGAAATATTGCTGAAAATGGCGCTAAGCACCAACAATCACTCAAATTCAACCGATTAGAACGACGCTTTTGTGCTCTTTTCAGATCATTATCAGTTGTTTTAGACATTACAGGATGAAAACAATATACCTAGGTTGCCGATAGATATAAAGCAAATTTTCACTCGCTAGTAAACCTAGCCTTCTATCTCCCTGTTTCTAGCACTTGTGTGATTGGTCATACATAAAGAATGGAGCGGATATTGCTTCCGACAAGCAGGACACTTTCGTAGCCGTTTGTAGCAAATATTCCCTAACGGTTAACACAGTATATCTTAATAATAAAGGAGATTAAGACGGCGACTATATTTTACCTAATCAATGTCGATTATTTCGCTCTGTCGTTTAGGTGAATGGGTTAAGGTCTTTAGCGACACTTTTTGCATTGTCCATCCTGCTTTGACTTACAACTTCTGATGACCCCATTGGTATCTTCAACCTTTTCTTTCAATAGTATTTCTGTTATATCCTGTCGGTCAGTTTTATTGTTTGGAGACACCGGAGTACTCGGAGAAGATCATCGTCCTGTCGCAATTCACTGAAAAAAAATGTATCATATAAAGTTGTATCGAGTACATCTTGCCATGAGCGGGATTCAAGCTCATAGGGTTAGTGGTGATAGGCACTGATTGCACATGTAGTCGTAAATCCAACTACCAATCGATCTCGACAACAATGGCCAATTGGTCCCTATTGACGGACATATGACATGAAATGTTTACATAACAGGATGGTATGGCTAGTGTGAAAGAGTACATGCCATATTAATACACGAACATTACAATACAATATATGCCTTAGCTTTCTTATTGCGTTGAGAAAGTCAAAAATCAACAGAGCGATCAGTGTATCACAAATTATGTGTTCCATACAAACAGCCATTAACCCTATTAATTTTGTTTTGTTATTTTCTTCTGGAGAATGGAATACTGTGTTGTGACCTGGGCATTTAATTTAAAACTACTTTGATTATTTTCAATGGATTTCTAATAATGAATAATTTTATTTTCAATTAAAACCATGCTTGTTTTTTGAAAATAATTATCTGAGGGTTAAGGGCTGTTTGAAATTAATGCATACCGTTTCGCGTCAATAATTTTTAGTACTACATTTTGCTTAGCGTATTCAGTTTGGAATGCAAATAGGCTATTCATATCATCGACAAAACTTCAACACAATGTAAGTATTAAAAGTGAGTAAACGTTAGAGAAAATTGAAAGGGCAATCAAGAATGAGAAACTGGCAACATTGGGTACACAATACACATTACTTGTCTTAATTTACATTAGTGTAAATAAATATATGTTATCATATACAACTCTATCTGTTTCAACATTTATGATGTTCAAGCAACAAAAAACAACAATGTCAAAGATATGTAACATATAAGTTTTGATCATTCATTCTAACAATACTCTTAACATTAACATATATTCAAAGTTCAATAGTTATTTACACTA
Organism: Bathymodiolus septemdierum; assembly: GCA_963383655.1. NCBI lineage: Eukaryota > Metazoa > Mollusca > Bivalvia > Mytilida > Modiolidae > Bathymodiolus > Bathymodiolus septemdierum. Next base: position 22,678,552 of record OY726525.1, read on the forward strand.
ATACGGTTGCCTTTCAGTACATTGCACATTTATCCGGTAATCAATCTTTATTACGGCATTGATTGTTTAATTTATCCTTCAATTGCGTGATCTTCAGTACTAATTAAGTACAATTCGGTGTTAATTATCAATTAGTAAAGGTCCTAGTAAAGCATTTCTTTTATCTGATTCATGTAGATCGACAGTAATACAAGCATCACCAACATAGACGCATACCTCATAGAGGACACAATTGATCCCGATTAGAATGGGTGGCTCAATGAGTTAGAAAGTTGGATTACCTGACAACTCATACGAGCCTATCACCAATACTGCATGGGTTCGCGCCCGGTCTTTGTCAATTACAAAAAGCCTGCACTCGACTCGCTGCCGCAAATGTTAATGCTTACCAATTGTTTGCCCATGGTCGGTGGTTCTCTCAGGGTACTCCAGCTTCTTACACATCTAAGACTGGTTGCAATGATTTAGCTGAAATTTTGCTGAAAATGGCGTTAAGCACAAAATAACTCAAATTCAACCGAGTAGAACGACGCTTTTTTGCTCTTTTCAGATCATTATCAGTTGTTTTAGACATTACAGGATGAAAACAATATACCTAGGTTGCCGACAGATATAAAGCAAATTTTCACTCGCTTGTAAACTTAGCCTTCTATCTCCCTGTTTCTAGCACTTGTGCGATAGGTCATAAACAAAGAATGGGCCGGATATTGCTTCCGACAAGCAGGAAACATTCGTAGCCGTTTGTATCAAATATTCCCTATAGGCTAACACAGTATATCTCTATAATAAAGGAAATTAAGACGGCGACTATATTTTACCTAAGCAATGTCGATTATTTCGCTCTGTCGTTTAGGTGAATGGGTTAAGGTCTTTAACGACACTTTTTGCATTGTCCATCCTGCTTTGACTTACAACTTCTGATGACCCCATTGGTATCTTCAACCTTTTCTTTCAATAGTATTTCTGTTATATCCTGTCGGTTAGTTTTATTGTTTGGAGAAAGCGGAGTACTCGGAGAAGACCATCGTCCTGTCGCAATTCACTGACAAAATGTATCATATACAGTTGTATCGAGTACATCTTGCCTTGAGCGGGATTCAAGCTCATAGGGTTAGTGGTGATATGCACTGATTGCACATGTAGTCAGAAATCCAACTACCAATCGATCACGACAACAATGGCCAATTGGTCCCTATTGACGGACATATGATATGAAATGTTTACCTGACAGGATGGTATGGCTCGTATGAAAGAGTACATGTCAAAATAAAACACGAACATTACAATACAATATATGCCTTATCTTTCTTATTGCGTTGAGAAAGTCAAACATCAACAGAGCGATCAGTGTATCACAAATTATGTGTTCCATACAAACAGCAATTAACCCTATTAATTTTGTTTTGTTATTTTCTTCTGGAGAATGGAATACTGTGTTGTGAACTGGGCATTTAATTTAAAACTACTTTGATCATTTTCAATGGATTTCTTATAATGAATAATTTTAATTTCAATTAAAACCATGTTTGTTTTTTGAAATAAATTATCTGAGGGTTAAGGGCTGTTTGAAATTAATGCATACCGTTTCGCGTCAATAATTTTTAGCAATAAATTGTGCTTAGCGTATTTAGTTTGGAATGCAAATAGGCTATTCATATCATCAACAAAACTTCAACACAATGTAATTATTAAAAGTGAATAAACGTTAGAGAACATTGAAAGGGCAATCAAGAATGAGAAACTGGCAACATTGGGTACACAAGACACATTACTTGTCTTAATCTACACTAGTGTAAATAAATGTATGTTATCATATACAACTCTATCTGTTTCAACATTTATGATATTCAAACAACAAATAACAACAATGTCAAAGATATGTAGCATATAAGTTTTAATCATTCATTCTAACAATACTTTTAACATTAACATATATTCAGAGTTCAATAGTTATTTACACTAATACGGTTGTCGTTCAGTACATTGCACATTTCTCCGGTAATCAATCTTTATTACGACATTGACTGTTTAATATATCCTTCAATTGCGTGATCCTCAGTACTAATTAAGGACAATTCGGTGTTAATTATCAATTAGTAAAGGTCCTAGTAAAGCATTTCTGTTATCTGATTCATGCAGATCGACTGTAATACAAGCATCACCAGCATAGACGCAGACCTCATAGAGGACACAATTGATCCCGATTAGAATGGGTGGCTCAATGAGTTAGAAAGTTGGATTACCTGACAACTCATACGAGCATATCACCAATACTGCATGGGTTCGCGCCCTCTCTTTGTCAATTACGAAAAGGCTGCACTCGACTCGCGGCCGCAAATGCTAATGCTAACCAATTGCTTGCCTATGGTCGGTGGTTCTCTCAGGGTACTCCAGCTTCTTGCACATCTAAGAATGTTTGCCATGATTTTGCTGAAATATTGCTGAAAATGGCGTTAAGCACCAAAATCACTCAAATTCAACGATTAGAACGACGCTTTTTCTGCTCTTTTCAGACCATTATCAGTTGTTTTAGACATTACAGGATGAAAACAATATACCTAGGTTGCCGATAGATATTAAGCACATTTTCACTCGCTAGTAAACCTAGCCTTCTATCTCCCTGTTTCTAGCACTTGTGTGATTGGTCATACATAAAGAATGGAGCGGATATTGCTTCCGACAAGCAGGGCACTTTCGTAGCGTTTGTAGCAAATAATCCCTAACGGTTAGCACAGTATATCTTTATAATAAAGGAGATTAAGAGGGCGACTATATTTTACCTAAGCAATGTCGATTATTTCGCTCTGTCGTTTAGGTGAATGGGTTAAGGTCTTTAACGACACTTTTTGCATTGTCCTTCCTGCTTTGACTTACAACTTCTGATGACCCCATTGGTATCATCAACCTTTTCTTTCAATAGTATTTCTGTTATATCCTGTCGGTCAGTTTTATTTCTTGGAGAAACCGGAGTACTCGGAGAAGACCATCGTCCTGTCGCAATTCACTGAAAAAAATGTATCATAGAACGTTGTATCGAGTACATCTTGCCATTAGCGGGATTCAAGCTCATAGGGTTAGTGGTGATAGGCACTGATTGCACATGTAGTCGGAAATCCAACTACCAATCGATCACGACAACAATGGCCAATTGGTCCCTATTGGCGGACATATGATATGAAATGCTTACCTAACAGGGTGGTATGGCTCGTGTGAGAGAGTACATGTCATAAAAAAACACAAACATTACAATACAATATATGCCTTAACTTTCTTATTACGTTGAGAAAGCCAAAAATCAACAGAGCGATCAGTGTATCACAAATTATGTGTTCCATACAAACAGCCATTAACCCTATTAATTTTGTTTTGGTATTTTCTTCTGGAGAAAGGAATACTGTGTTGTGAAATGGGCATTTAATTTAAAACTACTCTAATCATTTTCAATGGATTTCTTATAATGAATAATTTTAATTTCAATTAAAACCATTCTTGTTTTTTGAAATTAATTGTCTGAGGGTTAAGGGCTGTTTGAAATTAATTCATACCGTTTCGCGTCAATAATTTTTAGTACTACATTTTGCTTACCGTATTTAGTTTGGAATGCAAATAGGCTATTCATATCCTCGACAAAACTTCAACACAATGTAATTATTAAAAGTGAATAAACGTTAGAGAACATTGAAAGGGCAATCAAGAATGAGAAACTGGCAACATTGGGTACACAATACACAATACTTGTCTTAGTCTACATTAGTGTAAATAAATGTATGTTATCATAAAAAACTCTATCTGTTTCAACATTTATGATGTTCAAACAACAAAAAACAACAATGTCAAAGATATGTAACTTATAAGTTTTGATCATTCATTCTAACAATACTCTTAACAATAACATATATGCAGAGTTCAATAGTTATTTACACTAATACGGTTGTCTTTCAGTACATTGCACATTTCTCCGGTAATCAATCTTTACAGGATGAACACAATATACATTGGTTGCCGCTAGATATAAAGCAAATGTTCACTCGCTAGTAAACCTAGCCGTCTATCTCCCTGTTTCTAGCACTTGTGTGATAGGTCATGAATAAAGAATGGACGGGATATTGCTTCCGACAAGCAGGACACATTCGTAGCCGTTTGCAACAAATATTCCCTAACGGCTAACACAGTATATCTTTATAATAAAGGAGATTAAGACGGCGACTATATTTTACCTAAGCAATGTCGATTATTTCGCTCTGTCGTTTAGGTGAATGGGTTAATGTCTTTAACGACACTTTTTGCATTGTCCATCCTGCTTTGACTTACAACTTCTGATGACCCCATTGGTATCTTCAATCTTTTCTTTCAATAGTATTTCTGTTATATCTTGTCGGTTAGTTTTATTGTTTGGAGAAAGCGGTGTACTCGGAGAAGACCATCGTCCTGTCGCAATTCACTGAAGAAATGTATCATATAAATGTATATCGAGTACATCTTGCCATGAGCGGGATTCAAGCTCATAGGGTTAGTGGTGATAGACACTAATTGCACATGTAGTCAGAAATCCAACTACCAATCGATCACGACAACAATGGCCAATTGGTCCCTATTGACGGACATATGATATGAAATGTTTACCTAACAGGGTGGTATGGCTCGTATGAAAGAGTACATGTCATAATAAAACACGAACATTACAATACAATATATGCCTTATCTTTCTTATTGCGTTCAGAAAGTCAAACATCAACAGAGCGATCAGTGCATCACAAATTATGTGTTCCATACAAACAGCCATTAACCCTATTAATTTTGTTTTGTTATTTTCTTCTGGAGAATGGAATACTGTGTTGTGAACTGGGCATTTAATTTAAAACTACTTTAATAATTGTCAATGCATTTCTTATAATGAATAATTTTAATTTCAATTAAACCCATGTTTGTTTTTTGAAATTAATTGTCTGAGGGTTAAAGGCTGTTTGAAATTAATGCATACCGTTTCGGGTTTATAATTTTTAGCAATAAATTTTACTGAGCGTATTTAGTTTGGAATACAAATAGGCTATTCGTATCATCGACAAAACTTCAACACAATGTAATTATTAAAAGTGAATAAAGGTTAGAAAAATTGAAAGGGCAATCAAGAATGAGAAACTGGCAACATCGGGTACACAAGACACAAGACTTCTCTTAATCTACATTAGTGTAAATAAATGTATGTTATCATATACAACTCTATCAGTTTCAACATTTATGATATTCAAACAACAAATAACAACAATGTCAAAGATATTTAACATATAAATTTTAATCATTCATTCTAACAATACTCCTAACATTAACATATATTCAGAGATCAATAGTTATTTACACTAATACGGTTGCCTTTCAGTACATTGCACATTTATCCGGTAATCAATCTTTATTACGACATTGATTGTTTAATTTATCCTTCAATTGCGTGATCTTCAGTACTAATTAAGTACAATTCGGTGTTAATTATCAATTAGTAAAGGTCCTAGTAAAGCATTTCTTTTATCTGCTTCATGTAGATCGACTGTAATACAAGCATCACCAGCATAGACGCAGACCTCATAGAGGACACAATTGATCCCGATTAGAATGGGTGGCTCAATGAGCTAGAAAGTTGGATTACCTGACAACTCATACGAGTCTATCACCAATACTGCATGGATTCGCCCCAGTCTTTGTCAATTACAAAAAGGCTGCATTCGACTCGCTGCCACACATGTTAATGCTTACCAATTGCTTGCCCATGGTCGGTGGTTCTCTCAGGGTATTCCAGCTTCTTGCACATCTAAGAATGGTTGCCAAAATTTTGCTGAAATATTGCTGAAAATGGCGCTAAGCACCAACAATCACTCAAATTCAACCGATTAGAACGACGCTTTTGTGCTCTTTTCAGATCATTATCAGTTGTTTTAGACATTACAGGATGAAAACAATATACCTAGGTTGCCGATAGATATAAAGCAAATTTTCACTCGCTAGTAAACCTAGCCTTCTATCTCCCTGTTTCTAGCACTTGTGTGATTGGTCATACATAAAGAATGGAGCGGATATTGCTTCCGACAAGCAGGACACTTTCGTAGCCGTTTGTAGCAAATATTCCCTAACGGTTAACACAGTATATCTTAATAATAAAGGAGATTAAGACGGCGACTATATTTTACCTAATCAATGTCGATTATTTCGCTCTGTCGTTTAGGTGAATGGGTTAAGGTCTTTAGCGACACTTTTTGCATTGTCCATCCTGCTTTGACTTACAACTTCTGATGACCCCATTGGTATCTTCAACCTTTTCTTTCAATAGTATTTCTGTTATATCCTGTCGGTCAGTTTTATTGTTTGGAGAAACCGGAGTACTCGGAGAAGATCATCGTCCTGTCGCAATTCACTGAAAAAAGATGTATCATATAAAGTTGTATCGAGTACATCTTGCCATGAGCGGGATTCAAGCTCATAGGGTTAGTGGTGATAGGCACTGATTGCACATGTAGTCGTAAATCCAACTACCAATCGATCACGACAACAATGGCCAATTGGTCCCTATTGACGGACATATGACATGAAATGTTTACATAACAGGATGGTATGGCTAGTGTGAAAGAGTACATGCCATAATAATACACGAACATTACAATACAATATATGCCTTAGCTTTCTTATTGCGTTGAGAAAGTCAAAAATCAACAGAGCGATCAGTGTATCACAAATTATGTGTTCCATACAAACAGCCATTAACCCTATTAATTTTGTTTTGTTATTTTCTTCTGGAGAATGGAATACTGTGTTGTGAACTGGGCATTTAATTTAAAACTACTTTGATTATTTTCAATGGATTTCTTATCATGAATTATTTTATTTTCAATTAAACCCAAGTTTGTTTTTTGAAATTAACTGTCTGAGGGTTAATGGCTGTTTGAAATTAATGCTTACCGTTTCGCGTCAATAATTTTTAGTACTACATTTTGCTTAGCGTATTTAGTTTGGAATGCAAATAGGCTATTCATATCATCGACAAAACTTCAACACAATGTAAGTATTAAAAGTGAGTAAACGTTAGAGAAAATTGAAAGGGCAATCAAGAATGAGAAACTGGCAACATTGGGTACACAATACACATTACTTGTCTTAATTTACATTAGTGTAAATAAATGTATGTTATCATATACAACTCTATCTGTTTCAACATTTATGATGTTCAAGCAACAAAAAACAACAATGTCAAAGATATGTAACATATAAGTTTTGATCATTCATTCTAACAATACTCTTAACATTAACATATATTCAAAGTTCAATAGTTATTTACACTAATACGGTTGCCTTTCAGTACATTGCACATTTATCCGGTAATCAATCTTTATTACGGCATTGATTGTTTAATTTATCCTTCAATTGCGTGATCTTCAGTACTAATTATGTACAATTCGGTGTTAATTATCAATTAGTAAAGGTCCTAGTAAAGCATTTCTTTTATCTGATTCATGTAGATCGACAGTAATACAAGCATCACCAACATAGACGCATACCTCATAGAGGACACAATTGATCCCGATTAGAATGGGTGGCTCAATGAGTTAGAAAGTTGGATTACCTGACAACTCATACGAGCCTATCACCAATACTGCATGGGTTCGCGCCCGGTCTTTGTCAATTACAAAAAGCCTGCACTCGACTCGCTGCCGCAAATGTTAATGCTTACCAATTGTTTGCCCATGGTCGGTGGTTCTCTCAGGGTACTCCAGCTTCTTGCACATCTAAGAATGGTTGCCAAAATTTAGCTGAAATATTGCTGAAAATGGCGCTAAGCACCAAAAATCACTCAAATTCAACCGATTAGAACGACGCTTTTTCTGCTCTTTTCAGATCATTATCAGTTGCTTTAGACATTACAGGATGAAAACAATATACCTATGTTGCCGCTAGATATAAAGCAAATGTTCACTCGCTAGTAAACTTAGCCTTCTATCTCCCTGTTTCTAGCACTTGTGTGATTGGTCATACATAAAGAATGGAGAGGATATTGCTTCCGACAAGCAGGGCACTTTCGTAGCCGTTTGTAGCAAATATTCCCGAACGTTAGCACAGTATATCTTTATAATAAAGGAGATTAAGACGGCGACTATATTTTACCTAATCAATGTCGATTATTTCGCTCTGTCGTTTAGGTGAATGGGTTAAGGTCTTTAGCGACACTTTTTGCATTGTCCATCCTGCTTTGACTTACAACTTCTGATGACCCCATTGGTATCATCAACCTTTTCTTTCAATAGTATTTCTGTTATATCCTGTCGGTCAGTTTTATTGTTTGGAGAAACCGGAGTACTCGGAGATGATCATCGTCCTGTCGCAATTCACTGAAAAAAATGTATCATATAAAGTTGTATCGAGTACATCTTGCCATGAGCGGGATTCAAGCTCATAGGGTTACTGGTGATAGGCACTGATTGCACATGTAGTCGTAAATCCAACTACCAATCAATCACGACAAAAATGGCCAATTGGTCCCTATTGACGGACATATGACATGAAATGTTTACATAACAGGATGGTATGGCTCGTGTGAAAGAGTACATGCCATAATAAAACACAAACATTACAATACAATATATGCCTTAGCTTTCTTATTGCGTTGAGAAAGTCAAAAATCAACAGAGCGATCAGTGTATCACAAATTATGTGTTCCATACAAACAGCCATTAACGCGATTAATTTTGTTTTGTTATTTTCTTCAGGAGAATGGAATACTGTGTTGTGAACTGGGCATTTAATTTAAAACTACTTTGATTATTTTCAATGGATTTCTTATAATGAATAATTTTATTTTCAATTAAACCCAAGTTTGTTTTTTGAAATTAATGTCTGAGTGTTAAGGGCTGTTTGAAGTTAATGCTTACCGTTTCGGGTCTGTAATTTTTAGCACTAAATTTGGCTTAGCGTATTTAGTTTGGAATGCAAATAGCTATTCATATCATCGACAAAACTTCAACACAATGTAATTATTAAAAGTGAATAAACGTTAGAGAACATTGAAAGGGCAATCAAGAATGAGAAACTGGCAACATTGGGTACACAATACACAATACTTGTCTTGGTCTACATTAGTGTAAATAAATGTATGTTATCATATAAAACTCTATCTGTTTCAACATTTATGATGTTCAAACAACAAAAAACAACAATGTCAAAGATATGTAACTTATAAGTTTTGATCATTCATTCTAACAATACTCTTAACATTAACATATATTCAGAGTTCAATAGTTATTTACACTAATACGGTTGTCTTTCAGTACATTGCACATTTCTCCGGTAATCAATCTTTACAGGATGAACACAATATACATTGGTTGCCGCTAGATATAAAGCAAATGTTCACTCGCTAGTAAACCTAGCCTTCTATCTCCCTGTTTCTAGGACTTGAGTGATAGGTCATGAATAAAGAATGGACGGGATATTGCTTCCGACAAGCAGGACACATTCGTAGCCGTTTGCAACAAATATTCCCTAACGGCTAACACAGTATATCTTTATAATAAAGGAGATTAAAACGGCAACTATATTTTACCTAAGCAATGTCGATTATTTCGCTCTGTCGTTTAGGTGAATGGGTTAATGTCTTTAAGACACTGTTTGCATTGTCCATCCTGCTTTGACTTACAACTTCTGATGACCCCATTGGTATCTTCAACCTTTTCTTTCAATAGTATTTCTGTTATATCTTGTCGGTTAGTTTTATTGTTTGGAGAAAGCGGAGTACTCGGAGAAGACCATCGTCATGTCGCAATTCACTGAAGAAATGTATCATATAAATGTATATCGAGTACATCTTGCCATGAGCGGGATTCAAGCTCATAGGGTTAGTGGTGATAGACACTAATTGCACATGTAGTCAGAAATCCAACTACCAATCCATCACGACAACAATGGCCAATTGGTCCCTATTGACGGACATATGATATGAAATGCTTACCTAACAGGGTGGTATGGCTCGTGTGAAAGAGTACATGTCATAATAAAACACGAACATTACAATACAATATATGCCTTATCTTTCTTATTGCGTTGAGAAAGTCAAACATCAACAGAGTGATCAGTGCATCACAAATTATGTGTTCCATACAAACAGCCATTAACCCTATTAATTTTGTTTTGTTATTTTCTTCTGGAGAATGAAATACTGTGTTGTGAACTGGGCATTTAATTTAAAACTACTTTAATCATTTTCAATGCATTTCTTATAATGAATAATTTTAATTTCAATTAAACCCATGTTTGTTTTTTGAAATTAATTGTCTGAGGGTTAAAGGCTGTTTGAAATTAATGCATACCGTTTCGGGTTTATAATTTTTAGCACTAAATTTTACTGAGCGTATTTAGTTTGGAATACAAATAGGCTATTCGTATCATCGACAAAACTTCAACACAATGTAATTATTAAAAGTGAATAAACGTTAGAAAAATTGAAAGGGCAATCAAGAATGAGAAACTGGCAACATTGGGTACACAATACACATTACTTGTCTTAATTTACATTAGTGTAAATAAATGTATGTTATCATATACAACACTATCAGTTTCAACATTTATGATGTTCAAACAACAAATAACAACAATGTCAAAGATATTTAACATATAAATTTTAATCATTCATTCTAACAATACTCTTAACATTAACATATATTCAGAGATCAATAGTTATTTACACTAATACGGTTGCCTTTCAGTACATTGCACATTTATCCGGTAATCAATCTTTATTACGACATTGATTGTTTAATTTATCCTTCAATTGCGTGATCTTCAGTACTAATTAAGTACAATTCGGTGTTAATTATCAATTAGTAAAGGTCCTAGTAAAGCATTTCTTTTATCTGCTTCATGTAGATCGACTGTAATACAAGCATCACCAGCATAGACGCAGACCTCATAGAGGACACAATTGATCCCGATTAGAATGGGTGGCTCAATGAGCTAGAAAGTTGGATTACCTGACAACTCATACGAGTCTATCACCAATACTGCATGGGTTCGCCCCAGTCTTTGTCAATTACAAAAAGGCTGCACTCGACTCGCTGCCACAAATGTTAATGCTTACCAATTGCTTGCCCATGGTCGGTGGTTCTCTCAGGGTATTCCAGCTTCTTGCACATCTAAGAATGGTTGCCAAAATTTAGCTGAAATATTGCTGAAAATGGCGCTAAGCACCAACAATCACTCAAATTCAACCGATTAGAACGACGCTTTTGTGTTCTTTTCAGATCATTATCAGTTGTTTTAGACATTACAGGATGAAAACAATATACCTAGGTTGCCGATAGATATAAAGCAAATTTTCACTCGCTAGTAAACCTAGCCTTCTATCTCCCTGTTTCTAGCACTTGTGTGATTGGTCATACATAAAGAATGGAGCGGATATTGCTTCCGACAAGCAGGACACTTTCGTAGCCGTTTGTAGCAAATATTCCCTAACGTTAGCACAGTATATCTTTATAATAAAGGAGATTAAGACGGCGACTATATTTTACCTAATCAATGTCGATTATTTCGCTCTGTCGTTTAGGTGAATGGGTTAAGGTCTTTAGCGACACTTTTTGCATTGTCCATCCTGCTTTGACTTACAACTTCTGATGACCCCATTGGTATCATCAACCTTTTCTTTCAATAGTATTTCTGTTATATCCTGTCGGTCAGTTTTATTGTTTGGAGAAACCGGAGTACTCGGAGATGATCATCGTCCTGTCGCAATTCACTGAAAAAAATGTATCATATAAAGTTGTATCGAGTACATCTTGCCATGAGCGGGATTCAAGCTCATAGGGTTAGTGGTGATAGGCACTGATTGCACATGTAGTCGTAAATCCAACTACCAATCAATCACGACAACAATGGCCAATTGGTCCCTATTGACGGACATATGACATGAAATGTTTACATAACAGGATGGTATGGCTCGTGTGAAAGAGTACATGCCATAATAAAACACGAACATTACAATACAATATATGCCTTAACTTTCTTATTGCGTTGAGAAAGTCAAAAATCAACAGAGCGATCAGTGTATCACAAATTATGTGTTCCATACAAACAGCCATTAACGCGATTAATTTTGTTTTGTTATTTTCTTCTGGAGAATGGAATACTGTGTTGTGAACTGGGCATTTAATTTAAAACTACTTTGATTATTTTCAATGGATTTCTTATAATGAATAATTTTATTTTCAATTAAACCCAAGTTTGTTTTTTGAAATTAATTGTCTGAGTGTTAAGGGCTGTTTGAAGTTAATGCATACCGTTTCGGGTCTGTAATTTTTAGCACTAAATTTGGCTTAGCGTATTTAGTTTGGAATGCAAATAGGCTATTCATATCATCGACAAAACTTCAACACAATGTAATTATTAAAAGTGAATAAACGTTAGAGAACATTGAAAGGGCAATCAAGAATGAGAAACTGGCAACATTGGGTACACAATACACAATACTTGTCTTAGTCTACATTAGTGTAAATAAATGTATGTTATCATATAAAACTCTATCTGTTTCAACATTTATGATGTTCAAACAACAAAAAACAACAATGTCAAAGATATGTAGCTTATAAGTTTTGATCATTCATTCTAACAATACTCTTAACATTAACATATATTCAGAGTTCAATAGTTATTTACACTAATACGGTTGTCTTTCAGTACATTGCACATTTCTCCGGTAATCAATCTTTACAGGATGAACACAATATACATTGGTTGCCGCTAGATATAAAGCAAATGTTCACTCGCTAGTAAACCTAGCCTTCTATCTCCCTGTTTCTAGGACTGGTGTGATAGGTCATGAATAAAGAATGGACGGGATATTGCTTCCGACAAGCAGGACACATTCGTAGCCGTTTGCAACAAATATTCCCTAACGGCTAACACAGTATATCTTTATAATAAAGGAGATTAAGACGGCAACTATATTTTACCTAAGCAATGTCGATTATTTCGCTCTGTCGTTTAGGTGAATGGGTTAAGGTCTTTAAGACACTGTTTGCATTGTCCATCCTGCTTTGACTTACAACTTCTGATGACCCCATTGGTATCTTCAACCTTTTCTTTCAATAGTATTTCTGTTATATCTTGTCGGTTAGTTTTATTGTTTGGAGAAAGCGGAGTACTCGGAGAAGACCATCGTCCTGTCGCAATTCACTGAAGAAATGTATCATATAAATGTATATCGAGTACATCTTGCCATGAGCGGGATTCAAGCTCATAGGGTTAGTGGTGATAGACACTAATTGCACATGTAGTCAGAAATCCAACTACCAATCGATCACGACAACAATGGCCAATTGGTCCCTATTGACGGACATATGATATGAAATGTTTACCTAACAGGGTGGTATGGCTCGTATGAAAGAGTACATGTCATAATAAAACACGAACATTACAATACAATATATGCCTTATCTTTCTTATTGCGTTGAGAAAGTCAAACATCAACAGAGCGATCAGTGCATCACAAATTATGTGTTCCATACAAACAGCCATTAACCCTATTAATGTTGTTTTGTTATTTTCTTCTGGAGAATGGAATACTGTGTTGTGAACTGGGCATTTAATTTAATACCACTTTAATCATTTTCAATGCATTTCTTATAATGAATAATTTTAATTTCAATTAAACCCATGTTTGTTTTTTGAAATTAATTGTCTGAGGGTTAAAGGCTGTTTGAAATTAATGCATACCGTTTCGGGTTTATAATTTTTAGCACTAAATTTTGCTGAGCGTATTTAGTTTGGAATACAAATAGGCTATTCGTATCATCGACAAAACTTCAACACAATGTAATTATTAAAAGTGAATAAACGTTAGAAAAATTGAAAGGGCAATCAAGAATGAGAAACTGGCAACAACGGGTACACAAGACACAAGACTTCTCTTAATCTACATTAGTGTAAATAAATGTATGTTATCATATACAACTCTATCTGTTTCAACATTTATGATGCTCAAGCAACAAATAACAACAATGTCAAAGATATTTAACATATAAATTTTAATCATTCATTCTAACAATACTCTTAACATTAACATATATTCAGAGATCAATAGTTATTTACACTAATACGGTTGCCTTTCAGTACATTGCACATTTATCCGGTAATCAATCTTTATTACGACATTGATTGTTTAATTTATCCTTCAATTGCGTGATCTTCAGTACTAATTAAGTACAATTCGGTGTTAATTATCAATTAGTAAAGGTCCTAGTAAAGCATTTCTTTTATCTGCTTCATGTAGATCGACTGTAATACAAGCATCACCAGCATAGACGCAGATCTCATAGAGGACACAATTGATCCCGATTAGAATGGGTGGCTCAATGAGCTAGAAAGTTGGATTACCTGACAACTCATACGAGTCTATCACCAATACTGCATGGGTTCGCCCCCGGTCTTTGTCAATTACAAAAAGGCTGCACTCGACTCGCTGCCACAAATGTTAATGCTTACCAATTGCTTGCCCATGGTCGGTGGTTCTCTCAGGGTATTCCAGCTTCTTGCACATCTAAGAATGGTTGCCAAAATTTAGCTGAAATATTGCTGAAAATGGCGCTAAGCACCAACAATCACTCAAATTCAACCGATTAGAGCGACGCTTTTTCTGCTCTTTTCAGATCATTATCAGTTGCTTTAGACATTACAGGATGAAAACAATATACCTAGGTTGCCGCTAGATATAAAGCAAATGTTCACTCGCTAGTAAACTTAGCCTTCTATCTCCCTGTTTCTAGCACTTGTCTGATTGGTCATACATAAAGAATGGAGAGGATATTGCTTCCGACAAGCAGGGCACTTTCGTAGCCGTTTGTAGCAAATATTCCCTAACGTTAACACAGTATATCTTTATAATAAAGGAGATTAAGACGGCGACTATATTTTACCTAATCAATGTCGATTATTTCGCTCTGTCGTTTAGGTGAATGGGTTAAGGTCTTTAACGACACTTTTTGCATTGTCCATCCTGCTTTGACTTACAACTTCTGATGACCCCATTGGTATCTTCAACCTTTTCTTTCAATAGTATTTCTGTTATATCCTGTCGGTCAGTTTTATTGTTTGGAGAAACGGAGTACTCGGAGAAGATCATCGTCCTGTCGCAATTCACTGAAAAAAAATGTGTCATATGAAGTTGTATCGAATACATCTTGCCATGAGCGGGATTCAAGCTCATAGGGTTAGTGGTGATAGGCACTGATTGCACATGTAGTCGTAAATCCAACTACCAATCGATCACGACAACAATGGCCAATTGGTCCCTATTGACGGACATATGACATGAAATGTTTACATAACAGGATGGTATGGCTAGTGTGAAAGAGTACATGCCATATTAATACACGAACATTACAATACAACATATGCCTTAGCTTTCTTATTGCGTTGAGAAAGTCAAAAATCAACAGAGCGATCAGTGTATCACAAATTATGTGTTCCATACAAACAGCCATTAACCCTATTAATTTTGTTTTGTTATTTTCTTCTGGAGAATGGAATACTGTGTTGTGACCTGGGCATTTAATTTAAAGCTACTTTGATTATTTTCAATGGATTTCTTATAATGAATAATTTTATTTTCAAATAAACCCAAGTTTGTTTTTTGAAATTAATTGTCTGAGGGTTAATGGCTGTTTGAAATTAATGCTTACCGTTTCGCGTCAATAATTTTTAGTACTACATTTTGCTTAGCGTATTTAGTTTGGAATGCAAATAGGCTATTCATATCATCGACAAAACTTCAACACAATGTAAGTATTAAAAGTGAGTAAACGTTAGAGAAAATTGAAAGGGCAATCAAGAATGAGAAACTGGCAACATTGGGTACACAATACACATTACTTGTCTTAATTTACATTAGTGTAAATAAATGTATGTTATCATATACAACTCTATCTGTTTCAACATTTATGATGTTCAAGGAACAAAAAACAACAATGTCAAAGATATGTAACATATAAGTTTTGATCATTCATTCTAACAATACTCTTAACATTAACATATATTCAAAGTTCAATAGTTATTTACACTAATACGGTTCCCTTTCAGTACATTGCACATTTCTTGGTAATCAATCTTTATTACGACATTGAATGTTTAATTTATCATTCAATTGCGTGATCTTCAGTACTAATTAAGTACAATTCGGTGTTAATTATCAATTAGTAAAGGTTCTAGTAAAGCATTTCTTTTATCTGATTCATGTAGGACGATTGTAATACAAGCATCACCAACATAGACGCATACCTCATAGAGGACACAATTCATCCCGATTAGAATGGGTGGCTCAATGAGTTAGAAAGTTGGATTACCTAACAACTCATACGAGCCTATCACCAATACTGCATGGGTTCGCGCCCGGTCTTTGTCAATTACAAAAAGGCTGCACTCGACTCGCAGCCGCAAATGCTAATGCTTACCAATTGCTTGCCCATGGTCGGTGGTTCTCTCAGGGTACTCCAGCTTATTGCACATCTAAGAATGGTTGCCATGATTTAGCTGAAATAATGCTGAAAATGGCGTTAAACACCAACAATCACAAAAATTCAACCGATTAGAACGACGCTTTTTCTGCTCTTTTCAGACCATTATCAGTTGTTTTAGACATTACAGGATGAAAACAATATACCTAGGTTGCCGATAGATATAAAGCAAATTTTCACTCGCTAGTAAACCTAGCCTTCTATCTCCCTGTTTCTAGCACTTGTGTGATTGGTCATGCATACAGAATGGAGCGGATATTGCTTCCGACAAGCAGGGCACTTTCGTAGCCGTTTGTAGCAAATATTCCCTAACGGTGAACACGGTATTTCTTTATAATAAAGGAGATTAAGACGACGACTATATTTTACCTAAGCAATGTCGATTATTTCGCTCTGTCGTTTAGCTGAATGGGTTAAGTTCTTTAACGACACTTTTTGCATTGTCCATCCTGCTTTGACTTACAACTTCTGATGACCCCATTGGTATCTTCAACCTTTTCTTTCAATAGTATTTCTGTTATATCTTGTCGGTTAGTTTTATTGTTTGGAGAAAGCGGAGTACTCGGAGAAGACCATCGTCCTGTCGCAATTCACTGAAAAAACTGTATCATATAAAGTTGTATCGAGTACATCTTGCCATGAGCAGGATTCAAGCTCATAGGGTTAGTGGTGATAGGCACTGATTGCACATGTAATTGGAAATCCAACTACCAATCGATCACGACAACAATGGCCAATTGGTTCCTATTGACGGACATATGACATGAAATGTTTACATAACAGGATGGTATGGCTCGTGTGAAAGAGTACATGTCATAATAAAACACGAACATTACAATACAATATATGCCTTAACTTTCTTATTGCGTTGAGAAAGTCAAAAATCAACAGAGCGATCAGTGTATCACAAATTATGTGTTCCATACAAACAGCCATTAACCCTATTAATTTTGTTTTGTTATTTTCTTCTGGAGAATGGAATACTGTGTTGTGACCTGGGCATTTAATTTAAAGCTACTTTGATTATTTTCAATGGATTTCTTATAATGAATAATTTTATTTTCAAATAAACCCAAGTTTGTTTTTTGAAATTAATTGTCTGAGGGTTAATGGCTGTTTGAAATTAATGCTTACCGTTTCGCGTCAATAATTTTTAGTACTACATTTTGCTTAGCGTATTTAGTTTGGAATGCAAATAGGCTATTCATATCATCGACAAAACTTCAACACAATGTAAGTATTAAAAGTGAGTAAACGTTAGAGAAAATTGAAAGGGCAATCAAGAATGAGAAACTGGCAACATTGGGTACACAATACACATTACTTGTCTTAATTTACATTAGTGTGAATAAATGTATGTTATCATATACAACTCTATCTGTTTCAACATTTATGATGTTCAAGGAACAAAAAACAACAATGTCAAAGATATGTAACATATAAGTTTTGATCATTCATTCTAACAATACTCTTAACATTAACATATATTCAAAGTTCAATAGTTATTTACACTAATACGGTTCCCTTTCAGTACATTGCACATTTCTTGGTAATCAATCTTTATTACGACATTGAATGTTTAATTTATCATTCAATTGCGTGATCTTCAGTACTAATTAAGTACAATTCGGTGTTAATTATCAATTAGTAAAGGTTCTAGTAAAGCATTTCTTTTATCTGATTCATGTAGGACGATTGTAATACAAGCATCACCAACATAGACGCATACCTCATAGAGGACACAATTGATCCCGATTAGAATGGGTGGCTCAATGAGTTAGAAAGTTGGATTACCTAACAACTCATACGAGCCTATCACCAATACTGCATGGGTTTGCGCCCGGTCTTTGTCAATTACAAAAAGGCTGCACTCGACTCGCAGCCGCAAATGCTAATGCTTACCAATTGCTTGCCCATGGTCGGTGGTTCTCTCAGGGTACTCCAGCTTATTGCACATCTAAGAATGGTTGCCATGATTTAGCTGAAATAATGCTGAAAATGGCGTTAAACACCAACAATCACAAAAATTCAACCGATTAGAACGACGCTTTTTCTGCTCTTTTTTAGACCATTATCAGTTGTTTTAGACATTACAGGATGAAAACAATATACCTAGGTTGCCGATAGATATAAAGCAAATTTTCACTCGCTAGTAAACCTAGCCTTCTATCTCCCTGTTTCTAGCACTTGTGTGATTGGTCATGCATACAGAATGGAGCGGATATTGCTTCCGACAAGCAGGGCACTTTCGTAGCCGTTTGTAGCAAATATTCCCTAACGGTGAACACGGTATTTCTTTATAATAAAGGAGATTAAGACGACGACTATATTTTACCTAAGCAATGTCGATTATTTCGCTCTGTCGTTTAGCTGAATGGGTTAAGTTCTTTAACGACACTTTTTGCATTGTCCATCCTGCTTTGACTTACAACTTCTGATGACCCCATTGGTATCTTCAACCTTTTCTTTCAATAGTATTTCTGTTATATCTTGTCGGTTAGTTTTATTGTTTGGAGAAAGCGGAGTACTCGGAGAAGACCATCATCCTGTCGCAATTCACTGAAAAAACTGTATCATATAAAGTTGTATCGAGTACATCTTGCCATGAGCAGGATTCAAGCTCATAGGGTTAGTGGTGATAGGCACTGATTGCACATGTAATTGGAAATCCAACTACCAATCGATCACGACAACAATGGCCAATTGGTTCCTATTGACGGACATATGACATGAAATGTTTACATAACAGGATGGTATGGCTCGTGTGAAAGAGTACATGTCATAATAAAACACGAACATTACAATACAATATATGCCTTAACTTTCTTATTGCGTTGAGAAAGTCAAAAATCAACAGAGCGATCAGTGTATCACAAATTATGTGTTCCATACAAACAGCCATTAACCCTATTAATTTTGTTTTGTTATTTTCTTCTGGAGAATGGAATACTGTGTTGTGACCTGGGCATTTAATTTAAAGCTACTTTGATTATTTTCAATGGATTTCTTATAATGAATAATTTTATTTTCAAATAAACCCAAGTTTGTTTTTTGAAATTAATTGTCTGAGGGTTAATGGCTGTTTGAAATTAATGCTTACCGTTTCGCGTCAATAATTTTTAGTACTACATTTTGCTTAGCGTATTTAGTTTGGAATGCAAATAGGCTATTCATATCATCGACAAAACTTCAACACAATGTAAGTATTAAAAGTGAGTAAACGTTAGAGAAAATTGAAAGGGCAATCAAGAATGAGAAACTGGCAACATTGGGTACACAATACACATTACTTGTCTTAATTTACATTAGTGTAAATAAATGTATGTTATCATATACAACTCTATCTGTTTCAACATTTATGATGTTCAAGGAACAAAAAACAACAATGTCAAAGATATGTAACATATAAGTTTTGATCATTCATTCTAACAATACTCTTAACATTAACATATATTCAAAGTTCAATAGTTATTTACACTAATACGGTTCCCTTTCAGTACATTGCACATTTCTTGGTAATCAATCTTTATTACGACATTGAATGTTTAATTTATCATTCAATTGCGTGATCTTCAGTACTAATTAAGTACAATTCGGTGTTAATTATCAATTAGTAAAGGTTCTAGTAAAGCATTTCTTTTATCTGATTCATGTAGGACGATTGTAATACAAGCATCACCAACATAGACGCATACCTCATAGAGGACACAATTGATCCCGATTAGAATGGGTGGCTCAATGAGTTAGAAAGTTGGATTACCTAACAACTCATACGAGCCTATCACCAATACTGCATGGGTTTGCGCCCGGTCTTTGTCAATTACAAAAAGGCTGCACTCGACTCGCAACCGCAAATGCTAATGCTTACCAATTGCTTGCCCATGGTCGGTGGTTCTCTCAGGGTACTCCAGCTTATTGCACATCTAAGAATGGTTGCCATGATTTAGCTGAAATAATGCTGAAAATGGCGTTAAACACCAACAATCACAAAAATTCAACCGATTAGAACGACGCTTTTTCTGCTCTTTTCAGACCATTATCAGTTGTTTTAGACATTACAGGATGAAAACAATATACCTAGGTTGCCGATAGATATAAAGCAAATTTTCACTCGCTAGTAAACCTAGCCTTCTATCTCCCTGTTTCTAGCACTTGTGTGATTGGTCATGCATACAGAATGGAGCGGATATTGCTTTCGACAAGCAGGGCACTTTCGCAGCCGTTTGTAGCAAATATTCCCTAACGGTGAACACGGTATTTCTTTATAATAAAGGAGATTAAGACGACGACTATATTTTACCTAAGCAATGTCGATTATTTCGCTCTGTCGTTTAGCTGAATGGGTTAAGTTCTTTAACGACACTTTTTGCATTGTCCATCCTGCTTTGACTTACAACTTCTGATGACCCCATTGGTATCTTCAACCTTTTCTTTCAATAGTATTTATGTTATATCTTGTCGGTTAGTTTTATTGTTTGGAGAAAGCGGAGTACTCGGAGAAGACCATCGTCCTGTCGCAATTCACTGAAAAAACTGTATCATATAAAGTTGTATCGAGTACATCTTGCCATGAGCAGGATTCAAGCTCATAGGGTTAGTGGTGATAGGCACTGATTGCACATGTAATTGGAAATCCAACTACCAATCGATCACGACAACAATGGCCAATTGGTTCCTATTGACGGACATATGACATGAAATGTTTACATAACAGGATGGTATGGCTCGTGTGAAAGAGTACATGTCATAATAAAACACGAACATTACAATACAATATATGCCTTAACTTTCTTATTGCGTTGAGAAAGTCAAAAATCAACAGAGCGATCAGTGTATCACAAATTATGTGTTCCATACAAACAGCCATTAACCCTATTAAATTTGTTTTGTTATTTTCTTCTGGAGAATGGAATACTGTGTTGTGAAATGGGCATTTAATTTAAAACTACTTTAATCATTTTCAATGGATTTCTTATAATGAATAATTTTAATTTCAATTAAAACCATGCTTGTTTTTTGAAATGAATTATCTGAGGGCTAAGGGCTGCTTGAAATTAATGCTTACCGTTTCGCGTCAATAATTTTTAGTACTACATTTTGCTTAGCGTATTTAGTTTGGAATGCAAATAGGCTATTCATATCATCAACAAAACTTCAACACAATGTAATTATTAAAAGTGAGTAAACGTTGGAGAAAATTTAAAGGGCAATCAAGAATGAGAAACTGGCAACATTGGGTACACAATACACAATGCTTGTCTTAATGTACATTAGTGTAAATAAATGTATGTTATCATTTAAAACTCTATCTGTTTCAACATTTATGATGCTCAAACAACAAATAACAACAATGTCAAAGATATTTAGCATATAAGTTTGAATCATTCATTCTAACAATACTCTTAACATTAACATATATTCAAAGTTCAATAGTTATTTACACTAATACGGTTGCCTTTCAGTACATTGCACATTTATCCGGTAATCAATCTTTATTACGGCATTGATTGTTTAATTTATCCTTCAATTGCGTGATATTCAGTACTAATGAAGTACAATTCGGTTTTAATTATCAATTAGTAAAGGCCCTAGTAAAGCATTTCTTTTATCTGATTCATGTAGATCGACTGTAATACAAGCATCACCAACATAGACGCATACCTCATAGAGGACACAATTGATCCCGATTAGAATGGGTGGCTCAATGAGTTAGAAAGTTGGATTACCTAACAGCTCAAACGAGCCTATCACCAATACTGCATGGGTTCGCGCTCGGTCTTTGTAAATTAGAAAAAGGTTGCACTCGACTCGCAGCCGCAAATGCTAATGCTTACCAATTGCTTGCCAATGGTCAGTGGTTCTCTCAGGGTACTCCAGCTTCTTACACATCTAAGACTGGTTGCCATGATTTAGCTGAAATATTGCTGAAAATGGCGTTAAACACCAAAAATCACTCAAATTCAACCGATTAGAACGACGCTTTTTCGGCTCTTTTCAGATCATTATCAGTTGTTTTAGACATTACAGGATGAAAACAATATACATTGTTTGCCGCTAGATATAACACAAATGTTCACTCGCTAGTAAACCTAGCCTTCTATTTCCCTTTTTCTAGCCCTTGTGTGATAGGTCATGAATAAATAATTGACGGGATATTGCTTCCGACAAGCAGGACACATTCGTAGCCGTTTGCAACAAATATTCCCTAACGGTTAACACTGTATGTCTTTATAATAAAGGAGATTAAGACGGCGACTATATTTTACCAAAGCAATGTCGATTATTTCGCTCTGTCGTTTAGGTGAATGGGTTAAGGACTTTAGCGACACTGTTTGCATTGTCCATCCTGCTTTGAGTTACAACTTCTGATGACCCCATTGGTATCTTCAACCTTTTCTTTCAATAGTATTTCTGTTATATCTTATCTGTTAGTTTTATTGTTTGGAGAAAGCGGAGTACTCGGAGAAGACCATCGTCCTGTCGCAATTCACTGGAGAAATGTATCATATAAAGTTATATCGAGTACATCTTGCCATGAGCGGGATTCAAGCTCATAGGGTTAGTGGTGAGAGGCACTGATTGCACATGTAGTCGGAAATCCAACTACCAATCGATCAATACAACAATGGCCAATTGGTCCGTATTGACGGACATATGACATGAAATGTTTACCTAACAGGATGGTATGGCTCGTGTGAAAGAGTACATGTCATAATAAAACACGAACATTACAATACAATACATGCCTTAACTTTCGCATTACGTTGAGAGAAAGTCAAAAATCAACAGAGCGATCAGTGCATCACAAATTATGTGTTCCATACAAACAGCCATTAACCCTATTAAGTTTGTTTTGTTATTTTCTTCTGGAGAATGGAATACTGTGTTGTGAAATGGGCATTTAATTTAAAACTACTTTAATCATTTTCAATGGATTTCTTATAATGAATAATTTTAATTTCAATTAAAACCATGCTTGTTTTTTGAAATTAATTATCTGAGGGTTAAGGGCTGTTTGAAATTAATGCATACCGTTTCGCGTCAATAAATTTTAGTACTACATTATGCTTAGCGTATTTAGTTTGGAATGCAAATAGACTATTCATATCATCGACAAAACTTCAACACAATGTAAGTATTAAAAGTGAGTAAACGTTAGGGAAAATTGAAAGGGCAATCAAGAATGAGAAACTGGCAACATTGGGTACACAATACACAATACTTGTCTTAATCTATATTAGTGTAAATAAATGTATGTTATCATTTAACACTCTATCTGTTTCAACATTTATGATGCTCAAACAACAAATAACAACAATGTCAAAGATATTTAGCATATAAGTTTGAATCATTCATTCTAACAATACTCTTAACATTAACATATATTCAAAGTTCAATAGTTATTTACACTAATACGGTTGCCTTTCAGTACATTGCACATTTATCAGGTAATCAATCTTTATTACGGCATTGATTGTTTAATTTATCCTTCAATTGCGTGATATTCAGTACTAATTAAGTACAATTCGCTTTTAATTATCAATTAGTAAAGGTCCTAGTAAAGCATTTCTTTTATCTGATTCATGTAGATCGACTGTAATACAAGCATCACCAACATAGACGCATACCTCATAGAGGACACAATTGGTCCCGATTAGAATGGGTGGCTCAATGAGTTAGAAAGTTGGATTACCTAACAACTCAAACGAGCCTATCACCAATACGGCATGGGTTCGCGCTCGGTCTTTGTAAATTACAAAAAGGCTGCACTCGACTCGCAGCCGCAAATGCAAAAGCTTACCAATTGCTTGCCAATGGTCAGTGGTTCTCTCAGGGTACTCCAGCTTCTTACACATCTAAGACTGGTTGCCATGATTTAGCTGAAATATTGCTGAAAATGGCGTTAAACACCAAAAATCACTCAAATTCAACCGATTAGAACGACGCTTTTTCTGCTCTTTTCAGATCATTATCAGTTGTTTTAGACATTACAGGATGAAAACAATATACATTGTTTGCCACTAGATATAAAACAAATGTTCACTCGCTAGTAAATCTAGCCTTCTATTTCCCTTTTTCTAGCACTTGTGTGATAGGTCATGAATAAAGAATGGACGGGATATTGCTTCCGACAAGCAGGACACATTCGTAGCCGTTTGCAACAAATATTCTCTAACGGCTAACACAGTATATCTTTATAATAAAGGAGACTAAGACGGCGACTATATTTTACCTAAGCAATGTCGATTATTTCGCTCTGTCGTTTAGGTGAATGGGTTAAGGACTTTAGCGACACTGTTTGCATTGTCCATCCTGCTTTGAATTACAACTTCTGATGACCCCATTGGTATCTTCAACCTTTTCTTTCAATAGTATTTCTGTTATATCTTATCGGTTAGTTTTGTTGTTTGGAGAAAGCGGAGTACTCGGAGAAGACCATCGTCCTGTCGCAATTCACTGGAGAAATGTATCATATAAAGTTATATCGAGTACTTCTTGCCATGAGCGGGATTCAAGCTCATAGGGTTAGTGGTGAGAGGCACTGATTGCACATGTAGTCGGAAATCCAACAACCAATCGATCAATACAACAATGGCCAATTGGTCCCTATTGACGGTCATATGATATGAAATGTTTATCTAACAGGGTGGTATGGCTCGTGTGAAAGAGTACATGTCATAATAAAACACGAACATTACAATGCAATACATGCCTTAACTTTCGCATTACGTTGAGAGAAAGTCAAAAATCAACAGAGCGATCAGTGCATCACAAATTATGTGTTCCATACAAACAGCCATTAACCCTATTAATTTTGTTTTGTTATTTTCTTCTGGAGAATGGAATACTGTGTTGTGAAATGGGCATTTAATTTAAAACTACTTTAATCATTTTCAATGGATTTCTTATAATGAATAGTTTTAATTTCAATTAAAACCATGCTTGTTTTTTGAAATTAATTATCTGAGGGTTAAGGGCTGTTTGAAATTAATGCATACCGTTTCGCGTCAATAAATTTTAGTACTACATTTTGCTTAGCGTATTTAGTTTGGAATGCAAATAGGCTATTCATATCATCGACAAAACTTCAACACAATGTAAGTATTAAAAGTGAGTAAACGTTAGGGAAAATTGAAAGGGCAATCAAGAATGAGAAACTGGCAACATTGGGTACACAATACACAATACTTGTCTTAATCTATATTAGTGTAAATAAATGTATGTTATCATTTAACACTCTATCTGTTTCAACATTTATGATGCTCAAACAACAAATAACAACAATGTCAAAGATATTTAGCATATAAGTTTGAATCATTCATTCTAACAATACTCTTAACATTAACATATATTCAAAGTTCAATAGTTATTTACACTAATACGGTTGCCTTTCAGTACATTGCACATTTATCAGGTAATCAATCTTTATTACGGCATTGATTGTTTAATTTATCCTTCAATTGCGTGATATTCAGTACTAATTAAGTACAATTCGCTTTTAATTATCAATTAGTAAAGGCCCTAGTAAAGCATTTCTTTTATCTGATTCATGTAGATCGACTGTAATACAAGCATCACCAACATAGACGCATACCTCATAGAGGACACAATTGGTCCCGATTAGAATGGGTGGCTCAATGAGTTAGAAAGTTGGATTACCTAACAACTCAAACGAGCCTATCACCAATACGGCATGGGTTCGCGCTCGGTCTTTGTAAATTACAAAAAGGCTGCACTCGACTCGCAGCCGCAAATGCAAAAGCTTACCAATTGCTTGCCAATGGTCAGTGGTTCTCTCAGGGTACTCCAGCTTCTTACACATCTAAGACTGGTTGCCATGATTTAGCTGAAATATTGCTGAAAATGGCGTTAAACACCAAAAATCACTCAAATTCAACCGATTAGAACGACGCTTTTTCTGCTCTTTTCAGATCATTATCAGTTGTTTTAGACATTACAGGATGAAAACAATATACATTGTTTGCCACTAGATATAAAACAAATGTTCACTCGCTAGTAAATCTAGCCTTCTATTTCCCTTTTTCTAGCACTTGTGTGATAGGTCATGAATAAAGAATGGACGGGATATTGCTTCCGACAAGCAGGACACATTCGTAGCCGTTTGCAACAAATATTCTCTAACGGCTAACACAGTATATCTTTATAATAAAGGAGATTAAGACGGCGACTATATTTTACCTAAGCAATGTCGATTATTTCGCTCTGTCGTTTAGGTGAATGGGTTAAGGACTTTAGCGACACTGTTTGCATTGTCCATCCTGCTTTGAATTACAACTTCTGATGACCCCATTGGTATCTTCAACCTTTTCTTTCAATAGTATTTCTGTTATATCTTATCGGTTAGTTTTATTGTTTGGAGAAAGCGGAGTACTCGGAGAAGACCATCGTCCTGTCGCAATTCACTGGAGAAATGTATCATATAAAGTTATATCGAGTACATCTTGCCATGAGCGGGATTCAAGATGATAGGGTTAGTGGTGAGAGGCACTGATTGCACATGTAGTCGGAAATCCAACTACCAATCGATCAATACAACAATGGCCAATTGGTCCCTATTGACGTACATATGATATGAAATATTTACCTAACAGGGTGGTATGGCTCGTGTGAAAGAGTACATGTCATAATAAAACACGAACATTACAATGCAATACATGCCTTAACTTTCGCATTACGTTGAGAGAAAGTCAAAAATCAACAGAGCGATCAGTGCATCACAAATTATGTGTTCCATACAAACAGCCATTAACCCTATTAATTTTGTTTTGTTATTTTCTTCTGGAGAATGGAATACTGTGTTGTGAAATGGGCATTTAATTTAAAACTACTTTAATCATTTTCAATGGATTTCTTATAATGAATAGTTTTAATTTCAATTAAAACCATGCTTGTTTTTTGAAATTAATTATCTGAGGGTTAAGGGCTGTTTGAAATTAATGCATACCGTTTCGCGTCAATAAATTTTAGTACTACATTTTGCTTAGCGTATTTAGTTTGGAATGCAAATAGGCTATTCATATCATCGACAAAACTTCAACACAATGTAAGTATTAAAAGTGAGTAAACGTTAGAGAAAATTGAAAGGGCAATCAAGAATGAGAAACTGGCAACATTGGGTACACAATACACAATACTTGTCTTAATCTATATTAGTGTAAATAAATGTATGTTATCATTTAAAACTCTATCTGTTTCAACATTTATGATGCTCAAGCAACAAATAACAACAATGTCAAAGATATTTAGCATATAAGTTTGAATCATTCATTCTAACAATACTCTTAACATTAACATATATTCAAAGTTCAATAGTTATTTACACTAATACGGTTGCCTTTCAGTACATTGCACATTTATCCGGTAATCAATCTTTATTACGGCATTGTGTGTTTAATTTTTCCTTCAATTGCGTGATATTCAGTACTAATTAAGTACAATTCGGTTTTAATTATCAATTAGTAAAGGCCCTAGTAAAGCATTTCATTTATCTGATTCATGTAGATCGACTGTAATACAAGCATCACCAACATAGACGCATACCTCATAGAGGACACAATTGATCCCGATTAGAATGGGTGGCTCAGTGAGTTAGAAAGTTGGATTACCTAACAACTCAAACGAGCCTATCACCAATACGGCATGGGTTCGCGCTCGGTCTTTGTAAATTACAAAAAGGCTGCACTCGACTCGCAGCCGCAAATGCAAAAGCTTACCATTTGCTTGCCAATGGTCAGTGGTTCTCTCAGGGTACTCCAGCTTCTTACACATCTAAGACTGGTTGCCATGATTTAGCTGAAATATTGCTGAAAATGGCGTTAAACACAAAAAATCACTCAAATTCAACCGATTAGAACGACGCCTTTTCTGCTCTTGTCAGATCATTATCAGTTGTTTTAGACATTACAGGATGAAAACAATATACATTGTTTGCCGCTAGATGTAAAACAAATGTTCACTCGCTAGTAAACCTAGCCTTCTATCTCCCTTTTTCTAGCACTTGTGTGATAGGTCATGAATAAAGAATGGACGGGATATTGTTTCCGACAAGCAGGACAAATTCGTAGCCGTTTGCAACAAATATTCCCTAACGGCTAACACAGTATATCTTTATAATAAAGGAGATTAAGACGGCGACTATATTTTACCTAAGCAATGTCGATTATTTCGCTCTGTCGTTTAGGTGAATAGGTTAAGGACTTTGGCGACACTGTTTGCATTGTCCATACTGCTTTGACTTACAACTTCTGATGACCCCATTGGTATCTTCAACCTTTTCTTTCAATAGTATTTCTGTTATATCTTGTCGTTAGTTTTATTGTTTGGAGAAAGCGGAGTACTCGGAGAAGACCATCGTCCTGTCGCAATTCACTGGAGAAATGTATCATATAAAGTTATATCGAGTACATCTTGCCATGAGCGGGATTCAAGATGATAGGGTTAGTGGTGAGAGGCACTGATTGCACATGTAGTCGGAAATCCAACTACCAATCGATCAATACAACAATGGCCAATTGGTCCCTATTGACGTACATATGATATGAAATATTTACCTAACAGGGTGGTATGGCTCGTGTGAAAGAGTACATGTCATAATAAAACACGAACATTACAATACAATACATGCCTTAACTTTCGTAGTACGTTGAGAGAAAGTCAAAAATCAACAGAGCGATCAGTGCATCACAAATTATGTGTTCTATACAAACAGCCATTAACCCTATTAATTTTCCTTTGTTATTTTCTTCTGGAGAATGGAATACTGTGTTGTGAAATGGGCATTTAATTTAAAACTACTTTAATCATTTTCAATGGATTTCTTATAATGAATAATTTTAATTTCAATTAAAACCATGCTTGTTTTTTAAAATTAATTATCTGAGGGCTAAGGGCTGTTTGAAATTAATGCATACCGTTTCGCGTCAATAATTTTTAGTACTACATTTTGCTTAGCGTATTTAGTTTGGAATGCAAATAGGCTATTCATATCATCGACCAAACTTCAACACAATGTAAGTATTAAAAGTGAGTAAACGTTGGAGAAAATTGAAAGGGCAATCAAGAATGAGAAACTGGCAACATTGGGTACACAATACACAATGCTTGTCTTAATGTACATTAGTGTAAATAAATGTATGTTATCATTTAAAACTCTATCTGTTTCAACATTAATGATGCTCAAACAACAAATAACAACAATGTCAAAGATATTTAGCATATAAGTTTGAATCATTCATTCTAACAATACTCTTAACATTAACATATATTCAAAGTTCAATAGTTATTTACACTAATACGGTTGCCTTTCAGTACATTGCACATTTATCCGGTAATCAATCTTTATTACGGCATTGATTGTTTAATTTATTCTTCAATTGCGTGATCTTCAGTACTAATTAAGTACAATTCGGTGTTAATTATCAATTAGTAAAGGTCCTAGTAAAGCATTTCTTTTATCTGATTCATGTAGATCGACTGTAATACAAGCATCACCAACATAGACGCATACCTCATAAAGGACACAATTGATCCCGATTAGAATGGGTGGCTCAATGAGTTAGAAAGTTGGATTACCTAACAACTCAAACGAACCTATCACCAATACTGCATGGGTTCGCGCTCGGTCTTTGTAAATTACAAAAAGGCTGCACTCGACTCGCAGCCGCAAATGCAAAAGCTTACCAATTGCTTGCCAATGGTCAGTGGTTCTCTCAGGGTACTCCAGCTTCTTACACATCTAAGACTGGTTGCCATGATTTAGCTGAAATATTGCTGAAAATGGCGTTAAACACCAAAAATCACTCAAATTCAACCGATTAGAACGACGCTTTTTCTGCTCTTTTCAGATCATTATCAGTTGTTTTAGACATTACAGGATGAAAACAATATACATTGCTTGCCGCTAGATATAAAGCAAATGTTCACTCGCTAGTAAACCTAGCCTTCTATCTCCCTTTTTCTAGCACTTGTGTGATAGGTCATGAATAAAGAATGGACGGGATATTGCTTCCGACAAGGAGGACACATTCGTAGCCGTTTGCAACAAATATTACCTAACGGCTAACACAGTATATCTTTATAATAAAGGACATTAAGACGGCGACTATATTTTACCTAAGCAATGTCGATTATTTCGCTCTGTCGTTTAGGTGAATGGGTTAAGGTCTTTAACGACACTGTTTGCATTGTCCATTCTGCTTTAAATTACAACTTCTGATGACCCCATTGGTATCTTCAACCTTTTCTTTCAATAGTATTTCTGTTATATCTTGTCGGTTAGTTTTATTGTTTGGAGAAAGCGGAGTACTCGGAGAAGACCATCGTCCTGTCGCAATTCACTGGAGAAATGTATCATATAAAGTTATATCGAGTACATCTTGCCATGAGCGGGATTCAAACTCATAGGGTTAGTGGTGAGAGGCACTGATTGCACATGTAGTCGGAAATCCAACTACCAATCGATCAATACTACAATGGCCAATTGGTCCCTATTGACGGACATATGATATGAAATGCTTACCTAACAGGGTGGTATGGCTCGTGTGAAAGAGTACATGTCATAATAAAACACGAACATTGCAATACAATACATGCCTTAACTTTCGCATTACGTTGAGAGAAAGTCAAAAATCAACAGAGCGATCAGTGCATCACAAATTATGTGTTCCATACAAACAGCCATTAACCCTATTAATTTTGTTTTGTTATTTTCTTCTGGAGAATGGAATACTGTGTTGTGAAATGGGCATTTAATTTAAAACTACTTTAATCATTTTCAATGGATTTCTTATAATGAATAATTTTAATTTCAATTAAAACCATGCTTGTTTTTTGAAATTAATTATCTGAGGGTTAAGGGCTGTTTGAAATTAATGCATACCGTTTCGCGTCAATAATTTTTAGTACTACATTTTGCTTAGCGTATTTAGTTTGGAATGCAAATAGGCTATTCATATCATCGACAAAACTTCAACACAATGTAAGTATTAAAAGTGAGTAAACGTTAGAGAAAATTGAAAGGGCAATCAAGAATGAGAAACTGGCAACATTGGGTACACAAGACACCATACTTGTCTTAATCTACCTTAGTGTAAATAAATGTATGTTATCATATACAACTCTATCTGTTTCAACATTTATGATGTTCAAGCAATAAAAAACAACAATGTCAAGGATATGTAACATATTAGTTTTGATCATTCATTCTAACAATACTCTTAACATTAACATATATTCAAAGTTCAATAGTTATTTACACTAATACGGTTGCCTTTCAGTGCATTGCACGTTTATCCGGTAATCAATCTTTATTACGGCATTGATTGTTTAATTTATCCTTCAATTGCGTGATCTTCAGTACTAATTAAGTACAATTCGGTGTTAATTATCAATTAGTAAAGGTCCTAGTAAAGCATTTCTTTTATCTGATTCATGTAGATCGACTGTAATACAAGCATCACCAGCATAGACGCAGACCTCATAGAGGACACAATTGATCGCGATTAGAATGGGTGGCTCAATGAGTTAGAAAGTTGGATTACCTAACAGCTCAAACGAGCCTATCACCAATACTGCATGGGTTCGCGCTCGGTCTTTGTAAATTACAAAAAGGCTGCACTCGACTCGCAGCCGCAAATGCAAAAGCTTACCAATTGCTTGCCAATGGTCAGTGGTTCTCTCAGGGTACTCCAGCTTCTTACACATCTAGGACTGGTTGCCATGATTTAGCTGAAATATTGCTGAAAATGGCGTTAAACACCAAAAATCACTCAAATTCAACCGATTAGAACGACGCTTTTTCTGCTCTTTTCAGATCGTTATCAGTTGTTTTAGACATTACAGGATGAAAACAATATACATTGCTTGCCGCTAGATATAAAACAAATGTTCACTCGCTAGTAAACCTAGCCTTCTATTTCCCTTTTTCTAGCACTTGTGTGATAGGTCATGAATAAAGAATGGACGGGATATTGCTTCCGACAAGCAGGACACATTCGTAGCCGTTTGCAACAAATATTTCCTAACGGCTAACACAGTATATCTTTATAATAAAGGAGATTAAGACGGCGATTATATTTTACCTAAGCAATGTCGATTATTTCGCTCTGTCGCTTAGGTGAATGGGTTAAGGTCTTTAACGACACTGTTTGCATTGTCCATCCTGCTTTGACTTACAACTTCTGATGACCCCATTGGTATCTTCAACCTTTTCTTTCAATAGTATTTCTGTTATATCTTGTCGGTTAGTTTTATTGTTTGGAGAAAGCGAAGTACTCGGAGAAGACCATCGTCCTGTCGCAATTCACTGGAGAAATGTATCATATAAAGTTATATCGAGTACATCTTGCCATGAGCGGGATTCAAACTCATAGGGTTAGTGGTGAGAGGCACTGATTGCACATGTAGTCTGAAATCCAACTACCAATCGATCAATACAACAATGGCCAATTGGTCCCTATTGACGGACATATGACATGAAATGTTTATCTAACAGGGTGGTATGGCTCGTGTGAAAGAGTACATGTCATAATAAAACACGAACATTACAATTCAATACATGCCTTAACTTTCGTAGTACGTTGAGAGAAAGTCAAAAATCAACAGAGCGATCAGTGCATCACAAATTATGTGTTCCATACAAACAGCCATTAACCCTATTAATTTTGTTTTGTTATTTTCTTCTGGAGAATGGAATACTGTGTTGTGAAATGGGCATTTAATTTAAAACTACTTTAATCATTTTCAATGGATTTCTTATAATGAATAATTTTAATTTCAACTAAAACCATGCTTGTTTTTTTAAATTAATTATCTGAGGGCTAAGGGCTGTTTGAAATTAATGCATACCGTTTCGCGTCAATAATTTTTAGTACTACATTTTGCTTAGCGTATTTAGTTTGGAATGCAAATAGGCTATTCATATCATCGACAAAACTTGAACACAATGTAACTATTAAAAGTGAGTAAACGTTAGAGAAAATTGAAAGGGCAATCAAGAATGAGAAACTGGCAACATTGGGTACACAATACACAATACTTGTCTTAATCTACATTAGTGTAAATAAATGTATGTTATCATTTAAAACTCTATCTGTTTCAACATTTATGATGCTCAAACAACAAATAACAACAATGTCAAAGATATTTAGCATATAAGTTTGAATCATTCATTCTAACAATACTCTTAACATTAACATATATTCAAAGTTCAATAGTTATTTACACTAATACGGTTGCCTTTCAGTACATTGCACATTTATCCGGTAATCAATCTTTATTACGGCATTGATTGTTTAATCTATCCTTCAATTGCGTGATATTCAGTACTAATTAAGTACAATTCGGTTTTGATTATCAATTAGTAAAGGCCCTAGTAAAGCATTTCTTTTATCTGATTCATGTAGATCGACTGTAATACAAGCATCACCAACATAGACGCATACCTCATAGAGGACACAATTGATCCCGATTAGAATGGGTGGCTCAATGAGTTGGAAAGTTGGATTACCTAACAACTCAAACGAGCCTATCACCAATACTGCATGGGTTCGCGCTCGGTCTTCGTAAATTAGAAAAAGGCTGCACTCGACTCGCAGTCGCAAATGCTAAAGCTTACCAATTGCTTGCCAATGGTCAGTGGTTCTCTCAGGGTACTCCAGCTTCTTACACATCTAAGACTGGTTGCCATGATTTAGCTGAAATATTGCTGAAAATGGCGTTAAACACCAAAAATCACTCAAACTCAACCGATTAGAACGACGCTTTTTCTGCTCTTTTCAGATCATTATCAGTTGTTTTAGACATTACAGGATGAAAACAATATACATTGCTGGCCGCTAGATATAAAACAAATGTTCACTCGCTAGTAAACCTGGCCTTCGATCTCCCTGTTTCTAGCACTTGTGTGAAAGGTCATGAATAAAGAATGGACGGGATATTGCTTCCAACAAGCAGGACACATTCGTAGCCGTTTGCAACAAATATTCCCTAACGGCTAACACAGTATATCTTTATAATAAAGGAGATTAAGACGGCGACTATATTTTACCTAAGCAATGTCGATTATTTCGCTCTGTCGTTTAGGTGAATGGGTTAAGGAATTTAGCGACACTGTTTGCATTGTCCATCCTGCTTTGACTTACAACTTCTGATGACCCCATTGGTATCTTCAACCTTTTCTTTCAATAGTATTTCTGTTATATCTTGTCGGTTAGTTTTATTGTTTGGAGAAAGCGTAGTACTCGGAAAAGACCATCGTCCTGTCGCAATTCACTGGAGAAATGTATCATATAAAGTTATATCGAGTACATCTTGCCATGAGCGGGATTCAAACTCATAGGGTTAGTGGTGAGAGGCCCTGATTGCACATGTAGTCGGAAATCCAACTACCAATCGATCAATACAACAATGGCCAATTGGTCCCTATTGACGGACATATGATATGAAATGTTTATCTAACAGGGTGGTATGGCTCGTGTGAAAGAGTACATGTCATAATAAAACACGAACATTGCAATACAATACATGCCTTAACTTTCGCATTACGTTGAGAGAACGTCAACAATCAACAGAGCGATCAGTGCATCACAAATTATGTGTTCCATACAAACAGCCATTAACCCTATTAATTTTGTTTTGTTATTTTCTTCTGGAGAATGGAATACTGTGTTGTGAAATGGGCATTTAATTTAAAACTACATTAATCATTTTCAATGGATTTCTTATTATGAATAATTTTAATTTCAATTAAAACCATGCTTGTTTTTTAAAATTAATTACCTGAGGGCTGAGGGCTGTTTGAAATTAATGCATACCGTTTCGCGTCAATAATTTTTAGTACTACATTTTGCTTAGCGTATTTAGTTTGGAATGCAAATAGGCTATTCATATCATCGACAAAACTTCAACGCAATGTAAGTATTAAAAGTGAGTAAACGTTAGAGAAAATTGAAAGGGCAATCAAGAATGAGAAACTGGCAACATTGGGTACACAATACACAATACTTGTCTTAATCTACATTAGTGTAAATAAATGTATGTTATCATTTAAAACTCTATCTGTTTCAACATTTATGATGCTCAAACAACAAATAACAACAATGTCAAAGATATTTAGCATATAAGTTTGAATCATTCATTCTAACAATACTCTTAACATTAACATATATTCAAAGTTCAATAGTTATTTACACTAATACGGTTGCCTTTCAGTACATTGCACATTTATCCGGTAATCAATCTTTATTACGGCATTGTGTGTTTAATGTATCCTTCAATTGCGTGATATTCAGTACTAATTAAGTACAATTCGGTTTTAATTATCAATTAGTAAAGGCCCTAGTAAAGCATTTCATTTATCTGATTCGTGTAGATCGACTGTAATACAAGCATCACCAACATAGACGCATACCTCATAGAGGACACAATTGATCCCGATTAGAATGGGTGGCTCAGTGAGTTAGAAAGTTGGATTACCTAACAACTCAAACGAGCCTATCACCAATACGGCATGGGTTCGCGCTCGGTCTTTGTAAATTACAAAAAGGCTGCACTCGACTCGCAGCCGCAAATGCAAAAGCTTACCAATTGCTTGCCAATGGTCAGTGGTTCTCTCAGGGTACTCCAGCTTCTTACACATCTAAGACTGGTTGCCATGATTTAGCTGAAATATTGCTGAAAATGGCGTTAAACACCAAAAATCACTCAAATTCAACCGATTAGAACGACGCTTTTTCTGCTCTTTTCAGATCATTATCAGTTGTTTTAGACATTACAGGATGAAAACAATATACATTGTTTGCCGCTAGATATAAAGCAAATGTTCACTCGCTAGTAAACCTAGCCTTCTATCTCCCTTTTTCTAGCACTTGTGTGATAGGTCATGAATAAAGAATGGACGGGATATTGCTTCCGACAAGGAGGACACATTCGTAGCCGTTTGCAACAAATATTTCCTAACGGCTAACACAGTATATCTTTATAATAAAGGAGATTAAGACGGCGACTATATTTTACCTAAGCAATGTCGATTATTTCGCTCTGTCGTTTAGGTGAATGGGTTAAGGTCTTTAACGACACTGTTTGCATTGTCCATCCTGCTTTGAATTACAACTTCTGATGACCCCATTGGTATCTTCAACCTTTTCTTTCAATAGTATTTCTGTTATATCTTGTCGGTTAGTTTTATTGCTTGGAGAAAGCGGAGTACTCGGAGAAGACCATCGTCCTGTCGCAATTCACTGGAGAAATGTATCATATAAAGTTATATCGAGTACATCTTGCCATGAGCGGGATTCAAACTCATAGGATTAGTGGTGAGAGGCACTGATTGCACATGTAGTCGGAAATCCAACTACCAATCGATCAATACAACAATGGCCAATTGGTCCCTATTGACGGACATATGATATGAAATGTTTATCTAACAGGATGGTATGGCTCGTGTGAAAGAGTACATGTCATAATAAAACACGAACATTACAATACAATACATGCCTTAACTTTCGTAGTACGTTGAGAGAAAGTCAAAAATCAACAGAGCGATCAGTGCATCACAAATTATGTGTTCTATACAAACAGCCATTAACCCTATTAATTTGTTTTGTTATTTTCTTCTGGAGAATGGAATACTGTGTTGTGAAATGGGCATTTAATTTAAAACTACTTTAATCATTTTCAATGGATTTCTTATAATGAATAATTTTAATTTCAATTAAAACCATGCTTGTTTTTTGAAATTAATTATCTGAGGGTTAAGGGCTGTTTGAAATTAATGCATACCGTTTCGCGTCAATAATTTTTAGTACTACATTTTGCTTTGCGTATTTAATTTGGAATGCAAATAGGTTATTCATATCATCGACAAAACTTCAACACAATGTAAGTATTAAAAGTGAGTAAACGTTAGAGAAAATTGAAAGGGCAATCAAGAATGAGAAACTGGCAACATTAGGTACACAATACACACTACTTGTCTTAATCTACATTAGTGTAAATAAATGTATGTTATCATTTAAAACTCTATCTGTTTCAACATTTATGATGTTCAAGCAACACAAAACAACAATGTCAAAGATATGTAACATATAAGTTTTGATCATTCATTCTAGTAATACTCTTAACATTAACATATATTCAAAGTTCAATAGTTATTTACACTAATACGGTTGCCTTTCAGTACATTGCACATTTATCCGGTAATCAATCTTTATTACGGCATTGATTGTTTAATTTATTCTTCAATTGCGTGATCTTCAGTACTAATTAAGTACAATTCGGTGTTAATTATCAATTAGTAAAGGTCCTAGTAAAGCATTTCTTTTATCTGATTCATGTAGATCGACTGTAATACAAGCATCACCAACATAGACGCATACCTCATAAAGGACACAATTGATCCCGATTAGAATGGGTGGCTCAATGAGTTAGAAAGTTGGATTACCTAACAACTCAAACGAACCTATCACCAATACTGCATGGGTTCGCGCTCGGTCTTTGTAAATTACAAAAAGGCTGCACTCGACTCGCAGCCGCAAATGCAAAAGCTTACCAATTGCTTGCCAATGGTCAGTGGTTCTCTCAGGGTACTCCAGCTTCTTACACATCTAAGACTGGTTGCCATGATTTAGCTGAAATATTGCTGAAAATGGCGTTAAACACCAAAAATCACTCAAATTCAACCGATTAGAACGACGCTTTTTCTGCTCTTTTCAGATCATTATCAGTTGTTTTAGACATTACAGGATGAAAACAATATACATTGCTTGCCGCTAGATATAGAGCAAATGTTCACTCGCTAGTAAACCTAGCCTTCTATCTCCCTTTTTCTAGCACTTGTGTGATAGGTCATGAATAAAGAATGGACGGGATATTGCTTCCGACAAGGAGGACACATTCGTAGCCGTTTGCAACAAATATTTCCTAACGGCTAACACAGTATATCTTTATAATAAAGGAGATTAAGACGGCGACTATATTTTACCTAAGCAATGTCGATTATTTCGCTCTGTCGTTTAGGTGAATGGGTTAAGGTCTTTAACGACACTGTTTGCATTGTCCATCCTGCTTTGAATTACAACTTCTGATGACCCCATTGGTATCTTCAACCTTTTCTTTCAATAGTATTTCTGTTATATCTTGTCGGTTAGTTTTATTGTTTGGAGAAAGCGGAGTACTCGGAGAAGACCATCGTCCTGTCGCAATTCACTGGAGAAATGTATCATATAAAGTTATATCGAGTACATCTTGCCATGAGCGGGATTCAAACTCATAGGATTAGTGGTGAGAGGCACTGATTGCACATGTAGTCGGAAATCCAACTACCAATCGATCAATACAACAATGGCCAATTGGTCCCTATTGACGGACATATGATATGAAATGTTTATCTAACAGGATGGTATGGCTCGTGTGAAAGAGTACATGTCATAATAAAACACGAACATTACAATACAATACATGCCTTAACTTTCGTAGTACGTTGAGAGAAAGTCAAAAATCAACAGAGCGATCAGTGCATCACAAATTATGTGTTCTATACAAACAGCCATTAACCCTATTAATTTGTTTTGTTATTTTCTTCTGGAGAATGGAATACTGTGTTGTGAAATGGACATTTAATTTAAAACTACTTTAATAATTTTCAATGGATTTCTTATAATGAATAATTTTAATTTCAATTAAAACCATGCTTGTTTTTTGAAATTAATTATCTGATGGTTAAGGGCTGTTTGAAATTAATGCATACCGTTTCGCGTCAATAATTTTTAGTACTACATTTTGCTTTGCGTATTTAGTTTGGAATGCAAATAGGCTATTCATATCATCGACAAAACTTCAACACAATGTAAGTATTAAAAGTGAGTAAACGTTAGAGAAAATTGAAAGGGCAATCAAGAATGAGAAACTGGCAACATTGGGTACACAATACGCAATACTTGTCTTAATCTACATTAGTGTAAATAAATGTATGTTATCATTCAAAACTCTATCTGTTTCAACATTTATGATGTTCAAGCAACAAAAAACAACAATGTCAAAGATATGTAACATATAAGTTTTGATCATTCATTCTAACAATACTCTTAACATTAACATATATTCAAAGTTCAATAGTTATTTACACTAATACGGTTGCCTTTCAGTACATTGCACATTTATCCGGTAATCAATCTTTATTACGGCATTGATTGTTTAATTTATCCTTCAATTGCGTGATCTACAGTACTAATTAAGTACAATTAGGTGTTAATTATCAATTAGTAAAGGCCCTAGTAAAGCATTTCTTTTATCTGATTCATGTAGATCGACTGTAATACAAGCATCACCAACATAGACGCATACTTCATAGAGGACACAATTGATCCCGATTAGAATGGGTGGCTCAATGAGTTAGAAAGTTGGATTACCTAACAACTCAAACGAGCCTATCACCAATACTGCATGGGTTCGCGCTCGGTCTTTGTAAATTATAAAAAGGCTGCACTCGACTCGCAGCCGCAAATGCTAAAGCTTACTAATTGCTTGCTAATGGTCAGTGGTTCTCTCAGGGTACTCCAGCTTCTTACACATCTAAGACTGGTTGCCATGATTTAGCTGAAATATTGCTGAAATTGGCGTTAAACACAAAAAATCACTCAAATTCAACCGATTAGAACGACGCTTTTTCTGCCCTTTTCAGATCATTATCAGTTGTTTTAGACATTACAGGATGAAAGCAATATACATTGTTTGCCGCTAGATATAAAACAAATGTTCACTCGCTAGTAAACCTAGCCTTCTATCTCCTTTTTCTAGCACTTGTGTGATAGGTCATGAAAAAAGAATGGACGGGATATTGCTTCCGACAAGCAGGACACATTCGTAGCCGTTTGCAACAAATATTCCCTAACGGCTAACACAGTATATCTTTATAATAAAGGAGATTAAGACGGCGACTATATGATACCTAAGCAATGTCGATTATTTCGCTCTGTCGTTTAGGTGAATGGGTTAAGGATTTTAGCGACACTGTTTGCATTGTCCATCCTGCTTTGAGTTACAACTTCTGATGACCCCATTGGTAAATTCAACCTTTTCTTTCAATAGTATTTCTGTTATATCTTGTCGGTTAGTTTTATTGTTTGGAGAAAGCGGAGTACTCTGAGAAGACCATCGTCCTGTCGCAATTCACTGGAGAAATGTATCATATAAAGTTATATCGAGGACATCTTGCCATGAGCGGGATTCAAGCTCATAGGGTTAGTGGTGATATGCACTGATTGCACATGTAGTCAGAAATCCAACTACCAATCGATCACGACAACAATGACCAATTGGTCCCTTTTGACGGACATATGGTAT
Organism: Bathymodiolus septemdierum; assembly: GCA_963383655.1. Classification (NCBI taxonomy): domain Eukaryota; kingdom Metazoa; phylum Mollusca; class Bivalvia; order Mytilida; family Modiolidae; genus Bathymodiolus; species Bathymodiolus septemdierum. The sequence continues at coordinate 22,719,447 of OY726525.1, forward strand.
GAAATGATTACCGAACAGGGTGGTATGGCTTGTATGAAAGAGTACATGTCATAATAAAACACGAACATTACAATACAATATATGCCTTATCTTTCTTATTGCGTTGAGAAAGTCAAGCATCAACAGAGCGATCAGTGTATCACAAATTATGTGTTCCATACAAACAGCCATTAACCTTATTAATTTGTTTTGTTATTTTCTTCTGGAGAATGGAATACTGTGTTGTGAACTGGGCATATAATTTAAAACTACTTTGATCATTTTCAATGGATTTCTTATAATGAATAATTTTAATTTCAATTAAACCCATGTTTGTTTTATGAAATTAATTGTCTGAGGGTTAAGGGCTGTTTAAACTTAATGCATACCTTTCGAGTCTAAAATTTTTGGCACTAAATTTTGCTTAGCGTATGCAGTTTGGAATACAAATAGGCTATTCGTATCATCGACAAAACTTCAACACAATGTAATTATTAAAAGTGAATAAACGTTAGAGAAAAGTGACATCGGGTACACAAGACACAAGACTTGTCTTAATCTACATTAGTGTAAATAAATGTATGTTATCATATAAAACTCTATCTGTTTCAACATTTATGATGTTCAAACAACAAATAAGGACAATTTCAAAGATATGTAACATATAAGTTTTAATCATTTATTCTAACAATACTCTTAACATTAACATATATTCAGAGATCAATAGTTATTTACACCAATACGGTTGCCTTTCAGTACATTGCACATTTCTCCGGTAATCAATCTTTATTACGACATTGATTGTTTAATGTATCCTTCAATTGCGTGATCTTCAGTACTAATTAAGTACAATTCGGTGTTAATTATCAATTAGTAAAGGTCCTAGTAAAGCATTTCTTTTATCTGATTCATGTAGATCGACTGTAATACAAGCATCACCAGGATAGACGCAGAACTCATAGAGGACACAATTGATCCCGATTAGAATGGGTGGCTCAATGAGTTAGAAAGTTGGATTACCTAACAACTCAAACGAGCCTATCGCCAATACGGCATTGGTTCGCGCTCGGTCTTTGTCAATTACAAAAAAAGCTGCACTCGACTAGCAGCCGCAAATGTTAATGCTTACCAATTGCTTGCCCTTGGTCGGTGGTTCTCTCAGGGTACTCCAGTTTCTTGCACATCTAAGAATGGTTGCCATGATTTAGCTGAAATATTGCTGAAAATGGCGTTAAACACCAAAAATCCCTCAAATTCAACCGATTAGAACGACGCTTTTTCTGCTCTTTTCAGACCATTATCAGTTGTTTTAGACATTACAGGATGAAAACAATATACCTATGTTGCCGATAGATATAAAGCAAATTTTCACTCGCTAGTAAACCTTGCCTTCTTTCTCCCTGTTTCTAGCACTTGTGTGACAGGACAAGTGGCAAGATGGTTACAAGAACTAGGTACACATGACTTACAAATTGATCACAGAGCAGGGAGGAAACACTCAAATGCAGATGTCCTCTCTAGAAACCCATGCGTTTCATGTAAGCGACAACAAGGACTTCAGGAATTAACAGAGGATGTCGGAAAAGAGAACACCGCCATATGCGAACACATGAAAGAAAAAGACCAAGTCATATTAACAAACATAGCCAATCACCAACAGGAGGATGAAATATCACAGGAAAAACAGCAGCTTCCTGTTGAGTGCCAACACAAAGAGGAATCAAAGGAGAATCCAGAAGCACAGTTAACATAATCTGTAAGAGCTGTCACCAGGAGAAAACAGAAAACACAGTCTGCAGAAATGACAAATAAAAGCTTCATACTTTTGGGATGGGAACCACATGACTTAAGAATACAGCAATTATCGGATCCTGATATAGGAATCTTACTAGTAGAGTTAGAATTAACAAACAAGAGACCCAAATAGGAAAGTGTCTCAAGTGGAACTTCAGCACTCAAAACCTTATGGAGTCAATGGGACAGACTTGAAATAATCGGAGGAATTTTATTCAGGAAATTTGAAAGCAATGATGGACAGAGTACGATAAAACAAATGATTGTCCCACAAAGCAAGAAACAGGACATACTGCACTATTTCCATGACTTTCCATCAGCAGGATACCTAGGAGTTGACAAAACTCTGGAAAAGCTTAAAACAGGATTTTACTGGCCCAATATGAAAGATAATGTACAAAATACTGCCGCTCATGTGATCGATGCTTTGCACAAAAACCAAAAAAAGAAACAAACAGGGCACCACTAGGAACATATATCTCAGGAGAACCTATGGAAAGGGTAGCTGTCGATATTTTTTGGACCACTTCCACTTACAAAACAAGGGAATAAATATATCTTAGTCATCTCAGACCTTTTCACCAAATGGACAGAAGCCATAGCAATTCCAAATCAGGAAAGTACCACAATATGCATGGCCTTTGCAGACAATGTTATCACCAAATATGGAACACCATTACAGATACATTCGGATCAAGGCAGTTTCTTCTCTGTAATGTCATTGATAACTTCCTTTCCTTTGACAATTGATGACAAATATTCAATAGAATTACAAACGTAATATGGTGTTAATAGTGGAGCAGGAACTGTTTACACTTCCGGAGCACCTGAATTCATCCTGGTTTTTAGTGGGTTTCTTGTAACTCGATCTTTAGATTTATATATAATTTTTGTAGAGTGTTGTTTGTCCTTTTGTTCTTTTTTCTTGTGGCCATTGTGTTCTCTGTTCTTCGATATGCGGATTCTGATTTACCCCTTTGGTATCTTCAAACTCTTTTTACTATTCGATAATGCCTTACTACACTATGAATATTATGTGACATTGGCATGATAAAAACAAGCATGACACTATATTGATCCCACAATGCTAAATGTTCATGAAACAGCAATACAAATGTTGCAACTTTCTTTTTATTTGAGTTTAAGCGTATTGTCGGATAGTCTCTCATGTTCATTTACATCAATATCCTGTCTTACTACACGTTGTCATTAATTTGTTTCTAAGTGTAATGTCGGATAGTCGCTCATGTTCATTTACCTCCATATCCTTTCTTGCTACATGCTGTTGATTTACATTAATCTGTGTCTAATACTAATGTTGGATAATTTCGTATGTTCATGTACATATCCTTGCTTATTACAAGCTGTTCCCTTACTTTAATATAAATCGTTATCATACCACAGAAACACTATCTAAAATATATCGGTATCTTACCACTGGACCACTAATCAACTGACGTATTAAAATCTGAGTAAGAAGAAAAACTACTAGAACACATATCAAGTACTGAATATTTCTTCTTGACATCATTGATCCAGTAACGAAACATATCACTCAGAAAATGAAATTATACCATTTAATTTAATCTTAATAGCTTAATATTGTGTTCTATAATAAAAGGTTCATATGTAGTGATCGTACACTTCTTAATCCTTCCGGACATTGCTCTATTGTTTCATTTCGTGGCTCATCGATTGGTAAATAAACGTTGGAGAAAACCGAAAGGGCAATCAAGAATTGACAATCAAGAGAAAGTTTCCTTGATAGAGGCCTACTTCTAACAAGGAAGCTACTGAGCCAAGGGTTTTCATTGGTTAAGATGAAATCATCTCTTCGGACGTTTAACAGTCACTACCATGACTTAATAACAGTTACTTAATACGGGTTTGTAACTAGAGTAACACGACGGATGCCACTTGTGGAAGAGTAACTGCCTACCCTAACGGAGCACATGAGTTCACCCCCGGTTTTAGTGGTGTTCGTGTTACTCGATCTTTAGTTTTATGTCTTTGTTTTGTAGATCGTTGTTTGTCCTTTTGTACCTTTTTCATTTGACCATTGTCTTGTCTGTCCTACTTTGAATTGCGTATTCTGATTACCACTTGTGTATCTTCACACTCTTCTATCAATTACGTACAAATGACGAAAGATGGTATTGACATAATAATTTGGTTCAACTTTGACAATTGTTTCACTCTTATGTCTTACGATGAACGTGCATACTATCTTATATTTAAATATTGATTGAGACTATCGGTCGGCTGTGTTTAATATAATTTCTGTGCCAAGACGATAAACTATATTAGCATAATATTCAAGATTATAGAGTTCCTTGTAATAATGCTGCTTGCCCGATAATATATGAAGGTTAACATCTTACTCACATGTAGAAAATACATGGTCGCATGATATCTGTAAGAGGAGATGTGTGGTCACATACAACTGGTAAGCCTCATCACCTTTGAAGACATTGAGAGCATTATCGTTGTTTACCTGTAAGTGTAAATCCTACACATATGCATATCTTCGCATACATGTACATGCATATCAATAAGGGTAAAACAAAATTACCGAACTCAGAGGAATCTTACAAAGGGAAAGTCAAAACTCATAAGTATATAAACAGACAAAATGAGTCAACAACCGGAAAACAGTGAAAACCGTAATGACCTCGATTTGGTACAGGCATTTCTAAAAAAATTATCAATCACAGACACACTTAGACTTATCTTGGCTTACTGTAGGCATGCCTTCCTCAGACATAGAACACCTTATCTTTGTTGCATGTTATATATGTTCCCTAAGACATATAAATATGAATGCTATTGTAGAATATCTTATATCTTATCATATATTGGCTTGATGGTGTGTTTTTTCGTTTCAGTCATAACTGATCTTAATTTTATTTGATTTAGGTGCATTTCCCTCAGAGGTAACTAACATTATAAAACAAAATAAAAAATATGTTAATTTGTACCTGTATAGTATACAATCATAAAAATCACCAGTGCATTTATTTGAAAACTGAACTTGATACATACAAAACAAAAGAAATACATTGTTGGTTTTGGTTAGCAAATACTTATTTTAAGGCATTCTAAGTGCTTTGCAGATCTGGAATAAAAGACAACCGAAGTCAAAGAGGAATGGAGAATCCAGAGACATCGCTTACAGTGGGCAATATTATGTCATGTCTGTAATGTTTGTAAGTTAAAATTATGCTATATCTGTATTGTTTGTAAGTTAAAAGTATGTCATGTCTATATTGTTCGTAAGTTAGAAGTATGTCATGTATGTATTGTTGGTACGTTAGAATTATGTCATGTCTGAATTGTTCGTAGGTTAGAAGTATCTCATGTCTGTATTGCTTGCAAGCTAGAAATACGGAATGTCGGTATTGTTCGTAAGTTAGAAGTATGTCATGTCTGTCACGTTTGTATTGTTTGTAAGCTTAAAGTATATCATGTCATCATGTCATCATGTTTGTAAGTGAGAAGTATGCCATGTCTGTATTGTTTGTAGGTTAGAATTATGTCATGTCGGTATTGTTCGTAAGTTAGAAATATATCATGTAAATATTGTTCGTAAGTTAGAAGTATGTCATCTCTGTATTGTTTTAGTTAGAATTATGTCATATATGTATTGTTCGTAAGCTAGAGGTATGTCATGTCTGTATTGTTTGTAAGTTATAGGTATGTCTTGTCTGTCACGTCTGTATTGTTCGAAAGTTAAAAGCATGGCATGCCTGTATTGTTACAAGTTAGAATAATGTCATATCTGTATTGGTTGTAAGTTAGAAGTATGTCATGTTTATCACGTTTGCATTGTTTGTAGGCTAAAAGTATGTCATGTATGTAATGTTTGTAAGTTAGAATTATGCTATGTCTGTATTGTTTGTAAGTTAGGAGTAGTTCATGCCTGTATTGTTCGTAAGTTAGATGTATGTCATGTCTGTATTGTTGGTACTTTATTATTATGTCATGTCTGCATTGTTCGTAGGTTAGAAGTGTCTCATGTCTGTATCGTTTGCAAGGCAGAATTATGTCATGTCGGTATTGTTCGTAAGTTAGAAGTATGTCATGTCTGTATTGTTCGCAAGTCAGAAGTATGTCATTTCTGCATTGATTGTAAGTTAGAAGTATGTCATGTCTGTATTGTTTGTAAGTTAGAATAATGTCATGTCTGTATTATTCGTAAGTCAGAAGTATGTCATGTTTGCATTGTTTGTAAGATAGAAGTATGTCATGTCTGTGTTGTTTTTAAGCTAGAAGTATGTCATGTCTGTCACGTTTGCATTGTTTGCAAGGGAGGAGTATGCTATGTATGTATTGCTTGTAAGTTAGAAGTATGTCGTGTCTGTATTGTTCGTAAGTTAGAAGTATGTCATCTCTGTATTGTTTTTAGCTAGAATTATGTCATATATGTATTGCCCGTAAGCTAGAAGTATGTCATGTCTGTATTGTTTTTAAGCTATAGGTATGTCTTGTCTGTCACGCTTGTATTGTTCGTAAGTTAAAAGCATGGCATGCCTGTATTGTTAATAAGTTAGAATAATGTCATATCTGTATTGGTTGTAAGTTAGAAGTATGTCATGTTTATCACGATTGCATTGTTTGTAGGCTAAAAGTATGTCATGTATGTAATGTTTGTAAGTTAGAATTATGCTATGTCTGTATTGTTTGTAAGTTAGGAGTAGTTCATGCCTGTATTGTTCGTAAGTTAGATGTATGTCATGTCTGTATTGTTGGTACTTTATTATTATGTCATGTCTGCATTGTTCGTAGGTTAGAAGTGTCTCATGTCTGTATCGTTTGCAAGGCAGAATTATGTCATGTCGGTATTGTTCGTAAGTTAGAAGTATGTCATGTCTGTATTGTTCGCAAGTCAGAAGTATGTCATTTCTGCATTGATTGTAAGTTAGAAGTATGTCATGTCTGTATTGTTCGCAAGTGAGAAGTATGTCATGTCTGTATTGTTTGTAAGTTAGAATAATGTCATGTCTGTATTATTCGTAAGTCAGAAGTATATCATGTTTGCATTGTTTGTAAGCTAGAAGTATGTCATGTCTGTGTTGTTTTTAAGCTAGAAGTATGTCATGTCTGTCACGTTTGCATTGTTTGCAAGGGAGGAGTATGCTATGTCTGTATTGCTTGTAAGTTAGAAGTATGTCGTGTCTGTATTGTTCGTAAGTTAGAAGTATGTCATCTCTGTATTGTTTTTAGCTAGAATTATGTCATATATGTATTGCTCGTAAGCTAGAAGTATGTCATGTCTGTATTGTTTTTAAGCTATAGGTATGTCTTGTCTGTCACGCTGGTATTGTTCGTAAGTTAAAAGCATGGCATGCCTGTATTGTTAATAAGTTAGAATAATGTCATATCTGTATTGGTTGTAAGTTAGAAGTATGTCAAGTTTATCACGTTTGTATTGTTTGTAGGCTAAAAGTATGTCATGTATGTAATGTTTGTAAGTTAGAATTATGCTATGTCTGTATTGTTTGTAAGTTAGAAGTATTGCATGCCTGTGTTGTTCGTAAGTTAGAGGTATGTCATGTCTGTATTGTTCGCAAGTGAGAAGTATGTCATTTCTGTATTGTTTGCAAGTTAGAAGTATGTCATGTCTGTATTGTTTGTAAGTTAGAAGAATGTCATGTCTGTATTATTCGTAAGCCAGAAGTATGTCATGTTTGCATTGTTTGTATGTTAGGAGTATGTCATATGTGTATTGTTTGTAAGTTAGAATTATGTCATGTCTGTATTGTTTTTAAGCTAGAATTATGTCATGTCTGTATTGTTTGTAAGTTAGAAGTATGTCGTGTCTGTATTGTTCGTAAGTTAGAAGTATGTCATTTATGTCACATTTGTAAGCTAATAATATGCCATGGATGTAATGTTTGTAAGTTATTATTATGTCATGTCTGTCATGTTTGTAAGATATAATTATGTCATGTATGCCACGTTTGCAAGTTAGAATTATTTCATGTCTGTCACGTTTGCAAGTTAGAATTATGTCTGGTCTGTCTCGTTTGCAAGGCAGAATTATGTCATGCATGCCACATTGGTAAGTTATAATTATGTCATGTATGCAATGTATGTAAGTTAGAATTAGTCCATGGCTGTATGATTTTGAAGTTAGAAAAATGCTACGGCTGTAATGTTTGTAAGCTATAAATATGGTATGTCTGTATGTTGGCCAAAACAAGAGATATATTTGCTATAATCTCTGACGTCATTTAATTTGCATACGTATGTAAATAAAGGTGTATTTTTCAATTTAGCATAACACGTCTAATGTTGCCTCCTATCTTAGATACATTTGCCTGTAGAAACTTTTGACACATCAAACGAAATATAACCTCATATGCATAATACCAATGACATGAAAATTAAGAATACTACATTGCATGCACAATTCCACAATCAAAAAGATGCAGCATCGATAATCCGGGCACATGAATACATGACCGTTCAGTTGTATGGTTTGGCACAGACACTGCAATAAAGATTTGCGGGATCAAACCATTAACCTACTCTAGGCCATCATCGTTTGTCAGACATCATATAATAGTTAATACAAGTCCGAGAACACCGAAGATGTAATCAAGAATTCAGAGATGCTGGCACATTTGGCACACAGAATGAGGAAGAGCAAAACAAAACAAAATACAACACAGCGAACTAAACAGATGAGCAATTGTACCGTTTTAGCTCGACTAAAGGACATAAAGCAGACTAATTGGTTTCAATTCTACCGTTTTTGCTCGAATAAAGGACATACAGCAGAATATTTGGTTTCAATTCTACTGTTTTAGCTCTATAAAAGGACATACATCAGACTAATTGGTTTCAATTCTACCGTTTTTGCTCAACTAAAGGACATAAAACAAACTAATGGTTTCAATTCTACCACCTAAGCTCGACTAAAGGACATAAAACAGACTAGTTGGTTTCAATTCTACCGTTTTAGCTCGACTAAAAGACATAAAGCAAACTAATTGGTTTCAAATCTATCGTTTTTGCTCGACTAAAGGAAATTAGGCAGACTAATTGGTTTCAATTCTACCGTTTTACCTCGACTAACGGACATAAAACAGATTAATTGGTTTCAATTCTACCGTTTTAGCTCCACTAAAGGACATAAAGCAGACTAATTGGTTTCAATTCTACCGTTTTAGCTCGACTAAAGGACATACATCAGACTAATTGGTTTCAATTGAACAGTTTTAGCTCGACTAAAGGATATAAAGCTGACTAATTGGTTTCAATTCTACTGTTTTAGCTCTATGAAAGGACATACATCAGACTAATTGGCTTCAATTCTACCATTTTTGCTCGACTAAAGGACATAAAGCAGACTAATTGGTTTCAATTCTACCGTTTTAGCTCGATCAAAGAACATTAGGCAGACTAATTGGTTTCTATTCTACTGTTTTAGCTCTACAAAAGGACATACAGCAGCCTAATTAGTTTCAATTGTACCGTTTTAGCTCGAATAAAGCAGATGAAGCAGACTAATTTGTTCCAATTCTACCGCTTTAGCTCGACTAAAGGACATAAAGCAGACTAATTGGTTTCAATTCTACCGTTTTTACTCGACTAAGGGTCATAAAGCAGACTAATTGGTTTCAATTCTACCATTTTATCTCGATTAAATGACTTAAAGCAGACTAATTTGTTTCAATTATACCGTTTTAGCTCGACTAAATGATATAAAGCGGACTAGTTGGTTTCAATTCTACCGTTTTAACTCGACTAAAGGAAATAAAACAGATTAATTGGTTTCAATTCTACCGTTTTAGCTCGATTAAAGGACATAAAGCAGACTATTTTTTTAATTCTGCCGTTTTAGCTCGACTAAAGGACATAAATCAGACTAATTGGTTTCAATTGTACCATTTTAGCTCGAATACAGGACATAAATCAGACTAATTGGTTTCAATTTTACCGATTTAGCTCGACTTAAGAACATAAATGAGACTAATTCGTTTCAATTGTACCGTTTGATCTCGACTAAAGGACATAAATCTGACTAATTGATTTTAATTTTACTGTTTTAGCTCGACTAAAGGACATACAAGAGACTAATTGGTTTCAATTCTACCGTTTTAGCTCGACTAAAGGACATACAGCAGACTAATTGGTATCAATTGTACCGTTTTAGCTCCACTAAAGGACATAAAGCAGACTAATTGGTTTAAATTCTTCAATTCTACTGTTTTAGCTCGACTAAAGGACATAAAGCAGACTAATTGGTTTCAATTCTACCATTTTATATTGACTAAAGGACATAAAGCAGACTAATTAGTTTCAATTCTACTGTTATACCCCTACTAAAGGACATACAACAGACTAATTGGTTTCATTTACCGTTTTAGCTTGACTAAATGACATAACGCAGACTAATTGGTTTCAATCCTACCGTTTTATCTCGATTATATGAGATAAATCAGAATACTTGGTTTCAATTATACCGATTTAGCTCCAGTAACGGACATACAGTAGACTAATTGGTTTCAATTCCACTGTTTTAGCTCGACTAAAGTACATAAAGGAGACTAATTGGTTTCAATTGTACCGCTTTAGCTCTACTAAAGGACATACAGTAGACTAATTGGTTTCAATTCTACCGTTTTAGCTCGACTAAAGTACATAAAGGAGACTAATTGGTTTCAATTGTACCGTTTTAGCTCGACTAAAGGACATAAAGCTGACTAGGTGGTTTCAATTCTACTGTTTTAGCTCTATAATAGGACATACATCAGACTAATTGGTTTCAATTCTACCGTTTTTGCTCGACTAAATGACATAAAGGAGATTAATTGGTTTCAATTCTACCGCTTTAGCTCGAGTAATGGATATAAAACAGATTAATTGGTTTCAATTCTACCGTCTTAGTTCGACTAAATAACATAAAACAGACTAATTTGTTTCAATTGTACCGTTTTAGCTCGACTAAAGGGCATACAGCAGAATAATTGGTTTCAATTTTACCGTCTTAGCTGGACTAAAGGACATACAGCAGAATATTTGGTTTTAATTCTACTGTTTTAGCTCTATAAAAGGACATACATCAGACTAATTGGTTTCAATTCTACGGTTTTTGCTCGACTAAAGTACATAAACAGACTAATTGTTTTCAATTCTACCGTTTTAGCTCGACTAAAAGACATAAAGCAGACTAATTGGTTTAAAATCTACCGTTTTTGATCGACTAAAGGACATTCGGAAGACTAATTGGTTTCAATTCTACCGTTTTAGCTCGATTAAAGCACATAAAGTAAACTAATTGGTTTCAATTCTACCGTTTTTGCAAGACTAAAGGACATTAGGCAGACTAATTGGTTTCAATTCTATCGTTTTAGCTCGACTAAAGGACATACAGCAGACTATTTGGTTCAAATTTTACCATTTTAGCTCGACTAACGGACATAAAACAGATTGATTGCTTTCAATTCTACCGTTTTAGATCGACTAAAGGACATAAAACAGACTAATTGGTTTCAATTCTACTGTTTTAGCTCGATTAAAGGACATAAAGCAGACTATTTTTTTTCTTCAATTCTACCGTTTTAGCTCGCCCAAAGAACATAAAGCAGACTAATTGGTTTCAATTCTACCGTTTTAGGTCGACTAGAGGACATAAATCAGAATAATTGGTTTCAATTCTACTGTTTTAGCTCTACTAAAGGACATACAACAGACTAATTGGTTTCAATTCTACCGCCTTAGCTTGACTAAATGACATAACGCAGATTAATTGGTTTCAATTCTACCGTTTTAGCTCGACTAAATGACATAAATCAGACTAATTGGTTTCAATTCTACCGTTTTAGCTTCACTAACGAACATAAAGTATACTAATTGGTTTCAATTCTACCGTTTTAGCTCGTCTAAGGTACATCAATCAGACTAATTGGTTTCAATTATACCGTTTTAGCTCGAGTAATGGACATAAAACAGATTAATTGGTTTTAATTCTACCGTCTTAGCTTGATTAAATAACTTAAAACAGACTAATTCGTTTCAATTGTACTGGTTTAGCTCGACTAAAGGACATACAGCAGAATAATTGGTTTCAATTGTACCGTTTTAGGTCGACTAAAGGACATAAAGCAGATACATTGGTTTCAATTGTACCGTTTTAGCTCGACTAAAGGACATACAGCAGCATATTTGGTTTCAATTCTACTGTTTTAGCTCTATAAAAGGACATACATCAGACTAATTGGTTTCAATTCTACCGTTTTTGCTCGACTAAAGGACATAAAACAGACTAATTGTTTTCAATTCTAGCTTTTTAGCTCGACTAAAAGACAAAAAGCAGACTAATTGGTTTCATAACTACCGTTTTTGATCGACTAAAGGACATTCGGAAGACTAATTGGTTTCAATTCTACCGTTTTAGCTCGATTAAACCACATAAAGTAAACTAATTGGTTTCAATTCTACCGTTTTTGCAAGACTAAAGGACATTAGGCAGACTAATTGGTTTCAATTCTATCGTTTTAGCTCGACTAAAGGACATAGAGCAGACTATTTGGTTCAAATTTTACCGTTTTAGCTCAACTAACGGACATAAAACAGATTGATTGCTTTCAATTCTACCGTTATAGGTCGACTAAAGGACGGAAAACAGACTAATTGGTTTCAATTCTACCGTTTTAGCTCGACTAAAGGACATAAAGCAGACTATTTTTTTTCAATTCTACCGTTTTAGCTCGCCCAAAGAACGTAAAGCAGACTAATTGGTTTCAAAAACTACTTTAATCATTTTCAATGGATTTCTTATAATGAATAATTTTAATTTCAATTAAAACCATGCTTGTTTTTTTGAAATTAATTATCTGAGGGTTAAGGGCTGTTTGAAATTAATGCATACCGTTTCGCGTCAATAATTTGTAGTACTACATTTTGCTTAGCGTATTTAGTTTGGAATGCAAATAGGCTATTCATATCATCGACAAAACTTCAACACAATGTAAGTATTAAAAGTGAGTAAACGTTAGAGAAAATTGAAAGGGCAATCAAGAATGAGAAACTGGCAACATTGGGTACACAATACACAATACTTGTCTTAATTTACATTAGTGTAAATAAATGTATGTTATCATATAAAACTCTATCTGTTTCAACATTTATGATGTTCAAGCAACAAAAAACAACAATGTCAAAGATATGTAACATATAAGTTTTGATCATTCATTCTAACAATACTCTTAACATTAACATATATTCAAAGTTCAATAGTTATTTACACTAATACGGTTGCCTTTCAGTACATTGTACATTTATCCGGTAATCAATCTTTATTACGGCATTGATTGTTTAATTTATCCTTCAATTGCGTGATATTCAGTACTAATTAAGTACAATTCTGTTTTAATTATCAATTAGTAAAGGTCCTAGTAAAGCTTTTCTTGTATCTGATTCATGTAGATCGACTGTAATACAAGCATCACCAACATAGACGCATACTTCATAGAGGACACAATTGATCCCGATTAGAATGGGTGGCTCAATGAGTTAGAAAGTTGGATTACCTAACAACTCAAACGAGCCTATCACCAATACTGCATGGGTTCGCGCTCGGTCTTTGTAAATTATAAAAAGGCTGCACTCGACTCGCAGCCGCAAATGCTAAAGCTTACTAATTGCTTGCCAATGGTCAGTGGTTCTCTCAGGGTATTCCAGCTTCTTACACATCTAAGACTGGTTGCCATGATTTAGCTGAAATATTGCTGAAAATGGCGTTAAACACCAAAAATCACTCAAATTCAACCGATTAGAACGACGCTTTTTCTGCTCTTTTCAGATCATTATCAGTTGTTTTAGACATTACAGGATGAAAACAATATACATTGCTTGCCGCTAGATAAAAAGCAAATGTTCACTCGCTAGTAAACCTAGTCTTCTATCTCCCTTTTTCTAGCACTTGTGTGATAGGTCATGAATAAAGAATGGACGGGATATTGCTTCCGACAAGCAGGACACATTCGTAGCCGTTTGCAACAAATATTCCCTAACGGCTAACACAGTATATCTTTAAAATAAAGGAGATTAAGACGGCGACTATATGATACCTAAGCCATGTCGATTATTTCGCTCTGCCGTTTAGGTGAATGGGTTTAGGTCTTTAACGACATTGTTTGCATTGTCCATCCTGCTTTGACTTACAACTTCTGATGACCCCATTGGTATCTTCAACCTTTTCTTTCAATAGTATTTCTGTTATATCTTGTCGGTTAGTTTTATTGTTTGGAGAAAGCGGAGTACTCGGAGAAGACCATCGTCCTGTCGCAATTCACTGGAGAAATGTATCATATAAAGTTATATCGAGTACATCTTGCCACGAGCGGGATTCAAACTCATAGGGTTAGTGGTGATAGGCACTGATTGCACATGTAGTCGGAAATCCAACTACCAATCGATCAATACAACAATGGCCAATTGGTCCCTATTGACCGACATATGATATGAAATGTTTACCTAACAGGGTGGTATGGCTCGTGTGAAAGAGTACATGTCATAATAAAACACGAACATTACAATACAATACATGCCTTAACTTTCGTAGTACGTTGAGAGAAAGTCAAAAATCAACAGAGCGATCAGTGCATCACAAATTATGTGTTCTATACAAACAGCCATTAACCCTATTAATTTGTTTTGTTATTTTCTTCTGGAGAATGGAATACTGTGTTGTGAAATGGGCATTTAATTTAAAACTACTTTAATCATTTTCAATGGATTTCTTATAATGAATAATTTTAATTTCAATTAAAACCATGCTTGTTTTTTGAAATTAATTATCTGATGGTTAAGGGCTGTTTGAAATTAATGCATACCGTTTCGCGTCAATAATTGTTAGTACTACATTTTGCTTTGCGTATTTAGTTTGGAATGCAAATAGGCTATTCATATCATCGATAAAACTTCAACACAATGTAAGTATTGAAAGTGAGTAAACGTTAGAGAAAATTGAAAGGGCAATCAAGAATGAGAAACTGGCAACATTGGGTACACAATACGCAATACTTGTCTTAATCTACATTAGTGTAAATAAATGTATGTTATCATTTAAAACTCTATCTGTTTCAACATTTATGATGTTCAAGCAACAAAAAACAACAATGTCAAAGATATGTAACATATAAGTTTTGATCATTCATTCTAACAATACTCTTAACATTAACATATATTCAAAGTTCAATAGTTATTTACACTAATACGGTTGCCTTTCAGTACATTGCACATTTATCCGGTAATCAATCTTTATTACGGCATTGATTGTTTAATTTATTCTTCAATTGCGTGATCTTCAGTACTAATTAAGTACAATTCGGTGTTAATTATCAATTAGTAAAGGTCCTAGTAAAGCATTTCTTTTATCTGATTCATGTAGATCGACTGTAATACAAGCATCACCAACATAGACGCATACCTCATAGAGGACACAATTGATACCGATTAGAATGGGTGGCTCAATGAGTTAGAAAGTTGGATTACCTAACAACTCAAACGAGCCTATCACCAATACTGCATGGGTTCGCGCTCGGTCTTTGTAAATTATAAAAAGGCTGCACTCGACTCGCAGCCGAAAATGCAAAAGCTTACCAATTGCTTTCCAATGGTCAGTAGTTCTCTCAGGGTACTCCAGCTTCTTACACATCTAAGACTGGTTGCCATGATTTAGCTGAAATATTGCTGAAAATGGCGTTAAACACCAACAATCACTCAAATTCAACCGATTAGAACGACGCTTTTTCTGCTCTTTTCAGATCATTATCAGTTGTTTTAGACATTACAGGATGAAAACAATATACATTGCTTGCCGCTAGATAAAAAGCAAATGTTCACTCGCTAGTAAACCTAGTCTTCTATCTCCCTTTTTCTAGCACTTGTGTGATAGGTCATGAATAAAGAATGGACGGGATATTGCTACCGCCAAGCAGGACACATTCGTAGCCGTTTGTAACAAATATTCCCTAACGGCTAACACAGTATATCTTTATAATAAAGGAGATTAAGACGGCGACTATATTTTACCTAAGCAATGTCGATTATTTCGCTCTGCCGTTTAGGTGAATGGGTTAAGGTCTTTAACGACACTGTTTGCATTGTCCATCCTGCTTTGACTTACAACTTCTGATGACCCCATTGGTATCTTCAACCTTTTCTTTCAATAGTATTTCTGTTATATCTTGTCGGTTAGTTTTATTGCTTGGAGAAAGCGGAGTACTCTGAGAAGACCATCGTCCTGTCGCAATTCACTGGAGAAATGTATCATATAAAGTTATATCGAGGACATCTTGCCATGAGCGGGATTCAAACTAATAGGGTTAGTGGTGATAGGCACTGATTGCACATGCAGTCGGAAATCCAACTACCAATCGATCAATACAACAATGGCCAATTGGTCCCTATTGACGGACATATGATGTGAAATGTTTACCAAACAGGGTGGTATGGCTCGTGTGAAAGAGTACATGTCATAATAAAACACGAACATTACAATACAATACATGCCTTAACTTTCGCATTACGTTGAGAGAAAGTCAAAAATCAACAGAGCGATCAGTGCATCACAAATTATGTGTTCCATACAAACAGCCATTAACCCTATTAATTTTGTTTTGTTATTTTCTTCTGGAGAATGGAATACTGTGTTGTGAAATGGGCATTTAATTTAAAACTACTTTAATCATTTTCAATGGATTTCTTATAATGAATAATTTTAATTTCAATTAAAACCATGCTTGTTTTTTGAAATTAATTATCTGAGGGTTAAGGGCTGTTTGAAATTAATGCATACCGTTTCGCGTCAATAATTTTTAGTACTACATTTTCCTTAGCGTATTTAGTTTGGAATGCAAATAGGCTATTCATATCATCGACAAAACTTCAACACAATGTAAGTATTAAAAGTGAGTAAACGTTAGAGAAAATTGAAAGGGCAATCAAGAATGAGAAACTGGCAACATTGGGTACACAATACACAATGCTTGTCTAAATTTACATTAGTGTAAACAAATGTATGTTATCATATAAAACTCTATCTGTTTCAACATTTATGATGTTCAAGCAACAAAAAACAACAATGTCAAAGATATGTAACATATAAGTTTTGATCATTCATTCTAACAATACTCTTAACATTAACATATATTCAAAGTTCAATAGTTATTTACACTAACACGGTTGCCTTTCAGTACATTGCACATTTATCCGGTAATCAATCTTTATTACGGCATTGATTGTTTAATTTATCCTTCAATTGCGTGATCTTCAGTACTAATTAAGTACAATTAGGTGTTAATTATCAATTAGTAAAGGCCCTAGTAAAGCATTTCTTTTATCTGATTCATGTAGATCGACTGTAATACAAGCATCACCAACATAGACGCATACCTCATAGAGGACACAATTGATCCCGATTAGAATGGGTGGCTCAATGAGTTAGAAAGTTGGATTACCTAACAACTCAAACGAGCCTATCACCAATACTGCATGGGTTCGCGCTCGGTCTTTGTAAATTATAAAAAGGCTGCACTCGACTCGCAGCCGCAAATGCTAAAGCTTACTAATTGCTTGCTAATGGTCAGTGGTTCTCTCAGGGTACTCCAGCTTCTTACACATCTAAGACTGGTTGCCATGATTTAGCTGAAATATTGCTGAAATTGGCGTTAAACACAAAAAATCACTCAAATTCAACCGATTAGAACGACGCTTTTTCTGCCCTTTTCAGATCATTATCAGTTGTTTTAGACATTACAGGATGAAAACAATATACATTGTTTGCCGCTAGATATAAAACAAATGTTCACTCGCTAGTAAACCTAGCCTTCTATCTCCTTTTTCTAGCACTCGTGTGATAGGTCATGAAAAAAGAATGGACGGGATATTGCTTCCGACAAGCAGGACACATTCGTAGCCGTTTGCAACAAATATTCCCTAACGGCTAACACAGTATATCTTTATAATAAAGGAGATTAAGACGGCGACTATATGTTACCTAAGCAATGTCGATTATTTCGCTCTGTCGTTTAGGTGAATGGGTTAAGGATTTTAGCGACACTGTTTGCATTGTCCATCCTGCTTTGAGTTACAACTTCTGATGACCCCATTGGTAAATTCAACCTTTTCTTTCAATAGTATTTCTGTTATATCTTGTCGGTTAGTTTTATTGTTTGGAGAAAGCGGAGTACTCTGAGAAGACCATCGTCCTGTCGCAATTCACTGGAGAAATGTATCATATAAAGTTATATCGAGGACATCTTGCCATGAGCGGGATTCAAGCTCATAGGGTTAGTGGTGATATGCACTGATTGCACATGTAGTCAGAAATCCAACTACCAATCGATCACGACAACAATGACCAATTGGTCTCTTTTGACGGACATATGGTATGAAATGATTACCGAACAGGGTGGTATGGCTTGTATGAAAGAGTACATGTCATAATAAAACACGAACATTACAATACAATATATGCCTTATCTTTCTTATTGCGTTGAGAAAGTCAAGCATCAACAGAGCGATCAGTGTATCACAAATTATGTGTTCCATACAAACAGCCATTAACCTTATTAATTTGTTTTGTTATTTTCTTCTGGAGAATGGAATACTGTGTTGTGAACTGGGCATATAATTTAAAACTACTTTAATCATTTTCAATGGATTTCTTATAATGAATAATTTTAATTTCAATTAAACCCATGTTTGTTTTATGAAATTAATTGTCTCAGGGTTAAGGGCTGTTTAAACTTAATGCATACCTTTCGAGTCTAAAATTTTTGGCACTAAATTTTGCTTAGCGTATTCAGTTTGGAATACAAATAGGCTATTCGTATCATCGACAAAACTTCAACACAATGTAATTATTAAAAGTGAATAAACGTTAGAGAAAAGTGACATCGGGTACACAAGACACAAGACTTGTCTTAATCTACATTAGTGTAAATAAATGTATGTTATCATATAAAACTCTATCTGTTTCAACATTTATGATGTTCAAACAACAAATAAGGACAATTTCAAAGATATGTAACATATAAGTTTTAATCATTTATTCTAACAATACTCAGAGATCAATAGTTATTTACACCAATACGGTTGCCTTTCAGTACATTGCACATTTCTCCGGTAATCAATCTTTATTACGACATTGATTGTTTAATGTATCCTTCAATTGCGTGATCTTCAGTACTAATTAAGTACAATTCGGTGTTAATTATCAATTAGTAAAGGTCCTAGTAAAGCATTTCTTTTATCTGATTCATGTAGATCGACTGTAATACAAGCATCACCAGGATAGACGCAGACCTCATAGAGGACACAATTGATCCCGATTAGAATGGGTGGCTCAATGAGTTAGAAAGTTGGATTACCTAACAACTCAAACGAGCCTATCGCCAATACGGCATTGGTTCGCGCTCGGTCTTTGTCAATTACAAAAAAAGCTGCACTCGACTAGCAGCCGCAAATGTTAATGCTTACCAATTGCTTGCCCTTGGTCGGTGGTTCTCTCAGGGTACTCCAGTTTCTTGCACATCTAAGAATGGTTGCCATGATTTAGCTGAAATATTGCTGAAAATGGCGTTAAACACCAAAAATCCCTCAAATTCAACCGATTAGAACGACGCTTTTTCTGCTCTTTTCAGACCATTATCAGTTGTTTTAGACATTACAGGATGAAAACAATATACCAATGTTGCCGATAGATATAAAGCAAATTTTCACTCGCTAGTAAACCTTGCCTTCTTTCTCCCTGTTTCTAGCACTTGTGTGACAGGACAAGTGGCAAGATGGTTACAAGAACTAGGTACACATGACTTACAAATTGATCACAGAGCAGGGAGGAAACACTCAAATGCAGATGCCCTCTCTAGAAACCCATGCGTTTCATGTAAGCGACAACAAGGACTTCAGGAATTAACAGAGGAGGTCGGAAAAGAGAACACCGCCATATGCGAACACATGAAAGAAAAAGACCAAGTCATATTAACAAACATAGCCAATCACCAACAGGAGGATGAAATATCACAGGAAAAACAGCAGCTTCCTGTTGAGTGCCAACACAAAGAGGAATCAAAGGAGAATCCAGAAGCACAGTTAACAGAATCTGTAAGAGCTGTCACCAGGAGAAAACAGAAAACACAGTCTGCAGAAATGACAAATAAAAGCTTCATACTTTTGGGATGGGAACCACATGACTTAAGAATACAGCAATTATCGGATCCTGATATAGGAATCTTACTAGTAGAGTTAGAATTAACAAACAAGAGACCCAAATAGGAAAGTGTCTCAAGTGGAACTTCAGCACTCAAAACCTTATGGAGTCAATGGGACAGACTTGAAATAATCGGAGGAATTTTATTCAGGAAATTTGAAAGCAATGATGGACAGAGTACGATAAAACAAATGATTGTCCCACAAAGCAAGAAACAGGACATACTGCACTATTTCCATGACTTTCCATCAGCAGGATACCTAGGAGTTGACAAAACTCTGGAAAAGCTTAAAACAGGATTTTACTGGCCCAATATGAAAGATAATGTACAAAATACTGCCGCTCATGTGATCGATGCTTTGCACAAAAACCAAAAAAAGAAACAAACAGGGCACCACTAGGAACATATATCTCAGGAGAACCTATGGAAAGGGTAGATGTCGATATTTTTTGGACCACTTCCACTTACAAAACAAGGGAATAAATATATCTTAGTCATCTCAGACCTTTTCACCAAATGGACAGAAGCCATAGCAATTCCAAATCAGGAAAGTACCACAATATGCATGGCCTTTGCAGACAATTTTATCACCAAATATGGAACACCATTACAGATACATTCGGATCAAGGCAGTTTCTTCTCTGTAATGTCATTGATAACTTCCTTTCCTTTGACAATTGATGACAAATATTCAATAGAATTACAAACGTAATATGGTGTTAATAGTGGAGCAGGAACTGTTTACACTTCCGGAGCACCTGAATTCATCCTGGTTTTTAGTGGGTTTCTTGTAACTCGATCTTTAGATTTATATATAATTTTTGTAGAGTGTTGTTTGTCCTTTTGTTCTTTTTTCTTGTGGCCATTGTGTTCTCTGTTCTTCGATATGCGGATTCTGATTTACCCTTTGGTATCTTCAAACTCTTTTTACTATTCGATAATGCCTTACTACACTATGAATATTATGTGACATTGGCATGATAAAAACAAGCATGACACTATATTGATCCCACAATGCTAAATGTTCATGAAACAGCAATACAAATGTTGCAACTTTCTTTTTATTTGAGTTTAAGCGTATTGTCGGATAGTCTCTCATGTTCATTTACATCAATATCCTGTCTTACTACACGTTGTCATTAATTTGTGTCTAAGTGTAATGTCGGATAGTCGCTCATGTTCATTTACCTCCATATCCTTTCTTGCTACATGCTGTTGATTTACATTAATCTGTGTCTAATACTAATGTTGGATAATTTCGTATGTTCATGTACATATCCTTGCTTATTACAAGCTGTTCCCTTACTTTAATATAAATCGTTATCATACCACAGAAACACTATCTAAAATATATCGGTATCTTACCACTGGACCACTAATCAACTGACGTATTAAAATCTGAGTAAGAAGAAAAACTACTAGAACACATATCAAGTACTGAATATTTCTTCTTGACATCATTGATCCAGTAACGAAACATATCACTCAGAAAATGAAATTATACCATTTAATTTAATCTTAATAGCTTAATATTGTGTTCTATAATAAAAGGTTCATATGTAGTGATCGTACACTTCTTAATCCTTCCGGACATTGCTCTATTGTTTCATTTCGTGGCTCATCGATTGGTAAATAAACGTTGGAGAAAACCGAAAGGGCAATCAAGAATTGACAATCAAGAGAAAGTTTCCTTGATAGAGGCCTACTTCTAACAAGGAAGCTACTGAGCCAAGGGTTTTCATTGGTTAAGATGAAATCATCTCTTCGGACGTTTAACAGTCACTACCATGACTTAATAACAGTTACTTAATACGGGTTTGTAACTAGAGTAACACGACGGATGCCACTTGTGGAAGAGTAACTGCCTACCCTAACGGAGCACATGAGTTCACCCCCGGTTTTAGTGGTGTTCGTGTTACTCGATCTTTAGTTTTATGTCTTTGTTTTGTAGATCGTTGTTTGTCCTTTTGTACCTTTTTCATTTGACCATTGTCTTGTCTGTCCTACTTTGAATTGCGTATTCTGATTACCACTTGTGTATCTTCACACTCTTCTATCAATTACGTACAAATGACGAAAGATGGTATTGACATAATAATTTGGTTCAACTTTGACAATTGTTTCACTCTTATGTCTTACGATGAACGTGCATACTATCTTATATTTAAATATTGATTGAGACTATCGGTCGGCTGTGTTTAATATAATTTCTGTGCCAAGACGATAAACTATATTAGCATAATATTCAAGATTATAGAGTTCCTTGTAATAATGCTGCTTGCCCGATAATATATGAAGGTTAACATGTTACTCACATGTAGAAAATACATGGTCGTATGATATCTGTAAGAGGAGATGTGTGGTCACATACAACTGGTAAGCCTCATCACCTTTGAAGACATTGAGAGCATTATCGTTGTTTACCTGTAAGTGTAAATCCTACACATATGCATATCTTCGCATACATGTACATGCATATCAATAAGGGTAAAACAAAATTACCGAACTCAGAGGAATCTTACAAAGGGAAAGTCAAAACTCATAAGTATATAAACAGACAAAATGAGTCAACAACCGGAAAACAGTGAAAACCGTAATGACCTCGATTTGGTACAGGCATTTCTAAAAAAATTATCAATCACAGACACACTTAGACTTATCTTGGCTTACTGTAGGCATGCCTTCCTCAGACATAGAACACCTTATCTTTGTTGCATGTTATATATGTTCCCTAAGACATATAAATATGAATGCTATTGTAGAATATCTTATATCTTATCATATATTGGCTTGATGGTGTGTTTTTCGTTTCAGTCATAACTGATCTTAATTTTATTTGATTTAGGTGCATTTCCCTCAGAGGTAACTAACATTATAAAACAAAATAAAAAATATGTTAATTTGTACCTGTATAGTATACAATCATAAAAATCACCAGTGCATTTATTTGAAAACTGAACTTGATACATACAAAACAAAAGAAATACATTGTTGGTTTTGGTTAGCAAATACTTATTTTAAGGCATTCTAAGTGCTTTGCAGATCTGGAATAAAAGACAACCGAAGTCAAAGAGGAATGGAAAATCCAGAAACATCGTTTACAGTGGGCAATATTATGTCATGTCTGTAATGTTTGTAAGTTAAAATTATGCTATATCTGTATTGTTTGTAAGTTAAAAGTATGTCATGTCTATATTGTTCGTAAGTTAGAAGTATGTCATGTATGTATTGTTGGTACGTTAGAATTATGTCATGTCTGAATTGTTCGTAGGTTAGAAGTATCTCATGTCTGTATTGCTTGCAAGCTAGAAATACGGAATGTCGGTATTGTTCGTAAGTTAGAAGTATGTCATGTCTGTCACGTTTGTATTGTTTGTAAGCTTAAAGTATATCATGTCATCATGTCATCATGTTTGTAAGTGAGAAGTATGCCATATCTGTATTGTTTGTAGGTTAGAATTATGTCATGTCGGTATTGTTCGTAAGTTAGAAATATATCATGTAAATATTGTTCGTAAGTTAGAAGTATGTCATCTCTGTATTGTTTTAGTTAGAATTATGTCATATATGTATTGTTCGTAAGCTAGAGGTATGTCATGTCTGTATTGTTTGTAAGTTATAGGTATGTCTTGTCTGTCACGCCTGTATTGTTCGAAAGTTAAAAGCATGGCATGCCTGTATTGTTAAAAAGTTAGAATAATGTCATATCTGTATTGGTTGTAAGTTAGAAGTATGTCATGTTTATCACGTTTGCATTGTTTGTAGGCTAAAAGTATGTCATGTATGTAATGTTTGTAAGTTAGAATTATGCTATGTCTGTATTGTTTGTAAGTTAGGAGTAGTTCATGCCTGTATTGTTCGTAAGTTAGATGTATGTCATGTCTGTATTGTTGGTACTTTATTATTATGTCATGTCTGCATTGTTCGTAGGTTAGAAGTGTCTCATGTCTGTATCGTTTGCAAGGCAGAATTATGTCATGTCGGTATTGTTCGTAAGTTAGAAGTATGTCATGTCTGTATTGTTCGCATGTCAGAAGTATGTCATTTCTGCATTGATTGTAAGTTAGAAGTATGTCATGTCTGTATTGTTCGCAAGTGAGAAGTATACCGTTTTAGCTCGACTAACGGATATAAAACAGACTAATTGGTTTCAATTCTACCGCTTTAGCTCGACTAAAGGACATAAAGCAAACTATTTATTTACAATTCTACCATTTTAGCTCCACTAAAGGACATGAAGCAGACTAATTGGTTTCAATTGTACCGTTTTATCTCGACTAAAGAACACAAAACAGACTATTTATCTTTCAATTCTACCATTTTAGCTCGACAAAAGGACATTAGGCAGACTAATTGGTTTCAATTGTACCGTTTTAGCTCGACTAAAGGACATAAATCAGACTAATTTGTTTCAATTCTACTGTTTTAGCTCTACTAAAGGACATAAATCAGATTAATTAGTTTCAATTCTACTGTTTTAACTCGACTAAAGAACATAAATCAGACTAATTGGTTTCAATTCTACTGTTTTAACTCGACTAAAGAACATAAAGCAGACTAATTGGTTTCAATTCTACCGTTTTAGCTCGACTAAAGGACATGAAGCAGACTAATTGGTTTAAATTCTACCGTTTTAGCTCGACTAAAGGACATAAGGCAGACTATTTTTTTCAATTCTACCTTTTTATCTCGACTAAAGAACATAAAGCAGACTAATTGGTTTCAATTCTACCGCTTTAGCTCGACTAAAGGACATGAAGCAGCCTAATTGTTTTCAATTCAACCGTTTTAGCTCGACTAAAGGACATAAAGCAGACTAATTGGTTTCAATTCTACCGTTTTATCTCGACTAAAGGACATAAATCAGACTAATTGGTTGAAATTCTACTGTTTTAGCTCTACTAAAGGACATAAATCAGATTAATTGGTTTCAATTATAGCGTTTTAGCTCCACTAACGGACATAAAGTAAACTAATTGGTTTCAATTCTACTGATATAGCTCGATTAAAGTACACAAAGCAGACTAATTGGTTTCAATTCTACTGTTTTAGCTCTATTAAAGGACATACATGAGACTAATTGGTTTCAATTGTCCCGTTTTTGCTCGACAAAAGGACATAAAACAGACTAATTGGTTTCAATTCTACCGCTTTAGCTCGACTAAAGGACATGAAGCAGATTAGTTGCTTTCAATTCTACCGTTTTAGTTCGACTAAAGGGCAAAAAGCAGACAATTTTTTTTATTTGTGCCGCTTTAGTTCGACTAAAGGACATAAAGCAGACTAATTGGTTTCAATTGTACCGTTTTAGCTCGACTAAAGGACATAAATCAGATTAATTGGTTTCAATTATACCGTTTTAGCTCCACTAACGGACATACAATAGACTAATTGATTTCAATTCTACTGATGTAGCTCGATTAAAGTACAAAAAGCAGACTAATTGGTTTCAATTGTACCGCTTTAGCTCAACTAAAGGACATACAACAGATTAATTGGTTTCAATTGTATCGTTTTAGCTCGACTAAAGGACATAAAGCAGACACATTGGTTTCAATTGTACCTTTTTAGCTCGACTAAAGGACAAAGGCTGATTAATTGGTTTCAATTCTACTGTTTTAGCTCTATTAAAGGACATACATGAGACTAATTGGTTTCAATTCTACCGTTTTTGCCCAACAAAAGGACATAAAACAGACTAATTGGTTTCAATTCTACCGTTTTAGCTCGACTAAAAGACATAAAGCAGACTAATTGGTTTCAATTCTACCGTTTTAGCTCGACTAAAAGACATAAAGCAGACTATTTCGTTTCAATTCTACCGTTTTTCCTCGACTAAAGGACATAAATGAGACTAATTGGTTTCAATTCTACCGTTTTAGCTCGACTAAAGGACATGAAGCAGACTAATTAGTTTCAATTCTACCGTTTTAGCCCCACTAAAGGACATAAAGCAGACTATTTTTTTCAATTCTACCGTTTTAGCTCGACTAAAGAACATAAAGCAGACTAATTGGTTTCAATTCTACCGTTTTAGCTCGACTAAAGAACACAAAACAGACTATTTATATTTCAATTCTACCATTTTAGCTCGACAAAAGGACATTAGGCAGACTAATTGGTTTCAATTCTACGTTTTAGTTCGACTAAAGGACATAAAGCAGACAATTTTTTTTTATTTGTACCGCTTTAGTTCGACTAAAGGACATAAAGCAGACTAATTGGTTTCAATTGTACCGTTTTAGCCCGACTAAAGGACATAAATCAGACTAATTGGTTTCAATTCTACTGTTTTAGCTCTACTAAAGGACATACATCAGATTAATTAGTTTCAATTCTACTGTTTTAACTCGACTAAAGAACATAAATCAGACTAATTGGTTTCAATTCTACTGTTTTAACTCGACTAAAGAACATAAAGCAGACTAATTGGTTTCAATT
Organism: Bathymodiolus septemdierum; assembly: GCA_963383655.1. Taxonomy (NCBI): domain Eukaryota; kingdom Metazoa; phylum Mollusca; class Bivalvia; order Mytilida; family Modiolidae; genus Bathymodiolus; species Bathymodiolus septemdierum. The sequence continues at coordinate 22,745,891 of OY726525.1, forward strand.
CTACCGTTTTAGCTCGACTAAAGGACATGAAGCAGACTAATTGGTTTAAATTCTACCGTTTTAGCTCGACTAAAGGACATAAGGCAGACAATTTTTTTTCAATTCTACCGTTTTAGCTCGACTAAAGAACATAAAGCAGACTAATTGGTTTCAATTCTACCGCTTTAGCTCGACTAAAGGACATGAAGCAGACTAATTGTTTTCAATTCTACCGTTTTAGCTCGACTAAAGGACATAAAGCAGACTAATTGGTTTCAATTCTACCGTTTTAGCTCGACTAAAGGACATAAATCAGACTAATTGGTTGAAATTCTACTGCTTTAGCTCTACTAAAGGACATAAATCAGATTAATTGGTTTCAATTATACCGTTTTAGCTCCACTAACGGACATAAAGTAAACTAATTGGTTTCAATTCTACTGATGTAGCTCGATTAAAGTACATAACGCAGACTAATTGGTGTCAATTGTACCGTTTTAGCTCTATTAAAGGACATACATGAGACTAATTGGTTTCAATTCTCCCGTTTTGCTCGACAAAAGGACATAAAACAGACTAATTGGTTTCAATTCTACCGCTTTAGCTCGACTAAAGGACATGAAGCAGACTAGTTGCTTTCAATTCTACCGTTTTAGTTCGACTAAAGGACATAAAGCAGAGAATTTTTTTTATTTGTGCCGCTTTAGTTCGACTAAAGGACATAAAGCAGACTAATTGGTTTCAATTGTACCGTTTTAGCTCGACTAAAGGACATAAATCAGATTAATTGGTTTCAATTATACCGTTTTAGCTCCACTAACGGACATACAATAGACTAATTGGTTTCAATTCTACTGATGTAGCTCGATTAAAGTACAAAAAGCAGACTAATTGGTATCAATTGTACCGCTTTATCTCAACTAAAGGACATACAACAGATTAATTGGTTTCAATTGTATCGTTTTAGCTCGACTAAAGGACATAAAGCAGACACATTGGTTTCAATTGTACCTTTTTAGCTCGACTAAAGGACAAAGGCTGACTAATTGGTTTCAATTCTACTGTTTTAGCTCTATTAAAGAACATACATGAGACTAATTGGTTTCAATTCTACCGCTTTTGCCCAACAAAAGGACATAAAACAGACTAATTGGTTTCAATTCTACCGTTTTAGCTCGACTAAAAGACATAAAGCAGACTATTTCGTTTCAATTCTACCGTTTTTCCTCGACTAAAGGTCATAAATGAGACTAATTGGTTTCAATTCTACCGTTTTAGCTCGACTAAAAGACATAAAGCAGACTATTTCGTTTCAATTCTACCGTTTTTCCTCGACTAAAGGTCATAAATGAGACTAATTGGTTTCAATTCTACCGTTTTAGCTCGACTAAAGGACATGAAGCAGACTAATTAGTTTCAATTCTACCGTTTTAGCTCGACTAAAGAACACAAAACAGACTATTTATATTTCAATTCTACCATTTTAGCTCGACAAAAGGACATTAGGCAGACTAATTGGTTTCAATTCTACGTTTTAGTTCGACTAAAGGACATAAAGCAGAATATTTTTTTCAATTCTACCGTTTTAGCTCGACTAAAGAACATAAAGCAGACTAATTGGTTTCAATTCTACCGTTTTAGCTCGACTAAAGAACACAAAACAGACTATTTATATTTCAATTCTACCATTTTAGCTCGACAAAAGGACATTAGGCAGACTAATTGGTTTCAATTCTACGTTTTAGTTCGACTAAAGGACATAAAGCAGACAATTTTTTTTTATTTGTACCGCTTTAGTTCGACTAAAGACATAAAGCAGACTAATTGGTTTCAATTGTACCGTTTTAGCTCGACTAAAGGACATAAATCAGACTAATTGGTTTCAATTCTACTGTTTTAGCTCTACTAAAGGACATAAATCAGATTAATTAGTTTCAATTCTACTGTTTTAACTCGACTAAAGAACATAAATCAGACTAATTGGTTTCAATTCTACTGTTTTAACTCGACTAAAGAACATAAAGCAGACTAATTGGTTTCAATTCTACCGTTTTAGCTCGACTAAAGGACATGAAGCAGACTAATTGGTTTAAATTCTACCGTTTTAGCTCGACTAAAGGACATAAGGCAGACAATTTTTTTTCAATTCTACCGTTTTAGCTCGACTAAAGAACATAAAGCAGACTAATTGGTTTCAATTCTACCGTTTTTGCTCGACTAAAGGACATAAATGAGACTAATTGGTTTCAATTGTACCGTTTTAGCTCGACTAATGGACATAAAACAGACTAATTGGTTTCAATTCTACCGCTTTAGCTCGAATAACGGACATAAATCAAACTATTTATTTACAATTCTACCATTTTAACTCCACTAAAGGACATGAAGCAGACTAATTGGTTTCAATTCTACCGTTTTAGCTCGACTAAAGAACACAAAACAGACTATATATTTTTCAATTCTACCATTTTAGCTCGACAAAAGGACATTAGGCTGACTAATTGGTTTCAATTCTACTACTTTAGCTCGACTAAAGGACATAAAGCAGACTATGTTTTTTTCCAATTCTACCGTTTTATCTCGACTAAAGAACATAAAATAGACTAATTGGTTTCAATTCTACCGTTTTAGCTCGACTAAAGGACATGAAGCAGAATATAACTCGACAAAAGAACATAAAGCAGACTAATTGGTTTCAATTCTACCGCTTTAGCTCGACTAAAGGACATGAAGCAGACTAATTGCTTTCAATTCTACCGTTTTAGTTGGACTAAAGAACATAATGCAGACAATTTTTTTTTATTTGTACCGCTTTAGTTCGACTAAAGGACATAAATCAGAATAATTGTTTTCAATTCTACTGTTTTAGCTCTACTAAAGGACATAAATCAGATTAATTGGTTTCAATTATACCGTTTTAGCTCCACTAACGGACATACAGTAGACTAATTGGTTTCAATTCTACTGATGTAGCTCGATTAAAGTACAGAAAGCAGACTAATTGGTTTCAATTGTACCGTTTTAGCTCAACTAAAGGACATACAGCAGATTAATTATTTTCAACTGTATCGTTTTAGCTCGACTAAAGGACATAAAGCAGACACATTGGTTTCAATTGTACCGTTTGAGCTCGACTAAAGGACAAAAGCTGACTAATTGGTTTCAATTCTACTGTTTTAGCTCTATTAAAGGACATACATGAGACTAATTGGTTTCAATTCTCCCGTTTTTGCTCGACAAAAGGACATAAATGAGATTAATTGGTTTCAATTCTACCGTTTTAGCTCGACTAACGGATATAAAACAGACTAATTGGTTTCAATTCTACCGCTTTAGCTCGACTAAAGGACATAAAGCAAACTATTTATTTACAATTCTACCATTTTAGCTCCACTAAAGGACATGAAGCAGACTAATTGGTTTCAATTCTACCGTTTTAGCTCGACTAAAGAACACAAAACAGACTATTTAAATTTCAATTCTACCATTTTAGCTCGACAAAAGGACATTAGGCAGACTAATTGGTTTCAATTATACCGTTTTAGTTCGACTAAAGGACATAAAGCAGACAATTTTTTTTAATTTGTACCGCTTTAGTTCGACTAAAGGACATAAAGCAGACTAATTGGTTTCAATTGTACCGTTTTAGCTCGACTAAAGGACATAAATCAGATTAATTGGTTTCAATTCTACTGTTTTAGCTCTACTAAAGGACATAAATCAGATTAATTAGTTTCAATTCTACTGTTTTAACTCGACTAAAGAACATAAATCAGACTAATTGGTTTCAATTCTACTGTTTTAACTCGACTAAAGAACATAAAGCAGACTAATTGGTTTCAATTCTACCGTTTTAGCTCGACTAAAGGACATGAAGCAGACTAATTGGTTTAAATTCTACCGTTTTAGCTCGACTAAAGGACATAAGGCAGACAATTTTTTTTCAATTCTACCGTTTTAGCTCGACTAAAGAACATAAAGCAGATTAAATGGTTTCAATTCTACCGTTTTTGCTCGACTAAAGGACATAAATGAGACTAATTGGTTTCAATTGTACCGTTTTAGCTCGACTAATGGACATAAAACAGACTAATTGGTTTCAATTCTACCGCTTTAGCTCGAATAAAGGACATAAATCAAACTATTTATTTACAATTCTACCATTTTAACTCCACTAAAGGACATGAAGCAGACTAATTGGTTTCAATTCTACCGTTTTAGCTCGACTAAAGAACACAAAACAGACTATATATTTTTCAATTCTACCATTTTAGCTCGACAAAAGGACATTAGGCTGACTAATTGGTTTCAATTCTACTACTTTAGCTCGACTAAAGGACATAAAGCAGACTATGTTTTTTTCCAATTCTACCGTTTTATCTCGACTAAAGAACATAAAATAGACTAATTGGTTTCAATTCTACCGTTTTAGCTCGACTAAAGGACATGAAGCAGAATATAACTCGACAAAAGAACATAAAGCAGACTAATTGGTTTCAATTCTACCGCTTTAGCTCGACTAAAGGACATGAAGCAGACTAATTGCTTTCAATTCTACCGTTTTAGTTGGACTAAAGAACATAATGCAGACAATTTTTTTTTATTTGTACCGCTTTAGTTCGACTAAAGGACATAAATCAGAATAATTGTTTTCAATTCTACTGTTTTAGCTCTACTAAAGGACATAAATCAGATTAATTGGTTTCAATTATACCGTTTTAGCTCCACTAACGGACATACAGTAGACTAATTGGTTTCAATTCTACTGATGTAGCTCGATTAAAGTACAGAAAGCAGACTAATTGGTTTCAATTGTACCGTTTTAGCTCAACTAAAGGACATACAGCAGATTAATTATTTTCAACTGTATCGTTTTAGCTCGACTAAAGGACATAAAGCAGACACATTGGTTTCAATTGTACCGTTTGAGCTCGACTAAAGGACAAAAGCTGACTAATTGGTTTCAATTCTACTGTTTTAGCTCTATTAAAGGACATACATGAGACTAATTGGTTTCAATTCTCCCGTTTTTGCTCGACAAAAGGACATAAATGAGATTAATTGGTTTCAATTCTACCGTTTTAGCTCGACTAACGGATATAAAACAGACTAATTGGTTTCAATTCTACCGCTTTAGCTCGACTAAAGGACATAAAGCAAACTATTTGTTTACAATTCTACCATTTTAGCTCCACTAAAGGACATGAAGCAGACTAATTGGTTTCAATTCTACCGTTTTAGCTCGACTAAAGAACACAAAACAGACTATTTATATTTCAATTCTACCATTTTAGCTCGACAAAAGGACATTAGGCAGACTAATTGGTTTCAATTATACCGTTTTAGTTCGACTAAAGGACATAAAGCAGACAATTTTTTTTAATTTGTACCGCTTTAGTTCGACTAAAGGACATAAAGCAGACTAATTGGTTTCAATTGTACCGTTTTAGCTCGACTAAAGGACATAAATCAGATTAATTGGTTTCAATTCTACTGTTTTAGCTCTACTAAAGGACATAAATCAGATTAATTAGTTTCAATTCTACTGTTTTAACTCGACTAAAGAACATAAATCAGACTAATTGGTTTCAATTCTACTGTTTTAACTCGACTAAAGAACATAAAGCAGACTAATTGGTTTCAATTCTACCGTTTTAGCTCGACTAAAGGACATGAAGCAGACTAATTGGTTTAAATTCTACCGTTTTAGCTCGACTAAAGGACATAAGGCAGACAATTTTTTTTCAATTCTACCGTTTTAGCTCGACTAAAGAACATAAAGCAGACTAATTGGTTTCAATTCTACCGTTTTTGCTCGACTAAAGGACATAAATGAGACTAATTGGTTTCAATTGTACCGTTTTAGCTCGACTAATGGACATAAAACAGACTAATTGGTTTCAATTCTACCGCTTTAGCTCGAATAAAGGACATAAATCAAACTATTTATTTACAATTCTACCATTTTAACTCCACTAAAGGACATGAAGCAGACTAATTGGTTTCAATTCTACCGTTTTAGCTCGACTAAAGAACACAAAACAGACTATATATTTTTCAATTCTACCATTTTAGCTCGACAAAAGGACATTAGGCTGACTAATTGGTTTCAATTCTACTACTTTAGCTCGACTAAAGGACATAAAGCAGACTATGTTTTTTTTCCAATTCTACCGTTTTATCTCGACTAAAGAACATAAAACAGACTAATTGGTTTCAATTCTACCGTTTTAGCTCGACTAAAGGACATGAAGCAGAATATAACTCGACAAAAGAACATAAAGCAGACTAATTGGTTTCAATTCTACCGCTTTAGCTCGACTAAAGGACATGAAGCAGACTAATTGCTTTCAATTCTACCGTTTTAGTTGGACTAAAGAACATAATGCAGACAATTTTTTTTTATTTGTACCGCTTTAGTTCGACTAAAGGACATAAATCAGAATAATTGTTTTCAATTCTACTGTTTTAGCTCTACTAAAGGACATAAATCAGATTAATTGGTTTCAATTATACCGTTTTAGCTCCACTAACGGACATACAGTAGACTAATTGGTTTCAATTCTACTGATGTAGCTCGATTAAAGTACAGAAAGCAGACTAATTGGTTTCAATTGTACCGTTTTAGCTCAACTAAAGGACATACAGCAGATTAATTATTTTCAACTGTATCGTTTTAGCTCGACTAAAGGACATAAAGCAGACACATTGGTTTCAATTGTACCGTTTGAGCTCGACTAAAGGACAAAAGCTGACTAATTGGTTTCAATTCTACTGTTTTAGCTCTATTAAAGGACATACATGAGACTAATTTGTTTCAATTCTCCCGTTTTTGCTCGACAAAAGGACATAAATGAGATTAATTGGTTTCAATTCTACCGTTTTAGCTCGACTAACGGATATAAAACAGACTAATTGGTTTCAATTCTACCGCATTAGCTCGACTAAAGGACATAAAGCAAACTATTTATTTACAATTCTACCATTTTAGCTCCACTAAAGGACATGAAGCAGACTAATTGGTTTCAATTGTACCGTTTTATCTCGACTAAAGAACACAACACAGACTATTTATCTTTCAATTCTACCATTTTAGCTCGACAAAAGGACATTAGGCAGACTAATTGGTTTCAATTGTACCGTTTTAGCTCGACTAAAGGACATAAATCAGACTAATTTGTTTCAATTCTACTGTTTTAGCTCTACTAAAGGACATAAATCAGATTAATTAGTTTCAATTCTACTGTTTTAACTCGACTAAAGAACATAAATCAGACTAATTGGTTTCAATTCTACTGTTTTAACTCGACTAAAGAACATAAAGCAGACTAATTGGTTTCAATTCTACCGTTTTAGCTCGACTAAAGGACATGAAGCAGACTAATTGGTTTAAATTCTACCGTTTAAGCTCGACTAAAGGACATAAGGCAGACTATTTGTTTCAATTCTACCGTTTTATCTCGACTAAAGAACATAAAGCAGACTAATTGGTTTCAATTCTACCGCTTTAGCTCGACTAAAGGACATGAAGCAGACTAATTGTTTTCAATTCAACCGTTTTAGCTCGACTAAAGGACATAAAGCAGACTAATTGGTTTCAATTCTACCGTTTTAGCTCGACTAAAGGACATAAATCAGACTAATTGGTTGAAATTCTACTGTTTTAGCTCTACTAAAAGACATAAATCAGATTAATTGGTTTCAATTATACCGTTTTAGCTCCACTAACGGACATAAAGTAAACTAATTGGTTTCAATTCTACTGATATAGCTCGATTAAAGTACATAAAGCAGACTAATTGGTTTCAACTCTACTGTTTTAGCTCTATTAAAGGACATACATGAGACTAATTGGTTTCAATTGTCCCGTTTTTCCTCGACAAAAGGACATAAAACAGACTAATTGGTTTCAATTCTACCGCTTTAGCTCGACTAAAGGACATAAAGCAGACAATTTTTTTTTATTTGCATCGCTTTAGTTCGACTAAAGGACATAAAGCAGACTAATTGGTTTCAATTGTACCGTTTTAGCTCGACTAAAGGACATAAATCAGATTAATTGGTTTCAATTGGTTTCAATAGTACCGCTTTAGCTCAACTAAAGGACATACAACAGATTAATTGGTTTCAATTGTATCGTTTTAGCTCGACTAAAGGACATAAAGCAGACTCATTGGTTTCAATTTTACCTTTTTAGCTCGACTAAAGGACAAAGGCTGACTAATTGGTTTCAATTCTACTGTTTTAGCTCTATTAAAGGACATACATGAGACTAATTGGTTTCAATTTTACCGTTTTTGCCCAACAAAAGGACATAAAACAGACTAATTGGTTTCAATTCTACCGTTTTAGCTCGACTAAAAGACATAAAGCAGACTAATTGGTTTCAATTCTACCGTTTTTGCTCGACAAAAGGACATAAAACAGACTAATTGTTTTCAATTCTACCGTTTTAGCTCGACTAAAAGACATAAAGCAGAATATTTCGTTTCAATTCTACCGTTTTTCCTCGACTAAAGGACATAAATGAGACTAATTGGTTTCAATTGTACCGTTTTAGCTCGACTAAAGGACATAAATCAGATTAATTGGTTTCAATTATACCGTTTTAGCTCCACTAACGGACATACAATAGCCTAATTGGTTTCAATTCTACTGATGTAGCTCGATTAAAGTACAAAAAGCAGACTAATTGGTTTCAATTGTACCGCTTTAGCTCAACTAAAGGACATACAACAGATTAATTGGTTTCAATTCTACCGTTTTAGCTCGACTAAAGGACATGAAGCAGACTAATTAGTTTCAATTCTACCGTTTTAGCCCGACTAAAGAACATAAAGCAGACTATTTTTTTCAATTCTACCGTTTTAGCTCGACTAAAGAACATAAAGCAGACTAATTGGTTTTAATTCTACCGCTTTAGCTCGACTAAAGGACATGAAGCAGACTAATTGCTTTCAATTCTACCGTTTTAGCTCTATTAAATGACATAAAGCAGACTAATTGGTTTCAATTCTACTGTTTTAGCTCTACTAAAGGACATAAATCAGATTAATTGGTTTCAATTATACCGTTTTAGCTCCACTAACGGACATAAAGTAAACTAATGGTTTCAATTCTACTGATGTAGCTCGATTAAAGTACATAAAGCAGACTAATTGGTGTCAATTGTACCGTTTTAGCTCGACTAAAGGACATACAGCAGATTAATTGGTTTCAATTGTATCGTTTTAGCTCGACTAAAGGACATAAAGCAGACACATTGGTTTCAATTGTACCGTTTTAGCTCGACTAAAGGACAAAGGCTTACTAATTGGTTTCAATTCTACTGTTTTAGCTCTATTAAAGGATATACATGAGACTAATTGGTTTCAATTCTACCGTTTTTGCTCGACAAAAGGACATTAGACAGACTAATTGGTTTCAATTCTACCGTTTTAGCTCGACTAAAGAACACAAAACAGACTATTTATATTTCAATTCTACCATTTTAGCTCGACAAAAGGACATTAGGCAGACTAATTGGTTTCAATTCTACCGTTTTAGTTCGACTAAAGGACATAAAGCAGACAATTTTTTTTTTATTTGTACCGCTTTAGTTCGACTAAAGGACATAAAGCAGACTAATTGGTTTCAATTGTACCGTTTTAGCTCGACTAAAGGACATGAATCAGACTAATTGGTTTCAATTCTACTGTTTTAGCTCTACTAAAGGACATAAATCAGATTAATTAGTTTCAATTCTACCGTTTTAGCTCGACTAAAGAACATAAAGCAGACTAATTGGTTTCAATTCTACCGCTTTAGCTCGACTAAAGAACATGAAGCAGACTAATTGTTTTCAATTCTACCGTTTTAGCTCTACTAAAGGACATAAATCAGATTAATTGGTTTCAATTATACCGTTTTAGCTCCACTAACGGACATAAAGTAAACTAATTGGTTGCAATTCTACTGATGTAGCTCGATTAAAGTACATAAAACAGACTAATTGGTTTCAATTCTACTGTTTTAGCTCTATTAAAGGACATACATGAGACTAATTGGTTTCAATTCTCCCGTTTTTGCTCGATAAAAGGACATAAAACAGACTAATTGGTTTCAATTCTACCGCTTTAGCTCGACTAAAGGACATGAAGCAGATTAGTTGCTTTCAATTCTACCGTTTTAGTTCGACTAAAGGGCAAAAAGCAGACAATTTTTTTTATTTGTGCCGCTTTAGTTCGACTAAAGGACATAAATCAGACTAATTGGTTTCAATTCTACTGTTTTAGCTCTACTAAAGGACATAAATCAGATTAATTAGTTTCAATTCTACTGTTTTAACTCGACTAAAGAACATAAATCAGACTAATTGGTTTCAATTCTACTGTTTTAACTCGACTAAAGAACATAAATCAGACTAATTGGTTCCAATTCTACCGTTTTAGCTCGACTAAAGGACAATAAGCAGACTAATTGGTTTAAATTCTACCGTTTTAGCTCGACTAAAGGACATAAGGCAGACTATTTTTGTCAATTCTACCGTTTTAGCTCGACTAAAGAACATAAAGCAGACTAATTGGTTTCAATTCTACCGCTTTAGCTCGACTAAAGGACATGAAGCAGACTAATTGTTTTCAATTCTACCGTTTTAGCTCGACTAAAGGACATAAAGCAGACTAATTGGTTTCAATTCTACCGTTTTAGCTCGACTAAAGGACATAAATCAGACTAATTGGTTTCAATTCTACTGTTTTAGATCTACTAAAGGACATAAATCAGATTAATTGGTTTCAATTATACCGTTTTAGCTCCACTAACGGACATAAAGTAAACTAATTGGTTTCAATTCTACTGATGTAGCTCGATTAAAGTACAAAAAGCAGACTAATTGGTTTCAATTGTACCGCTTTAGCTCAACTAAAGGACATACAACAGATTAATTGGTTTCAATTGTATCGTTTTAGCTCGACTAAAGGACATAAAGCAGACACATTGGTTTCAATTGTACCTTTTTAGCTCGACTAAAGGACAAAGGCTGACTAATTGGTTTCAATTATACTGTTTTAGCTCTATTAAAGGACATACATGAGACTAATTGGTTTCAATTCTACCGTTTTTGCCCAACAAAAGGACATAAAACAGACTAATTGGTTTCAATTCTACCATTTTAGCTCGACTAAAAGACATAAAGCAGACTAATTGGTTTCAATTCTACCGTTTTTGCTCGACAAAAGGACATAAAACAGACTAATTGTTTTCAATTCTACCGTTTTAGCTCGACTAAAAGACATAAAGCAGACTATTTCGTTTCAATTCTACCGTTTTTCCTCGACTAAAGGACATAAATGAGACTAATTGGTTTCAATTCTACCGTTTTAGCTCGACTAAAGGACATGAAGCAGACTAATTAGTTTCAATTCTACCGTTTTAGCCCGACTAAAGGACATAAAGCAGACTATTTTTTTTCAATTCTACCGTTTTAGCTCGACTAAAGAACATAAAGCAGACTAATTGGTTTCAATTCTACCGTTTTAGCTCGACTAAAGGACATGAAGCAGACTAATTAGTTTCAATTCTACTGTTTTAGATCTACTAAAGGACATAAATCAGATTAATTGGTTTCAATTATACCGTTTTAGCTCCACTAACGGACATAAAGTAAACTAATTGGTTTCAATTCTACTGATGTAGCTCGATTAAAGTACAAAAAGCAGACTAATTGGTTTCAATTGTACCGCTTTAGCTCAACTAAAGGACATACAACAGATTAATTGGTTTCAATTGTATCGTTTTAGCTCGACTAAAGGACATAAAGCAGACACATTGGTTTCAATTGTACCTTTTTAGCTCGACTAAAGGACAAAGGCTGACTAATTGGTTTCAATTATACTGTTTTAGCTCTATTAAAGGACATACATGAGACTAATTGGTTTCAATTCTACCGTTTTTGCCCAACAAAAGGACATAAAACAGACTAATTGGTTTCAATTCTACCATTTTAGCTCGACTAAAAGACATAAAGCAGACTAATTGGTTTCAATTCTACCGTTTTTGCTCGACAAAAGGACATAAAACAGACTAATTGTTTTCAATTCTACCGTTTTAGCTCGACTAAAAGACATAAAGCAGACTATTTCGTTTCAATTCTACCGTTTTTCCTCGACTAAAGGACATAAATGAGACTAATTGGTTTCAATTCTACCGTTTTAGCTCGACTAAAGGACATGAAGCAGACTAATTAGTTTCAATTCTACCGTTTTAGCCCGACTAAAGGACATAAAGCAGACTATTTTTTTTCAATTCTACCGTTTTAGCTCGACTAAAGAACATAAAGCAGACTAATTGGTTTCAATTCTACCGTTTTAGCTCGACTAAAGGACATGAAGCAGACTAATTAGTTTCAATTCTACCGTTTTAGCCCGACTAAAGGACATAAAGCAGACAATTTTTTTTTATTTGTACCGCTTTAGTTCGACTAAAGACATAAAGCAGACTAATTGGTTTCAATTGTACCGTTTTAGCTCGACTAAAGGACATAAATCAGACTAATTGGTTTCAATTCTACTGTTTTAGCTCTACTAAAGGACATAAATCAGATTAATTAGTTTCAATTCTACTGTTTTAACTCGACTAAAGAACATAAATCAGACTAATTGGTTTCAATTCTACTGTTTTAACTCGACTAAAGAACATAAAGCAGACTAATTGGTTTCAATTCTACCGTTTTAGCTCGACTAAAGGACATGAAGCAGACTAATTGGTTTAAATTCTACCGTTTTAGCTCGACTAAAGGACATAAGGCAGACAATTTTTTTTCAATTCTACCGTTTTAGCTCGACTAAAGAACATAAAGCAGACTAATTGGTTTCAATTCTACCGTTTTTGCTCGACTAAAGGACATAAATGAGACTAATTGGTTTCAATTGTACCGTTTTAGCTCGACTAATGGACATACAACAGACTAATTGGTTTCAATTCTACCGCTTTAGCTCGAATAAAGGACATAAATCAAACTATTTATTTACAATTCTACCATTTTAACTCCACTAAAGGACATGAAGCAGACTAATTGGTTTCAATTCTACCGTTTTAGCTCGACTAAAGAACACAAAACAGACTATATATTTTTCAATTCTACCATTTTAGCTCGACAAAAGGACATTAGGCTGACTAATTGGTTTCAATTCTACTACTTTAGCTCGACTAAAGGACATAAAGCAGACTATGTTTTTTTCCAATTCTACCGTTTTATCTCGACTAAAGAACATAAAATAGACTAATTGGTTTCAATTCTACCGTTTTAGCTCGACTAAAGGACATGAAGCAGAATATAACTCGACAAAAGAACATAAAGCAGACTAATTGGTTTCAATTCTACCGCTTTAGCTCGACTAAAGGACATGAAGCAGACTAATTGCTTTCAATTCTACCGTTTTAGTTGGACTAAAGAACATAATGCAGACAATTTTTTTTTATTTGTACCGCTTTAGTTCGACTAAAGGACATAAATCAGAATAATTGTTTTCAATTCTACTGTTTTAGCTCTACTAAAGGACATAAATCAGATTAATTGGTTTCAATTATACCGTTTTAGCTCCACTAACGGACATACAGTAGACTAATTGGTTTCAATTCTACTGATGTAGCTCGATTAAAGTACAGAAAGCAGACTAATTGGTTTCAATTGTACCGTTTTAGCTCAACTAAAGGACATACAGCAGATTAATTATTTTCAACTGTATCGTTTTAGCTCGACTAAAGGACATAAAGCAGACACATTGGTTTCAATTGTACCGTTTGAGCTCGACTAAAGGACAAAAGCTGACTAATTGGTTTCAATTCTACTGTTTTAGCTCTATTAAAGGACATACATGAGACTAATTTGTTTCAATTCTCCCGTTTTTGCTCGACAAAAGGACATAAATGAGATTAATTGGTTTCAATTCTACCGTTTTAGCTCGACTAAAGGACATAAAGCAAACTATTTATTTACAATTCTACCATTTTAGCTCCACTAAAGGACATGAAGCAGACTAATTGGTTTCAATTGTACCGTTTTATCTCGACTAAAGAACACAACACAGACTATTTATCTTTCAATTCTACCATTTTAGATCAACAAAAGGACATTAGGCAGACTAATTGGTTTCAATTGTACCGTTTTAGCTCGACTAAAGGAAATAAATCAGACTAATTTGTTTCAATTCTACTGTTTTAGCTCTACTAAAGGACATAAATCAGATTAATTAGTTTCAATTCTACTGTTTTAACTCGACTAAAGAACATAAATCAGACTAATTGGTTTCAATTCTACTGTTTTAACTCGACTAAAGAACATAAAGCAGACTAATTGGTTTCAATTCTACCGTTTTAGCTCGACTAAAGGACATGAAGCAGACTAATTGGTTTAAATTCTACCGTTTTAGCTCGACTAAAGGACATAAGGCAGACTATTTGTTTCAATTCTACCGTTTTATCTCGACTAAAGAACATAAAGCAGACTAATTGGTTTCAATTCTACCGCTTTAGCTCGACTAAAGGACATGAAGCAGACTAATTGTTTTCAATTCAACCGTTTTAGCTCGACTAAAGGACATAAAGCAGACTAATTGGTTTCAATTCTACCGTTTTAGCTCGACTAAAGGACATAAATCAGACTAATTGGTTGAAATTCTACTGTTTTAGCTCTACTAAAAGACATAAATCAGATTAATTGGTTTCAATTATACCGTTTTAGCTCCACTAACGGACATAAAGTAAACTAATTGGTTTCAATTCTACTGATATAGCTCGATTAAAGTACATAAAGCAGACTAATTGGTTTCAACTCTACTGTTTTAGCTCTATTAAAGGACATACATGAGATTAATTGGTTTCAATTGTCCCGTTTTTGCTCGACAAAAGGACATAAAACAGACTAATTGGTTTCAATTCTACCGCTTTAGCTCGACTAAAGGACATAAAGCAGACATTTTTTTTTTATTTGCATCGCTTTAGTTCGACTAAAGGACATAAAGCAGACTAATTGGTTTCAATTGTACCGTTTTAGCTCGATTAAAGGACATAAATCAGATTAATTGGTTTCAATTGGTTTCAATAGTACCGCTTTAGCTCAACTAAAGGACATACAACAGATTAATTGGTTTCAATTGTATCGTTTTAGCTCGACTAAAGGACATAAAGCAGACTCATTGGTTTCAATTTTACCTTTTTAGCTCGACTAAAGGACAAAGGCTGACTAATTGGTTTCAATTCTACTGTTTTAGCTCTATTAAAGGACATACATGAGACTAATTGGTTTCAATTTTACCGTTTTTGCCCAACAAAAGGACATAAAACAGACTAATTGGTTTCAATTCTACCGTTTTAGCTCGACTAAAAGACATAAAGCAGACTAATTGGTTTCAATTCTACCGTTTTTGCTCGACAAAAGGACATAAAACAGACTAATTGTTTTCAATTCTACCGTTTTAGCTCGACTAAAAGACATAAAGCAGACTATTTCGTTTCAATTCTACCGTTTTTCCTCGACTAAAGGACATAAATGAGACTAATTGGTTTCAATTGTACCGTTTTAGCTCGACTAAAGGACATACATCAGATTAATTGGTTTCAATTATACCGTTTTAGCTCCACTAACGGACATACAATAGCCTAATTGGTTTCAATTCTACTGATGTAGCTCGATTAAAGTACAAAAAGCAGACTAATTGGTTTCAATTGTACCGCTTTAGCTCAACTAAAGGACATACAACAGATTAATTGGTTTCAATTCTACCGTTTTAGCTCGACTAAAGGACATGAAGCAGACTAATTAGTTTCAATTCTACCGTTTTAGCCCGACTAAAGAACATAAAGCAGACTATTTTTTTCAATTCTACCGTTTTAGCTCGACTAAAGAACATAAAGCAGACTAATTGGTTTCAATTCTACTGTTTTAGCTCTACTAAAGGACATAAATCAGATTAATTGGTTTCAATTATACCGTTTTAGCTCCACTAACGGACATAAAGTAAACTAATGGTTTCAATTCTACTGATGTAGCTCGATTAAAGTACATAAAGCAGACTAATTGGTGTCAATTGTACCGTTTTAGCTCGACTAAAGGACATACAGCAGATTAATTGGTTTCAATTGTATCGTTTTAGCTCGACTAAAGGACATAAAGCAGACACATTGGTTTCAATTGTACCGTTTTAGCTCGACTAAAGGACAAAGGCTTACTAATTGGTTTCAATTCTACTGTTTTAGCTCTATTAAAGGATATACATGAGACTAATTGGTTTCAATTCTACCGTTTTTGCTCGACAAAAGGACATTAGACAGACTAATTGGTTTCAATTCTACCGTTTTAGCTCGACTAAAGAACACAAAACAGACTATTTATATTTCAATTCTACCATTTTAGCTCGACAAAAGGACATTAGGCAGACTAATTGGTTTCAATTCTACCGTTTTAGTTCGACTAAAGGACATAAAGCAGACAATTTTTTTTTTATTTGTACCGCTTTAGTTCGACTAAAGGACATAAAGCAGACTAATTGGTTTCAATTGTACCGTTTTAGCTCGACTAAAGGACATGAATCAGACTAATTGGTTTCAATTCTACTGTTTTAGCTCTACTAAAGGACATAAATCAGATTAATTAGTTTCAATTCTACCGTTTTAGCTCGACTAAAGAACATAAAGCAGACTAATTGGTTTCAATTCTACCGCTTTAGCTCGACTAAAGAACATGAAGCAGACTAATTGTTTTCAATTCTACCGTTTTAGCTCTACTAAAGGACATAAATCAGATTAATTGGTTTCAATTATACCGTTTTAGCTCCACTAACGGACATAAAGTAAACTAATTGGTTGCAATTCTACTGATGTAGCTCGATTAAAGTACATAAAACAGACTAATTGGTTTCAATTCTACTGTTTTAGCTCTATTAAAGGACATACATGAGACTAATTGGTTTCAATTCTCCCGTTTTTGCTCGATAAAAGGACATAAAACAGACTAATTGGTTTCAATTCTACCGATTTAGCTCGACTAAAGGACATGAAGCAGATTAGTTGCTTTCAATTCTACCGTTTTAGTTCGACTAAAGGGCAAAAAGCAGACAATTTTTTTTATTTGTGCCGCTTTAGTTCGACTAAAGGACATAAATCAGACTAATTGGTTTCAATTCTACTGTTTTAGCTCTACTAAAGGACATAAATCAGATTAATTAGTTTCAATTCTACTGTTTTAACTCGACTAAAGAACATAAATCAGACTAATTGGTTTCAATTCTACTGTTTTAACTCGACTAAAGAACATAAATCAGACTAATTGGTTCCAATTCTACCGTTTTAGCTCGACTAAAGGACAATAAGCAGACTAATTGTTTTAAATTCTACCGTTTTAGCTCGACTAAAGGACATAAGGCAGACTATTTTTGTCAATTCTACCGTTTTAGCTCGACTAAAGAACATAAAGCAGACTAATTGGTTTCAATTCTACCGCTTTAGCTCGACTAAAGGACATGAAGCAGACTAATTGTTTTCAATTCTACCGTTTTAGCTCGACTAAAGGACATAAAGCAGACTAATTGGTTTCAATTCTACCGTTTTAGCTCGACTAAAGGACATAAATCAGACTAATTGGTTTCAATTCTACTGTTTTAGATCTACTAAAGGACATAAATCAGATTAATTGGTTTCAATTATACCGTTTTAGCTCCACTAACGGACATAAAGTAAACTAATTGGTTTCAATTCTACTGATGTAGCTCGATTAAAGTACAAAAAGCAGACTAATTGGTTTCAATTGTACCGCTTTAGCTCAACTAAAGGACATACAACAGATTAATTGGTTTCAATTGTATCGTTTTAGCTCGACTAAAGGACATAAAGCAGACACATTGGTTTCAATTGTACCTTTTTAGCTCGACTAAAGGACAAAGGCTGACTAATTGGTTTCAATTATACTGTTTTAGCTCTATTAAAGGACATACATGAGACTAATTGGTTTCAATTCTACCGTTTTTGCCCAACAAAAGGACATAAAACAGACTAATTGGTTTCAATTCTACCATTTTAGCTCGACTAAAAGACATAAAGCAGACTAATTGGTTTCAATTCTACCGTTTTTGCTCGACAAAAGGACATAAAACAGACTAATTGTTTTCAATTCTACCGTTTTAGCTCGACTAAAAGACATAAAGCAGACTATTTCGTTTCAATTCTACCGTTTTTCCTCGACTAAAGGACATAAATGAGACTAATTGGTTTCAATTCTACCGTTTTAGCTCGACTAAAGGACATGAAGCAGACTAATTAGTTTCAATTCTACCGTTTTAGCCCGACTAAAGGACATAAAGCAGACTATTTTTTTCAATTCTACCGTTTTAGCTCGACTAAAGAACATAAAGCAGACTAATTGGTTTCAATTCTACCGTTTTAGCTCGACTAAAGGACATGAAGCAGACTAATTAGTTTCAATTCTACCGTTTTAGCCCGACTAAAGGACATAAAGCAGACAATTTTTTTTTATTTGTACCGCTTTAGTTCGACTAAAGACATAAAGCAGACTAATTGGTTTCAATTGTACCGTTTTAGCTCGACTAAAGGACATAAATCAGACTAATTGGTTTCAATTCTACTGTTTTAGCTCTACTAAAGGACATAAATCAGATTAATTAGTTTCAATTCTACTGTTTTAACTCGACTAAAGAACATAAATCAGACTAATTGGTTTCAATTCTACTGTTTTAACTCGACTAAAGAACATAAAGCAGACTAATTGGTTTCAATTCTACCGTTTTAGCTCGACTAAAGGACATGAAGCAGACTAATTGGTTTAAATTCTACCGTTTTAGCTCGACTAAAGGACATAAGGCAGACAATTTTTTTTCAATTCTACCGTTTTAGCTCGACTAAAGAACATAAAGCAGACTAATTGGTTTCAATTCTACCGTTTTTGCTCGACTAAAGGACATAAATGAGACTAATTGGTTTCAATTGTACCGTTTTAGCTCGACTAATGGACATAAAACAGACTAATTGGTTTCAATTCTACCGCTTTAGCTCGAATAAAGGACATAAATCAAACTATTTATTTACAATTCTACCATTTTAACTCCACTAAAGGACATGAAGCAGACTAATTGGTTTCAATTCTACCGTTTTAGCTCGACTAAAGAACACAAAACAGACTATATATTTTTCAATTCTACCATTTTAGCTCGACAAAAGGACATTAGGCTGACTAATTGGTTTCAATTCTACTACTTTAGCTCGACTAAAGGACATAAAGCAGACTATGTTTTTTTCCAATTCTACCGTTTTATCTCGACTAAAGAACATAAAATAGACTAATTGGTTTCAATTCTACCGTTTTAGCTCGACTAAAGGACATGAAGCAGAATATAACTCGACAAAAGAACATAAAGCAGACTAATTGGTTTCAATTCTACCGCTTTAGCTCGACTAAAGGACATGAAGCAGACTAATTGCTTTCAATTCTACCGTTTTAGTTGGACTAAAGAACATAATGCAGACAATTTTTTTTTATTTGTACCGCTTTAGTTCGACTAAAGGACATAAATCAGAATAATTGTTTTCAATTCTACTGTTTTAGCTCTACTAAAGGACATAAATCAGATTAATTGGTTTCAATTATACCGTTTTAGCTCCACTAACGGACATACAGTAGACTAATTGGTTTCAATTCTACTGATGTAGCTCGATTAAAGTACAGAAAGCAGACTAATTGGTTTCAATTGTACCGTTTTAGCTCAACTAAAGAACATACAGCAGATTAATTATTTTCAACTGTATCGTTTTAGCTCGACTAAAGGACATAAAGCAGACACATTGGTTTCAATTGTACCGTTTGAGCTCGACTAAAGGACAAAAGCTGACTAATTGGTTTCAATTCTACTGTTTTAGCTCTATTAAAGGACATACATGAGACTAATTGGTTTCAATTCTCCCGTTTTTGCTCGACAAAAGGACATAAATGAGATTAATTGGTTTCAATTCTACCGTTTTAGCTCGACTAACGGATATAAAACAGACTAATTGGTTTCAATTCTACCGCTTTAGCTCGACTAAAGGACATAAAGCAAACTATTTATTTACAATTCTACCATTTTAGCTCCACTAAAGGACATGAAGCAGACTAATTGGTTTCAATTCTACCGTTTTAGCTCGACTAAAGAACACAAAACAGACTATTTATATTTCAATTCTACCATTTTAGCTCGACAAAAGGACATTAGGCAGACTAATTGGTTTCAATTCTACGTTTTAGTTCGACTAAAGGACATAAAGCAGACTAATTGGTTTCAATTGTACCGTTTTAGCTCGACTAAAGGACATAAATCAGATTAATTGGTTTCAATTCTACTGTTTTAGCTCTACTAAAGGACATAAATCAGATTAATTAGTTTCAATTCTACTGTTTTAACTCGACTAAAGAACATAAATCAGACTAATTGGTTTCAATTCTACTGTTTTAACTCGACTAAAGAACATAAAGCAGACTAATTGGTTTCAATTCTACCGTTTTAGCTCGACTAAAGGACATGAAGCAGACTAATTGGTTTAAATTCTACCGTTTTAGCTCGACTAAAGGACATAAGGCAGACAATTTTTTTTCAATTCTACCGTTTTAGCTCGACTAAAGAACATAAAGCAGACTAATTGGTTTCAATTCTACCGTTTTTGCTCGACTAAAGGACATAAATGAGACTAATTGGTTTCAATTGTACCGTTTTAGCTCGACTAATGGACATAAAACAGACTAATTGGTTTCAATTCTACCGCTTTAGCTCGAATAAAGGACATAAATCAAACTATTTATTTACAATTCTACCATTTTAACTCCACTAAAGGACATGAAGCAGACTAATTGGTTTCAATTCTACCGTTTTAGCTCGACTAAAGAACACAAAACAGACTATATATTTTTCAATTCTACCATTTTAGCTCGACAAAAGGACATTAGGCTGACTAATTGGTTTCAATTCTACTACTTTAGCTCGACTAAAGGACATAAAGCAGACTATGTTTTTTTCCAATTCTACCGTTTTATCTCGACTAAAGAACATAAAACAGACTAATTGGTTTCAATTCTACCGTTTTAGCTCGACTAAAGGACATGAAGCAGAATATAACTCGACAAAAGAACATAAAGCAGACTAATTGGTTTCAATTCTACCGCTTTAGCTCGACTAAAGGACATGAAGCAGACTAATTGCTTTCAATTCTACCGTTTTAGTTGGACTAAAGAACATAATGCAGACAATTTTTTTTTATTTGTACCGCTTTAGTTCGACTAAAGGACATAAATCAGAATAATTGTTTTCAATTCTACTGTTTTAGCTCTACTAAAGGACATAAATCAGATTAATTGGTTTCAATTATACCGTTTTAGCTCCACTAACGGACATACAGTAGACTAATTGGTTTCAATTCTACTGATGTAGCTCGATTAAAGTACAGAAAGCAGACTAATTGGTTTCAATTGTACCGTTTTAGCTCAACTAAAGGACATACAGCAGATTAATTATTTTCAACTGTATCGTTTTAGCTCGACTAAAGGACATAAAGCAGACACATTGGTTTCAATTGTACCGTTTGAGCTCGACTAAAGGACAAAAGCTGACTAATTGGTTTCAATTCTACTGTTTTAGCTCTATTAAAGGACATACATGAGACTAATTGGTTTCAATTCTCCCGTTTTTGCTCGACAAAAGGACATAAATGAGATTAATTGGTTTCAATTCTACCGTTTTAGCTCGACTAACGGATATAAAACAGACTAATTGGTTTCAATTCTACCGCATTAGCTCGACTAAAGGACATACAGCAAACTATTTATTTACAATTCTACCATTTTAGCTCCACTAAAGGACATGAAGCAGACTAATTGGTTTCAATTGTACCGTTTTATCTCGACTAAAGAACACAACACAGACTATTTATCTTTCAATTCTACCATTTTAGATCGACAAAAGGACATTAGGCAGACTAATTGGTTTCAATTGTACCGTTTTAGCTCGACTAAAGGACATAAATCAGACTAATTTGTTTCAATTCTACTGTTTTAGCTCTACTAAAGGACATAAATCAGATTAATTAGTTTCAATTCTACTGTTTTAACTCGACTAAAGAACATAAATCAGACTAATTGGTTTCAATTCTACTGTTTTAACTCGACTAAAGAACATAAAGCAGACTAATTGGTTTCAATTCTACCGTTTTAGCTCGACTAAAGGACATGAAGCAGACTAATTGGTTTAAATTCTACCGTTTTAGCTCGACTAAAGGACATAAGGCAGACTATTTGTTTCAATTCTACCGTTTTATCTCGACTAAAGAACATAAAGCAGACTAATTGGTTTCAATTCTACCGCTTTAGCTCGACTAAAGGACATGAAGCAGACTAATTGTTTTCAATTCAACCGTTTTAGCTCGACTAAAGGACATAAAGCAGACTAATTGGTTTCAATTCTACCGTTTTAGCTCGACTAAAGGACATAAATCAGACTAATTGGTTGAAATTCTACTGTTTTAGCTCTACTAAAAGACATAAATCAGATTAATTGGTTTCAATTATACCGTTTTAGCTCCACTAACGGACATAAAGTAAACTAATTGGTTTCAATTCTACTGATATAGCTCGATTAAAGTACATAAAGCAGACTAATTGGTTTCAACTCTACTGTTTTAGCTCTATTAAAGGACATACATGAGACTAATTGGTTTCAATTGTCCCGTTTTTGCTCGACAAAAGGACATAAAACAGACTAATTGGTTTCAATTCTACCGCTTTAGCTCGACTAAAGGACATAAAGCAGACAATTTTTTTTTATTTGCATCGCTTTAGTTCGACTAAAGGACATAAAGCAGACTAATTGGTTTCAATTGTACCGTTTTAGCTCGACTAAAGGACATAAATCAGATTAATTGGTTTCAATTGGTTTCAATAGTACCGCTTTAGCTCAACTAAAGGACATACAACAGATTAATTGGTTTCAATTGTATCGTTTTAGCTCGACTAAAGGACATAAAGCAGACTCATTGGTTTCAATTTTACCTTTTTAGCTCGACTAAAGGACAAAGGCTGACTAATTGGTTTCAATTCTACTGTTTTAGCTCTATTAAAGGACATACATGAGACTAATTGGTTTCAATTTTACCGTTTTTGCCCAACAAAAGGACATAAAACAGAATAATTGGTTTCAATTCTACCGTTTTAGCTCGACTAAAAGACATAAAGCAGACTAATTGGTTTCAATTCTACCGTTTTTGCTCGACAAAAGGACATAAAACAGACTAATTGTTTTCAATTCTACCGTTTTAGCTCGACTAAAAGACATAAAGCAGACTATTTCGTTTCAATTCTACCGTTTTTCCTCGACTAAAGGACATAAATGAGACTAATTGGTTTCAATTGTACCGTTTTAGCTCGACTAAAGGACATAAATCAGATTAATTGGTTTCAATTATACCGTTTTAGCTCCACTAACGGACATACAATAGCCTAATTGGTTTCAATTCTACTGATGTAGCTCGATTAAAGTACAAAAAGCAGACTAATTGGTTTCAATTGTACCGCTTTAGCTCAACTAAAGGACATACAACAGATTAATTGGTTTCAATTCTACCGTTTTAGCTCGACTAAAGGACATGAAGCAGACTAATTAGTTTCAATTCTACCG
Organism: Bathymodiolus septemdierum; assembly: GCA_963383655.1. Taxonomy (NCBI): domain Eukaryota; kingdom Metazoa; phylum Mollusca; class Bivalvia; order Mytilida; family Modiolidae; genus Bathymodiolus; species Bathymodiolus septemdierum. The sequence goes on from OY726525.1 coordinate 22,769,554, forward strand.
TTTTAGCCCGACTAAAGAACATAAAGCAGACTATTTTTTTCAATTCTACCGTTTTAACTCGACTAAAGAACATAAAGCAGACTAATTGGTTTTAATTCTACCGCTTTAGCTCGACTAAAGGACATGAAGCAGACTAATTGCTTTCAATTCTACCGTTTTAACTCTATTAAATGACATAAAGCAGACTAATTGGTTTCAATTCTACTGTTTTAGCTCTACTAAAGGACATAAATCAGATTAATTAGTTTCAATTATACCGTTTTAGCTCCACTAACGGACATAAAGTAAACTAATGGTTTCAATTCTACTGATGTAGCTCGATTAAAGTACATAAAGCAGACTAATTGGTGTCAATTGTACCGTTTTAGCTCGACTAAAGGACATACAGCAGATTAATTGGTTTCAATTGTATCGTTTTAGCTCGACTAAAGGACATAAAGCAGACACATTGGTTTCAATTGTACCGTTTTAGCTCGACTAAAGGACAAAGGCTTACTAATTGGTTTCAATTCTACTGTTTTAGCTCTATTAAAGGATATACATGAGACTAATTGGTTTCAATTCTACCGTTTTTGCTCGACAAAAGGACATTAGACAGACTAATTGGTTTCAATTCTACCGTTTTAGCTCGACTAAAGAACACAAAACAGACTATTTATATTTCAATTCTACCATTTTAGCTCGACAAAAGGACATTAGGCAGACTAATTGGTTTCAATTCTACCGTTTTAGTTCGACTAAAGGACATAAAGCAGACTAATTGGTTTCAATTGTACCGTTTTAGCTCGACTAAAGGACATGAATCAGACTAATTGGTTTCAATTCTACTGTTTTAGCTCTACTAAAGGACATAAATCAGACTATTTCGTTTCAATTCTACCGTTTTTCCTCGACTAAAGGACATAAATGAGACTAATTGGTTTCAATTCTACCGTTTTAGCTCGACTAAAGGACATGAAGCAGACTAATTAGTTTCAATTTTACCGTTTTAGCCCCACTAAAGGACATAAAGCAGACTATTTTTTTCAATTCTACCGTTTTAGCTCGACTAAAGAACATAAAGCAGACTAATTGGTTTCAATTCTACCGTTTTAGCTCGACTAAAGAACACAAAACAGACTATTTATATTTCAATTCTACCACTTTAGTTCGACAAAAGGACATTAGGCAGACTAATTGGTTTCAATTCTACGTTTTAGTTCGCCTAAAGGACATAAAGCAGACAATTTTTTTTTATTTGTACCGCTTTAGTTCGACTAAAGGACATAAAGCAGACTAATTGGTTTCAATTGTACCGTTTTAGCTCGACTAAAGGACATAAATCAGACTAATTGGTTTCAATTCTACTGTTTTAGCTCTACTAAAGGACATAAATCAGATTAATTAGTTTCAATTCTACTGTTTTAACTCGACTAAAGAACATAAAGCAGACTAATTGGTTTCAATTCTACCGTTTTAGCTCGACTAAAGGACATGAAGCAGACTAATTGGTTTAAATTCTACCGTTTTAGCTCGACTAAAGGACATAAGGCAGACATTTTTTTTTCAATTCTACCGTTTTAGCTCGACTAAAGAACATAAAGCAGACTAATTGGTTTCAATTCTACCGCTTTAGCTCGACTAAAGGACATGAAGCAGACTAATTGTTTTCAATTCTACCGTTTTAGCTCGACTAAAGGACATAAAGCAGACTAATTGGTTTCAATTCTACCGTTTTAGCTCGACTAAAGGACATAAATCAGATTAATTGGTTTCAATTATACCGTTTTAGCTCCACTAACGGACATAAAGTAAACTAATTGGTTTCAATTCTACTGATGTAGCTCGATTAAAGTACAAAAAGCAGACTAATTGGTTTCAATTGTACCGCTTTAGCTCAACTAAAGGACATACAACAGATTAATTGGTTTCAATTGTATCGTTTTAGCTCGACTAAAGGACATAAAGCAGACACATTGGTTTCAGTTGTACCTTTTTAGCTCGACTAAAGGACAAAGGCTGACTAATTGGTTTCATTTATACTGTTTTAGCTCTATTAAAGGACATACATGAGACTAATTGGTTTCAATTCTACCGTTTTTGCCCAACAAAAGGACATAAAACAGACTAATTGGTTTCAATTCTACCATTTTAGCTCGACTAAAAGACATAAAGCAGACTAATTGGTTTCAATTCTACCGTTTTTGCTCGACAAAAGGACATAAAACAGACTAATTGTTTTCAATTCTACCGTTTTAGCTCGACTAAAAGACATAAAGCAGACTATTTCGTTTCAATTCTACCGTTTTTCCTCGACTAAAGGACATAAATGAGACTAATTGGTTTCAATTCTACCGTTTTAGCTCGACTAAAGGACATGAAGCAGACTAATTGGTTTCAATTTTACCGTTTTAGCCCCACTAAAGGACATAAAGCAGACTATTTTTTTCAATTCTACCGTTTTAGCTCGACTAAAGAACATAAAGCAGACTAATTGGTTTCAATTCTACCGTTTTAGCTCGACTAAAGAACACAAAACAGACTATTTATATTTCAATTCTACCATTTTAGTTCGACAAAAGGACATTAGGCAGACTAATTGGTTTCAATTCTACGTTTTAGTTCGCCTAAAGGACATAAAGCAGACAATTTTTTTTTATTTGTACCGCTTTAGTTCGACTAAAGGACATAAAGCAGACTAATTGGTTTCAATTGTACCGTTTTAGCTCGACTAAAGGACATAAATCAGACTAATTGGTTTCAATTCTACTGTTTTAGCTCTACTAAAGGACATAAATCAGATTAATTAGTTTCAATTCTACTGTTTTAACTCGACTAAAGAACATAAAGCAGACTAATTGGTTTCAATTCTACCGTTTTAGCTCGACTAAAGGACATGAAGCAGACTAATTGGTTTAAATTCTACCGTTTTAGCTCGACTAAAGGACATAAGGCAGACATTTTTTTTTCAATTCTACCGTTTTAGCTCGACTAAAGAACATAAAGCAGACTAATTGGTTTCAATTCTACCGCTTTAGCTCGACTAAAGGACATGAAGCAGACTAATTGTTTTCAATTCTACCGTTTTAGCTCGACTAAAGGACATAAAGCAGACTAATTGGTTTCAATTCTACCGTTTTTGCTCGACAAAAGGACATAAAACAGACTAATTGTTTTCAATTCTACCGTTTTAGCTCGACTAAAAGACATAAAGCAGACTATTTCGTTTCAATTCTACCGTTTTTCCTCGACTAAAGGACATAAATGAGACTAATTGGTTTCAATTGTACCGTTTTAGCTCGACTAAAGGACATAAATCAGATTAATTGGTTTCAATTATACCGTTTTAGCTCCACTAACGGACATACAATAGCCTAATTGGTTTCAATTCTACTGATGTAGCTCGATTAAAGTACAAAAAGCAGACTAATTGGTTTCAATTGTACCGCTTTAGCTCAACTAAAGGACATACAACAGATTAATTGGTTTCAATTCTACCGTTTTAGCTCGACTAAAGGACATGAAGCAGACTAATTAGTTTCAATTCTACCGTTTTAGCCCGACTAAAGAACATAAAGCAGACTATTTTTTTCAATTCTACCGTTTTAACTCGACTAAAGAACATAAAGCAGACTAATTGGTTTTAATTCTACCGCTTTAGCTCGACTAAAGGACATGAAGCAGACTAATTGCTTTCAATTCTACCGTTTTAACTCTATTAAATGACATAAAGCAGACTAATTGGTTTCAATTCTACTGTTTTAGCTCTACTAAAGGACATAAATCAGATTAATTAGTTTCAATTATACCGTTTTAGCTCCACTAACGGACATAAAGTAAACTAATGGTTTCAATTCTACTGATGTAGCTCGATTAAAGTACATAAAGCAGACTAATTGGTGTCAATTGTACCGTTTTAGCTCGACTAAAGGACATACAGCAGATTAATTGGTTTCAATTGTATCGTTTTAGCTCGACTAAAGGACATAAAGCAGACACATTGGTTTCAATTGTACCGTTTTAGCTCGACTAAAGGACAAAGGCTTACTAATTGGTTTCAATTCTACTGTTTTAGCTCTATTAAAGGATATACATGAGACTAATTGGTTTCAATTCTACCGTTTTTGCTCGACAAAAGGACATTAGACAGACTAATTGGTTTCAATTCTACCGTTTTAGCTCGACTAAAGAACACAAAACAGACTATTTATATTTCAATTCTACCATTTTAGCTCGACAAAAGGACATTAGGCAGACTAATTGGTTTCAATTCTACCGTTTTAGTTCGACTAAAGGACATAAAGCAGACAATTTTTTTTTTATTTGTACCGCTTTAGTTCGACTAAAGGACATAAAGCAGACTAATTGGTTTCAATTGTACCGTTTTAGCTCGACTAAAGGACATGAATCAGACTAATTGGTTTCAATTCTACTGTTTTAGCTCTACTAAAGGACATAAATCAGATTAATTAGTTTCAATTCTACCGTTTTAGCTCGACTAAAGAACATAAAGCAGACTAATTGGTTTCAATTCTACCGCTTTAGCTCGACTAAAGAACATGAAGCAGACTAATTGTTTTCAATTCTACCGTTTTAGCTCTACTAAAGGACATAAATCAGATTAATTGGTTTCAATTATACCGTTTTAGCTCCACTAACGGACATAAAGTAAACTAATTGGTTGCAATTCTACTGATGTAGCTCGATTAAAGTACATAAAACAGACTAATTGGTTTCAATTCTACTGTTTTAGCTCTATTAAAGGACATACATGAGATTAATTGGTTTCAATTCTCCCGTTTTTGCTCGACAAAAGGACATAAAACAGACTAATTGGTTTCAATTCTACCGCTTTAGCTCGACTAAAGGACATGAAGCAGATTAGTTGCTTTCAATTCTACCGTTTTAGTTCGACTAAAGGGCAAAAAGCAGACAATTTTTTTTATTTGTGCCGCTTTAGTTCGACTAAAGGACATAAATCAGACTAATTGGTTTCAATTCTACTGTTTTAGCTCTACTAAAGGACATAAATCAGATTAATTAGTTTCAATTCTACTGTTTTAACTCGACTAAAGAACATAAATCAGACTAATTGGTTTCAATTCTACTGTTTTAACTCGACTAAAGAACATAAATCAGACTAATTGGTTCCAATTCTACCGTTTTAGCTCGACTAAAGGACAATAAGCAGACTAATTGGTTTAAATTCTACCGTTTTAGCTCGACTAAAGGACATGAAGCAGACTATTTTTGTCAATTCTACCGTTTTAGCTCGACTAAAGAACATAAAGCAGACTAATTGGTTTCAATTCTACCGCTTTAGCTCGACTAAAGGACATGAAGCAGACTAATTGTTTTCAATTCTACCGTTTTAGCTCGACTAAAGGACATAAAGCAGACTAATTGGTTTCAATTCTACCGTTTTAGCTCGACTAAAGGACATAAATCAGACTAATTGGTTTCAATTCTACTGTTTTAGATCTACTAAAGGACATAAATCAGATTAATTGGTTTCAATTATACCGTTTTAGCTCCACTAACGGACATAAAGTAAACTAATTGGTTTCAATTCTACTGATGTAGCTCGATTAAAGTACAAAAAGCAGACTAATTGGTTTCAATTGTACCGCTTTAGCTCAACTAAAGGACATACAACAGATTAATTGGTTTCAATTGTATCGTTTTAGCTCGACTAAAGGACATAAAGCAGACACATTGGTTTCAATTGTACCTTTTTAGCTCGACTAAAGGACAAAGGCTGACTAATTGGTTTCAATTATACTGTTTTAGCTCTATTAAAGGACATACATGAGACTAATTGGTTTCAATTCTACCGTTTTTGCCCAACAAAAGGACATAAAACAGACTAATTGGTTTCAATTCTACCATTTTAGCTCGACTAAAAGACATAAAGCAGACTAATTGGTTTCAATTCTACCGTTTTTGCTCGACAAAAGGACATAAAACAGACTAATTGTTTTCAATTCTACCGTTTTAGCTCGACTAAAAGACATAAAGCAGACTATTTCGTTTCAATTCTACCGTTTTTCCTCGACTAAAGGACATAAATGAGACTAATTGGTTTCAATTCTACCGTTTTAGCTCGACTAAAGGACATGAAGCAGACTAATTAGTTTCAATTCTACCGTTTTAGCCCGACTAAAGGACATAAAGCAGACTATTTTTTTTCAATTCTACCGTTTTAGCTCGACTAAAGAACATAAAGCAGACTAATTGGTTTTAATTCTACCGCTTTAGCTCGACTAAAGGACATGAAGCAGACTAATTGCTTTCAATTCTACCGTTTTAGCTCTATTAAATGACATAAAGCAGACTAATTGGTTTCAATTCTACTGTTTTAGCTCTACTAAAGGACATAAATCAGATTAATTGGTTTCAATTCTACTGTTTTAACTCGACTAAAGAACATAAATCAGACACATTGGTTTCAATTGTACCGTTTTAGCTCGACTAAAGGACAAAGGCTTACTAATTGGTTTCAATTCTACTGTTTTAGCTCTATTAAAGGATATACATGAGACTAATTGGTTTCAATTCTACCGTTTTTGATCGACAAAAGGACATAAAACAGACTAATTGGTTTCAATTCTACCGTTTTAGCTCGACAAAAGAACACAAAACAGACTATTTAAATTTCAATTATACCATTTTAGCTCGACAAAAGGACATTAGGCAGACTAATTGGTTTCAATTCTACCGTTTTAGTTCGACTAAAGGACATAAAGCAGACAATTTTTTTTTATTTGTACCGCTTTAGTTCGACTAAAGGACATAAAGCAAACTAATTGGTTTCAATTGTACCGTTTTAGCTCGACTAATGGACATAAATCAGACTAATTGGTTTCAATTCTACTGTTTTAGCTCTACTAAAGGACATAAATCAGATTAATTAGTTTCAATTCTACTGTTTTAACTCGACTAAAGAACATAAATCAGACTAATTGGTTTCAATTCTACTGTTTTAACTCGACTAAAGAACATAAATCAGACTAATTGGTTCCAATTCTACCGTTTTAGCTCGACTAAAGGACAATAAGCAGACTAATTGGTTTAAATTCTACCGTTTTAGCTCGACAAAAGGACATAAGGCAGACTATTTTTGTCAATTCTACCGTTTTAGCTCGACTAAAGAACATAAAGCAGACTAATTGGTTTCAATTCTACCGCTTTAGCTCGACTAAAGGACATGAAGCAGACTAATTGTTTTCAATTCTACCGTTTTAGCTCGACTAAAGGACATAAAGCAGACTAATTGGTTTCAATTCTACCGTTTTAGCTCGACTAAAGGACATAAATCAGACTAATTGGTTTCAATTCTACTGTTTTAGATCTACTAAAGGACATAAATCAGATTAATTGGTTTCAATTATACCGTTTTAGCTCCACTAACGGACATAAAGTAAACTAATTGGTTTCAATTCTACTGATGTAGCTCGATTAAAGTACAAAAAGCAGACTAATTGGTTTCAATTGTACCGCTTTAGCTCAACTAAGGGACATACAACAGATTAATTGGTTTCAATTGTATCGTTTTAGCTCGACTAAAGGACATAAAGCAGACACATTGGTTTCAATTCTACCGCTTTAGCTCGACTAAATGACATGAAGCAGATTAGTTGCTTTCAATTCTACCGTTTTAGTTCGACTAAAGGGCAAAAAGCAGACAATTTTTTTTATTTGTGCCGCTTTAGCTCGACTAAAGGACATAAATCAGATTAATTGGTTTCAATTATACCGTTTTAGCTCCACTAACGGACATACAATAGACTAATTGTTTTCAATTCTACTGATGTAGCTCGATTAAAGTACAAAAAGCAGACTAATTGGTTTCAATTGTACCGCTTTAGCTCAACTAAAGGACATACAACAGATTAATTGGTTTCAATTGTATCGTTTTAGCTCGACTAAAGGACATAAAGCAGACACATTGGTTTCAATTCTACCGTTTTAGCTCGACTAAAGGACAAGAAGCAGACTAATTGGTTTAAATTCTACCGTTTTAGCTCGACTAAAGGACATAAGGCAGACTATTTTTTTCAATTCTACCGTTTTAGCTCGACTAAAGAACATAAAGCAGACTAATTGGTATCAATTCTACCGCTTTAGCTCGACTAAAGGACATGAAGCAGACTAATTGTTTTCAATTCTACCGTTTTAGCTCGACTAAAGGACATAAAGCAGACTAATTGGTTTCAATTCTACCGTTTTAGCTCGACTAAAGGACATAAATCAGACTAATTGGTTTCAATTCTACTGTTTTAGATCTACTAAAGGACATAAATCAGATTAATTGGTTTCAATTATACCGTTTTAGCTCCACTAACGGACATAAAGTAAACTAATTGGTTTCAATTCTTCTGATGTAGCTCGATTAAAGTACATAAAACAGACTAATTGGTTTCAATTCTACTGTTTTAGCTCTATTAAAGGACATACATGAGACTAATTGGTTTCAATTCTCCCGTTTTTGCTCGACAAAAGGACATAAAACAGACTAATTGGTTTCAATTCTACCGCTTTAGCTCGACTAAAGGACATGAAGCAGATTAGTTGCTTTCAATTCTACCGTTTTAGTTCGACTAAAGGGCAAAAAGCAGACAATTTTTTTTATTTGTGCCGCTTTAGTTCGACTAAAGGACATAAAGCAGACTAATTGGTTTCAATTGTACCGTTTTAGCTCGACTAAAGGACATAAATCAGATTAATTGGTTTCAATTATACCGTTTTAGCTCCACTAACGGACATACAATAGACTAATTGTTTTCAATTCTACTGATGTAGCTCGATTAAAGTACAAAAAGCAGATTAATTGGTTTCATTGTACCGCTTTAGCTCAACAAAAGGACATACAACAGATTAATTGGTTTCAATTGTATCGTTTTAGCTCGACTAAAGGACATAAAGCAGACACATTGGTTTCAATTGTACCTTTTTAGCTCGACTAAAGGACAAAGGCTGACTAATTGGTTTCAATTCTACTGTTTTAGCTCTATTAAAGGACATACATGAGACTAATTGGTTTCAATTCTACCGTTTTTGCCCAACAAAAGGACATAAAACAGACTAATTGGTTTCAATTCTACCGTTTTAGCTCGACTAAAAGACATAAAGCAGACTAATTGGTTTCAATTCTACCGTTTTTGCTCGACAAAAGAACATAAAACAGACTAATTGTTTTCAATTCTACCGTTTTAGCTCGACTAAAAGACATAAAGCAGACTATTTCGTTTCAATTCTACCGTTTTTCCTCGACTAAAGGACATAAATGAGACTAATTGGTTTCAATTCTACCGTTTTAGCTCGACTAAAGGACATGAAGCAGACTAATTAGTTTCAATTTTACCGTTTTAGCCCCACTAAAGGACATAAAGCAGACTATTTTTTTCAATTCTACCGTTTTAGCTCGACTAAAGAACATAAAGCAGACTAATTGGTTTCAATTCTACCGTTTTAGCTCGACTAAAGAACACAAAACAGACTATTTATATTTCAATTCTACCATTTTAGTTCGACAAAAGGACATTAGGCAGACTAATTGGTTTCAATTCTACGTTTTAGTTCGCCTAAAGGACATAAAGCAGACAATTTTTTTTATTTGTACCGCTTTAGTTCGACTAAAGGACATAAAGCAGACTAATTGGTTTCAATTGTACCGTTTTAGCTCGACTAAAGGACATAAATCAGACTAATTGGTTTCAATTCTACTGTTTTAGCTCTACTAAAGGACATAAATCAGATTAATTAGTTTCAATTCTACTGTTTTAACTCGACTAAAGAACATAAAGCAGACTAATTGGTTTCAATTCTACCGTTTTAGCTCGACTAAAGGACATGAAGCAGACTAATTGGTTTAAATTCTACCGTTTTAGCTCGACTAAAGGACATAAGGCAGACATTTTTTTTTCAATTCTACCGTTTTAGCTCGACTAAAGAACATAAAGCAGACTAATTGGTTTCAATTCTACCGCTTTAGCTCGACTAAAGGACATGAAGCAGACTAATTGGTTTAAATTCTACCGTTTTAGCTCGACTAAAGGACATAAGGCAGACATTTTTTTTTCAATTCTACCGTTTTAGCTCGACTAAAGAACATAAAGCAGACTAATTGGTTTCAATTCTACCGCTTTAGCTCGACTAAAGGACATGAAGCAGACTAATTGTTTTCAATTCTACCGTTTTAGCTCGACTAAAGGACATAAAGCAGACTAATTGGTTTCAATTCTACCGTTTTAGCTCGACTAAAGGACATAAATCAGATTAATTGGTTTCAATTATACCGTTTTAGCTCCACTAACGGACATAAAGTAAACTAATTGGTTTCAATTCTACTGATGTAGCTCGATTAAAGTACAAAAAGCAGACTAATTGGTTTCAATTGTACCGCTTTAGCTCAACTAAAGGACATACAACAGATTAATTGGTTTCAATTGTATCGTTTTAGCTCGACTAAATGACATAAAGCAGACACATTGGTTTCAGTTGTACCTTTTTAGCTCGACTAAAGGACAAAGGCTGACTAATTGGTTTCAATTATACTGTTTTAGCTCTATTAAAGGACATACATGAGACTAATTGGTTTCAATTCTACCGTTTTTGCCCAACAAAAGGACATAAAACAGACTAATTGGTTTCAATTCTACCATTTTAGCTCGACTAAAAGACATAAAGCAGACTAATTGGTTTCAATTCTACCGTTTTTGCTCGACAAAAGGACATAAAACAGACTAATTGTTTTCAATTCTACCGTTTTAGCTCGACTAAAAGACATAAAGCAGACTATTTCGTTTCAATTCTACCGTTTTTCCTCGACTAAAGGACATAAATGAGACTAATTGGTTTCAATTCTACCGTTTTAGCTCGACTAAAGGACATGAAGCAGACTAATTGGTTTCAATTTTACCGTTTTAGCCCCACTAAAGGACATAAAGCAGACTATTTTTTTCAATTCTACCGTTTTAGCTCGACTAAAGAACATAAAGCAGACTAATTGGTTTCAATTCTACCGTTTTAGCTCGACTAAAGAACACAAAACAGACTATTTATATTTCAATTCTACCATTTTAGTTCGACAAAAGGACATTAGGCAGACTAATTGGTTTCAATTCTACGTTTTAGTTCGCCTAAAGGACATAAAGCAGACAATTTTTTTTTATTTGTACCGCTTTAGTTCGACTAAAGGACATAAAGCAGACTAATTGGTTTCAATTCTACCGTTTTAGCTCGACTAAAGGACATAAATCAGACTAATTGGTTTCAATTCTACTGTTTTAGATCTACTAAAGGACATAAATCAGATTAATTGGTTTCAATTATACCGTTTTAGCTCCACTAACGGACATAAAGTAAACTAATTGGTTTCAATTCTTCTGATGTAGCTCGATTAAAGTACATAAAACAGACTAATTGGTTTCAATTCTACTGTTTTAGCTCTATTAAAGGACATACATGAGACTAATTGGTTTCAATTCTCCCGTTTTTGCTCGACAAAAGGACATAAAACAGACTAATTGGTTTCAATTCTACCGCTTTAGCTCGACTAAAGGACATGAAGCAGATTAGTTGCTTTCAATTCTACCGTTTTAGTTCGACTAAAGGGCAAAAAGCAGACAATTTTTTTTATTTGTGCCGCTTTAGTTCGACTAAAGGACATAAAGCAGACTAATTGGTTTCAATTGTACCGTTTTAGCTCGACTAAAGGACATAAATCAGATTAATTGGTTTCAATTATACCGTTTTAGCTCCACTAACGGACATACAATAGACTAATTGTTTTCAATTCTACTGATGTAGCTCGATTAAAGTACAAAAAGCAGATTAATTGGTTTCATTGTACCGCTTTAGCTCAACAAAAGGACATACAACAGATTAATTGGTTTCAATTGTATCGTTTTAGCTCGACTAAAGGACATAAAGCAGACACATTGGTTTCAATTGTACCTTTTTAGCTCGACTAAAGGACAAAGGCTGACTAATTGGTTTCAATTCTACTGTTTTAGCTCTATTAAAGGACATACATGAGACTAATTGGTTTCAATTCTACCGTTTTTGCCCAACAAAAGGACATAAAACAGACTAATTGGTTTCAATTCTACCGTTTTAGCTCGACTAAAAGACATAAAGCAGACTAATTGGTTTCAATTCTACCGTTTTTGCTCGACAAAAGAACATAAAACAGACTAATTGTTTTCAATTCTACCGTTTTAGCTCGACTAAAAGACATAAAGCAGACTATTTCGTTTCAATTCTACCGTTTTTCCTCGACTAAAGGACATAAATGAGACTAATTGGTTTCAATTCTACCGTTTTAGCTCGACTAAAGGACATGAAGCAGACTAATTAGTTTCAATTTTACCGTTTTAGCCCCACTAAAGGACATAAAGCAGACTATTTTTTTCAATTCTACCGTTTTAGCTCGACTAAAGAACATAAAGCAGACTAATTGGTTTCAATTCTACCGTTTTAGCTCGACTAAAGAACACAAAACAGACTATTTATATTTCAATTCTACCATTTTAGTTCGACAAAAGGACATTAGGCAGACTAATTGGTTTCAATTCTACGTTTTAGTTCGCCTAAAGGACATAAAGCAGACAATTTTTTTTATTTGTACCGCTTTAGTTCGACTAAAGGACATAAAGCAGACTAATTGGTTTCAATTGTACCGTTTTAGCTCGACTAAAGGACATAAATCAGACTAATTGGTTTCAATTCTACTGTTTTAGCTCTACTAAAGGACATAAATCAGATTAATTAGTTTCAATTCTACTGTTTTAACTCGACTAAAGAACATAAAGCAGACTAATTGGTTTCAATTCTACCGTTTTAGCTCGACTAAAGGACATGAAGCAGACTAATTGGTTTAAATTCTACCGTTTTAGCTCGACTAAAGGACATAAGGCAGACATTTTTTTTTCAATTCTACCGTTTTAGCTCGACTAAAGAACATAAAGCAGACTAATTGGTTTCAATTCTACCGCTTTAGCTCGACTAAAGGACATGAAGCAGACTAATTGGTTTAAATTCTACCGTTTTAGCTCGACTAAAGGACATAAGGCAGACATTTTTTTTTCAATTCTACCGTTTTAGCTCGACTAAAGAACATAAAGCAGACTAATTGGTTTCAATTCTACCGCTTTAGCTCGACTAAAGGACATGAAGCAGACTAATTGTTTTCAATTCTACCGTTTTAGCTCGACTAAAGGACATAAAGCAGACTAATTGGTTTCAATTCTACCGTTTTAGCTCGACTAAAGGACATAAATCAGATTAATTGGTTTCAATTATACCGTTTTAGCTCCACTAACGGACATAAAGTAAACTAATTGGTTTCAATTCTACTGATGTAGCTCGATTAAAGTACAAAAAGCAGACTAATTGGTTTCAATTGTACCGCTTTAGCTCAACTAAAGGACATACAACAGATTAATTGGTTTCAATTGTATCGTTTTAGCTCGACTAAATGACATAAAGCAGACACATTGGTTTCAGTTGTACCTTTTTAGCTCGACTAAAGGACAAAGGCTGACTAATTGGTTTCAATTATACTGTTTTAGCTCTATTAAAGGACATACATGAGACTAATTGGTTTCAATTCTACCGTTTTTGCCCAACAAAAGGACATAAAACAGACTAATTGGTTTCAATTCTACCATTTTAGCTCGACTAAAAGACATAAAGCAGACTAATTGGTTTCAATTCTACCGTTTTTGCTCGACAAAAGGACATAAAACAGACTAATTGTTTTCAATTCTACCGTTTTAGCTCGACTAAAAGACATAAAGCAGACTATTTCGTTTCAATTCTACCGTTTTTCCTCGACTAAAGGACATAAATGAGACTAATTGGTTTCAATTCTACCGTTTTAGCTCGACTAAAGGACATGAAGCAGACTAATTGGTTTCAATTTTACCGTTTTAGCCCCACTAAAGGACATAAAGCAGACTATTTTTTTCAATTCTACCGTTTTAGCTCGACTAAAGAACATAAAGCAGACTAATTGGTTTCAATTCTACCGTTTTAGCTCGACTAAAGAACACAAAACAGACTATTTATATTTCAATTCTACCATTTTAGTTCGACAAAAGGACATTAGGCAGACTAATTGGTTTCAATTCTACGTTTTAGTTCGCCTAAAGGACATAAAGCAGACAATTTTTTTTTATTTGTACCGCTTTAGTTCGACTAAAGGACATAAAGCAGACTAATTGGTTTCAATTGTACCGTTTTAGCTCGACTAAAGGACATAAATCAGACTAATTGGTTTCAATTCTACTGTTTTAGCTCTACTAAAGGACATAAATCAGATTAATTAGTTTCAATTCTACTGTTTTAACTCGACTAAAGAACATAAAGCAGACTAATTGGTTTCAATTCTACCGTTTTAGCTCGACTAAAGGACATGAAGCAGACTAATTGGTTTAAATTCTACCGTTTTAGCTCGACTAAAGGACATAAGGCAGACATTTTTTTTTCAATTCTACCGTTTTAGCTCGACTAAAGAACATAAAGCAGACTAATTGGTTTCAATTCTACCGCTTTAGCTCGACTAAAGGACATGAAGCAGACTAATTGTTTTCAATTCTACCGTTTTAGCTCGACTAAAGGACATAAAGCAGACTAATTGGTTTCAATTCTACCGTTTTAGCTCGACTAAAGGACATAAATCAGATTAATTGGTTTCAATTATACCGTTTTAGCTCCACTAACGGACATAAAGTAAACTAATTGGTTTCAATTCTACTGATGTAGCTCGATTAAAGTACAAAAAGCAGACTAATTGGTTTCAATTGTACCGCTTTAGCTCAACTAAAGAACATACAACAGATTAATTGGTTTCAATTGTATCGTTTTAGCTCGACTAAAGGACATAAAGCAGACACATTGGTTTCAGTTGTACCTTTTTAGCTCGACTAAAGGACAAAGGCTGACTAATTGGTTTCAATTATACTGTTTTAGCTCTATTAAAGGACATACATGAGACTAATTGGTTTCAATTCTACCGTTTTTGCCCAACAAAAGGACATAAAACAGACTAATTGGTTTCAATTCTACCATTTTAGCTCGACTAAAAGACATAAAGCAGACTAATTGGTTTCAATTCTACCGTTTTTGCTCGACAAAAGGACATAAAACAGACTAATTGTTTTCAATTCTACCGTTTTAGCTCGAGTAAAAGACATAAAGCAGACTATTTCGTTTCAATTCTACCGTTTTTCCTCGACTAAAGGACATAAATGAGACTAATTGGTTTCAATTCTACCGTTTTAGCTCGACTAAAGGACATGAAGCAGACTAATTAGTTTCAATTCTACCGTTTTAGCCCGACTAAAGGACATAAAGCAGACTATTTTTTTTCAATTCTACCGTTTTAGCTCGACTAAAGAACATAAAGCAGACTAATTGGTTTTAATTCTACCGCTTTAGCTCGACTAAAGGACATGAAGCAGACTAATTGCTTTCAATTCTACCGTTTTAGCTCTATTAAATGACATAAAGCAGACTAATTGGTTTCAATTCTACTGTTTTAGCTCTACTAAAGGACATAAATCAGATTAATTGGTTTCAATTCTACTGTTTTAACTCGACTAAAGAACATAAATCAGACACATTGGTTTCAATTGTACCGTTTTAGCTCGACTAAAGGACAAAGGCTTACTAATTGGTTTCAATTCTACTGTTTTAGCTCTATTAAAGGATATACATGAGACTAATTGGTTTCAATTCTACCGTTTTTGCTCGACAAAAGGACATAAAACAGACTAATTGGTTTCAATTCTACCGTTTTAGCTCGACAAAAGAACACAAAACAGACTATTTAAATTTCAATTATACCATTTTAGCTCGACAAAAGGACATTAGGCAGACTAATTGGTTTCAATTCTACCGTTTTAGTTCGACTAAAGGACATAAAGCAGACAATTTTTTTTTATTTGTACCGCTTTAGTTCGACTAAAGAACATAAAGCAGACTAATTGGTTTCAATTGTACCGTTTTAGCTCGACTAAAGGACATAAATCAGACTAATTGGTTTCAATTCTACTGTTTTAGCTCTACTAAAGGACATAAATCAGATTAATTAGTTTCAATTCTACTGTTTTAACTCGACTAAAGAACATAAAGCAGACTAATTGGTTTCAATTCTACCGTTTTAGCTCGACTAAAGGACATGAAGCAGACTAATTGGTTTAAATTCTACCGTTTTAGCTCGACTAAAGGACATAAGGCAGACATATTTTTTTCAATTCTACCGTTTTAGCTCGACTAAAGAACATAAAGCAGACTAATTGGTTTCAATTCTACCGCTTTAGCTCGACTAAAGGACATGAAGCAGACTAATTGTTTTCAATTCTACCGTTTTAGCTCGACTAAAGGACATAAAGCAGACTAATTGGTTTCAATTCTACCGTTTTAGCTCGACTAAAGGACATAAATCAGACTAATTGGTTTCAATTCTACTGTTTTAGATCTACTAAAGGACATAAATCAGATTAATTGGTTTCAATTATACCGTTTTAGCTCCACTAACGGACATAAAGTAAACTAATTGGTTTCAATTCTACTGATGTAGCTCGATTAAAGTACAAAAAGCAGACTAATTGGTTTCAATTGTACCGCTTTAGCTCAACTAAAGGACATACAACAGATTAATTGGTTTCAATTGTATCGTTTTAGCTCGACTAAAGGACATAAAGCAGACACATTGGTTTCAATTGTACCTTTTTAGCTCGACTAAAGGACAAAGGCTGACTAATTGGTTTCAATTATACTGTTTTAGCTCTATTAAAGGACATACATGAGACTAATTGGTTTCAATTCTACCGTTTTTGCCCAACAAAAGGACATAAAACAGACTAATTGGTTTCAATTCTACCATTTTAGCTCGACTAAAAGACATAAAGCAGACTAATTGGTTTCAATTCTACCGTTTTTGCTCGACAAAAGGACATAAAACAGACTAATTGTTTTCAATTCTACCGTTTTAGCTCGACTAAAAGACATAAAGCAGACTATTTCGTTTCAATTCTACCGTTTTTCCTCGACTAAAGGACATAAATGAGACTAATTGGTTTCAATTCTACCGTTTTAACTCGACTAAAGGACATGAAGCAGACTAATTAGTTTCAATTATACCGTTTTAGCCCGACTAAAGGACATAAAGCAGACTATTTTTTTTCAATTCTACCGTTTTAGCTCGACTAAAGAACATAAAGCAGACTAATTGGTTTTAATTCTACCGCTTTAGCTCGACTAAAGGACATGAAGCAGACTAATTGCTTTCAATTCTACCGTTTTAGCTCTATTAAATGACATAAAGCAGACTAATTGGTTTCAATTCTACTGTTTTAGCTCTACTAAAGGACATAAATCAGATTAATTGGTTTCAATTCTACTGTTTTAACTCGACTAAAGAACATAAATCAGACACATTGGTTTCAATTGTACCGTTTTAGCTCGACTAAAGGACAAAGGCTTACTAATTGGTTTCAATTCTACTGTTTTAGCTCTATTAAAGGATATACATGAGACTAATTGGTTTCAATTCTACCGTTTTTGCTCGACAAAAGGACATAAAACAGACTAATTGGTTTCAATTCTACCGTTTTAGCTCGACAAAAGAACACAAAACAGACTATTTAAATTTCAATTATATCATTTTAGCTCGACAAAAGGACATTAGGCAGACTAATTGGTTTCAATTCTACCGTTTTAGTTCGACTAAAGGACATAAAGCAGACAATTTTTTTTTATTTGTACCGCTTTAGTTCGACTAAAGGACATAAAGCAAACTAATTGGTTTC
Organism: Bathymodiolus septemdierum; assembly: GCA_963383655.1. Lineage (NCBI taxonomy): Eukaryota > Metazoa > Mollusca > Bivalvia > Mytilida > Modiolidae > Bathymodiolus > Bathymodiolus septemdierum. Next base: position 22,787,352 of record OY726525.1, read on the forward strand.
AATTGTACCGTTTTAGCTCGACTAATGGACATAAATCAGACTAATTGGTTTCAATTCTACTGTTTTAGCTCTACTAAAGGACATAAATCAGATTAATTAGTTTCAATTCTACTGTTTTAACTCGACTAAAGAACATAAATCAGACTAATTGGTTTCAATTCTACTGTTTTAACTCGACTAAAGAACATAAATCAGACTAATTGGTTCCAATTCTACCGTTTTAGCTCGACTAAAGGACAATAAGCAGACTAATTGGTTTAAATTCTACCGTTTTAGCTCGACTAAAGGACATAAGGCAGACTATTTTTGTCAATTCTACCGTTTTAGCTCGACTAAAGAACATAAAGCAGACTAATTGGTTTCAATTCTACCGCTTTAGCTCGACTAAAGGACATGAAGCAGACTAATTGTTTTCAATTCTACCGTTTTAGCTCGACTAAAGGACATAAAGCAGACTAATTGGTTTCAATTCTACCGTTTTAGCTCGACTAAAGGACATAAATCAGACTAATTGGTTTCAATTCTACTGTTTTAGATCTACTAAAGGACATAAATCAGATTAATTGGTTTCAATTATACCGTTTTAGCTCCACTAACGGACATAAAGTAAACTAATTGGTTTCAATTCTACTGATGTAGCTCGATTAAAGTACAAAAAGCAGACTAATTGGTTTCAATTGTACCGCTTTAGCTCAACTAAAGGACATACAACAGATTAATTGGTTTCAATTGTATCGTTTTAGCTCGACTAAAGGACATAAAGCAGACACATTGGTTTCAATTCTACCGCTTTAGCTCGACTAAAGGACATGAAGCAGATTAGTTGCTTTCAATTCTACCGTTTTAGTTCGACTAAAGGGCAAAAAGCAGACAATTTTTTTTATTTGTGCCGCTTTAGCTCGACTAAAGGACATAAATCAGATTAATTGGTTTCAATTATACCGTTTTAGCTCCACTAACGGACATACAATAGACTAATTGTTTTCAATTCTACTGATGTAGCTCGATTAAAGTACAAAAAGCAGACTAATTGGTTTCAATTGTACCGCTTTAGCTCAACTAAAGGACATACAACAGATTAATTGGTTTCAATTGTATCGTTTTAGCTCGACTAAAGGACATAAAGCAGACACATTGGTTTCAATTCTACCGTTTTAGCTCGACTAAAGGACAAGAAGCAGACTAATTGGTTTAAATTCTACCGTTTTAGCTCGACTAAAGGACATAAGGCAGACTATTTTTTTCAATTCTACCGTTTTAGCTCGACTAAAGAACATAAAGCAGACTAATTGGTATCAATTCTACCGCTTTAGCTCGACTAAAGGACATGAAGCAGACTAATTGTTTTCAATTCTACCGTTTTAGCTCGACTAAAGGACATAAAGCAGACTAATTGGTTTCAATTCTACCGTTTTAGCTCGACTAAAGGACATAAATCAGACTAATTGGTTTCAATTCTACTGTTTTAGATCTACTAAAGGACATAAATCAGATTAATTGGTTTCAATTATACCGTTTTAGCTCCACTAACGGACATAAAGTAAACTAATTGGTTTCAATTCTTCTGATGTAGCTCGATTAAAGTACATAAAACAGACTAATTGGTTTCAATTCTACTGTTTAGCTCTATTAAAGGACATACATGAGACTAATTGGTTTCAATTCTCCCGTTTTTGCTCGACAAAAGGACATAAAACAGACTAATTGGTTTCAATTCTACCGCTTTAGCTCGACTAAAGGACATGAAGCAGATTAGTTGCTTTCAATTCTACCGTTTTAGTTCGACTAAAGGGCAAAAAGCAGACAATTTTTTTTATTTGTGCCGCTTTAGTTCGACTAAAGGACATAAAGCAGACTAATTGGTTTCAATTGTACCGTTTTAGCTCGACTAAAGGACATAAATCAGATTAATTGGTTTCAATTATACCGTTTTAGCTCCACTAACGGACATACAATAGACTAATTGTTTTCAATTCTACTGATGTAGCTCGATTAAAGTACAAAAAGCAGATTAATTGGTTTCAATTGTACCGCTTTAGCTCAACAAAAGGACATACAACAGATTAATTGGTTTCAATTGTATCGTTTTAGCTCGACTAAAGGACATAAAGCAGACACATTGGTTTCAATTGTACCTTTTTAGCTCGACTAAAGGACAAAGGCTGACTAATTGGTTTCAATTCTACTGTTTTAGCTCTATTAAAGGACATACATGATACTAATTGGTTTCAATTCTACCGTTTTTGCCCAACAAAAGGACATAAAACAGACTAATTGGTTTCAATTCTACCGTTTTAGCTCGACTAAAAGACATAAAGCAGACTAATTGGTTTCAATTCTACCGTTTTTGCTCGACAAAAGAACATAAAACAGACTAATTGTTTTCAATTCTACCGTTTTAGCTCGACTAAAAGACATAAAGCAGACTATTTCGTTTCAATTCTACCGTTTTTCCTCGACTAAAGGACATAAATGAGACTAATTGGTTTCAATTCTACCGTTTTAGCTCGACTAAAGGACATGAAGCAGACTAATTAGTTTCAATTTTACCGTTTTAGCCCCACTAAAGGACATAAAGCAGACTATTTTTTTCAATTCTACCGTTTTAGCTCGACTAAAGAACATAAAGCAGACTAATTGGTTTCAATTCTACCGTTTTAGCTCGACTAAAGAACACAAAACAGACTATTTATATTTCAATTCTACCATTTTAGTTCGACAAAAGGACATTAGGCAGACTAATTGGTTTCAATTCTACGTTTTAGTTCGCCTAAAGGACATAAAGCAGACAATTTTTTTTTATTTGTACCGCTTTAGTTCGACTAAAGGACATAAAGCAGACTAATTGGTTTCAATTGTACCGTTTTAGCTCGACTAAAGGACATAAATCAGACTAATTGGTTTCAATTCTACTGTTTTAGCTCTACTAAAGGACATAAATCAGATTAATTAGTTTCAATTCTACTGTTTTAACTCGACTAAAGAACATAAAGCAGACTAATTGGTTTCAATTCTACCGTTTTAGCTCGACTAAAGGACATGAAGCAGACTAATTGGTTTAAATTCTACCGTTTTAGCTCGACTAAAGGACATAAGGCAGACATTTTTTTTTCAATTCTACCGTTTTAGCTCGACTAAAGAACATAAAGCAGACTAATTGGTTTCAATTCTACCGCTTTAGCTCGACTAAAGGACATGAAGCAGACTAATTGTTTTCAATTCTACCGTTTTAGCTCGACTAAAGGACATAAAGCAGACTAATTGGTTTCAATTCTACCGTTTTAGCTCGACTAAAGGACATAAATCAGACTAATTGGTTGAAATTCTACTGCTTTAGCTCTACTAAAGGACATAAATCAGATTAATTGGTTTCAATTATACCGTTTTAGCTCCACTAACGGACATAAAGTAAACTAATTGGTTTCAATTCTACTGATGTAGCTCGATTAAAGTACAAAAAGCAGACTAATTGGTGTCAATTGTACCGCTTTATCTCAACTAAAGGACATACAACAGATTAATTGGTTTCAATTGTATCGTTTTAGCTCGACTAAAGGACATAAAGCAGACACATTGGTTTCAATTGTACCTTTTTAGCTCGACTAAAGGACAAAGGCTGACTAATTGGTTTCAATTCTACTGTTTTAGCTCTATTAAAGGACATACATGAGACTAATTGGTTTCAATTCTACCGTTTTTGCCCAACAAAAGGACATAAAGCAGACTATTTTTTTCAATTCTACCGTTTTAGCTCGACTAAAGAACATAAAGCAGACTAATTGGTTTCAATTCTACCGCTTTAGCTCGACAAAAGGACATTAGGCAGACTAATTGGTTTCAATTCTACCGTTTTAGTTCGACTAAAGGACATAAAGCAGACATTTTTATTTTATTTGTACCGCTTTAGTTCGACTAAAGGACATAAAGCAAACTAATTGGTTTCAATTGTACCGTTTTAGCTCGACTAAAGGACATAAATCAGACTAATTGGTTTCAATTCTACTGTTTTAGCTCTACTAAAGGACATAAATCAGATTAATTAGTTTCAATTCTACTGTTTTAACTCGACTAAAGAACATAAATCAGACTAATTGGTTTCAATTCTACTGTTTTAACTCGACTAAAGAACATAAATCAGACTAATTGGTTTCAATTCTACTGTTTTAGCTCGACTAAAGAACACAAAACAGACTATTTATATTTCAATTCTACCATTTTAGCTCGACAAAAGGACATTAGGCAGACTAATTGGTTTCAATTCTACCGTTTTAGTTCGACTAAAGGACATAAAGCAGACAATTTTTTTTTATTTGTACCGCTTTAGTTCGACTAAAGGACATAAAGCAGACTAATTGGTTTCAATTGTACCGTTTTAGCTCGACTAAAGGACATGAATCAGACTAATTGGTTTCAATTCTACTGTTTTAGCTCTACTAAAGGACATAAATCAGATTAATTAGTTTCAATTCTACTGTTTTAACTCGACTAAAGAACATAAATCAGATTAATTGGTTTCAATTCTACTGTTTTAACTCGACTAAAGAACATAAAGCAGACTAATTGGTTTCAATTCTACCGTTTTAGCTCGACTAAAGGACAAGAAGCAGACTAATTGGTTTAAATTCTACCGTTTTAGCTCGACTAAAGGACATAAGGCAGACTATTTTTTTCAATTCTACCGTTTTAGCTCGACTAAAGAACATAAAGCAGACTAATTGGTTTCAATTCTACCGCTTTAGCTCGACTAAAGGACATGAAGCAGACTAATTGTTTTCAATTCTACCGTTTTAGCTCGACTAAAGGACATAAAGCAGGCTAATTGGTTTCAATTCTACCGTTTTAGCTCGACTAAAGGACATAAATCAGACTAATTGGTTTCAATTCTACTGTTTTAGCTCTACTAAAGGACATAAATCAGATTAATTGGTTTCAATTATACCGTTTTAGCTCCACTAACGGACATAAAGTAAACTAATTGGTTTCAATTCTACTGATGTAGCTCGATTAAAGTACATAAAACAGACTAATTGGTTTCAATTCTACTGTTTTAGCTCTATTAAAGGACATACATGAGACTAATTGGTTTCAATTCTCCCGTTTTTGCTCGACAAAAGGACATAAAACAGACTAATTGGTTTCAATTCTACCGCTTTAGCTCGACTAAAGGACATGAAGCAGATTAGTTGCTTTCAATTCTACCGTTTTAGTTCGACTAAAGGGCAAAAAGCAGACAATTTTTTTTATTTGTGCCTCTTTAGTTCGACTAAAGGACATAAAGCAGACTAATTGGTTTCAATTGTACCGTTTTAGCTCGACTAAAGGACATAAATCAGATTAATTGGTTTCAATTATACCGTTTTAGCTCCACTAACGGACATACAATAGACTAATTGGTTTCAATTCTACTGATGTAGCTCGATTAAAGTACAAAAAGCAGACTAATTGGTTTCAATTGTACCGCTTTAGCTCAACTAAAGGACATACAACAGATTAATTGGTTTCAATTATACCGTTTTAGCTCCACTAACGGACATACAATAGACTAATTGGTTTCAATTCTACTGATGTAGCTCGATTAAAGTACAAAAAGCAGACTAATTGGTTTCAATTGTACCGCTTTAGCTCAACTAAAGGACATACAACAGATTAATTGGTTTCAATTGTATCGTTTTAGCTCGACTAAAGGACAAAGGCTGACTAATTGGTTTCAATTCTACTGTTTTAGCTCTATTAAAGGACATACATGAGACTAATTGGTTTCAATTCTACCGTTTTTGCCCAACAAAAGGACATAAAACAGATTAATTAGTTTCAATTGTATCGTTTTAGCTCGACTAAAGGACATAAAGCAGACACATTGCTTTCAATTCTACCGTTTTAGTTCGACTAAAGGACATAAAACAGACATTTTTTTTTATTTGTACCGCTTTAGTTCGACTAAAGGACATAAAGCAGACTAATTGGTTTCAATTGTACCGTTTTAGCTCGACTAAAGGACATAAATCAGATTAATTGGTTTCAATTATACCGTTTTAGCTCCACTAACGGACATACAATAGACTAATTGGTTTCAATTCTACTGATGTAGCTCGATTAAAGTACAAAAAGCAGACTAATTGGTATCAATTGTACCGCTTTATCTCAACTAAAGGACATACAACAGATTAATTGGTTTCAATTGTATCGTTTTAGCTCGACTAAAGGACATAAAGCAGACACATTGGTTTCAATTGTACCTTTTTAGCTCGACTAAAGGACAAAGGCTGACTAATTGGTTTCAATTCTACTGTTTTAGCTCTATTAAAGGACATACATGAGACTAATTGGTTTCAATTCTACCGTTTTTGCCCAACAAAAGGACATAAAGCAGACTATTTTTTTCAATTTTACCGTTTTAGCTCGACTAAAGAACATGAAGCAGACTAATTGGTTTCAATTCTACCGCTTTAGCTCGACTAAAGGACATGAAGCAGACTAATTGCTTTCAATTCTATCGTTTTAGCTCTATTAAAGGACATAAAGCAGACTAATTGGTTTCAATTCTACTGTTTTAGCTCTACTAAAGGACATAACTCAGATTAATTGGTTTCAATTATACCGTTTTAGCTCCACTAACGGACATAAAGTAAACTAATGGTTTCAATTCTACTGATGTAGCTCGATTAAAGTACATAAATCAGACTAATTGGTGTCAATTGTACCGTTTTAGCTCGACTAAAGGACATACAGCAGATTAATTGGTTTCAATTGTATCGTTTTAGCTCGACTAAAGGACATAAAGCAGACACATTGGTTTCAATTGTACCGTTTTAGCTCGACTAAAGGACAAAGGCTTACTAATTGGATTCAATTCTACTGTTTTAGCTCTATTAAAGGATATACATGAGACTAATTGGTTTCAATTGTACCGCTTTAGCTCAACTAAAGGACATACAACAGATTAATTGGTTTCAATTATATCGTTTTAGCTCCACTAACGGACATACAATAGACTAATTGGTTTCAATTCTACTGATGTAGCTCGATTAAAGTACAAAAAGCAGACTAATTGGTTTCAATTGTACCGCTTTAGCTCAACTAAAGGACATACAACAGATTAATTGGTTTCAATTGTATCGTTTTAGCTCGACTAAAGGACATAAAGCAGACACATTGGTTTCAATTGTACCTTTTTAGCTCGACTAAAGGACAAAGGCTGACTAATTGGTTTCAATTCTACTGTTTTAGCTCTATTAAAGGACATACATGAGACTAATTGGTTTCAATTCAACCGTTTTTGCCCAACAAAAGGACATAAAACAGACTAATTGGTTTCAATTCTACCGTTTTAGCTCGACTAAAAGACATAAAGCAGACTAATTGGTTTCAATTCTACCGTTTTTGCTCCACAAAAGGACATAAAACAGACTAATTGTTTTCAATTCTACCGTTTTAGCTCGACTAAAAGACATAAAGCAGACTATTTCGTTTCAATTCTACCGTTTTTCCTCGACTAAAGGACATAAATGAGACTAATTGGTTTCAATTCTACCGTTTTAGCTCGACTAAAGGACATGAAGCAGACTAATTAGTTTCAATTCTACCGTTTTAGCCCCACTAAAGGACATAAAGCAGAATATTTTTTTTCAATTCTACCGTTTTAGCTCGACTAAAGAACATAAAGCAGACTAATTGGTTTCAATTCTACCGTTTTAACTCGACTAAAGAACACAAAACAGACTATTTATATTTCAATTCTACCATTTTAGCTCGACAAAAGGACATTAGGCAGACTAATTGGTTTCAATTCTACGTTTTAGTTCGACTAAAGGACATAAAGCAGACAATTTTTTTTTATTTGTACCGCTTTAGTTCGACTAAAGGACATAAAGCAGACTAATTGGTTTCAATTGTACCGTTTTAGCTCGACTAAAGGACATAAATCAGACTAATTGGTTTCAATTCTACTGTTTTAGCTCTACTAAAAGACATACATCAGATTAATTAGTTTCAATTCTACTGTTTTAACTCGACTAAAGAACATAAATCAGACTAATTGGTTTCAATTCTACTGTTTTAACTCGAATAAAGAACATAAAGCAGACTAATTGGTTTCAATTCTACCGTTTTAGCTCGACTAAAGGACATGAAGCAGACTAATTGGTTTAAATTCTACCGTTTTAGCTCGACTAAAGGACATAAGGCAGACAATTTTTTTTCAATTCTACCGTTTTAGCTCGACTAAAGAACATAAAGCAGACTAATTGGTTTCAATTCTACCGTTTTTGCTCGACTAAAGGACATAAATGAGACTAATTGGTTTCAATTGTACCGTTTTAGCTCGACTAATGGACATAAAACAGACTAATTGGTTTCAATTCTACCGCTTTAGCTCGAATAAAGGACATAAATCAAACTATTTATTTACAAATCTACCATTTTAACTCCACTAAAGGACATGAAGCAGACTAATTGGTTTCAATTCTACCGTTTTAGCTCGACTAAAGAACACAAAACAGACTATATATTTTTCAATTCTACCATTTTAGCTCGACAAAAGGACATTAGGCTGACTAATTGGTTTCAATTCTACTACTTTAGCTCGACTAAAGGACATAAAGCAGACTATGTTTTTTTCCAATTCTACCGTTTTATCTCGACTAAAGAACATAAAACAAACTAATTGGTTTCAATTCTACCGTTTTAGCTCGACTAAAGGACATGAAGCAGAATATAACTCGACAAAAGAACATAAAGCAGACTAATTGGTTTCAATTCTACCGCTTTAGCTCGACTAAAGGACATGAAGCAGACTAATTGCTTTCAATTCTACCGTTTTAGTTGGACTAAAGAACATAATGCAGACAATTTTTTTTTATTTGTACCGCTTTAGTTCGACTAAAGGACATAAATCAGAATAATTGTTTTCAATTCTACTGTTTTAGCTCTACTAAAGGACATAAATCAGATTAATTGGTTTCAATTATACCGTTTTAGCTCCACTAACGGACATACAGTAGACTAATTGGTTTCAATTCTACTGATGTAGCTCGATTAAAGTACAGAAAGCAGACTAATTGGTTTCAATTGTACCGTTTTAGCTCAACTAAAGGACATACAGCAGATTAATTATTTTCAATTGTATCGTTTTAGCTCGACTAAAGGACATAAAGCAGACACATTGGTTTCAATTGTACCGTTTGAGCTCGACTAAAGGACAAAAGCTGACTAATTGGTTTCAATTCTACTGTTTTAGCTCTATTAAAGGACATACATGAGACTAATTGGTTTCAATTCTCCCGTTTTTGCTCGACAAAAGGACATAAATGAGATTAATTGGTTTCAATTCTACCGTTTTAGCTCGACTAACGGATATAAAACAGACTAATTGGTTTCAATTCTACCGCTTTAGCTCGACTAAAGGACATAAAGCAAACTATTTATTTACAATTCTACCATTTTAGCTCCACTAAAGGACATGAAGCAGACTAATTGGTTTCAATTGTACCGTTTTATCTCGACTAAAGAACACAAAACAGACTATTTATCTTTCAATTCTACCATTTTAGCTCGACAAAAGGACATTAGGCAGACTAATTGGTTTCAATTGTACCGTTTTAGCTCGACTAAAGGACATAAATCAGACTAATTTGTTTCAATTCTACTGTTTTAGCTCTACTAAAGGACATAAATCAGATTAATTAGTTTCAATTCTACTGTTTTAACTCGACTAAAGAACATAAATCAGACTAATTGGTTTCAATTCTACTGTTTTAACTCGACTAAAGAACATAATGCAGACTAATTGGTTTCAATTCTACCGTTTTAGCTCGACTAAAGGACATGAAGCAGATTAATTGGTTTAAATTCTACCGTTTTAGCTCGACTAAAGGACATAAGGCAGACTATTTTTTTCAATTCTACCGTTTTATCTCGACTAAAGAACATAAAGCAGACTAATTGGTTTCAATTCTACCGCTTTAGCTCGACTAAAGGACATGAAGCAGACTAATTGTTTTCAATTCAACCGTTTTAGCTCGACTAAAGGACATAAAGCAGACTAATTGGTTTCAATTCAACCGTTTTATCTCGACTAAAGGACATAAATCAGACTAATTGGTTGAAATTCTACTGTTTTAGCTCTACTAAAGGACATAAATCAGATTAATTGGTTTCAATTATACCGTTTTAGCTCCACTAACGGACATAAAGTAAACTAATTGGTTTCAATTCTACTGATATAGCTCGATTAAAGTACATAAAGCAGACTAATTGGTTTCAATTCTACTGTTTTAGCTCTATTAAAGGACATACATGAGACTAATTGGTTTCAATTGTCCCGTTTTTGCTCGACAAAAGGACATAAAACAGACTAATTGGTTTCAATTCTACCGCTTTAGCTCGACTAAAGGACATAAAGCAGACAATTTTTTTTTATTTGCATCGCTTTAGTTCGACTAAAGGACATAAAGCAGACTAATTGGTTTCAATTGTACCGTTTTAGCTCGATTAAAGGACATAAATCAGATTAATTGGTTTCAATTGGTTTCAATAGTACCGCTTTAGCTCAACTAAAGGACATGCAACAGATTAATTGGTTTCAATTGTATCGTTTTAGCTCGACTAAAGGACATAAAGCAGACTCATTGGTTTCAATTGTACCTTTTTAGCTCGACTAAAGGACAAAGGCTGACTAATTGGTTTCAATTCTACTGTTTTAGCTCTATTAAAGGACATACATGAGACTAGTTGGTTTCAATTCTACCGTTTTTGCCCAACAAAAGGACATAAAACAGACTAATTGTTTTCAATTCTACCGTTTTAGCTCGACTAAAAGACATAAAGCAGACTATTTCGTTTCAATTCTACCGTTTTTCCTCGACTAAAGGACATAAATGAGACTAATTGGTTTCAATTGTACCGTTTTAGCTCGACTAAAGGACATAAATCAGATTAATTGGTTTCAATTATACCGCTTTAGCTCAACTAAAGGACATACAACAGATTAATTGGTTTCAATTGTATCGTTTTAGCTCGACTAAAGGACATAAAGGAGACACATTGGTTTCAATTGTACCTTTTTAGCTCGACTAACGGACAAAGGCTGACTAATTGGTTTCAATTATACTGTTTTAGCTCTATTAAAGGACATACATGAGACTAATTGGTTTCAATTCTACCGTTTTTGCCCAACAAAAGGACATAAAACAGACTAATTGGTTTCAATTCTACCATTTTAGCTCGACTAAAAGACATAAAGCAGACTAATTGGTTTCAATTCTACCGTTTTTGCTCGACAAAAGGACATAAAACAAACTAATTGTTTTCAATTCTACCGTTTTAGCTCGACTAAAAGACATAAAGCAGACTATTTCGTTTCAATTCTACCGTTTTTCCTCGACTAAAGGACATAAATGAGACTAATTGGTTTCAATTCTACCGTTTTAGCTCGACTAAAGGACATGAAGCAGACTAATTAGTTTCAATTCTACCGTTTTAGCCCGACTAAAGGACATAAAGCAGACTATTTTTTTCAATTCTACCGTTTTAGCTCGACTAAAGAACATAAAGCAGACTAATTGGTTTGAATTCTACCGCTTTAGCTCGACTAAAGGACATGAAGCAGACTAATTGCTTTCAATTCTACCGTTTTAGCTCTATTAAATGACATAAAGCAGACTAATTGGTTTCAATTCTACTGTTTTAGCTCTACTAAAGGACATAAATCAGATTAATTGGTTTCAATTATACCGTTTTAGCTCCACTAACGGACATAAAGTAAACTAATGGTTTCAATTCTACTGATGTAGCTCGATTAAAGTACATAAAGCAGACTAATTGGTGTCAATTGTACCGTTTTAGCTCGACTAAAGGACATACAGCAGATTAATTGGTTTCAATTGTATCGTTTTAGCTCGACTAAAGGACATAAAGCAGACACATTGGTTTCAATTGTACCGTTTTAGCTCGACTAAAGGACAAAGGCTTACTAATTGGTTTCAATTCTACTGTTTTAGCTCTATTAAAGGATATACATGAGACTAATTGGTTTCAATTCTACAGTTTTTGCTCGACAAAAGGACATTAGACAGACTAATTGGTTTCAATTCTACCGTTTTAGCTCGACTAAAGAACACAAAACAGACTATTTATATTTCAATTCTACCATTTTAGCTCGACAAAAGGACATAAGGCAGACTAATTGGTTTCAATTCTACCGTTTTAGTTCGACTAAAGGACATAAAGCAGACAATTTTTTTTTATTTGTACCGCTTTAGTTCGACTAAAGGACATAAATCAGACTAATTGGTTTCAATTGTACCGTTTTAGCTCGACTAAAGGACATGAATCAGACTAATTGGTTTCAATTCTACTGTTTTAGCTCTACTAAAGGACATAAATCAGATTAATTAGTTTCAATTCTACTGTTTTAACTCGACTAAAGAACATAAATCAGACTAATTGGTTTCAATTCTACTGTTTTAACTCGACTAAAGAACATAAAGCAGACTAATTGGTTTCAATTCTACCGTTTTAGCTCGACTAAAGGACAAGAAGCAGACTAATTGGTTTAAATTCTACCGTTTTAGCTCGACTAAAGGACATAAGGCAGACTATTTTTTTCAATTCTACCGTTTTAGCTCGACTAAAGAACATAAAGCTGACTAATTGGTTTCAATTCTACCGCTTTAGCTCGACTAAAGAACATGAAGCAGACTAATTGTTTTCAATTCTACCGTTTTAGCTCGACTAAAGGACATAAAACAGACTAATTGGTTTCAATTCTACCGTTTTAGCTCGACTAAAGGACATAAATCAGACTAATTGGTTTCAATTCTACTGTTTTAGCTCTACTAAAGGACATAAATCAGATTAATTGGTTTCAATTATACCGTTTTAGCTCCACTAACGGACATAAAGTAAACTAATTGGTTTCAATTCTACTGATGTAGCAAGATTAAAGTACATAAAGCAGACTAATTAGTGTCAATTGTACCGTTTTAGCTCGACTAAAGGACATACAGCAGATTAATTGGTTTCAATTGTATAGTTTTAGCTCGACTAAAGGACATAAAGCAGACACATTGGTTTCAATTGTACCGTTTTAGCTCGACTAAAGGACAAAGGCTTACTAATTGGTTTCAATTCTACTGTTTTAGCTCTATTAAAGGATATACATGAGACTAATTGGTTTCAATTCTACAGATTTTGCTCGACAAAAGGACATTAGACAGACTAATTGGTTTCAATTCTACCGTTTTAGCTCGACTAAACAACACAAAACAGACTATTTATATTTCAATTCTACCATTTTAGCTCGACAAAAGGACATTAGGCAGACTAATTGGTTTCAATTCTACCGTTTTAGTTCGACTAAAGGACATAAAGCAGACAATTTTTTTTTATTTGTACCGCTTTAGTTCGACTAAAGGACATAAAGCAGACTAATTGGTTTCAATTGTACCGTTTTAGCTCGACTAAAGGACATGAATCAGACTAATTGGTTTCAATTCTACTGTTTTAGCTCTACTAAAGGACATAAATCAGATTAATTAGTTTCAATTCTACTGTTTTAACTCGACTAATAAATCAGACTAATTGGTTTCAATTCTACTGTTTTAACTCGACTAAAGAACATAAAGCAGACTAATTGGTTTCAATTCTACCGTTTTAGCTCGACTAAAGGACAAGAAGCAGACTAATTGGTTTAAATTCTACCGTTTTAGCTCGACTAAAGGACATAAGGCAGACTATTTTTTTCAATTCTACCGTTTTAGCTCGACTAAAGAACATAAAGCAGACTAATTGGTTTCAATTCTACCGCTTTAGCTCGACTAAAGAACATGAAGCAGACTAATTGTTTTCAATTCTACCGTTTTAGCTCGACTAAAGGACATAAAACAGACTAATTGGTTTCAATTCTACCGTTTTAGCTCGACTAAAGGACATAAATCAGACTAATTGGTTTCAATTCTACTGTTTTAGCTCTACTAAAGGACATAAATCAGATTAATTGGTTTCAATTATACCGTTTTATCTCCACTAACGGACATAAAGTAAACTAATTGGTTTCAATTCTACTGATGTAGCTCGATTAAAGTACATAAAACAGACTAATTGGTTTCAATTCTACTGTTTTAGCTCTATTAAAGGACATACATGAGACTAATTGGTTTCAATTCTCCCGTTTTTGATCGACAAAAGGACATAAAACAGACTAATTGGTTTCAATTCTACCGCTTTAGCTCGACTAAAGGACATGAAGCAGATTAGTTGCTTTCAATTCTACCGTTTTAGTTCGACTAAAGGGCAAAAAGCAGACAATTTTTTTTATTTGTGCCGCTTTAGTTCGACTAAAGGACATAAAGCAGACTAATTGGTTTCAATTGTACCGTTTTAGCTCGACTAAAGGACATAAATCAGATAAATTGGTTTCAATTATACCGTTTTAGCTCCACTAACGGACATACAATAGACTAATTGGTTTCAATTCTACTGATGTAGCTCGATTAAAGTACAAAAAGCAGACTAATTGGTTTCAATTGTACCGCTTTAGCTCAACTAAAGGACATACAACAGATTAATTGGTTTCAATTGTATCGTTTTAGCTCGACTAAAGGACATAAAGCAGACACATTGGTTTCAATTGTACCTTTTTTTGCTCGACTAAAGGACAAAGGCTGACTAATTGGTTTCAATTCTACTGTTTTAGCTCTATTAAAGGACATACATGAGACTAATTGGTTTCAATTCTACCGTTTTTGCCCAACAAAAGGACATAAAACAGACTAATTGGTTTCAATTCTACCGTTTCAGCTCGACTAAAAGACATAAAGCAGACTAATTGGTTTCAATTCTACCGTTTTTGCTCGACAAAAGGACATAAAACAGACTAATTGTTTTCAATTCTACCGTTTTAGCTCGACTAAAAGACATAAAGCAGACTATTTCGTTTCAATTCTACCCTTTTTCCTCGACTAAAGGACATAAATGAGACTAATTGGTTTCAATTCTACCGTTTTAGCTCGACTAAAGGACATGAAGCAGACTAATTAGTTTCAATTCTACCGTTTTAGCCCCACTAAAGGACATAAAGCAGACTATTTTTTTCAATTCTACCGTTTTAGCTCGACTAAAGAACATAAAGCAGACTAATTGGTTTTAATTCTACCGTTTTAGCTCGACTAAAGAACACAAAATAGACTATTTATATTTCAATTCTACCATTTTAGCTCGACAAAAGGACATTAGGCAGACTAATTGGTTTCAATTCTACGTTTTAGTTCGACTAAAGGACATAAAGCAGACAATTTTTTTTTATTTGTACCGCTTTAGTTCGACTAAAGGACATAAAGCAGACTAATTGGTTTCAATTGTACCGTTTTAGCTCGACTAAAGGACATAAATCAGACTAATTGGTTTCAATTCTACTGTTTTAGCTCTACTAAAGGACATAAATCAGATTAATTAGTTTCAATTCTACTGTTTTAACTCGACTAAAGAACATAAATCAGACTAATTGGTTTCAATTCTACTGTTTTAACTCGACTAAAGAACATAAAGCAGACTAATTGGTTTCAATTCTACCGTTTTAGCTCGACTAAAGGACATGAAGCAGACTAATTGGTTTAAATTCTACCGTTTTAGCTCGACTAAAGGACATAAGGCAGACAATTTTTTTTCAATTCTACCGTTTTAGCTCGACTAAAGAACATAAAGCAGACTAATTGGTTTCAATTCTACCGCTTTAGCTCGACTAAAGGACATGAAGCAGACTAATTGTTTTCAATTCTACCGTTTTAGCTCGACTAAAGGACATAAAGCAGACTAATTGGTTTCAATTCTACCGTTTTAGCTCGACTAAAGGACATAAATCAGACTAATTGGTTGAAATTCTACTGCTTTAGCTCTACTAAAGGACATAAATCAGATTAATTGGTTTCAATTATACCGTTTTAGCTCCACTAACGGACATAAAGTAAACTAATTGGTTTCAATTCTACTGATGTAGCTCGATTAAAGTACATAAAGCAGACTAATTGGTGTCAATTGTACCGTTTTAGCTCTATTAAAGGACATACATGAGACTAATTGGTTTCAATTCTCCCGTTTTGCTCGACAAAAGGACATAAAACAGACTAATTGGTTTCAATTCTACCGCTTTAGCTCGACTAAAGGACATGAAGCAGACTAGTTGCTTTCAATTCTACCGTTTTAGTTCGACTAAAGGACATAAAGCAGAGAATTTTTTTTATTTGTACCGCTTTAGTTCGACTAAAGGACATAAAGCAGACTAATTGGTTTCAATTGTACCGTTTTAGCTCGACTAAAGGACATAAATCAGATTAATTGGTTTCAATTATACCGTTTTAGCTCCACTAACGGACATACAATAGACTAATTGGTTTCAATTCTACTGATGTAGCTCGATTAAAGTACAAAAAGCAGACTAATTGGTATCAATTGTACCGCTTTATCTCAACTAAAGGACATACAACAGATTAATTGGTTTCAATTGTATCGTTTTAGCTCGACTAAAGGACATAAAGCAGACACATTGGTTTCAATTGTACCTTTTTAGCTCGACTAAAGGACAAAGGCTGACTAATTGGTTTCAATTCTACTGTTTTAGCTCTATTAAAGGACATACATGAGACTAATTGGTTTCAATTCTACCGTTTTTGCCCAACAAAAGGACATAAAACAGACTAATTGGTTTCAATTCTACCGTTTTAGCTCGACTAAAAGACATAAAGCAGACTAATTGGTTTCAATTCTACCGTTTTTGCTCGACAAAAGGACATAAAACAGTCTAATTGTTTTCAATTCTACCGTTTTAGCTCCACTAAAAGACATAAAGCAGACTATTTCGTTTCAATTCTACCGTTTTTCCTCGACTAAAGGACATAAAAGAGACTAATTGGTTTCAATTCTACTGTTTTAGCTCGACTAAAGAACATGAAGCAGACTATTTAGTTTCAATTCTACCGTTTTAGCCCGACTAAAGGACATAAAGCAGACTATTTTTTTCAATTCTACCGTTTTAGCTCGACTAAAGAACATAAAGCAGACTAATTGGTTTCAATTCTACCGCTTTAGCTCGACTAAAGGACATGAAGCAGACTAATTGCTTTCAATTCTACCGTTTTAGCTCTATTAAAGGACATAAAGCAGACTAATTGGTTTCAATTCTACTGTTTTAGCTCTACTAAAGGACATAACTCAGATTAATTGGTTTCAATTATACCGTTTTAACTCCACTAACGGACATAAAGTAAACTAATGGTTTCAATTCTACTGATGTAGCTCGATTAAAGTACATAAAGCAGACTAATTGGTGTCAATTGTACCGTTTTAGCTCGACTAAAGGACATACAGCAGATTAATTGGTTTCAATTGTATCGTTTTAGCTCGACTAAAGGACATAAAGCAGACACATTGGTTTCATTTGTACCGTTTTAGCTCGACTAAAGGACAAAGGCTTACTAATTGGTTTCAATTCTACTGTTTTAGCTCTATTAAAGGACATAAAACAGACTAATTGGTTTCAATTCTACCGTTTTAGCTCGACAAAAGAACACAAAACAGACTATTTATATTTCAATTCTACCATTTTAGCTCGACAAAAGGACATTAGGCAGACTAATTGGTTTCAATTCTACCGTTTTAGTTCGACTAAAGGACATAAAGCAGACAATTTTTTTTTATTTGTACCGCTTTAGTTCGACTAAAGGACATAAAGCAAACTAATTGGTTTCAATTGTACCGTTTTAGCTCGACTAAAGGACATAAATCAGACTAATTGGTTTCAATTCTACTGTTTTAGCTCTACTAAAGGACATAAATCAGATTAATTAGTTTCAATTCTACTGTTTTAACTCGACTAAAGAACATAAATCAGACTAATTGGTTTCAATTCTACTGTTTTAACTCGACTAAAGAACATAAAGCAGACTAATTGGTTTCAATTCTACTGTTTTAGCTCTATTAAAGGACATACATGAGACTAATTGGTTTCAATTCTCCCGTTTTTGCCCGACAAAAGGACATAAAACAGACTAATTGGTTTCAATTCTACCGCTTTAGCTCGACTAAAGGACATGAAGCAGATTAGTTGCTTTCAATTCTACCGTTTTAGTTCGACTAAAGGGCAAAAAGCAGACAATTTTTTTTATTTGTGCCGCTTTAGTTCGACTAAAGGACATAAAGCAGACTAATTGGTTTCAATTGTACCGTTTTAGCTCGACTAAAGGACATAAATCAGATTAATTGGTTTCAATTATACCGTTTTAGCTCCACTAACGGACATACAATAGACTAATTGGTTTCAATTCTACTGATGTAGCTCGATTAAAGTACAAAAAGCAGACTAATTGGTTTTAATTGTACCGCTTTAGCTCAACTAAAGGACATAAATCAGATAAATTGGTTTCAATTATACCGTTTTAGCTCCACTAACGGACATACAATAGACTAATTGGTTTCAATTCTACTGATGTAGCTCGATTAAAGTACAAAAAGCAGACTAATTGGTTTCAATTGTACCGCTTTAGCTCAACTAAAGGACATACAACAGATTAATTGGTTTCAATTGTATCGTTTTAGCTCGACTAAAGGACATAAAGCAGACACATTGGTTTCAATTGTACCTTTTTAGCTCGACTAAAGGACAAAGGCTGACTAATTGGTTTCAATTCTACTGTTTTAGCTCTATTAAAGGACATACATGAGACTAATTGGTTTCAATTCTACCGTTTTTGCCCAACAAAAGGACATAAAACAGACTAATTGGTTTCAATTCTACCGTTTCAGCTCGACTAAAAGACATAAAGCAGACTAATTGGTTTCAATTCTACCGTTTTTGCTCGACAAAAGGACATAAAACAGACTAATTGTTTTCAATTCTACCGTTTTAGCTCGACTAAAAGACATGAAGCAGACTATTTCGTTTCAATTCTACCCTTTTTCCTCGACTAAAGGACATAAATGAGACTAATTGGTTTCAATTCTACCGTTTTAGCTCGACTAAAGGACATGAAGCAGACTAATTAGTTTCAATTCTACCGTTTTAGCCCCACTAAAGGACATAAAGCAGACTATTTTTTTCAATTCTACCGTTTTAGCTCGACTAAAGAACATAAAGCAGACTAATTGGTTTTAATTCTACCGTTTTAGCTCGACTAAAGAACACAAAATAGACTATTTATATTTCAATTCTACCATTTTAGCTCGACAAAAGGACATTAGGCAGACTAATTGGTTTCAATTCTACGTTTTAGTTCGACTAAAGGACATAAAGCAGACAATTTTTTTTTATTTGTACCGCTTTAGTTCGACTAAAGGACATAAAGCAGACTAATTGGTTTCAATTGTACCGTTTTAGCTCGACTAAAGGACATAAATCAGACTAATTGGTTTCAATTCTACTGTTTTAGCTCTACTAAAGGACATAAATCAGATTAATTAGTTTCAATTCTACTGTTTTAACTCGACTAAAGAACATAAATCAGACTAATTGGTTTCAATTCTACTGTTTTAACTCGACTAAAGAACATAAAGCAGACTAATTGGTTTCAATTCTACCGTTTTAGCTCGACTAAAGGACATGAAGCAGACTAATTGGTTTAAATTCTACCGTTTTAGCTCGACTAAAGGACATAAGGCAGACAATTTTTTTTCAATTCTACCGTTTTAGCTCGACTAAAGAACATAAAGCAGACTAATTGGTTTCAATTCTACCGCTTTAGCTCGACTAAAGGACATGAAGCAGACTAATTGTTTTCAATTCTACCGTTTTAGCTCGACTAAAGGACATAAAGCAGACTAATTGGTTTCAATTCTACCGTTTTAGCTCGACTAAAGGACATAAATCAGACTAATTGGTTGAAATTCTACTGCTTTAGCTCTACTAAAGGACATAAATCAGATTAATTGGTTTCAATTATACCGTTTTAGCTCCACTAACGGACATAAAGTAAACTAATTGGTTTCAATTCTACAGATGTAGCTCGATTAAAGTACATAAAGCAGACTAATGGGTGTCAATTGTACCGTTTTAGCTCTATTAAAGGACATACATGAGACTAATTGGTTTCAATTCTCCCGTTTTGCTCGACAAAAGGACATAAAACAGACTAATTGGTTTCAATTCTACCGCTTTAGCTCGACTAAAGGACATGAAGCAGACTAGTTGCTTTCAATTCTACCGTTTTAGTTCGACTAAAGGACATAAAGCAGAGAATTTTTTTTATTTGTACCGCTTTAGTTCGACTAAAGGACATAAAGCAGACTAATTGGTTTCAATTGTACCGTTTTAGCTCGACTAAAGGACATAAATCAGATTAATTGGTTTCAATTATACCGTTTTAGCTCCACTAACGGACATACAATAGACTAATAGGTTTCAATTCTACTGATGTAGCTCGATTAAAGTACAAAAAGCAGACTAATTGGTATCAATTGTACCGCTTTATCTCAACTAAAGGACATACAACAGATTAATTGGTTTCAATTGTATCGTTTTAGCTCGACTAAAGGACATAAAGCAGACACATTGGTTTCAATTGTACCTTTTTAGCTCGACTAAAGGACAAAGGCTGACTAATTGGTTTCAATTCTACTGTTTTAGCTCTATTAAAGGACATACATGAGACTAATTGGTTTCAATTCTACCGTTTTTGCCCAACAAAAGGACATAAAACAGACTAATTGGTTTCAATTCTACCGTTTTAGCTCGACTAAAAGACATAAAGCAGACTAATTGGTTTCAATTCTACCGTTTTTGCTCGACAAAAGGACATAAAACAGTCTAATTGTTTTCAATTCTACCGTTTTAGCTCCACTAAAAGACATAAAGCAGACTATTTCGTTTCAATTCTACCGTTTTTCCTCGACTAAAGGACATAAAAGAGACTAATTGGTTTCAATTCTACTGTTTTAGCTCGACTAAAGAACATGAAGCAGACTATTTAGTTTCAATTCTACCGTTTTAGCCCGACTAAAGGACATAAAGCAGACTATTTTTTTCAATTCTACCGTTTTAGCTCGACTAAAGAACATAAAGCAGACTAATTGGTTTCAATTCTACCGCTTTAGCTCGACTAAAGGACATGAAGCAGACTAATTGCTTTCAATTCTACCGTTTTAGCTCTATTAAAGGACATAAAGCAGACTAATTGGTTTCAATTCTACTGTTTTAGCTCTACTAAAGGACATAACTCAGATTAATTGGTTTCAATTATACCGTTTTAACTCCACTAACGGACATAAAGTAAACTAATGGTTTCAATTCTACTGATGTAGCTCGATTAAAGTACATAAAGCAGACTAATTGGTGTCAATTGTACCGTTTTAGCTCGACTAAAGGACATACAGCAGATTAATTGGTTTCAATTGTATCGTTTTAGCTCGACTAAAGGACATAAAGCAGACACATTGGTTTCATTTGTACCGTTTTAGCTCGACTAAAGGACAAAGGCTTACTAATTGGTTTCAATTCTACTGTTTTAGCTCTATTAAAGGACATCAAACAGACTAATTGGTTTCAATTCTACCGTTTTAGCTCGACAAAAGAACACAAAACAGACTATTTATATTTCAATTATACCATTTTAGCTCGACAAAAGGACATTAGGCAGACTAATTGGTTTCAATTCTACCGTTTTAGTTCGACTAAAGGACATAAAGCAGACAATTTTTTTTTATTTGTACCGCTTTAGTTCGACTAAAGGACATAAAGCAAACTAATTGGTTTCAATTGTACCGTTTTAGCTCGACTAAAGGACATAAATCAGACTAATTGGTTTCAATTCTACTGTTTTAGCTCTACTAAAGGACATAAATCAGATTAATTAGTTTCAATTCTACTGTTTTAACTCGACTAAAGAACATAAATCAGACTAATTGGTTTCAATTCTACTGTTTTAACTCGACTAAAGAACATAAAGCAGACTAATTGGTTTCAATTCTACTGTTTTAGCTCTATTAAAGGACATACATGAGACTAATTGGTTTCAATTCTCCCGTTTTTGCCCGACAAAAGGACATAAAACAGACTAATTGGTTTCAATTCTACCGCTTTAGCTCGACTAAAGGACATGAAGCAGATTAGTTGCTTTCAATTCTACCGTTTTAGTTCGACTAAAGGGCAAAAAGCAGACAATTTTTTTTATTTGTGCCGCTTTAGTTCGACTAAAGGACATAAAGCAGACTAATTGGTTTCAATTGTACCGTTTTAGCTCGACTAAAGGACATAAATCAGATTAATTGGTTTCAATTATACCGTTTTAGCTCCACTAACGGACATACAATAGACTAATTGGTTTCAATTCTACTGATGTAGCTCGATTAAAGTACAAAAAGCAGACTAATTGGTTTTAATTGTACCGCTTTAGCTCAACTAAAGGACATACAACAGATTAATTGGTTTCAATTGTATCGTTTTAGCTCGACTAAAGGACATAAAGCAGACACATTGGTTTCAATTGTACCTTTTTAGCTCGACTAAAGGACAAAGGCTGACTAATTGGTTTCAATTCTACTGTTTTAGCTCTATTAAAGGACATACATGAGACTAATTGGTTTCAATTCTACCGTTTTTGCCCAACAAAAGGACATAAAACAGACTAATTGGTTTCAATTCTACCGTTTTAGCTCGACTAAAAGACATAAAGCAGACTAATTGGTTTCAATTCTACCGTTTTTGCTCGACAAAAGGACATAAAACAGACCAATTGTTTTCAATTCTACCGTTTTAGCTCGACTAAAAGACATAAAGCAGACTATTTCGTTTCAATTCTACCGTTTTTCCTCGACTAAAGGACATAAATGAGACTAATTGGTTTCAATTCTACTGTTTTAGCTCGACTAAAGGACATGAAGCAGACTAATTAGTTTCAATTCTACCGTTTTAGCCCCACTAAAGGACATAAAGCAGAATATTTTTTTGAATTCTACCGTTTTAGCTCGACTAAAGAACATAAAGCAGACTAATTGGTTTCAATTCTACCGTTTTAGCTCGACTAAAGAACACAAAACAGACTATTTATATTTCAATTCTACCATTTTAGCTCGACAAAAGGACATTAGGCAGACTAATTGGTTTCAATTCTACCGTTTTAGTTCGACTAAAGGACATAAAGCAGACAATTTTTTTTAATTTGTACCGCTTTAGTTCGACTAAAGGACATAAAGCAGACTAATTGGTTTCAATTGTACCGTTTTAGCTCGACTAAAGGACATAAATCAGACTAATTGGTTTCAATTCTACTGTTTTAGCTATACTAAAGGACATAAATCAGATTAATTAGTTTCAATTCTACTGTTTTAACTCGACTAAAGAACATAAATCAGACTAATTGGTTTCAATTCTACTGTTTTAACTCGACTAAAGAACATAAAGCAGACTAATTGGTTTCAATTCTACCGTTTTAGCTCGACTAAAGGACATGAAGCAGACTAATTGGTTTAAATTCTACCGCTTTAGCTCGACTAAAGGACATAAGGCAGACAATTTTTTTCAATTCTACCGTTTTAGCTCGACTAAAGAACATAAAGCAGACTAATTGGTTTCAATTCTACCGTTTTTGCTCGACTAAAGGACATAAATGAGACTAATTGGTTTCAATTGTACCGTTTTAGCTCGACTAATGGACATAAAACAGACTAATTGGTTTCAATTCTACCACTTTAGCTCGAATAAAGGACATAAATCAAACTATTTATTTACAATTCTACCATTTTAACTCCACTAAAGGACATGAAGCAGACTAATTGGTTTCAATTCTACCGTTTTAGCTCGACTAAAGAACACAAAACAGACTATATATTTTTCAATTCTACCATTTTAGCTCGACAAAAGGACATTAGGCTGACTAATTGGTTTCAATTCTACTACTTTAGCTCGACTAAAGGACATAAAGCAGACTATGTTTTTTTCCAATTCTACCGTTTTATCTCGACTAAAGAACATAAAACAGACTAATTGGTTTCAATTCTACCGTTTTAGCTCGACTAAAGGACATGAAGCAGAATATATCTCGACAAAAGAACATAAAGCAGACTAATTGGTTTCAATTCTACCGCTTTAGCTCGACTAAAGGACATGAAGCAGACTAATTGCTTTCAATTCTACCGTTTTAGTTGGACTAAAGAACATAATGCAGACAATTTTTTTTTATTTGTACCGCTTTAGTTCGACTAAAGGACATAAATCAGAATAATTGTTTTCAATTCTACTGTTTTAGCTCTACTAAAGGACATAAATCAGATTAATTGGTTTCAATTATACCGTTTTAGCTCCACTAACGGACATACAGTAGATTAATTGGTTTGAATTCTACTGATGTAGCTCGATTAAAGTACAGAAAGCAGACTAATTGGTTTCAATTGTACCGTTTTAGCTCAACTAAAGGACATACAGCTGATTAATTATTTTCAACTGTATCGTTTTAGCTCGACTAAAGGACATAAAGCAGACACATTGGTTTCAATTGTACCGTTTGAGCTCGACTAAAGGACAAAAGCTGACTAATTGGTTTCAATTCTACTGTTTTAGCTCTATTAAAGGACATACATGAGACTAATTGGTTTCAATTCTCCCGTTTTTGCTCGACAAAAGGACATAAATGAGATTAATTGGTTTCAATTCTACCGTTTTAGCTCGACTAACGGATATAAAACAGACTAATTGGTTTCAATTCTACCGATTTAGCTCGACTAAAGGACATAAAGCAAACTATTTATTTACAATTCTACCATTTTAGCTCCACTAAAGGACATGAAGCAGACTAATTGGTTTCAATTGTACCGTTTTATCTCGACTAAAGAACACAAAACAGACTATTTATCTTTCAATTCTACCATTTTAGCTCGACAAAAGGACATTAGGCAGACTAATTGGTTTCAATTGTACCGTTTTAGCTCGACTAAAGGACATAAATCAGACTAATTTGTTTCAATTCTACTGTTTTAGCTCTACTAAAGGACATAAATCAGATTAATTAGTTTCAATTTTACTGTTTTAACTCGACTAAAGAACATAAATCAGATTAATTGGTTTCAATTCTACTGTTTTAACTCGACTAAAGAACATAAAGCAGACTAATTGGTTTCAATTCTACTGTTTTAGCTCTATTAAAGGACATACATGAGACTAATTGGTTTCAATTCTCCCGTTTTTGCTCGACAAAAGGACATAAAACAGACTAATTGGTTTCAATTCTACCGCTTTAGCTCGACTAAAGGACATGAAGCAGATTAGTTGCTTTCAATTCTACCGTTTTAGTTCGACTAAAGGGCAAAAAGCAGACATTTTTTTTTATTTGTGCCGCTTTAGTTCGACTAAAGGACATAAAGCAGACTAATTGGTTTCAATTGTACCGTTTTAGCTCGACTAAAGGACATAAATCAGATTAATTGGTTTCAATTATACCGTTTTAGCTCCACTAACGGACATACAATAGACTAATTGGTTTCAATTCTACTGATGTAGCTCGATTAAAGTACAAAAAGCAGACTAATTGGTTTTAATTGTACCGATTTAGCTCAACTAAAGGACATACAACAGATTAATTGCTTTCAATTGTATCGTTTTAGCTCGACTAAAGGACATAAAGCAGAAATATTGGTTTCAATTGTACCTTTTTAGCTCGACTAAAGGACAAAGGCTGACTAATTGGTTTCCATTCTACTGTTTTAGCTCTATTAAAGGACATACATGAGACTAATTGGTTTCAATTCTACCGTTTTTGCCAAACAAAAGGACATAAAACAGACCAATTGGTTTCAATTCTACCGTTTTAGCTCGACTAAAGGACATGAAGCAGACTAATTAGTTTCAATTCTACCGTTTTAGCCCCACTAAAGGACATAAAGCAGAATATTTTTTTCAATTCTACCGTTTTAGCTCGACTAAAGAACATAAAGCAGACTAATTGGTTTCAATTCTACCGTTTTAGCTCGACTAAAGAACACAAAACAGACTATTTATATTTCAATTCTACCATTTTAGCTCGACAAAAGGACATTAGGCTGACTAATTGGTTTCAATTCTACCGTTTTAGTTCGACTAAAGGACATAAAGCAGACAATTTTTTTTAATTTGTACCGCTTTAGTTCGACTAAAGGACATAAAGCAGACTAATTGGTTTCAATTGTACCGTTTTAGCTCGACTAAAGGACATAAATCAGACTAATTGGTTTCAATTCTACTGTTTTAGCTCTACTAAAGGACATAAATCAGATTAATTAGTTTCAATTCTACCGTTTTAACTCGACTAAAGAACATAAATCAGACTAATTGGTTTCAATTCTACTGTTTTAACTCGACTAAAGAACATAAAGCAGACTAATTGGTTTCAATTCTACCGTTTTAGCTCGACTAAAGGACATGAAGCAGACTAATTGGTTTAAATTCTACCGTTTTAGCTCGACTAAAGGACATAAGGCAGACAATTTTTTTCAATTCTACCGTTTTAGCTCGACTAAAGAACATAAAGCAGAATAATTGGTTTCAATTCTACCGTTTTTGCTCGACTAAAGGACATAAATGAGACTAATTGGTTTCAATTGTACTGTTTTAGCTCGACTAAAGGACATTAATCAGACTAATTGGTTTCAATTCTACTGTTTTAGCTCTACTAAAGGACATAAATCAGATTAATTAGTTTCAATTCTACTGTTTTAACTCGACTAAAGAACATAAATCAGACTAATTGGTTTCAATTCTACTGTTTTAACTCGACTAAAGAACATAAAGCAGACTAATTGGTTTCAATTCTACTGTTTTAGCTCTATTAAAGGACATACATGAGACTAATTGGTTTCAATTCTCCCGTTTTTGCTCGACAAAAGGACATAAAACAGACTAATTGGTTTCAATTCTACCGCTTTAGCTCGACTAAAGGACATGAAGCAGATTAGTTGCTTTCAATTCTACCGTTTTAGTTCGACTAAAGGGCAAAAAGCAGACAATTTTTTTTATTTGTGCCGCTTTAGTTCGACTAAAGGACATAAAGCAGACTAATTGGTTTCAATTGTACCGTTTTAGCTCGACTAAAGGACATAAATCAGATTAATTGGTTTCAATTATACCGTTTTAGCTCCACTAACGGATATAAAACAGACTAATTGGTTTCAATTCTACCGATTTAGCTCGACTAAAGGACATAAAGCAAACTATTTATTTACAATTCTACCATTTTAGCTCCACTAAAGGACATGAAGCAGACTAATTGGTTTCAATTGTACCGTTTTATCTCGACTAAAGAACACAAAACAGACTATTTATCTTTCAATTCTACCATTTTAGCTCGACAAAAGGACATTAGGCAGACTAATTGGTTTCAATTGTACCGTTTTAGCTCGACTAAAGGACATAAATCAGACTAATTTGTTTCAATTCTACTGTTTTAGCTCTACTAAAGGACATAAATCAGATTAATTAGTTTCAATTTTACTGTTTTAACTCGACTAAAGAACATAAATCAGATTAATTGGTTTCAATTCTACTGTTTTAACTCGACTAAAGAACATAAAGCAGACTAATTGGTTTCAATTCTACTGTTTTAGCTCTATTAAAGGACATACATGAGACTAATTGGTTTCAATTCTCCCGTTTTTGCTCGACAAAAGGACATAAAACAGACTAATTGGTTTCAATTCTACCGCTTTAGCTCGACTAAAGGACATGAAGCAGATTAGTTGCTTTCAATTCTACCGTTTTAGTTCGACTAAAGGGCAAAAAGCAGACATTTTTTTTTATTTGTGCCGCTTTAGTTCGACTAAAGGACATAAAGCAGACTAATTGGTTTCAATTGTACCGTTTTAGCTCGACTAAAGGACATAAATCAGATTAATTGGTTTCAATTATACCGTTTTAGCTCCACTAACGGACATACAATAGACTAATTGGTTTCAATTCTACTGATGTAGCTCGATTAAAGTACAAAAAGCAGACTAATTGGTTTTAATTGTACCGATTTAGCTCAACTAAAGGACATACAACAGATTAATTGCTTTCAATTGTATCGTTTTAGCTCGACTAAAGGACATAAAGCAGAAATATTGGTTTCAATTGTACCTTTTTAGCTCGACTAAAGGACAAAGGCTGACTAATTGGTTTCCATTCTACTGTTTTAGCTCTATTAAAGGACATACATGAGACTAATTGGTTTCAATTCTACCGTTTTTGCCAAACAAAAGGACATAAAACAGACCAATTGGTTTCAATTCTACCGTTTTAGCTCGACTAAAGGACATGAAGCAGACTAATTAGTTTCAATTCTACCGTTTTAGCCCCACTAAAGGACATAAAGCAGAATATTTTTTTCAATTCTACCGTTTTAGCTCGACTAAAGAACATAAAGCAGACTAATTGGTTTCAATTCTACCGTTTTAGCTCGACTAAAGAACACAAAACAGACTATTTATATTTCAATTCTACCATTTTAGCTCGACAAAAGGACATTAGGCTGACTAATTGGTTTCAATTCTACCGTTTTAGTTCGACTAAAGGACATAAAGCAGACAATTTTTTTTAATTTGTACCGCTTTAGTTCGACTAAAGGACATAAAGCAGACTAATTGGTTTCAATTGTACCGTTTTAGCTCGACTAAAGGACATAAATCAGACTAATTGGTTTCAATTCTACTGTTTTAGCTCTACTAAAGGACATAAATCAGATTAATTAGTTTCAATTCTACCGTTTTAACTCGACTAAAGAACATAAATCAGACTAATTGGTTTCAATTCTACTGTTTTAACTCGACTAAAGAACATAAAGCAGACTAATTGGTTTCAATTCTACCGTTTTAGCTCGACTAAAGGACATGAAGCAGACTAATTGGTTTAAATTCTACCGTTTTAGCTCGACTAAAGGACATAAGGCAGACAATTTTTTTCAATTCTACCGTTTTAGCTCGACTAAAGAACATAAAGCAGAATAATTGGTTTCAATTCTACCGTTTTTGCTCGACTAAAGGACATAAATGAGACTAATTGGTTTCAATTGTACTGTTTTAGCTCGACTAAAGGACATTAATCAGACTAATTGGTTTCAATTCTACTGTTTTAGCTCTACTAAAGGACATAAATCAGATTAATTAGTTTCAATTCTACTGTTTTAACTCGACTAAAGAACATAAATCAGACTAATTGGTTTCAATTCTACTGTTTTAACTCGACTAAAGAACATAAAGCAGACTAATTGGTTTCAATTCTACTGTTTTAGCTCTATTAAAGGACATACATGAGACTAATTGGTTTCAATTCTCCCGTTTTTGCTCGACAAAAGGACATAAAACAGACTAATTGGTTTCAATTCTACCGCTTTAGCTCGACTAAAGGACATGAAGCAGATTAGTTGCTTTCAATTCTACCGTTTTAGTTCGACTAAAGGGCAAAAAGCAGACAATTTTTTTTATTTGTGCCGCTTTAGTTCGACTAAAGGACATAAAGCAGACTAATTGGTTTCAATTGTACCGTTTTAGCTCGACTAAAGGACATAAATCAGATTAATTGGTTTCAATTATACCGTTTTAGCTCCACTAACGGACATACAATAGACTAATTGGTTTCAATTCTACTGATGTAGCTCGATTAAAGTACAAAAAGCAGACTAATTGGTTTTAATTGTACCGCTTTAGCTCAACTAAAGGACATACAACATATTAATTGGTTTCAATTGTATCGTTTTAGCTCGACTAAAGGACATAAAGCAGACACATTGGTTTCAATTGTACCTTTTTAGCTCGACTAAAGGACAAAGGCTGACTAATTGGTTTCAATTCTACTGTTTTAGCTCTATTAAAGGACATACATGAGACTAATTGGTTTCAATTCTACCGTTTTTGCCCAACAAAAGGACATAAAACAGACTAATTGGTTTCAATTCTACCGTTTTAGCTCGACTAAAAGACATAAAGCAGACTAATTGGTTTCAATTCTACCGTTTTTGCTCGACAAAAGGACATAAAACAGACCAATTGTTTTCAATTCTACCGTTTTAGCTCGACTAAAAGACATAAAGCAGACTATTTCGTTTCAATTCTACCGTTTTTCCTCGACTAAAGGACATAAATGAGACTAATTGGTTTCAATTCTACCGTTTTAGCTCGACTAAAGGACATGAAGCAGACTAATTAGTTTCAATTCTACCGTTTTAGCCCCACTAAAGGACATAAAGCAGAATATTTTTTTCAATTCTACCGTTTTAGCTCGACTAAAGAACATAAAGCAGACTAATTGGTTTCAATTCTACCGTTTTAGCTCGACTAAAGAACACAAAACAGACTATTTATATTTCAATTCTACCATTTTAGCTCGACAAAAGGACATTAGGCAGACTAATTGGTTTCAATTCTACCGTTTTAGTTCGACTAAAGGACATAAAGCAGACAATTTTTTTTAATTTGTACCGCTTTAGTTCGACTAAAGGACATAAAGCAGACTAATTGGTTTCAATTGTACCGTTTTAGCTCGACTAAAGGACATAAATCAGACTAATTGGTTTCAATTCTACTGTTTTAGCTCTACTAAAGGACATAAATCAGATTAATTAGTTTCAATTCTACCGTTTTAACTCGACTAAAGAACATAAATCAGACTAATTGGTTTCAATTCTACTGTTTTAACTCGACTAAAGAACATAAAGCAGACTAATTGGTTTCAATTCTACCGTTTTAGCTCGACTAAAGGACATGAAGCAGACTAATTGGTTTAAATTCTACCGTTTTAGCTCGACTAAAGGACATAAGGCAGACAATTTTTTTCAATTCTACCGTTTTAGCTCGACTAAAGAACATAAAGCAGAATAATTGGTTTCAATTCTACCGTTTTTGCTCGACTAAAGGACATAAATGAGACTAATTGGTTTCAATTGTACCGTTTTAGCTCGACTAAAGGACATTAATCAGACTAATTGGTTTCAATTCTACTGTTTTAGCTCTACTAAAGGACATAAATCAGATTAATTAGTTTCAATTCTACTGTTTTAACTCGACTAAAGAACATAAATCAGACTAATTGGTTTCAATTCTACTGTTTTAACTCGACTAAAGAACATAAAGCAGACTAATTGGTTTCAATTCTACTGTTTTAGCTCTATTAAAGGACATACATGAGACTAATTGGTTTCAATTCTCCCGTTTTTGCTCGACAAAAGGACATAAAACAGACTAATTGGTTTCAATTCTACCGCTTTAGCTCGACTAAAGGACATGAAGCAGATTAGTTGCTTTCAATTCTACCGTTTTAGTTCGACTAAAGGGCAAAAAGCAGACAATTTTTTTTATTTGTGCCGCTTTAGTTCGACTAAAGGACATAAAGCAGACTAATTGGTTTCAATTGTACCGTTTTAGCTCGACTAAAGGACATAAATCAGATTAATTGGTTTCAATTATACCGTTTTAGCTCCACTAACGGACATACAATAGACTAATTGGTTTCAATTCTACTGATGTAGCTCGATTAAAGTACAAAAAGCAGACTAATTGGTTTTAATTGTACCGCTTTAGCTCAACTAAAGGACATACAACATATTAATTGGTTTCAATTGTATCGTTTTAGCTCGACTAAAGGACATAAAGCAGACACATTGGTTTCAATTGTACCTTTTTAGCTCGACTAAAGGACAAAGGCTGACTAATTGGTTTCAATTCTACTGTTTTAGCTCTATTAAAGGACATACATGAGACTAATTGGTTTCAATTCTACCGTTTTTGCCCAACAAAAGGACATAAAACAGACTAATTGGTTTCAATTCTACCGTTTTAGCTCGACTAAAAGACATAAAGCAGACTAATTGGTTTCAATTCTACCGTTTTTGCTCGACAAAAGGACATAAAACAGACCAATTGTTTTCAATTCTACCGTTTTAGCTCGACTAAAAGACATAAAGCAGACTATTTCGTTTCAATTCTACCGTTTTTCCTCGACTAAAGGACATAAATGAGACTAATTGGTTTCAATTCTACCGTTTTAGCTCGACTAAAGGACATGAAGCAGACTAATTAGTTTCAATTCTACCGTTTTAGCCCCACTAAAGGACATAAAGCAGAATATTTTTTTCAATTCTACCGTTTTAGCTCGACTAAAGAACATAAAGCAGACTAATTGGTTTCAATTCTACCGTTTTAGCTCGACTAAAGAACACAAAACAGACTATTTATATTTCAATTCTACCATTTTAGCTCGACAAAAGGACATTAGGCAGACTAATTGGTTTCAATTCTACCGTTTTAGTTCGACTAAAGGACATAAAGCAGACAATTTTTTTTAATTTGTACCGCTTTAGTTCGACTAAAGGACATAAAGCAGACTAATTGGTTTCAATTGTACCGTTTTAGCTCGACTAAAGGACATAAATCAGACTAATTGGTTTCAATTCTACTGTTTTAGCTCTACTAAAGGACATAAATCAGATTAATTAGTTTCAATTCTACTGTTTTAACTCGACTAAAGAACATAAATCAGACTAATTGGTTTCAATTCTACTGTTTTAACTCGACTAAAGAACATAAAGCAGACTAATTGGTTTCAATTCTACCGTTTTAGCTCGACTAAAGGACATGAAGCAGACTAATTGGTTTAAATTCTACCGCTTTAGCTCGACTAAAGGACATAAGGCAGACAATTTTTTTCAATTCTACCGTTTTAGCTCGACTAAAAAACATAAAGCAGACTAATTGGTTTCAATTCTACCGTTTTTGCTCGACTAAAGGACATAAATGAGACTAATTGGTTTCAATTGTACCGTTTTAGCTCGACTAATGGACATAAAACAGACTAATTGGTTTCAATTCTACCACTTTAGCTCGAATAAAGGACATAAATCAAACTATTTATTTACAATTCTACCATTTTAACTCCACTAAAGGACATGAAGCAGACTAATTGGTTTCAATTCTACCGTTTTAGCTCGACTAAAGAACACAAAACAGACTATATATTTTTCAATTCTACCATTTTAGCTCGACAAAAGGACATTAGGCTGACTAATTGGTTTCAATTCTACTACTTTAGCTCGACTAAAGGACATAAAGCAGACTATGTTTTTTTCCAATTCTACCGTTTTATCTCGACTAAAGAACATAAAACAGACTAATTGGTTTCAATTCTACCGTTTTAGCTCGACTAAAGGACATGAAGCAGAATATATCTCGACAAAAGAACATAAAGCAGACTAATTGGTTTCAATTCTACCGCTTTAGCTCGACTAAAGGACATGAAGCAGACTAATTGCTTTCAATTCTACCGTTTTAGTTGGACTAAAGAACATAATGCAGACAATTTTTTTTTATTTGTACCGCTTTAGTTCGACTAAAGGACATAAATCAGAATAATTGTTTTCAATTCTACTGTTTTAGCTCTACTAAAGGACATAAATCAGATTAATTGGTTTCAATTATACCGTTTTAGCTCCACTAACGGACATACAGTAGATTAATTGGTTTGAATTCTACTGATGTAGCTCGATTAAAGTACAGAAAGCAGACTAATTGGTTTCAATTGTACCGTTTTAGCTCAACTAAAGGACATACAGCAGATTAATTATTTTCAACTGTATCGTTTTAGCTCGACTAAAGGACATAAAGCAGACACATTGGTTTCAATTGTACCGTTTGAGCTCGACTAAAGGACAAAAGCTGACTAATTGGTTTCAATTCTACTGTTTTAGCTCTATTAAAGGACATACATGAGACTAATTGGTTTCAATTCTCCCGTTTTTGCTCGACAAAAGGACATAAATGAGATTAATTGGTTTCAATTCTACCGTTTTAGCTCGACTAACGGATATAAAACAGACTAATTGGTTTCAATTCTACCGCTTTAGCTCGACTAAAGGACATAAAGCAAACTATTTATTTACAATTCTACCATTTTAGCTCCACTAAAGGACATGAAGCAGACTAATTGGTTTCAATTGTACCGTTTTATCTCGACTAAAGAACACAAAACAGACTATTTATCTTTCAATTCTACCATTTTAGCTCGACAAAAGGACATTAGGCAGACTAATTGGTTTCAATTGTACCGTTTTAGCTCGACTAAAGGACATAAATCAGACTAATTTGTTTCAATTCTACTGTTTTAGCTCTACTAAAGGACATAAATCAGATTAATTAGTTTCAATTTTACTGTTTTAACTCGACTAAAGAACATAAATCAGACTAATTGGTTTCAATTCTACTGTTTTAACTCGACTAAAGAACATAAAGCAGACTAATTGGTTTCAATTCTACTGTTTTAGCTCTATTACAGGACATACATGAGACTAATTGGTTTCAATTCTCCCGTTTTTGCTCGACAAAAGGACATAAAACAGACTAATTGGTTTCAATTCTACCGCTTTAGCTCGACTAAAGGACATGAAGCAGATTAGTTGCTTTCAATTCTACCGTTTTAGTTCGACTAAAGGGCAAAAAGCAGACAATTTTTTTTATTTGTGCCGCTTTAGTTCGACTAAAGGACATAAAGCAGACTAATTGGTTTCAATTGTACCGTTTTAGCTCGACTAAAGGACATAAATCAGATTAATTGGTTTCAATTATACCGTTTTAGCTCCACTAACGGACATACAATAGACTAATTGGTTTCAATTCTACTGATGTAGCTCGATTAAAGTACAAAAAGCAGACTAATTGGTTTTAATTGTACCGCTTTAGCTCAACTAAAGGACATACAACAGATTAATTGGTTTCAATTGTATCGTTTTAGCTCGACTAAAGGACATAAAGCAGACACATTGGTTTCAATTGTACCTTTTTAGCTCGACTAAAGGACAAAGGCTGACTAATTGGTTTCAATTCTACTGTTTTAGCTCTATTAAAGGACATACATGAGACTAATTGGTTTCAATTCTACCGTTTTTGCCCAACAAAAGGACATAAAACAGACTAATTGGTTTCAATTCTACCGTTTTAGCTCGACTAAAAGACATAAAGCAGACTAATTGGTTTCAATTCTACCGCTTTAGCTCGACTAAAGGACATGAAGCAGATTAGTTGCTTTCAATTCTACCGTTTTAGTTCGACTAAAGGGCAAAAAGCAGACAATTTTTTTTATTTGTGCCGCTTTAGTTCGACTAAAGGACATAAAGCAGACTAATTGGTTTCAATTGTACCGTTTTAGCTCGACTAAAGGACATAAATCAGATTAATTGGTTTCAATTATACCGTTTTAGCTCCACTAACGGACATACAATAGACTAATTGGTTTCAATTCTACTGATGTAGCTCGATTAAAGTACAAAAAGCAGACTAATTGGTTTTAATTGTACCGCTTTAGCTCAACTAAAGGACATACAACAGATTAATTGGTTTCAATTGTATCGTTTTAGCTCGACTAAAGGACATAAAGCAGACACATTGGTTTCAATTGTACCTTTTTAGCTCGACTAAAGGACAAAGGCTGACTAATTGGTTTCAATTCTACTGTTTTAGCTCTATTAAAGGACATACATGAGACTAATTGGTTTCAAGTCTACCGTTTTTGCCCAACAAAAGGACATAAAACAGACTAATTGGTTTCAATTCTACCGTTTTAGCTCGACTAAAAGACATAAAGCAGACTAATTGGTTTCAATTCTACCGTTTTTGCTCGACAAAAGGACATAAAACAGACCAATTGTTTTCAATTCTACCGTTTTAGCTCGACTAAAAGACATAAGGCAGACTATTTCGTTTCAATTCTACCGTTTTTCCTCGACTAAAGGACATAAATGAGACTAATTGGTTTCAATTCTACCGTTTTAGCTCGACTAAAGGACATGAAGCAGACTAATTAGTTTCAATTCTACCGTTTTAGCCCCACTAAAGGACATAAAGCAGAATATTTTTTTCAATTCTACCGTTTTAGCTCGACTAAAGAACATAAAGCAGACTAATTGGTTTCAATTCTACCGTTTTAGCTCGACTAAAGAACACAAAACAGACTATTTATATTTCAATTCTACCATTTTAGCTCGACAAAAGGACATTAGGCAGACTAATTGGTTTCAATTCTACCGTTTTAGTTCGACTAAAGGACATAAAGCAGACAATTTTTTTTTAATTTGTACCGCTTTAGTTCGACTAAAGGACATAAAGCAGACTAATTGGTTTCAATTGTACCGTTTTAGCTCGACTAAAGGATATAAATCAGACTAATTGGTTTCAATTCTACTGTTTTAGCTCTACTAAAGGACATAAATCAGATTAATTAGTTTCAATTCTACTGTTTTAACTCGACTAAAGAACATAAATCAGACTAATTGGTTTCAATTCTACTGTTTTAACTCGACTAAAGAACATAAAGCAGACTAATTGGTTTCAATTCTACCGTTTTAGCTCGACTAAAGGACATGAAGCAGACTAATTGGTTTAAATTCTACCGCTTTAGCTCGACTAAAGGACATAAGGCAGACAATTTTTTTCAATTCTACCGTTTTAGCTCGACTAAAGAACATAAAGCAGACTAATTGGTTTCAATTCTACCGTTTTTTCTCGACTAAAGGACATAAATGAGACTAATTGGTTTCAATTGTACCGTTTTAGCTCGACTAATGGACATAAAACAGACTAATTGGTTTCAATTCTACCACTTTAGCTCGAATAAAGGACATAAATCAAACTATTTATTTACAATTCTACCATTTTAACTCCACTAAAGGACATGAAGCAGACTAATTGGTTTCAATTCTACCGTTTTTGCTCGACTAAAGGACATAAATGAGACTAATTGGTTTCAATTGTACCGTTTTAGCTCGACTAATGGACATAAAACAGACTAATTGGTTTCAATTCTACCGCTTTAGCTCGACTAAAGGACATGAAGCAGATTAGTTGCTTTCAATTCTACCGTTTTAGTTCGACTAAAGGGCAAAAAGCAGACAATTTTTTTTATTTGTGCCGCTTTAGTTCCACTAAAGGACATAAAGCAGACTAATTGGTTTCAATTGTACCGTTTTAGCTCGACTAAAGGACATAAATCAGATTAATTGGTTTCAATTATACCGTTTTAGCTCCACTAACGGACATACAATAGACTAATTGGTTTCAATTCTACTGATGTAGCTCGATTAAAGTACAAAAAGCAGACTAATTGGTTTTAATTGTACCGCTTTAGCTCAACTAAAGGACATACAACATATTAATTGGTTTCAATTGTATCGTTTTAGCTCGACTAAAGGACATAAAGCAGACACATTGGTTTCAATTGTACCTTTTTAGCTCGACTAAAGGACAAAGGCTGACTAATTGGTTTCAATTCTACTGTTTTAGCTCTATTAAAGGACATACATGAGACTAATTGGTTTCAATTCTACCGTTTTTGCCCAACAAAAGGACATAAAACAGACTAATTGGTTTCAATTCTACCGTTTTAGCTCGACTAAAAGACATAAAGCAGACTAATTGGTTTCAATTCTACCGTTTTTGCTCGACAAAAGGACATAAAACAGACCAATTGTTTTCAATTCTACCGTTTTAGCTCGACTAAAAGACATAAAGCAGACTATTTCGTTTCAATTCTACCGTTTTTCCTCGACTAAAGGACATAAATGAGACTAATTGGTTTCAATTCTACCGTTTTAGCTCGACTAAAGGACATGAAGCAGACTAATTAGTTTCAATTCTACCGTTTTAGCCACACTAAAGGACATAAAGCAGAATATTTTTTTCAATTCTACCGTTTTAGCTCGACTAAAGAACATAAAGCAGACTAATTGGTTTCAATTCTACCGTTTTAGCTCGACTAAAGAACACAAAACAGACTATTTATATTTCAATTCTACCATTTTAGCTCGACAAAAGGACATTAGGCAGACTAATTGGTTTCAATTCTACCGTTTTAGTTCGTCTAAAGGACATAAAGCAGACAATTTTTTTTAATTTGTACCGCTTTAGTTCGACTAAAGGACATAAAGCAGACTAATTGGTTTCAATTGTACCGTTTTAGCTCGACTAAAGGACATAAATCAGACTAATTGGTTTCAATTCTACTGTTTTAGCTCTACTAAAGGACATAAATCAGATTAATTAGTTTCAATTCTACTGTTTTAACTCGACTAAAGAACATAAATCAGACTAATTGGTTTCAATTCTACTGTTTTAACTCGACTAAAGAACATAAAGCAGACTAATTGGTTTCAATTCTACCGTTTTAGCTCGACTAAAGGACATGAAGCAGACTAATTGGTTTAAATTCTACCGCTTTAGCTCGACTAAAGGACATAAGGCAGACAATTTTTTTCAATTCTACCGTTTTAGCTCGACTAAAGAACATAAAGCAGACTAATTGGTTTCAATTCTACCGTTTTTGCTCGACTAAAGGACATAAATGAGACTAATTGGTTTCAATTGTACCGTTTTAGCTCGACTAATGGACATAAAACAGACTAATTGGTTTCAATTCTACCACTTTAGCTCGAATAAAGGACATAAATCAAACTATTTATTTACAATTCTACCATTTTAACTCCACTAAAGGACATGAAGCAGACTAATTGGTTTCAATTCTACCGTTTTAGCTCGACTAAAGAACACAAAACAGACTATATATTTTTCAATTCTACCATTTTAGCTCGACAAAAGGACATTAGGCTGACTAATTGGTTTCAATTCTACTACTTTAGCTCGACTAAAGGACATAAAGCAGACTATGTTTTTTTCCAATTCTACCGTTTTATCTCGACTAAAGAACATAAAACAGACTAATTGGTTTCAATTCTACCGTTTTAGCTCGACTAAAGGACATGAAGCAGAATATATCTCGACAAAAGAACATAAAGCAGACTAATTGGTTTCAATTCTACCGCTTTAGCTCGACTAAAGGACATGAAGCAGACTAATTGCTTTCAATTCTACCGTTTTAGTTGGACTAAAGAACATAATGCAGACAATTTTTTTTTATTTGTACCGCTTTAGTTCGACTAAAGGACATAAATCAGAATAATTGTTTTCAATTCTACTGTTTTAGCTCTACTAAAGGACATAAATCAGATTAATTGGTTTCAATTATACCGTTTTAGCTCCACTAACGGACATACAGTAGATTAATTGGTTTGAATTCTACTGATGTAGCTCGATTAAAGTACAGAAAGCAGACTAATTGGTTTCAATTGTACCGTTTTAGCTCAACTAAAGGACATACAGCAGATTAATTATTTTCAACTGTATCGTTTTAGCTCGACTAAAGGACATAAAGCAGACACATTGGTTTCAATTGTACCGTTTGAGCTCGACTAAAGGACAAAAGCTGACTAATTGGTTTCAATTCTACTGTTTTAGCTCTATTAAAGGACATACATGAGACTAATTGGTTTCAATTCTCCCGTTTTTGCTCGACAAAAGGACATAAATGAGATTAATTGGTTTCAATTCTACCGTTTTAGCTCGACTAACGGATATAAAACAGACTAATTGGTTTCAATTCTACCGCTTTAGCTCGACTAAAGGACATAAAGCAAACTATTTATTTACAATTCTACCATTTTAGCTCCACTAAAGGACATGAAGCAGACTAATTGGTTTCAATTGTACCGTTTTATCTCGACTAAAGAACACAAAACAGACTATTTATCTTTCAATTCTACCATTTTAGCTCGACAAAAGGACATTAGGCAGACTAATTGGTTTCAATTGTACCGTTTTAGCTCGACTAAAGGACATAAATCAGACTAATTTGTTTCAATTCTACTGTTTTAGCTCTACTAAAGGACATAAATCAGATTAATTAGTTTCAATTTTACTGTTTTAACTCGACTAAAGAACATAAATCAGACTAATTGGTTTCAATTCTACTGTTTTAACTCGACTAAAGAACATAAAGCAGACTAATTGGTTTCAATTCTACTGTTTTAGCTCTATTACAGGACATACATGAGACTAATTGGTTTCAATTCTCCCGTTTTTGCTCGACAAAAGGACATAAAACAGACTAATTGGTTTCAATTCTACCGCTTTAGCTCGACTAAAGGACATGAAGCAGATTAGTTGCTTTCAATTCTACCGTTTTAGTTCGACTAAAGGGCAAAAAGCAGACAATTTTTTTTATTTGTGCCGCTTTAGTTCGACTAAAGGACATAAAGCAGACTAATTGGTTTCAATTGTACCGTTTTAGCTCGACTAAAGGACATAAATCAGATTAATTGGTTTCAATTATACCGTTTTAGCTCCACTAACGGACATACAATAGACTAATTGGTTTCAATTCTACTGATGTAGCTCGATTAAAGTACAAAAAGCAGACTAATTGGTTTTAATTGTACCGCTTTAGCTCAACTAAAGGACATACAACAGATTAATTGGTTTCAATTGTATCGTTTTAGCTCGACTAAAGGACATAAAGCAGACACATTGGTTTCAATTGTACCTTTTTAGCTCGACTAAAGGACAAAGGCTGACTAATTGGTTTCAATTCTACTGTTTTAGCTCTATTAAAGGACATACATGAGACTAATTGGTTTCAATTCTACCGTTTTTGCCCAACAAAAGGACATAAAACAGACTAATTGGTTTCAATTCTACCGTTTTAGCTCGACTAAAAGACATAAAGCAGACTAATTGGTTTCAATTCTACCGTTTTTGCTCGACAAAAGGACATAAAACAGACCAATTGTTTTCAATTCTACCGTTTTAGCTCGACTAAAAGACATAAAGCAGACTATTTCGTTTCAATTCTACCGTTTTTCCTCGACTAAAGGACATAAATGAGACTAATTGGTTTCAATTCTACCGTTTTAGCTCGACTAAAGGACATGAAGCAGACTAATTAGTTTCAATTCTACCGTTT
This sequence comes from Bathymodiolus septemdierum, assembly GCA_963383655.1. Taxonomy (NCBI): domain Eukaryota; kingdom Metazoa; phylum Mollusca; class Bivalvia; order Mytilida; family Modiolidae; genus Bathymodiolus; species Bathymodiolus septemdierum. Next base: position 22,828,102 of record OY726525.1, read on the forward strand.
TAGCCCCACTAAAGGACATAAAGCAGAATATTTTTTTCAATTCTACCGTTTTAGCTCGACTAAAGAACATAAAGCAGACTAATTGGTTTCAATTCTACCGTTTTAGCTCGACTAAAGAACACAAAACAGACTATTTATATTTCAATTCTACCATTTTAGCTCGACAAAAGGACATTAGGCAGACTAATTGGTTTCAATTCTACCGTTTTAGTTCGACTAAAGGACATAAAGCAGACAATTTTTTTTAAGTTGTACCGCTTTAGTTCGACTAAAGAACATAAAGCAGACTAATTGGTTTCAATTGTACCGTTTTAGCTCGACTAAAGGACATAAATCAGACTAATTGGTTTCAATTCTACTGTTTTAGCTCTACTAAAGGACATAAATCAGATTAATTAGTTTCAATTCTACTGTTTTAACTCGACTAAAGAACATAAATCAGACTAATTGGTTTCAATTCTACTGTTTTAACTCGACTAAAGAACATAAAGCAGACTAATTGGTTTCAATTCTACCGTTTTAGCTCGACTAAAGGACATGAAGCAGACTAATTGGTTTAAATTCTACCGTTTTAGCTCGACTAAAGGACATAAGGCAGACAATTTTTTTCAATTCTACCGTTTTAGCTCGACTAAAGAACATAAAGCAGACTAATTGGTTTCAATTCTACCGTTTTTGCTCGACTAAAGGACATAAATGAGACTAATTGGTTTCAATTGTACCGTTTTAGCTCGACTAATGGACATAAAACAGACTAATTGGTTTCAATTCTACCACTTTAGCTCGAATAAAGGACATAAATCAAACTATTTATTTACAATTCTACCATTTTAACTCCACTAAAGGACATGAAGCAGACTAATTGGTTTCAATTCTACCGTTTTAGCTCGACTAAAGAACACAAAACAGACTATATATTTTTCAATTCTACCATTTTAGCTCGACAAAAGGACATTAGGCTGACTAATTGGTTTCAATTCTACTACTTTAGCTCGACTAAAGGACATACAGCAGACTATGTTTTTTTCCAATTCTACCGTTTTATCTCGACTAAAGAACATAAAACAGACTAATTGGTTTCAATTCTACCGTTTTAGCTCGACTAAAGGACATGAAGCAGAATATATCTCGACAAAAGAACATAAAGCAGACTAATTGGTTTCAATTCTACCGCTTTAGCTCGACTAAAGGACATGAAGCAGACTAATTGCTTTCAATTCTACCGTTTTAGTTGGACTAAATAACATAATGCAGACAATTTTTTTTTATTTGTACCGCTTTAGTTCGACTAAAGGACATAAATCAGAATAATTGTTTTCAATTCTACTGTTTTAGCTCTACTAAAGGACATAAATCAGATTAATTGGTTTCAATTATACCGTTTTAGCTCCACTAACGGACATACAGTAGATTAATTGGTTTGAATTCTACTGATGTAGCTCGATTAAAGTACAGAAAGCAGACTAATTGGTTTCAATTGTACCGTTTTAGCTCAACTAAAGGACATACAGCAGATTAATTATTTTCAACTGTATCGTTTTAGCTCGACTAAAGGACATAAAGCAGACACATTGGTTTCAATTGTACCGTTTGAGCTCGACTAAAGGACAAAAGCTGACTAATTGGTTTCAATTCTACTGTTTTAGCTCTATTAAAGGACATACATGAGACTAATTGGTTTCAATTCTCCCGTTTTTGCTCGACAAAAGGACATAAATGAGATTAATTGGTTTCAATTCTACCGTTTTAGCTCGACTAACGGATATAAAACAGACTAATTGGTTTCAATTCTACCGCTTTAGCTCGACTAAAGGACATAAAGCAAACTATTTATTTACAATTCTACCATTTTAGCTCCACTAAAGGACATGAAGCAGACTAATTGGTTTCAATTGTACCGTTTTATCTCGACTAAAGAACACAAAACAGACTATTTATCTTTCAATTCTACCATTTTAGCTCGACAAAAGGACATTAGGCAGACTAATTGGTTTCAATTGTACCGTTTTAGCTCGACTAAAGGACATAAATCAGACTAATTTGTTTCAATTCTACTGTTTTAGCTCTACTAAAGGACATAAATCAGATTAATTAGTTTCAATTTTACTGTTTTAACTCGACTAAAGAACATAAATCAGACTAATTGGTTTCAATTCTACTGTTTTAACTCGACTAAAGAACATAAAGCAGACTAATTGGTTTCAATTCTACTGTTTTAGCTCTATTAAAGGACATACATGAGACTAATTGGTTTCAATTCTCCCGTTTTTGCTCGACAAAAGGACATAAAACAGACTAATTGGTTTCAATTCTACCGCTTTAGCTCGACTAAAGGACATGAAGCAGATTAGTTGCTTTCATTTCTACCGTTTTAGTTCGACTAAAGGACAAAAAGCAGACAATTTTTTTTATTTGTGCCGCTTTAGTTCGACTAAAGGACATAAAGCAGACTAATTGGTTTCAATTGTACCGTTTTAGCTCGACTAAAGGACATAAATCAGATTAATTGGTTTCAATTATACCGTTTTAGCTCCACTAACGGACATACAATAGACTAATTGGTTTCAATTCTACTGATGTAGCTCGATTAAAGTACAAAAAGCAGATTAATTGGTTTTAATTGTACCGCTTTAGCTCAACTAAAGGACATACAACAGATTAATTGGTTTCAATTGTATCGTTTTAGCTCGACTAAAGGACATAAAGCAGACACATTGGTTTCAATTGTACCTTTTTAGCTCGACTAAAGGACAAAGGCTGACTAATTGGTTTCAATTCTACTGTTTTAGCTCTATTAAAGGACATACATGAGACTAATTGGTTTCAATTCTACCGTTTTTGCCCAACAAAAGGACATAAAACAGACTAATTGGTTTCAATTCTACTGTTTTAACTCGACTAAAGAACATAAAGCAGACTAATTGGTTTCAATTCTACCGTTTTAGCTCGACTAAAGGACATGAAGCAGACTAATTGGTTTAAATTATACCGTTTTAGCTCGACTAAAGGACATAAGGCAGACTATTTTTTTCAATTCTACCGTTTTATCTCGACTAAAGAACATAAAGCAGACTAATTGGTTTCAATTCTACCGCTTTAGCTCGACTAAAGGACATGAAGCAGACTAATTGTTTTCAATTCAACCGTTTTAGCTCGACTAAAGGACATAAAGCAGACTAATTGGTTTCAATTCTACTGTTTTAGCTCTACTAAAGGACATAAATCAGATTAATTGGTTTCAATTATACCGTTTTAGCTCCACTAACGGACATAAAGTAAACTAATTGGTTTCAATTCTACTGATATAGCTCGATTAAAGTACATAAAGCAGACTAATTGGTTTCAATTCTACTGTTTTAGCTCTATTAAAGGACATACATGAGACTAATTGGTTTCAATTGTCCCGTTTTTGCTCGACAAAAGGACATAACAAAGACTAATTGGTTTCAATTCTACCGCTTTAGCTCGACTAAAGGACATAAAGCAGACAATTTTTTTTTATTTGCACCGCTTTAGTTCGACTAAAGGACATAAAGCAGACTAATTGGTTTCAATTGTACCGTTTTAGCTCGACTAAAGGACATAAATCAGATTAATTGGTTTCAATTGGTTTCAATAGTACCGCTTTAGCTCAACTAAAGGACATACAACAGATTAATTGGTTTCAATTGTATCGTTTTAGCTCGACTAAAGGACATAAAGCAGACTCATTGGTTTCAATTTTACCTTTTTAGCTCGACTAAAGGACAAAGGCTGACTAATTGGTTTCAATTCTACTGTTTTAGCTCTATTAAAGGACATACATGAGACTAATTGGTTTCAATTCTACCGTTTTTGCCCAACAAAAGGACATAAAACAGACTAATTGGTTTCAATTCTACCGTTTTAGCTCGACTAAAAGACATAAAGCAGACTAATTGGTTTCAATTCTACCGTTTTTACTCGACAAAAGGACATAAAACAGACTAATTGTTTTCAATTCTACCGTTTTAGCTCGACTAAAAGACATAAAGCAGACTATTTCGTTTCAATTCTACCGTTTTTCCTCGACTAAAGGACATAAATGAGACTAATTGGTTTCAATTGTACCGTTTTAGCTCGACTAAAGGACATAAATCAGATTAATTGGTTTCAATTATACCGTTTTAGCTCCACTAACGGACATACAATAGCCTAATTGGTTTCAATTCTACTGATGTAGCTCGATTAAAGTACAAAAAGCAGACTAATTGGTTTCAATTGTACCGCTTTAGCTCAACTAAAGGACATACAACAGATTAATTGGTTTCAATTGTATCGTTTTAGCTCGACTAAAGGACATAAAGCAGACACATTGGTTTCAATTGTACCTTTTTAGTTCGACTAAAGGACAAAGGCTGACTAATTGGTTTCAATTATACTGTTTTAGCTCTATTAAAGGACATACATGAGACTAATTGGTTTCAATTCTACCGTTTTTGCCCAACAAAAGGACATAAAACAGACTAATTGGTTTCAATTCTACCATTTTAGCTCGACTAAAAGACATAAAGCAGACTAATTGGTTTCAATTCTACCGTTTTTGCTCGACAAAAGGTCATAAAACAGACTAATTGTTTTCAATTCTACCGTTTTAGCTCGACTAAAAGACATAAAGCAGACTATTTCGTTTCAATTCTACCGTTTTTCCTCGACTAAAGGACATAAATGAGACTAATTGGTTTCAATTCTACCGTTTTAGCTCGACTAAAGGACATGAAGCAGACTAATTAGTTTCAATTCTACCGTTTTAGCCCGACTAAAGGACATAAAGCAGACTATTTTTTTCAATTCTACCGTTTTAGCTCGACTAAAGAACATAAAGCAGACTAATTGGTTTGAATTCTACCGCTTTAGCTCGACTAAAGGACATGAAGCAGACTAATTGCTTTCAATTCTACCGTTTTAGCTCTATTAAATGACATAAAGCAGACTAATTGGTTTCAATTCTACTGTTTTAGCTCTACTAAAGGACATAAATCAGATTAATTGGTTTCAATTATACCGTTTTAGCTCCACTAACGGACATAAAGTAAACTAATGGTTTCAATTCTACTGATGTAGCTCGATTAAAGTACATAAAGCAGACTAATTGGTGTCAATTGTACCGTTTTAGCTCGACTAAAGGACATACAGCAGATTAATTGGTTTGAATTGTATCGTTTTAGCTCGTCTAAAGGACATAAAGCAGACACATTGGTTTCAATTGTACCGTTTTAGCTCGACTAAAGGACAAAGACTTACTAATTGGTTTCAATTCTACTGTTTTAGCTCTATTAAAGGATATACATGAGACTAATTGGTTTCAATTCTACCGTTTTTGCTCGACAAAAGGACATTAGACAGACTAATTGGTTTCAATTCTTCCGTTTTAGCTCGACTAAAGAACACAAAACAGACTATTTATATTTCAATTCTACCATTTTAGCTCGACAAAAGGACATTAGGCAGACTAATTGGTTTCAATTCTACCGTTTTAGTTCGACTAAAGGACATAAAGCAGACAATTTTTTTTTATTTGTACCGCTTTAGTTCGACTAAAGGACATAAAGCAGACTAATTGGTTTCAATTGTACCGTTTTAGCTCGACTAAAGGACATGAATCAGACTAATTGGTTTCAATTCTACTGTTTTAGCTCTACTAAAGGACATAAATCAGATTAATTAGTTTCAATTCTACTGTTTTAACTCGACTAAAGAACATAAATCAGACTAATTGGTTTCAATTCTACTGTTTTAACTCGACTAAAGAACATAAAGCAGACTAATTGGTTTCAATTCTACCGTTTTAGCTCGACTAAAGGACAAGAAGCAGACTAATTGGTTTAAATTCTACCGTTTTAGCTCGACTAAAGGACATAAGGCAGACTATTTTTTTCAATTCTACCGTTTTAGCTCGACTAAAGAACATAAAGCAGACTAATTGGTTTCAATTCTACCGCTTTAGCTCGACTAAAGAACATGAAGCAGATTAATTGTTTTCAATTCTACCGTTTTAGCTCGACTAAAGGACATAAAACAGACTAATTGGTTTCAATTCTACCGTTTTAGCTCGACTAAAGGACATAAATCAGACTAATTGGTTTCAATTCTACTGTTTTATCTCTACTAAAGGACATAAATCAGATTAATTGGTTTCAATTATACCGTTTTAGCTCCACTAACGGACATAAAGTAAACTAATTGGTTTCAATTCTACTGATGTAGATCGATTAAAGTACATAAAACAGACTAATTGGTTTCAATTCTACTGTTTTAGCTCTATTAAAGGACATACATGAGACTAATTGGTTTCAATTCTCCCGTTTTTGCTCGACAAAAGGACATAAAACAGACTAATTGGTTTCAATTCTACCGCTTTAGCTCGACTAAAGGACATGAAGCAGATTAGTTGCTTTCAATTCTACCGTTTTAGTTCGACTAAAGGGCAAAAAGCAGACAATTTTTTTTATTTCTGCCGCTTTAGTTCGACTAAAGGACATAAAGCAGACTAATTGGTTTCAATTGTACCGTTTTAGCTCGACTAAAGGACATAAATCAGATTAATTGGTTTCAATTATACCGTTTTAGCTCCACTAACGGACATACAATAGACTAATTGGTTTCAATTCTACTGATGTAGCTCGATTAAAGTACAAAAAGCAGACTAATTGGTTTCAATTGTACCGCTTTAGCTCAACTAAAGGACATACAACAGATTAATTGGTTTCATTTCTACCGTTTTAGCTCGACTAAAAGACATAAAGCAGACTAATTGGTTTCAATTCTACCGTTTTTGCTCGACAACAGGACATAAAACAGACTAATTATTTTCAATTCTACCGTTTTAGCTCGACTAAAAGACATAAAGCAGACTATTTCGTTTCAATTCTACCGTTTTTCCTCGACTAAAGGACATAAATGAGACTAATTGGTTTCAATTGTACCGTTTTAGCTCGACTAAAGGACATAAATCAGATTAATTGGTTTCAATTATACCGTTTTAGCTCCACTAACGGACATACAATAGCCTAATTGGTTTCAATTGTACTGATGTAGCTCGATTAAAGTACAAAAAGCAGACTAATTGGTTTCAATTGTACCGCTTTAGCTCAACTAAAGGACATACAACAGATTAATTGGTTTCAATTGTATCGTTTTAGCTCGACTAAAGGACATAAAGCAGACACATTGGTTTCAATTGTACCTTTTTAGCTCGACTAAAGGACAAAGGCTGACTAATTGGTTTCAATTATACTGTTTTAGCTCTATTAAAGGACATACATGAGACTAATTGGTTTCAATTCTACCGTTTTTGCCCAACAAAAGGACATAAAACAGACTAATTGGTTTCAATTCTACCATTTTAGCTCGACTAAAAGACATAAAGCAGACTAATTGGTTTCAATTCTACCGTTTTTCCTCGACAAAAGGACATAAAACAGACTAATTGTTTTCAATTCTACCGTTTTAGCTCGACTAAAAGACATAAAGCAGACTATTTCGTTTCAATTCTACCGTTTTTCCTCGACTAAAGGACATAAATGAGACTAATTGGTTTCAATTCTACCGTTTTAGCTCGACTAAAGGACATGGAGCAGACTAATTAGTTTCAATTCTACCGTTTTAGCCCGACTAAAGGACATAAAGCAGACTATTTTTTTCAATTCTACCGTTTTAGCTCGACTAAAGAACATAAAGCAGACTAATTGGTTTGAATTCTACCGCTTTAGCTCGACTAAAGGACATGAAGCAGACTAATTGCTTTCAATTCTACCGTTTTAGCTCTATTAAATGACATAAAGCAGACTAATTGGTTTCAATTCTACTGTTTTAGCTCTACTAAAGGACATAAATCAGATTAATTGGTTTCAATTATACCGTTTTAGCTCCACTAACGGACATAAAGTAAACTAATGGTTTCAATTCTACTGATGTAGCTCGATTAAAGTACATAAAGCAGACTAATTGGTGTCAATTGTACCGTTTTTGCTCGACTAAAGGACATACAGCAGATTAATTGGTTTCAATTGTATCGTTTTAGCTCGACTAAAGGACATAAAGCAGACACATTTGTTTCAATTGTACCGTTTTAGCTCGACTAAAGGACAAAGGCTTACTAATTGGTTTCAATTCTACTGTTTTAGCTCTATTAAAGGATATACATGAGACTAATTGGTTTCAATTCTACCGTTTTTGCTCGACAAAAGGACATTAGACAGACTAATTGGTTTCAATTCTACCGTTTTAGCTCGACTAAAGAACACAAAACAGACTATTTATATTTCAATTCTACCATTTTAGCTCGACAAAAGGACATTAGACAGACTAATTGGTTTCAATTCTACCGTTTTAGTTCGACTAAAGGACATAAAGCAGACAAATTTTTTTTATTTGTACTGCTTTAGTTCGACTAAAGGACATAAATCAGACTAATTGGTTTCAATTGTACCGTTTTAGCTCGACTAAAGGACATGAATCAGACTAATTGGTTTCAATTCTACTGTTTTAGCTCTACTAAAGGACATAAATCAGATTAATTAGTTTCAATTCTACTGTTTTAACTCGACTAAAGAACATAAATCAGACTAATTGGTTTCAATTCTACTGTTTTAACTCGACTAAAGAACATAAAGCAGACTAATTGGTTTCAATTCTACCGTTTTAGCTCGACTAAAGGACAAGAAGCAGACTAATTGGTTTAAATTCTACCGTTTTAGCTCGACTAAAGGACATAAGGCAGACTATTTTTTTCAATTCTACCGTTTTAGCTCGACTAAAGAACATAAAGCAGACTAATTGGTTTCAATTCTACCGCTTTAGCTCGACTAAAGAACATGAAGCAGACTAATTGTTTTCAATTCTACCGTTTTAGCTCGACTAAAGGACATAAAACAGACTAATTGGTTTCAATTCTACCGTTTTAGCTCGACTAAAGGACATAAATCAGACTAATTGGTTTCAATTCTACTGTTTTAGCTCTACTAAAGGACATAAATCAGATTAATTGGTTTCAATTATACCGTTTTAGCTCCACTAACGGACATAAAGTAAACTAATTGGTTTCAATTCTACTGATGTAGCTCGATTAAAGTACATAAAACAGACTAATTGGTTTCAATTCTACTGTTTTAGCTCTATTAAAGGACATACATGAGACTAATTGGTTTCAATTCTCCCGTTTTTGCTCAACAAAAGGACATAAAACAGACTAATTGGTTTCAATTCTACCGCTTTAGCTCGACTAAAGGACATGAAGCAGATTAGTTGCTTTCAATTCTACCGTTTTAGTTCGACTAAAGGGCAAAAAGCAGACAATTTTTTTTATTTGTGCCGCTTTAGTTCGACTAAAGGACATAAAACAGACTAATTGGTTTCAATTCTACCGTTTTAGCTCGACTAAAAGACATAAAGCAGACTAATTGGTTTCAATTCTACCGTTTTAGCTCCACTAACGGACATACAATAGACTAATTGGTTTCAATTCTACTGATGTAGCTCGATTAAAGTACAAAAAGCAGACTAATTGGTTTTAATTGTACCGCTTTAGCTCAACTAAAGGACATACAACAGATTAATTGGTTTCAATTGTATCGTTTTAGCTCGACTAAAGGACATAAAGCAGACACATTGGTTTCAATTGTACCTTTTTAGCTCGACTAAAGGACAAAGGCTGACTAATTGGTTTCAATTCTACTGTTTTAGCTCTATTAAAGGACATACATGAGACTAATTGGTTTCAATTCTACCGTTTTTGCCCAACAAAAGGACATAAAACAGACTAATTGGTTTCAATTCTACCGTTTTAGCTCGACTAAAAGACATAAAGCAGACTAATTGGTTTCAATTCTACCGTTTTTGCTCGACAAAAGGACATAAAACAGACTAATTGTTTTCAATTCTACCGTTTTAGCTCGACTAAAAGACATAAAGCAGACTATTTCGTTTCAATTCTACCGTTTTTCCTCGACTAAAGGACATAAATGAGACTAATTGGTTTAAATTCTACCGTTTTAGCTCGACTAAAGGACATGAAGCAGACTAATTAGTTTCAATTCTACCGTTTTAGCCCGACTAAAGGACATAAAGCAGACTATTTTTTTCAATTCTACCGTTTTAGCTCGACTAAAGAACATAAAGCAGACTAATTGGTTTCAATTCTACCGTTTTAGCTCGACTAAAGAACACAAAACAGACTATTTATATTTCAATTCTACCATTTTAGCTCGACAAAAGGACATTAGGCAGACTAATTGGTTTCAATTCTACGTTTTAGTTCGACTAAAGGACATAAAGCAGACAATTTTTTTTTTATTTGTACCGCTTTAGTTCGACTAAAGGACATAAAGCAGACTAATTGGTTTCAATTGTACCGTTTTAGCTCGACTAAAGGACATAAATCAGACTAATTGGTTTCAATTCTACTGTTTTAGCTCTACTAAAGGACATAAATCAGATTAATTAGTTTCAATTCTACTGTTTTAACTCGACTAAAGAACATAAAGCAGACTAATTGGTTTAAATTCTACCGTTTTAGCTCGACTAAAGGACATAAGGCAGACAATTTTTTTTCAATTCTACCGTTTTAGCTCGACTAAACAACATAAAGCAGACTAATTGGTTTCAATTCTACCGCTTTAGCTCGACTAAAGGACATGAAGCAGACTAATTGTTTTCAATTCTACCGTTTTAGCTCGACTAAAGGACATAAAGCAGACTAATTGGTTTCAATTCTACCGTTTTAGCTCGACTAAAGGACATAAATCAGACTAATTGGTTGAAATTCTACTGCTTTAGCTCTACTAAAGGACATAAATCAGATTAATTGGTTTCAATTATACCGTTTTAGCTCCACTAACGGACATAAAGTAAACTAATTGGTTTCAATTCTACTGATGTAGCTCGATTAAAGTACATAAAGCAGACTAATTGGTGTCAATTGTACCGTTTTAGCTCTATTAAAGGACATACATGAGACTAATTGGTTTCAATTCTCCCGTTTTGCTCGACAAAAGGACATAAAACAGACTAATTGGTTTCAATTCTACCGCTTTAGCTCGACTAAAGGACATGAAGCAGACTAGTTGCTTTCAATTCTACCGTTTTAGTTCGACTAAAGGACATAAAGCAGACAATTTTTTTTTATTTGTACCGCTTTAGTTCGACTAAAGGACATAAAGCAAACTAATTGGTTTCAATTGTACCGTTTTAGCTCGACTAAAGGACATAAATCAGACTAATTGGTTTCAATTCTACTGTTTTAGCTCTACTAAAGGACATAAATCAGATTAATTAGTTTCAATTCTACTGTTTTAACTCGACTAAAGAACATAAATCAGACTAATTGGTTTCAATTCTACTGTTTTAACTCGACTAAAGAACATAAAGCAGACTAATTGGTTTCAATTCTACTGTTTTAGCTCTATTAAAGGACATACATGAGACTAATTGGTTTCAATTCTCCCGTTTTTGCCCGACAAAAGGACATAAAACAGACTAATTGGTTTCAATTCTACCGCTTTAGCTCGACTAAAGGACATGAAGCAGATTAGTTGCTTTCAATTCTACCGTTTTAGTTCGACTAAAGGGCAAAAAGCAGACAATTTTTTTTATTTGTGCCGCTTTAGTTCGACTAAAGGACATAAAGCAGACTAATTGGTTTCAATTGTACCGTTTTAGCTCGACTAAAGGACATAAATCAGACTAATTGGTTTCAATTCTACTGTTTTAGCTATACTAAAGGACATAAATCAGATTAATTAGTTTCAATTCTACTGTTTTAACTCGACTAAAGAACATAAATCAGACTAATTGGTTTCAATTCTACTGTTTTAACTCGACTAAAGAACATAAAGCAGACTAATTGGTTTCAATTCTACCGTTTTAGCTCGACTAAAGGACATGAAGCAGACTAATTGGTTTCAATTCTACCGTTTTAGCTCGACTAAAGAACATAAAGCAGACTAATTGGTTTCAATTCTACCGTTTTTGCTCGACTAAAGGACATAAATGAGACTAATTGGTTTCAATTGTACCGTTTTAGCTCGACTAATGGACATAAAACAGACTAATTGGTTTCAATTCTACCACTTTAGCTCGAATAAAGGACATAAATCAAACTATTTATTTACAATTCTACCATTTTAACTCCACTAAAGGACATGAAGCAGACTAATTGGTTTCAATTCTACCGTTTTAGCTCGACTAAAGAACACAAAACAGACTATATATTTTTCAATTCTACCATTTTAGCTCGACAAAAGGACATTAGGCTGACTAATTGGTTTCAATTCTACTACTTTAGCTCGACTAAAGGACATAAAGCAGACTATGTTTTTTTCCAATTCTACCGTTTTATCTCGAATAAAGAACATAAAACAGACTAATTGGTTTCAATTCTACCGTTTTAGCTCGACTAAAGGACATGAAGCAGAATATATCTCGACAAAAGAACATAAAGCAGACTAATTGGTTTCAATTCTACCGCTTTAGCTCGACTAAAGGACATGAAGCAGACTAATTGCTTTCAATTCTACCGTTTTAGTTGGACTAAAGAACATAATGCAGACAATTTTTTTTTATTTGTACCGCTTTAGTTCGACTAAAGGACATAAATCAGAATAATTGTTTTCAATTCTACTGTTTTAGCTCTACTAAAGGACATAAATCAGATTAATTGGTTTCAATTATACCGTTTTAGCTCCACTAACGGACATACAGTAGATTAATTGGTTTGAATTCTACTGATGTAGCTCGATTAAAGTACAGAAAGCAGACTAATTGGTTTCAATTGTACCGTTTTAGCTCAACTAAAGGACATACAGCTGATTAATTATTTTCAACTGTATCGTTTTAGCTCGACTAAAGGACATAAAGCAGACACATTGGTTTCAATTGTACCGTTTGAGCTCGACTAAAGGACAAAAGCTGACTAATTGGTTTCAATTCTACTGTTTTAGCTCTATTAAAGGACATACATGAGACTAATTGGTTTCAATTCTCCCGTTTTTGCTCGACAAAAGGACATAAATGAGATTAATTGGTTTCAATTCTACCGTTTTAGCTCGACTAACGGATATAAAACAGACTAATTGGTTTCAATTCTACCGCTTTAGCTCGACTAAAGGACATAAAGCAAACTATTTATTTACAATTCTACCATTTTAGCTCCACTAAAGGACATGAAGCAGACTAATTGGTTTCAATTGTACCGTTTTATCTCGACTAAAGAACACAAAACAGACTATTTATCTTTCAATTCTACCATTTTAGCTCGACAAAAGGACATTAGGCAGACTAATTGGTTTCAATTGTACCGTTTTAGCTCGACTAAAGGACATAAATCAGACTAATTTGTTTCAATTCTACTGTTTTAGCTCTACTAAAGGACATAAATCAGATTAATTAGTTTCAATTTTACTGTTTTAACTCGACTAAAGAACATAAATCAGATTAATTGGTTTCAATTCTACTGTTTTAACTCGACTAAAGAACATAAAGCAGACTAATTGGTTTCAATTCTACTGTTTTAGCTCTATTAAAGGACATACATGAGACTAATTGGTTTCAATTCTCCCGTTTTTGCTCGACAAAAGGACATAAAACAGACTAATTGGTTTCAATTCTACCGCTTTAGCTCGACTAAAGGACATGAAGCAGATTAGTTGCTTTCAATTCTACCGTTTTAGTTCGACTAAAGGGCAAAAAGCAGACATTTTTTTTTATTTGTGCCGCTTTAGTTCGACTAAAGGACATAAAGCAGACTAATTGGTTTCAATTGTACCGTTTTAGCTCGACTAAAGGACATAAATCAGATTAATTGGTTTCAATTATACCGTTTTAGCTCCACTAACGGACATACAATAGACTAATTGGTTTCAATTCTACTGATGTAGCTCGATTAAAGTACAAAAAGCAGACTAATTGGTTTTAATTGTACCGCTTTAGCTCAACTAAAGGACATACAACAGATTAATTGCTTTCAATTGTATCGTTTTAGCTCGACTAAAGGACATAAAGCAGACACATTGGTTTCAATTGTACCTTTTTAGCTCGACTAAAGGACAAAGGCTGACTAATTGGTTTCCATTCTACTGTTTTAGCTCTATTAAAGGACATACATGAGACTAATTGGTTTCAATTCTACCGTTTTTGCCAAACAAAAGGACATAAAACAGACTAATTGGTTTCAATTCTACCGTTTTAGCTCGACTAAAAGACATAAAGCAGACTAATTGGTTTCAATTCTACCGTTTTTGCTCGACAAAAGGACATAAAACAGACCAATTGTTTTCAATTCTACCGTTTTAGCTCGACTAAAAGACATAAAGCAGACTATTTCGTTTCAATTCTACCGTTTTTCCTCGACTAAAAGACATAAAGCAGACTAATTGGTTTCAATTCTACCGTTTTTGCTCGACAAAAGGACATAAAACAGACCAATTGGTTTCAATTCTACCGTTTTAGCTCGACTAAAGGACATGAAGCAGACTAATTAGTTTCAATTCTACCGTTTTAGCCCCACTAAAGGACATAAAGCAGAATATTTTTTTCAATTCTACCGTTTTAGCTCGACTAAAGAACATAAAGCAGACTAATTGGTTTCAATTCTACCGTTTTAGCTCGACTAAAGAACACAAAACAGACTATTTATATTTCAATTCTACCATTTTAGCTCGACAAAAGGACATTAGGCAGACTAATTGGTTTCAATTCTACCGTTTTAGTTCGACTAAAGGACATAAAGCAGACAATTTTTTTAAATTTGTACCGCTTTAGTTCGACTAAAGGACATAAAGCAGACTAATTGGTTTCAATTGTACCGTTTTAGCTCGACTAAAGGACATAAATCAGACTAATTGGTTTCAATTCTACTGTTTTAGCTCTACTAAAGGACATAAATCAGATTAATTAGTTTCAATTCTACCGTTTTAACTCGACTAAAGAACATAAATCAGACTAATTGGTTTCAATTCTACTGTTTTAACTCGACTAAAGAACATAAAGCAGACTAATTGGTTTCAATTCTACCGTTTTAGCTCGACTAAAGGACATGAAGCAGACTAATTGGTTTAAATTCTACCGTTTTAGCTCGACTAAAGGACATAAGGCAGACAATTTTTTTCAATTCTACCGTTTTAGCTCGACTAAAGAACATAAAGCAGACTAATTGGTTTCAATTCTACCGTTTTTGCTCGACTAAAGGACATAAATGAGACTAATTGGTTTCAATTGTACCGTTTTAGCTCGACTAAAGGACATAAATCAGACTAATTGGTTTCAATTCTACTGTTTTCGCTCTACTAAAGGACATAAATCAGATTAATTAGTTTCAATTCTACTGTTTTAACTCGACTAAAGAACATAAATCAGACTAATTGGTTTCAATTCTACTGTTTTAACTCGACTAAAGAACATAAAGCAGACTAATTGGTTTCAATTCTACCGCTTTAGCTCGACTAAAGGACATGAAGCAGATTAGTTGCTTTCAATTCTACCGTTTTAGTTCGACTAAAGGGCAAAAAGCAGACAATTTTTTTTATTTGTGCCGCTTTAGTTCGACTAAAGGACATAAAGCAGACTAATTGGTTTCAATTGTACCGTTTTAGCTCGACTAAAGGACATAAATCAGATTAATTGGTTTCAATTATACCGTTTTAGCTCCACTAACGGACATACAATAGACTAATTGGTTTCAATTCTACTGATGTAGCTCGATTAAAGTACAAAAAGCAGACTAATTGGTTTTAATTGTACCGCTTTAGCTCAACTAAAGGACATACAACATATTAATTGGTTTCAATTGTATCGTTTTAGCTCGACTAAAGGACATAAAGCAGACACATTGGTTTCAATTGTACCTTTTTAGCTCGACTAAAGGACAAAGGCTGACTAATTGGTTTCAATTCTACTGTTTTAGCTCTATTAAAGGACATACATGAGACTAATTGGTTTCAATTCTACCGTTTTTGCCCAACAAAAGGACATAAAACAGACTAATTGGTTTCAATTCTACCATTTTAGCTCGACTAAAAGACATAAAGCAGACTAATTGGTTTCAATTCTACCGTTTTTGCTCGACAAAAGGACATAAAACAGACCAATTGTTTTCAATTCTACCGTTTTAGCTCGACTAAAAGACATAAAGCAGACTATTTCGTTTCAATTCTACCGTTTTTCCTCGACTAAATGACATAAATGAGACTAATTGGTTTCAATTCTACCGTTTTAGCTCGACTAAAGGACATGAAGCAGACTAATTAGTTTCAATTCTACCGTTTTAGCCCCACTAAAGGACATAAAGCAGAATATTTTTTTCAATTCTACCGTTTTAGCTCGACTAAAGAACATAAAGCAGACTAATTGGTTTCAATTCTACCGTTTTAGCTCGACTAAAGAACACAAAACAGACTATTTATATTTCAATTCTACCATTTTAGCTCGACAAAAGGACATTAGGCAGACTAATTGGTTTCAATTCTACCGTTTTAGTTCGACTAAAGGACATAAAGCAGACTAATTGGTTTCAATTGTACCGTTTTAGCTCGACTAAAGGACATAAATCAGACTAATTGGTTTCAATTCTACTGTTTTAGCTCTACTAAAGGACATAAATCAGATTAATTAGTTTCAATTCTACTGTTTTAACTCGACTAAAGAACATAAATCAGACTAATTGGTTTCAATTCTACTGTTTTAACTCGACTAAAGAACATAAAGCAGACTAATTGGTTTCAATTCTACCGTTTTAGCTCGACTAAAGGACATGAAGCAGACTAATTGGTTTAAATTCTACCGCTTTAGCTCGACTAAAGGACATAAGGCAGACAATTTTTTTTCAATTCTACCGTTTTAGCTCGACTAAAGAACATAAAGCAGACTAATTGGTTTCAATTCTACCGTTTTTGCTCGACTAAAGGACATAAATGAGACTAATTGGTTTCAATTGTACCGTTTTAGCTCGACTAATGGACATAAAACAGACTAATTGGTTTCAATTCTACCACTTTAGCTCGAATAAAGGACATAAATCAAACTATTTATTTACAATTCTACCATTTTAACTCCACTAAAGGACATGAAGCAGACTAATTGGTTTCAATTCTACCGTTTTAGCTCGACTAAAGAACACAAAACAGACTATATATTTTTCAATTCTACCATTTTAGCTCGACAAAAGGACATTAGGCTGACTAATTGGTTTCAATTCTACTACTTTAGCTCGACTAAAGGACATAAAGCAGACTATGTTTTTTTCCAATTCTACCGTTTTATCTCGACTAAAGAACATAAAACAGACTAATTGGTTTCAATTCTACCGTTTTAGCTCGACTAAAGGACATGAAGCAGAATATATCTCGACAAAAGAACATAAAGCAGACTAATTGGTTTCAATTCTACCGCTTTAGCTCGACTAAAGGACATGAAGCAGACTAATTGCTTTCAATTCTACCGTTTTAGTTGGACTAAAGAACATAATGCAGACAATTTTTTTTTATTTGTACCGCTTTAGTTCGACTAAAGGACATAAATCAGAATAATTGTTTTCAATTCTACTGTTTTAGCTCTACTAAAGGACATAAATCAGATTAATTGGTTTCAATTATACCGTTTTAGCTCCACTAACGGACATACAGTAGATTAATTGGTTTGAATTCTACTGATGTAGCTCGATTAAAGTACAGAAAGCAGACTAATTGGTTTCAATTGTACCGTTTTAGCTCAACTAAAGGACATACAGCAGATTAATTATTTTCAACTGTATCGTTTTAGCTCGACTAAAGGACATAAAGC
Source organism: Bathymodiolus septemdierum (assembly GCA_963383655.1). Classification (NCBI taxonomy): domain Eukaryota; kingdom Metazoa; phylum Mollusca; class Bivalvia; order Mytilida; family Modiolidae; genus Bathymodiolus; species Bathymodiolus septemdierum. The sequence goes on from OY726525.1 coordinate 22,845,892, forward strand.
AGACACATTGGTTTCAATTGTACCGTTTGAGCTCGACTAAAGGACAAAAGCTGACTAATTGGTTTCAATTCTACTGTTTTAGCTCTATTAAAGGACATACATGAGACTAATTGGTTTCAATTCTCCCGTTTTTGCTCGACAAAAGGACATAAATGAGATTAATTGGTTTCAATTCTACCGTTTTAGCTCGACTAACGGATATAAAACAGACTAATTGGTTTCAATTCTACCGCTTTAGCTCGACTAAAGGACATAAAGCAAACTATTTATTTACAATTCTACCATTTTAGCTCCACTAAAGGACATGAAGCAGACTAATTGGTTTCAATTGTACCGTTTTATCTCGACTAAAGAACACAAAACAGACTATTTATCTTTCAATTCTACCATTTTAGCTCGACAAAAGGACATTAGGCAGACTAATTGGTTTCAATTGTACCGTTTTAGCTCGACTAAAGGACATAAATCAGACTAATTTGTTTCAATTCTACTGTTTTAGCTCTACTAAAGGACATAAATCAGATTAATTAGTTTCAATTTTACTGTTTTAACTCGACTAAAGAACATAAATCAGACTAATTGGTTTCAATTCTACTGTTTTAACTCGACTAAAGAACATAAAGCAGACTAATTGGTTTCAATTCTACTGTTTTAGCTCTATTAAAGGACATACATGAGACTAATTGGTTTCAATTCTCCCGTTTTTGCTCGACAAAAGGACATAAAACAGACTAATTGGTTTCAATTCTACCGCTTTAGCTCGACTAAAGGACATGAAGCAGATTAGTTGCTTTCAATTCTACCGTTTTAGTTCGACTAAAGGGCAAAAAGCAGACAATTTTTTTTATTTGTGCCGCTTTAGTTCGACTAAAGGACATAAAGCAGACTAATTGGTTTCAATTGTACCGTTTTAGCTCGACTAAAGGACATAAATCAGATTAATTGGTTTCAATTATACCGTTTTAGCTCCACTAACGGACATACAATAGACTAATTGGTTTCAATTCTACTGATGTAGCTCGATTAAAGTACAAAAAGCAGACTAATTGGTTTTAATTGTACCGCTTTAGCTCAACTAAAGGACATACAACAGATTAATTGGTTTCAATTGTATCGTTTTAGCTCGACTAAAGGACATAAAGCAGACACATTGGTTTCAATTGTACCTTTTTAGCTCGACTAAAGGACAAAGGCTGACTAATTGGTTTCAATTCTACTGTTTTAGCTCTATTAAAGGACATACATGAGACTAATTGGTTTCAATTCTACCGTTTTTGCCCAACAAAAGGACATAAAACAGACTAATTGGTTTCAATTCTACCGTTTTAGCTCGACTAAAAGACATAAAGCAGACTAATTGGTTTCAATTCTACCGCTTTAGCTCGACTAAAGGACATGAAGCAGATTAGTTGCTTTCAATTCTACCGTTTTAGTTCGACTAAAGGGCAAAAAGCAGACAATTTTTTTTATTTGTGCCGCTTTAGTTCGACTAAAGGACATAAAGCAGACTAATTGGTTTCAATTGTACCGTTTTAGCTCGACTAAAGGACATAAATCAGATTAATTGGTTTCAATTATACCGTTATAGCTCCACTAACGGACATACAATAGACTAATTGGTTTCAATTCTACTGATGTAGCTCGATTAAAGTACAAAAAGCAGACTAATTGGTTTTAATTGTACCGCTTTAGCTCAACTAAAGGACATACAACAGATTAATTGGTTTCAATTGTATCGTTTTAGCTCGACTAAAGGACATAAAGCAGACACATTGGTTTCAATTGTACCTTTTTAGCTCGACTAAAGGACAAAGGCTGACTAATTGGTTTCAATTCTACTGTTTTAGGTCTATTAAAGGACATACATGAGACTAATTGGTTTCAATTCTACCGTTTTTGCCCAACAAAAGGACATAAAACAGACTAATTGGTTTCAATTCTACCGTTTTTGCTCGACTAAAAGACATAAAGCAGACTAATTGGTTTCAATTCTACCGTTTTTGCTCGACAAAAGGACATAAAACAGACCAATTGTTTTCAATTCTACCGTTTTAGCTCGACTAAAAGACATAAGGCAGACTATTTCGTTTCAATTCTACCGTTTTTCCTCGACTAAAGGACATAAATGAGACTAATTGGTTTCAATTCTACCGTTTTAGCTCGACTAAAGGACATGAAGCAGACTAATTAGTTTCAATTCTACCGTTTTAGCCCCACTAAAGGACATAAAGTAGAATATTTTTTTCAATTCTACCGTTTTAGCTCGACTAAAGAACATAAAGCAGACTAATTGGTTTCAATTCTACCGTTTTAGCTCGACTAAAGAACACAAAACAGACTATTTATATTTCAATTCTACCATTTTAGCTCGACAAAAGGACATTAGGCAGACTAATTGGTTTCAATTCTACCGTTTTAGTTCGACTAAAGGACATAAAGCAGACAATTTTTTTTTAATTTGTACCGCTTTAGTTCGACTAAAGGACATAAAGCAGACTAATTGGTTTCAATTGTACCGTTTTAGCTCGACTAAAGGACATAAATCAGACTAATTGGTTTCAATTCTACTGTTTTAGCTCTACTAAAGGACATAAATCAGATTAATTAGTTTCAATTCTACTGTTTTAACTCGACTAAAGAACATAAATCAGACTAATTGGTTTCAATTCTACTGTTTTAACTCGACTAAAGAACATAAAGCAGACTAATTGGTTTCAATTCTACCGTTTTAGCTCGACTAAAGGACATGAAGCAGACTAATTGGTTTAAATTCTACCGCTTTAGCTCGACTAAAGGACATAAGGCAGACAATTTTTTTCAATTCTACCGTTTTAGCTCGACTAAAGAACATAAAGCAGACTAATTGGTTTCAATTCTACCGTTTTTGCTCGACTAAAGGACATAAATGAGACTAATTGGTTTCAATTGTACCGTTTTAGCTCGACTAATGGACATAAAACAGACTAATTGGTTTCAATTCTACCACTTTAGCTCGAATAAAGGACATAAATCAAACTATTTATTTACAATTCTACCATTTTAACTCCACTAAAGGACATGAAGCAGACTAATTGGTTTCAATTCTACCGTTTTAGCTCGACTAAAGAACACAAAACAGACTATATATTTTTCAATTCTACCATTTTAGCTCGACAAAAGGACATTAGGCTGACTAATTGGTTTCAATTCTACTACTTTAGCTCGACTAAAGGACATAAAGCAGACTATGTTTTTTTCCAATTCTACCGTTTTATCTCGACTAAAGAACATAAAACAGACTAATTGGTTTCAATTCTACCGTTTTAGCTCGACTAAAGGACATGAAGCAGAATATATCTCGACAAAAGAACATAAAGCAGACTAATTGGTTTCAATTCTACCGCTTTAGCTCGACTAAAGGACATGAAGCAGACTAATTGCTTTCAATTCTACCGTTTTAGTTGGACTAAAGAACATAATGCAGACAATTTTTTTTTATTTGTACCGCTTTAGTTCGACTAAAGGACATAAATCAGAATAATTGTTTTCAATTCTACTGTTTTAGCTCTACTAAAGGACATAAATCAGATTAATTGGTTTCAATTATACCGTTTTAGCTCCACTAACGGACATACAGTAGATTAATTGGTTTGAATTCTACTGATGTAGCTCGATTAAAGTACAGAAAGCAGACTAATTGGTTTCAATTGTACCGTTTTAGCTCAACTAAAGGACATACAGCAGATTAATTATTTTCAACTGTATCGTTTTAGCTCGACTAAAGGACATAAAGCAGACACATTGGTTTCAATTGTACCGTTTGAGCTCGACTAAAGGACAAAAGCTGACTAATTGGTTTCAATTCTACTGTTTTAGCTCTATTAAAGGACATACATGAGACTAATTGGTTTCAATTCTCCCGTTTTTGCTCGACAAAAGGACATAAATGAGATTAATTGGTTTCAATTCTACCGTTTTAGCTCGACTAACGGATATAAAACAGACTAATTGGTTTCAATTCTACCGCTTTAGCTCGACTAAAGGACATAAAGCAAACTATTTATTTACAATTCTACCATTTTAGCTCCACTAAAGGACATGAAGCAGACTAATTGGTTTCAATTGTACCGTTTTATCTCGACTAAAGAACACAAAACAGACTATTTATCTTTCAATTCTACCATTTTAGCTCGACAAAAGGACATTAGGCAGACTAATTGGTTTCAATTGTACCGTGTTAGCTCGACTAAAGGACATAAATCAGACTAATTTGTTTCAATTCTACTGTTTTAGCTCTACTAAAGGACATAAATCAGATTAATTAGTTTCAATTTTACTGTTTTAACTCGACTAAAGAACATAAATCAGACTAATTGGTTTCAATTCTACTGTTTTAACTCGACTAAAGAACATAAAGCAGACTAATTGGTTTCAATTCTACTGTTTTAGCTCTATTAAAGGACATACATGAGACTAATTGGTTTCAATTCTCCCGTTTTTGCTCGACAAAAGGACATAAAACAGACTAATTGGTTTCAATTCTACCGCTTTAGCTCGACTAAAGGACATGAAGCAGATTAGTTGCTTTCAATTCTACCGTTTTAGTTCGACTAAAGGGCAAAAAGCAGACATTTTTTTTTATTTGTGCCGCTTTAGTTCGACTAAAGGACATAAAGCAGACTAATTGGTTTCAATTGTACCGTTTTAGCTCGACTAAAGGACATAAATCAGATTAATTGGTTTCAATTATACCGTTTTAGCTCCACTAACGGACATACAATAGACTAATTGGTTTCAATTCTACTGATGTAGCTCGATTAAAGTACAAAAAGCAGACTAATTGGTTTTAATTGTACCGCTTTAGCTCAACTAAAGGACATACAACAGATTAATTGGTTTCAATTGTATCGTTTTAGCTCGACTAAAGGACATAAAGCAGACACATTGGTTTCAATTGTACCTTTTTAGCTCGACTAAAGGACAAAGGCTGACTAATTGGTTTCAATTCTACTGTTTTAGCTCTATTAAAGGACATACATGAGACTAATTGGTTTCAATTCTACCGTTTTTGCCCAACAAAAGGACATAAAACAGACTAATTGGTTTCAATTCTACCGTTTTAGCTCGACTAAAAGACATAAAGCAGACTAATTGGTTTCAATTCTACCGTTTTTGCTCGACAAAAGGACATAAAACAGACCAATTGTTTTCAATTCTACCGTTTTAGCTCGACTAAAAGACATAAAGCAGACTATTTCGTTTCAATTCTACCGTTTTTCCTCGACTAAAGGACATAAATGAGACTAATTGGTTTCAATTCTACCGTTTTAGCTCGACTAAAGGACATGAAGCAGACTAATTAGTTTCAATTCTACCGTTTTAGCCCCACTAAAGGACATAAAGCAGAATATTTTTTTCAATTCTACCGTTTTAGCTCGACTAAAGAACATAAAGCAGACTAATTGGTTTCAATTCTACCGTTTTAGCTCGACTAAAGAACACAAAACAGACTATTTATATTTCAATTCTACCATTTTAGCTCGACAAAAGGACATTAGGCAGACTAATTGGTTTCAATTCTACCGTTTTAGTTCGACTAAAGGACATAAAGCAGACAATTTTTTTTAAGTTGTACCGCTTTAGTTCGACTAAAGGACATAAAGCAGACTAATTGGTTTCAATTGTACCGTTTTAGCTCGACTAAAGGACATAAATCAGACTAATTGGTTTCAATTCTACTGTTTTAGCTCTACTAAAGGACATAAATCAGATTAATTAGTTTCAATTCTACTGTTTTAACTCGACTAAAGAACATAAATCAGACTAATTGGTTTCAATTCTACTGTTTTAACTCGACTAAAGAACATAAAGCAGACTAATTGGTTTCAATTCTACCGTTTTAGCTCGACTAAAGGACATGAAGCAGACTAATTGGTTTAAATTCTACCGTTTTAGCTCGACTAAAGGACATAAGGCAGACAATTTTTTTCAATTCTACCGTTTTAGCTCGACTAAAGAACATAAAGCAGACTAATTGGTTTCAATTCTACCGTTTTTGCTCGACTAAAGGACATAAATGAGACTAATTGGTTTCAATTGTACCGTTTTAGCTCGACTAATGGACATAAAACAGACTAATTGGTTTCAATTCTACCACTTTAGCTCGAATAAAGGACATAAATCAAACTATTTATTTACAATTCTACCATTTTAACTCCACTAAAGGACATGAAGCAGACTAATTGGTTTCAATTCTACCGTTTTAGCTCGACTAAAGAACACAAAACAGACTATATATTTTTCAATTCTACCATTTTAGCTCGACAAAAGGACATTAGGCTGACTAATTGGTTTCAATTCTACTACTTTAGCTCGACTAAAGGACATAAAGCAGACTATGTTTTTTTCCAATTCTACCGTTTTATCTCGACTAAAGAACATAAAACAGACTAATTGGTTTCAATTCTACCGTTTTAGCTCGACTAAAGGACATGAAGCAGAATATATCTCGACAAAAGAACATAAAGCAGACTAATTGGTTTCAATTCTACCGCTTTAGCTCGACTAAAGGACATGAAGCAGACTAATTGCTTTCAATTCTACCGTTTTAGTTGGACTAAATAACATAATGCAGACAATTTTTTTTTATTTGTACCGCTTTAGTTCGACTAAAGGACATAAATCAGAATAATTGTTTTCAATTCTACTGTTTTAGCTCTACTAAAGGACATAAATCAGATTAATTGGTTTCAATTATACCGTTTTAGCTCCACTAACGGACATACAGTAGATTAATTGGTTTGAATTCTACTGATGTAGCTCGATTAAAGTACAGAAAGCAGACTAATTGGTTTCAATTGTACCGTTTTAGCTCAACTAAAGGACATACAGCAGATTAATTATTTTCAACTGTATCGTTTTAGCTCGACTAAAGGACATAAAGCAGACACATTGGTTTCAATTGTACCGTTTGAGCTCGACTAAAGGACAAAAGCTGACTAATTGGTTTCAATTCTACTGTTTTAGCTCTATTAAAGGACATACATGAGACTAATTGGTTTCAATTCTCCCGTTTTTGCTCGACAAAAGGACATAAATGAGATTAATTGGTTTCAATTCTACCGTTTTAGCTCGACTAACGGATATAAAACAGACTAATTGGTTTCAATTCTACCGCTTTAGCTCGACTAAAGGACATAAAGCAAACTATTTATTTACAATTCTACCATTTTAGCTCCACTAAAGGACATGAAGCAGACTAATTGGTTTCAATTGTACCGTTTTATCTCGACTAAAGAACACAAAACAGACTATTTATCTTTCAATTCTACCATTTTAGCTCGACAAAAGGACATTAGGCAGACTAATTGGTTTCAATTGTACCGTTTTAGCTCGACTAAAGGACATAAATCAGACTAATTTGTTTCAATTCTACTGTTTTAGCTCTACTAAAGGACATAAATCAGATTAATTAGTTTCAATTTTACTGTTTTAACTCGACTAAAGAACATAAATCAGACTAATTGGTTTCAATTCTACTGTTTTAACTCGACTAAAGAACATAAAGCAGACTAATTGGTTTCAATTCTACTGTTTTAGCTCTATTAAAGGACATACATGAGACTAATTGGTTTCAATTCTCCCGTTTTTGCTCGACAAAAGGACATAAAACAGACTAATTGGTTTCAATTCTACCGCTTTAGCTCGACTAAAGGACATGAAGCAGATTAGTTGCTTTCATTTCTACCGTTTTAGTTCGACTAAAGGACAAAAAGCAGACAATTTTTTTTATTTGTGCCGCTTTAGTTCGACTAAAGGACATAAAGCAGACTAATTGGTTTCAATTGTACCGTTTTAGCTCGACTAAAGGACATAAATCAGATTAATTGGTTTCAATTATACCGTTTTAGCTCCACTAACGGACATACAATAGACTAATTGGTTTCAATTCTACTGATGTAGCTCGATTAAAGTACAAAAAGCAGATTAATTGGTTTTAATTGTACCGCTTTAGCTCAACTAAAGGACATACAACAGATTAATTGGTTTCAATTGTATCGTTTTAGCTCGACTAAAGGACATAAAGCAGACACATTGGTTTCAATTGTACCTTTTTAGCTCGACTAAAGGACAAAGGCTGACTAATTGGTTTCAATTCTACTGTTTTAGCTCTATTAAAGGACATACATGAGACTAATTGGTTTCAATTCTACCGTTTTTGCCCAACAAAAGGACATAAAACAGACTAATTGGTTTCAATTCTACTGTTTTAACTCGACTAAAGAACATAAAGCAGACTAATTGGTTTCAATTCTACCGTTTTAGCTCGACTAAAGGACATGAAGCAGACTAATTGGTTTAAATTATACCGTTTTAGCTCGACTAAAGGACATAAGGCAGACTATTTTTTTCAATTCTACCGTTTTATCTCGACTAAAGAACATAAAGCAGACTAATTGGTTTCAATTCTACCGCTTTAGCTCGACTAAAGGACATGAAGCAGACTAATTGTTTTCAATTCAACCGTTTTAGCTCGACTAAAGGACATAAAGCAGACTAATTGGTTTCAATTCTACTGTTTTAGCTCTACTAAAGGACATAAATCAGATTAATTGGTTTCAATTATACCGTTTTAGCTCCACTAACGGACATAAAGTAAACTAATTGGTTTCAATTCTACTGATATAGCTCGATTAAAGTACATAAAGCAGACTAATTGGTTTCAATTCTACTGTTTTAGCTCTATTAAAGGACATACATGAGACTAATTGGTTTCAATTGTCCCGTTTTTGCTCGACAAAAGGACATAACAAAGACTAATTGGTTTCAATTCTACCGCTTTAGCTCGACTAAAGGACATAAAGCAGACAATTTTTTTTTATTTGCACCGCTTTAGTTCGACTAAAGGACATAAAGCAGACTAATTGGTTTCAATTGTACCGTTTTAGCTCGACTAAAGGACATAAATCAGATTAATTGGTTTCAATTGGTTTCAATAGTACCGCTTTAGCTCAACTAAAGGACATACAACAGATTAATTGGTTTCAATTGTATCGTTTTAGCTCGACTAAAGGACATAAAGCAGACTCATTGGTTTCAATTTTACCTTTTTAGCTCGACTAAAGGACAAAGGCTGACTAATTGGTTTCAATTCTACTGTTTTAGCTCTATTAAAGGACATACATGAGACTAATTGGTTTCAATTCTACCGTTTTTGCCCAACAAAAGGACATAAAACAGACTAATTGGTTTCAATTCTACCGTTTTAGCTCGACTAAAAGACATAAAGCAGACTAATTGGTTTCAATTCTACCGTTTTTACTCGACAAAAGAACATAAAACAGACTAATTGTTTTCAATTCTACCGTTTTAGCTCGACTAAAAGACATAAAGCAGACTATTTCGTTTCAATTCTACCGTTTTTCCTCGACTAAAGGACATAAATGAGACTAATTGGTTTCAATTGTACCGTTTTAGCTCGACTAAAGGACATAAATCAGATTAATTGGTTTCAATTATACCGTTTTAGCTCCACTAAAGGACATACAACAGATTAATTGGTTTCAATTCTACTGATGTAGCTCGATTAAAGTACAAAAAGCAGACTAATTGGTTTCAATTGTACCGCTTTAGCTCAACTAAAGGACATACAACAGATTAATTGGTTTCAATTGTATCGTTTTAGCTCGACTAAAGGACATAAAGCAGACACATTGGTTTCAATTGTACCTTTTTAGCTCGACTAAAGGACAAAGGCTGACTAATTGGTTTCAATTATACTGTTTTAGCTCTATTAAAGGACATACATGAGACTAATTGGTTTCAATTCTACCGTTTTTGCCCAACAAAAGGACATAAAACAGACTAATTGGTTTCAATTCTACCATTTTAGCTCGACTAAAAGACATAAAGCAGACTAATTGGTTTCAATTCTACCGTTTTTGCTCGACAAAAGGTCATAAAACAGACTAATTGTTTTCAATTCTACCGTTTTAGCTCGACTAAAAGACATAAAGCAGACTATTTCGTTTCAATTCTACCGTTTTTCCTCGACTAAAGGACATAAATGAGACTAATTGGTTTCAATTCTACCGTTTTAGCTCGACTAAAGGACATGAAGCAGACTAATTAGTTTCAATTCTACCGTTTTAGCCCGACTAAAGGACATAAAGCAGACTATTTTTTTCAATTCTACCGTTTTAGCTCGACTAAAGAACATAAAGCAGACTAATTGGTTTGAATTCTACCGCTTTAGCTCGACTAAAGGACATGAATCAGACTAATTGCTTTCAATTCTACCGTTTTAGCTCTATTAAATGACATAAAGCAGACTAATTGGTTTCAATTCTACTGTTTTAGCTCTACTAAAGGACATAAATCAGATTAATTGGTTTCAATTATACCGTTTTAGCTCCACTAACGGACATAAAGTAAACTAATGGTTTCAATTCTACTGATGTAGCTCGATTAAAGTACATAAAGCAGACTAATTGGTGTCAATTGTACCGTTTTAGCTCGACTAAAGGACATACAGCAGA